>CAJZCY010000001.1:44847500-45447500 GCA_914969975.1 Anopheles atroparvus | reverse complement strand
CTTCCTTGCCCTCCTGCCTTTTTCTTCGTGTTCTTTTTCCAAGGAGCCCAAAAGAAATTTAAAAAAAAAAATCAAGCGTCAACTACTGACTCTGAGCTCTGTGGCAATTTCTTCCTTCGTGTCGTAATTGATGAATGAACGAAAGAGCCGCTGTTCGACTTCGACCAGCGCTGTGGTTTCGCGTTGCTTTGGAGTATTGGAGTTGGGTGAGAGTGCAGTTTAAGTTTTTGGAATAAAATGCATGGCGGTTCACCAGTGGCTGCCGGGCAGACGATCGTAAAGTTATGCGGGGGCGCACTGCCTGCCTGATCTCGATTTCGATACGTGGACCGATGCCGCAGTCGACAATTGGTGCGTGGCCAATCCGCGACCGATTACCCGACTGCACAGCGCACATGGAGTGATAAGTGTATGGAATTGGAAAGAGTGAATACTTTAAAAGTTTTGGTATTACGACTATGCATTCATACATGCATATTACCAATAAATAAAGCAATCGCATAGCAAATGGATTTGATTATAACCCTTTAGGAGGGAGAAGAATATATTTTAAATCGATACGCTATTGATTTTATTTATTTAATTTTTATTTACTAGTGATATCTAGCCTGCTCTACACACATATAAGTATGTGGCTAGGACTGAAAAAAATAAAAATGTTAACTATTTTATATTGAACGAGTTATCCCCAAAAGTTATATTTATACGTATGCAGTCAATATAATTTAAATGCAGTTTTAAACTACCCGTTAGATCTTTATTTAAGATAGCTCAAGGTTTTTTTTTTGTTTTAAATTTCCTATTCCGAATAGAAAGGTAACATAAACATTTATATTTGAAATCCTCGTTGAACTGCCTGCTTGCCAGCAATCCAAATAAGATTGAACCGCCTTGCCACAAACTTATCAATTCAAAGTGCAGCACACTAATGTTGGGGCAGTTTGCCGGCTCACTGCCACGATCGGCACCCGGCGAACGACTCTAAACGTGCCGTGAACGCAATGCAATCAGCGCTGCAACTGCACCTCGCCTCACGCCACCAGCATCGTATGCATCGTCTTCATCCTTGCGCGTTGCGGGTTTCCTTTGCGAATTATGCTGCGTTCCTTCGATCGATGTACCTCCGTTTGCGTATGTGTGCGGATCGGTTGATTGCGAGCAACGGCGATTGCGAGCAGGCTGCCTGTTTTATTTTTTGTTTCACTCGTGCCACCGGTGCATTTTGCGGTCATTGCCTAGGCAGCGATTAATTCGACGTTATTGGATTATTAGGCTCTGACTTCGATCTACTTGATCGCGGCGCTGGGCTAGGCGAAGCGTTGATACCGCGGGTTCGGCACTCGGCCATCCGCGGACTCGATTACTTCGCACGACCGCAGCGATCCACACCCGTAAGCCACCACCGTGTAACTAATGTGTATTTTCTATTGCGTTTTCTACTTTCAGGTAGGTGAGAGCCGTCACGCCGTTTGCGTCACGCCGTGCGAGAAAAAGGCCGCAAAAGACATTCGGATGGCCGTGAGATATATACACACTTTCCTGATTTTTTCCTTTAGACATAGTTGCATTTATAATTCACAAAGTCGTTTTCACCTTACCATTTAATATTCCATCATTGGAAGTTACTCTCATCTCAATTGGACCTTTTTTTTACGCAGAAATTGAACGAATGTAGATATAAGGATAAGCAAAGTTACGATATTGATGCATATTAGTTGAATTTATTAGTCGTAGACGTAATATTGATCGGTTTGTTATTTTTCAAGCACAAAGAAAACATTTTTACTTTATAAAACCAGTACAGCTCGTGTTCAAGCATACAGATTTGATTTGAAAATCTGTTCCGGAATACACGGGTTTTCGTACATAACTAATCCCTTAGGTAATACCGATTCCATTAGTTTATGGCTGTGATTTGCTCCGGCACCCGTCCACTGAACGTCCTAATCGACGCAAGGGCATCCAATTCTTCATTTCCGTCAGCTGCAGAGAAACCCATCAAACCAACCATGCCAGTGTTCCCTCCATTCGCCCAGGAGTGGCAGAAAAAGTAGAAACACCGGGAAGCAAAATGGGGTTTCCGACGTAACCTCACGCCTCTTTAGCTACTCGGTCTTTCAACACGATGCCAGGCTGCAAACCACTTGCCCTCAGGATGGCTTCCGAATGTCATACTCAACGCCCAGGAAACGACGATCCGTCGCTGGGATGCTCGTCCGTCGCAGTCACAAAAAGGAGTTTTCAGCAGTTTGCACATAACCATTTTTTTTTTTCGCTCGTCCCGTCGTTCCTTTATCGTCTTTTTTGTCGTCCTCATCAGGCTCCATCGTTGCACGTGTTCGAATGACGCCAATGCGCATCACGTTGCATGTCCGTGCTACCTCTTGCCGATGCCTTCGGAATGGTGCAAGTCGTAGTCGCCTAGATGTGAAGCTAGAGGGAAGTGGGCAGCTGCCGTTCTTTGGCTGGCCACCGAATAATTTTGCTTCGCTTCGGCGAATTCAGCTTCTGCCGTCGAGTGGAGATAATGTTTGCCAAGGTTCGGGACGCTCGTGCAGATCACCTGCACTGTGGTCAACGACGAGTCGAACTGTCTGTGAAGGTATGTTCCATACCAGAGCTCTCGGTACGGTGTCTGCCACGAGTAATCGTGCATGTTTGTTGTTAATGTAGCCAAGCAAGTTGGTGATTTCCAGGATATATATTTTTGCGCTTGCTTTTCATGTGAAAACTTGGGCTACCATAAATATTCACTCACATCATTAATTTTTCACTGAATTGCATCTGACTATGAAGTTACAAAGTGCTTGCTTCTTAAGTTAAATAGGAATCCTCTTGAAGTTTTAATCGTCATGTCAAAATAGAACGATGTCTGTGAAAGCCGAGCACTTACGCCGGTTCAAACACGACCCACGACGGCGTGGGTGTTTATCCAGACCGGACCTCCTCCGGTACGAAAGACTGACTTTCCACGTACGTAAAAGGGTTACGACAAGAAGAAGTCATAGAACAAATTTGTGAAAGTTTATCAAAAATATTTAATACGAGATTTTACATTTCATTTCATGTCCTTTTACGTGAACTCAATTATATCATCTTCTTCTTTCTTGGCGTAACGACCACTTGGGTCATGCCTATCTATTTTTAGGGCTTACGAGACTTTTTCCACTTTATAGTACGTGGATAGTCAATCCTTCGTACCGGGGGATGTCCAGTCTGGATTTGAACCCACGCGCTCGGCTATCCCGGACCTCTCAGTTATATCTAAGGTACCTTAAATCTGTAAATCGTGGATACCAAAACTAACTGAATCTTTTTTGAGAATTGGGATTTTCCGAACAACAGTCTAAATACAAAATCTCATTAAATTTCGTGTAGTGGAATCAATTCTACTGTTGAACAACTTCTGCGCCACATCGTGACTCTATTCTATCCATTTTTATCGGGTTCCATGGCATCGTCTATTCTTCCACGCGGCTACCCCACCCCCATCGTTCATCGTCGTACATAGTATGCTCGTTATGCTTTGAGCAAACCCAGCCATGATGGCCGCTCGGAACGAACTTGAAGTCCAGCCTGTCCAGTCCTGTTTTGAAACTACTTTGGTGGCTTTTCTCATCATTTGTGTTCTTCGTTTGGACAGCAAAAAAAAAAAAAAACTGCTGCCACAGCCCTGGCACTATGCTGGAGCTAGCATGCTGCACACAGAAACTCTACCATTCGGCAATCCGAAAGGCACCGAACGGACACCGGATTGATGGGAACAAGGACCAGTGCACACCATTCCCTGGTAAATAGAGCGGAAATGAAACTACTCTGGTTATCGTCTCTCGTTCTTTCGGTGTTCAGTCGTGCCGGCTTCCCTTCCCGTTGGCCACCTGGATCATGGGGCAAATTTTGGTCGAGCTCTTTTTTTTTGCTTTATCCAACATTCAAATGTCTTTTACGGGGAAGACTTTTTCCCCGCTACTGAACTGATGCTTGAGCCGGCAATATAACGCTGAAGGAACTGAGCACCGAGCGCTTTTGTAGGATGTAGGATCCCGCAGGACTCTGGTGTGCGGGTTATGCTGCACAAACATGCAGAAGGAAAGAGGAGAGACGACCTCGACGAGGATGCGGTGATATAACGTTGCACAAGGTTGGTTTGGAAACCGTTTCAACGGTCGGCACCTTCTGCCTTGCAACAGGAGCTGGATGGATGGAAGAATGTCCAATAACTGACTAGGAACGAATTTATCGTACATAAACTCGGCAGGGAGCATTCCCGAAGGAACATCTCGTTAACGGCTAACGCGTGTACGGACCTCCAGTCTGCTGGTGTGTGCAGTCATATAAAGGTTATATATTTCCCCGGAGCTCACAGAATCCATCCTAAACTGAAACTAAAAAATTCCAACATAATACCAGCATTCAACGGACCCGAACTAGCTGCAGCACATGGCTTGCTTCGTCCGTTCTGCTCTCTGTCCTCTGGTTACTGCAAGTGACCACCCCCTCTGTCGACGTTCCAATTTCGGAAAGATTTCGTACGGAGCTGGGTCGATCGGATTCGGTCAAACGACTTCGCCAATCGTGGAACAATCGTAGGTGACCCGGTGAGATTGTACCAACTTGAGCTGGCAAGTGTTCTTTGCTCTGCAATTTTCCGCCAACCGTTTTGTTTCCGGGCCAAACCGGGCTCGTTGTGCAACGCGGAGAAGAGTAGAAAAACCAGTTCAAATAGCAGCAAACATTTTTGACGGGGTCGCCACAAGGGCCATGGGCGGCGTGGGAGGTTGGCACTGGTGCATTGTCTTTGGTTGCAGAGCGTGAAATGTAGGGCGGGCAGACATATTGGCGAAATAAGGCTTGATAAAAAAAAGCAAGACAACGCTCGTTGTGAATGTAACTGCCACAAAATACCACACAAACACATACACACACACCCACAGTCAAATGGTCGGTGTAAAAATATGGACATCAAATGAAACTTCCCTTCCGCCGCACGCACAACCTCTTTTGCACCTAGGGAAAAATGGACAATGCAAACAATGAATGGAAAAGTTAAGGAGCTTTGTTGGTGACTAAAGAAGGAGGAGGGGGGGGGGAGTTGTTGGTTCTTTTATCAGGACCGGGAAAATGATTACATACTCTTTTTCTTTGTGCTAGGAGAATACAATAATGAACGAGCACGGCGAGAAGTTCGAGTAATACAGTAAAGATACCAGTTAGAATACCTTTCGTCTTTTAAGTACATATTTTCCTTTTTTAAATTGAAATTTCCAGAAATAAGTTTATTTTTAAACACAGTTATAACCTTTGTTTGTTCCACTGCGTCTAGCTCAAAATTGCGCACTAGTTCAAAGTAGAGGATTTACAAATATCTATGATCTTTCTCACCATGCCTTTACCTCAAGATCCCAAGAGCCAAAAAGAAATGACATTCGAACACCCGAACATGAACACAATCTTTGCCAGAGAAACGCGGTTTTCCTCACCAGCTGGTCTGGGAAAATTGTTCCACTTTCCCTATCGTTCTGGTTCCCGTTTGTGTGTGCCGACGCAAATGGGCATTAATTGTGTCGACGCATGCCCGTATGCTGAGGTTAGGGCGTCGAGTTGAGCTTTCCCTAGGCACGGTATGGCATGAATCACGCACAATTTGCACACACTCACACACAGACACGATCGAATACACACCACGAGTTCATAGTTTACCTTTCACGCAACTTGCACATTATCTGCAAAGTTTTCCTTCAACCAGGAACCAGAGGGCTCGTGCCTTTTTTGGTTTATGCTGAATCAAATTTCCAACACTACAACCGGCGGTTTCTGCTCCTTGCCTAAACATCGTGAGCATATGTTGGGCATACCTTCCAGCACATACATCCGCTCCCTGAAGCACTTGACAGCGTTTCTTCGCGGCTCGTACCACCGCGAGGCGGAAACTAGGTGCTGGACTCTTTTTTATGCTTTGTTTTATCTGCACCATTGGGTGGCACCGCTGAGTGTGTGTGTTCGTGCTTTTTTTTTTTTCGTTGCTTGCCATGGTATTTAATCCACCGATCCGCGCTCAATGTTGCGCCAATGTGAACTACTTGTGGGGCAGCATAGTAGTGGTCGTTCGGTGCCGCGGCTGTGCTAGTAGGTCATGATGCAGTGTTGCCCACTGTACGCTGTTTCTCCCACAGATGGCCCAATTAAGCGTGGCGTGCGTTATTAATTATTTCGTCACTAACGAGCGCAAGTTTCATTTAATGGAGAGAGGTGCGGATAATGGTTTAAAATGGATGCACTGCTTAATCATGTCGAGGGGGCGGGTTGGAAAATAAAAACCGGCGTGACAGAAGGGGCTTTTTTCTGCCTAAAGGACACTTTCAGATAATGCTTTATTGCTTTTTTTTAGGCTAGCATAAGTGTAGATTTGAAGTGGTATTTTAAACTATTAGATTATTGTTCTCACATTGACATTTAGATTATTCTACAAGGTCTGTCCTTTTTCATCAACACTTTCCCGTTTCAAACAATCACTTTTGTTTAAAAGCTTAGCCTCTCAATCCTTGGGTTCTTATGTATAGGGAATTATCGATCATCTTATGATTAAGGGTAGAAGACAACCTTGACCCAGAAAGCAACGCTTATCGATTCTGTGAGGACAAGGCAGCGTCATATACATTTCACATAATGTTAGCAGCCAACAATTTCTAATTTATGTGCTCTGCTGCACCAGTTAACTAGTTAGTATAGGAATCAATATTTACTGTTTATAAGATTAAAAAAAGATCTGCTCGATATAGTTGACGTGTTGTTAAATCTCTCTGAAGAATCGAAGTCCATTTCAAAATGGATGATCCTTTGCGAAAAAAACACTTACCGATGGAAATTACAACCTTCCGCAAGGACAAGATGGCGAACTGTCCATCAAAACAGAACTGAATTTTCCCATAACCTCGGTGGCAAAAACTACACTCACAGTCATTACCTTCAACATTGAGGTGTTTTTCAGATCATCCGCACGTTCACTGCCCAGGATCTCGTGCACGAAGCCGTCACGGCAAAGCACGGGAAAGTAATTGGAAAATTACTGCACCGCATGATGATGAAGCGGCCCGGTGCAAGGACATGCGACTGCTTCTTTTGCTTTCGTTTCCGCTGCGCGCCCTTCAAGCTTTCCCTCGCGGAGGGCAGAAATGGTCGAAAAACGGACGTGGAACGTTGTTAAACAAACTCATGGGAACTTCACCGCTTGAAGAAGTCCAGCAAACGGGGAAGAACCTTAACCAGTTGGCCATCTCGAGAGAGGGAGCTAAAGAAAGACAAAGCATACCTGATCATGCCATGGGTTGTTTTTCCGCTCGTTTTGTAGGGCGATCTATATTTAGCCGGCAATCTTTGGTTCACATTCAAAAGTTCTGCTCGCTTCCGTGCTCTTACGTTACAATCCCATTTGTTCCCACCATTGCTGGTCTGTACATTCGGTTCCTTTTTGCCTTCTTGTGGTTACCGTCGCGAAACGGGATCCTTCCCGGGGTGTAGCCTTAAAAAAGCATTTTGACTGACACCTCCCGAGCGCCGGTCGGACGACAGGAAGTTTGTGGTTACGCAGCAAGTTGAACCATATCCTTTACGTTTTTGTGAATCGAAATTTAAGATTTTGTTTCATTTTTGTTGTGCACAGGGATATCATCTTTCCGAAATGGGTTACCGTTACTTTTATTCAAGAAAGCGCAAATAATTTGTGACTGTTAACATGTACATAAATGTGTTTTTTTTTTTAAATTTAGCTTTGACATTGAGAATTGACATCATACATCATTAAACATTTAATATGTATTTCAGAGAATGTTACTGTTTTCTATATTTCTTTAATTTATCATTCCTTTATTTTGTTATTGCGTATATGCAATTTAAATGTAATTTATTCTCTAGTACTAGCAAACGGTCCGTGTTTAGTCCCGTATAGCATACTTTTTCTTCCTTCTGTTCTTACAAGAACGACATTTTTCCACTTTAATTTCATCGCCCAAAGAATCTCTTGAGATGCGCAATAAACCAACGCTTCCAAGAGTGGTTGCGAATGAAACATTCAAAACTATTATTTTCCACTTCCTTGTGGCAGGTGGAGAGGGGTGGCGACGAAAAAGAACCGTCGTCACCTCACCGTCGCTCAGCTTCCAATGACGTATAAAATATGTAGCTACATGATCCTTGCAAGTGCGAACACACTCGCAAGCTGGGGGCAGAATTTTACGGTGCTGGTTCTTAATTTAATACGACAGTGCCGAGCGAGGTAAGGCACATAAATTTATGCTCGTTTGTTTGCCCTCCTCCCCGCCCGTCACTTGTTTCCCCTTGCCCAATTTGCTTTTCAGCCGACGTGAAAAATGGATATGAACGCATATGTGCTGCGACGTTATGTGCGCAGGCAGGCCGGCGTTAGATTGGAAGGTACGTTATTGCTCGAGACGCTTCATCGTCCGATGTGGTTTGCATCTGAAAAAGAGATTATTTCGCCTGGCGCACGCAACGGGGTGGCTTTTGGGGAGAAGATAAGTTGCTGAATTTACGCTGGTTGATGGCAGTGCTTCCAAAGCAGTGCTCGATTTAAACACATCAACTTTTAAAAGTTTCATGTTGACATTTGAATATAATTTAGTTGTAAGAATGTAGTTCTTTTTTGGTTTTGTCAGTAGAATTCATGAACCGCTACAATGGTTATGATCTGGGATGAGAAGCACTGAGGAAAATGTGCGCAAAACCTTACCCAGACCTACCTTGGAAAGTAATCGTCTTTGTGAAACCGGAGATTGCTCAGAGGATTGTGTGTGCATCGATCTTTGTGCATTTATCGTCAAAAAATACAAGCATTTTCGTATAGTGCTATGTACGAAATGCATGTTAATCAACAACAGCAAATTATGATATTGATGAGAAAGGAAAGCCCGGACGAGGAAACTCAGGATTCGGTTGTGGCTGCTGAAGATGTTTTCAAATAACTATTTAGTTATGATCGAAAAAAGAAACAATCGCAATCCATTTGCTCCCATGAAAAGGAAATTACTACGTGTGGAAAATCGTCATCCAGTTTTAACTCGTTTGACAATGTGTGCCCATTTCCGCGCCTTGTGTCGCACCGTTCGCAGCGGAAGTAGACTAAAGGGCCCCCGGTCTGACGGTCGCGGAAAAGGGGAAAGGGGAAAATGTGTCGGGTTCTCGCTCCCCCCCCCCTCTCCAATCCTATGCGACAGCCAGGCCCCAGTGCCAGGCCAGGCTGGTTTGGGGGCGACCCTTCTTTGGTAAACTCTTTCTTTTTTAAGCCGCCACCCTCATTTCAACCGGGAAGACCTCATTTATCGTGTGCGCCCATTTTCTTTTGTACGAGATTTCTTTTCCACGCCAAGATTTCTCTCCTTCTCTCCGCCACGGACACTTACAAGCTCACATACATACATACACACACTGGCTTACGCCACAGCGTTGTCGTCGTTTTTTTTTTTTTTCGCGTCTCCTTTCAACTTCTTGCGAACGTTCATCTCACCACCGTGTGCAGAGTAAAAGAGAGGGAATGAGAGATTGTAAGGTTCACTAAGGCCTTGTCGAGTGAGAAAGCTGCATTTTGTTGCCGGTGAAGGAGCTGGAGTTCTGTTTGGGGTGGTAGCTGCGGGTTTTTCGAAAGTGAAGTCGCGCACATCATTGCGCTCCACCATTGCATGCGTTTCTCGGATGCATTTTCTGTGTACCATTTGCTCCGAAAACAAGGGTCAAAATATGTGATGTCGCAGTTCGTTACGCTTCTGGCTCAGAATACGATGTGGAGAAGGGAATATTGTCTGATGGTTTCGTTTGTTCCTGTTTCTTTTGATAAATATTGTGATGATGAAACCTGCACATCTCAAACTTAACTTTTAATTCTTTCTTTATGTACTTATATTAAAATTGATTTCAATCCGCATTTATTTAATTAAATCGGTTTCCTTTTCTGACTGTCTTATGAACTAATGTGCGATGATTCATGCCCATCGATCCAAGCTCCTAATCGGTAATCGGCATCTTCTGTTTTACTTCCCCACGTAAGTTGAAATCTTCGAAAATGCGTGGGTGAGAGTGAAATGAGTGAAACGAGATGCGGCAAATTGGTGCCGCGGTTTTCTCGCCGCGATCTAGTTCACTTGATAACCTTGGGCGCTCGAAAGGATCCGGGAAATGGAATGCGCGATCGTGAAGAGTGAAAATCGAACAACTTTCCACCGGCTTTCCGTCCGGTGAAAATCGCCAGGTAGAGCGAGATAGAGTGGCTCGTATTGGAAACTGCGTGTGCGCCTTTTCGGCTCATTTCGCTGGCCTCGGCGTGAAGTGAAAGAATAATTGCACCGATCGTGTCGATCGCCCATCATCTGCGCCGCCGAGGAGAAAAAGAGAAACCTCATGGTGGTTATAGGTGGAAATGAGACGCAAGCAGCTGGGGATGCTGGATTTAGGGCCGCGCAGTCGGTCGCGTTTCACCGCAACGCGCTTTAAACCACTTACATGCATTGGTGGAATTTTCACTCACCTTTCTCTCCCATCGAATCGGTATCGGTGTCGCTGCCAGGGCGGAAACCATCGCGCGCGATCGAACGGGTGAGAAAAGGAAAGGGTAGAAAGAAACGATATTCTTAGCACTGATCGATCGATCGATCGTTTGAATCGGGAGCAAATCTGCCCCGGCGTGGTTCCAGCATCGGTGAGAATGAGAAAGTGGGGGGAAACAAGAGCCAAATGATGCAGCTTTGGGGGCTTGGCTCTCTGCGCGTTGTCTCATCTCATCTCACGTCAAATTAGCTGGGTACATCGTGAGCCATGAGGTTTCGTGTGAAAGCGTGAGCGAGTGGCATTTTGTAAAGCACGAAAATTTTTTTATTTATTTTTGAAAAGTGGCTGAGTCCAATGAATTCAATCGAAGCATGAAAATCGCTTCTCAACGGGGTCGGAAAATTAATGTGAACCAGTGTAACTTTTCACGATGAAACACAGCAGTGAGCAGTGAGCTGGTAAAATTGTGAAAGCGCAGCTGTGCGAGCATTCACTGGTGAGCGCACGTGAGACGGGTAGGGGAGCGTGAGAAAGAGAGAGAGAGAGAGAGCGAGTATGTGTGTTGGGTAGCTGTGCGCGTGTCATCGGACACGGTGGCCCTCAGTCGCCATTCGCTGCATGTACGGTAAAGAGGTGTGTGCCCGTCAGTTTTGTGCGCCGATTCACGCGCTAGTTTCACGTTTTTCCCGAAGAACGAAGCTTTTCCTTTCCACAACAAAACCATCCGCGTACCGTTTTCCGTGCCAGTGCATTTGCTGCTTACACAAGAGGGGCAGTTTCGGCGGTCCATCCTTCACTGCCAAGGATAGCGTGAGCTTCCTCGAGCCCCCATCTTATCCCGTCGCCCACCCCTTCCTCGGATCGTCTTTCAACCAAACACGAAGGCGATTGGCAACGTTGAGTCTTGGTCGAAACACACGCGGATGTCATCGTGATTCTGTTCCGTTTTCCTGTCCCATGCCGAACGTCGCAAGAAGTTTGCCTTTTCCGTGCATACGGCATTTCGGTCGGTGACATTTATGGCGACTCTGAATCGAGTTCGGGTGCATTTTTCGTACGCTTGGTACTGCAGATTCCGAGGTTCGCTTCGCGTGTAACTGAAGGAAAGGAAAGCCAGCGCGAAGTGTTGTTGCAGGTACAATTTCTGCCCATTTCCAGTGGGGCTGGTGGCTGCCCTGCTCAAGGTTTACTACTCTCCCCTGGGTACCTTCCAAGGTGCGTACGTACACACGTGTGTGCCCTCAGAAAACGGGGTCGGTCGCTCGAGAGCACACACTACAGTAGCATTGTCGCGTCCACTGCCGGCACCGAAACCGAATCGAACGTGTGCTCTACACCGTGTATATACTAACCTTGACTCGCTCTACTCAACGGCGACGGCGACGTCGGCGACAACGACTGGTTGGTTACTAGCGGCGTGTGCATGTGTGTGCTGGCGTGCCCTTTACAGCCAGCCATTCGCTGCTACTAGTGCTTGACAGTGCTTTACCACTTGAGTGTGTTTGTGTGGGTGTGTGTGTGTGTTAAGGCTCACAAGGTGCGCGCGCGTGCAATCGTGTCAAGTGCGCGTGCACGATCAATTGCGAACGCTGGCTGTGATCTCGTCGTACCAGCAGCCAAACAGGCAGTGTGCTATTTGCGTTGGTTTGCTGGCTCCAGATTGCCTACACCCCCCCATTGGAAAGTGCGATTGCATTACGCTCCATAGGAGTGGAGACTGTGGTTGTGCAATCAAAATGGCAAGGGTCCATTTTAGCCGAAAGTAACACACGTGCACACACAACCGAAAAAATCTTTGATGCAAACGTAACTCCAACGATGGACTGATAACGGATTATCGGTCGGAGTGTGTGAAATTTAAAGCCGAGGACATTTCGCAACGGTCAGGCCACCCACACTTCCATTGAGTGAGATGTACAGCAGCATCGGGTAGAGGATTTTTTAAGCTCCATCTCTACCTCTGATTGACAGCCTCCGTCGTGGCTTTTACAACCTTGTTACACTGAGCACTGGATTTCTCCATCTTGTCTGTGATATATAATTCACTGCGTATTCGAAATTCTCATCATTTGCCGTTTTGTTTCGAATTTCGAACGCGATGAGCTTTGCGAACGGTCAGTGTATGTGTATCGTCATATCGCCATGTTTTTTTCTCCAGCGTTAGCATTCAATTTCTTTTTGATTCCTCCAAAACCTAGATCAGTCGCTTCGAAAGAGTGTGACATCGTCCTTTGAAATCGTATGTGCGTGCGTATGTGTGCGGTGTTTCTCTGTGTATGTTTTCGAAAAGCGCCACTGAGCGAGTAAGTGTTTCGGCTGCGTTTATACTGCGCGATTGAGATGCTCCCATGCGCCAGCTGTTAAGTACTCGCGCTCTCAATCACGTAGTACGATTTCGAAAATTTGATTGTGTATGTACGCGTCTGAGTGTTGGAGAAGTGGAGTGAGGGGGTAGAAGAAAAGGAGGAGGAAAGGGTTAGTGGCACTGCGTTGAGGGCTGCAGATGCAATAGTGATGTGGTGGTGAAGGCATTTGTGTACCAAGGTTTGTCCCCAAACATAACAGTAGCGCTTGGAAGAGCAGCTCTTTCTGAAGGGAAAGTGAATTCCCAAATGAAAACTAGTGTGCAGCAAAGAAGTGAGGAAGACGAGTGCCGTCGTGCGATGAAGTGGGAGTGTGGAAAACAAAAATCAAACGAAATGCCATTCGAAATCATCGGCTCAGCTGCATGATAATTCGCCCGTTCGATTTTGTAGCTGTCAAGTTTACGATTGAGACCGATTGAGAAAAGTGCAGCACACACCAAGGTGATGAAGTTGCAGACTTTACAATAATCCAGAAGTAAATTAATGGTCTTCCTTCTTCGTATGACCCATGAAATTGCGATTATATCTGGCGTCACAAATTTTATGAGCTTTTTCGGTACCATTCAATCGGATAAAAATGAGAATACCCCACCCGCACTAGAAAAATAAAACGGAAAACTCTCCTGAAACGGGTTGCACCGGAAAGGGCAAAGGAGAGCTAGCGAAAGACGAGAAAGTTGTTTGCGAGGTGGGAAAATTTCCCAGCGGAAAAGAAAACCGTGAACCCAAACCACACGCAAAGCAAAAAAAAAGTTACGTGAAGAAAGAAAGGAATGAAAATAGTAATGTGAAAGTGAAGAAACTCTTAAAAAAAATAAACAAACAAATCGAGGAAAAGTAAAGAAACGGTAGCGCTATCAAATAGGTTACAGCAGAAGCCAAACAAGCCAAACAAGGAAGGAAGGAGAGTGTTGCAATAGCTGCTGTTCGTTGTATGTGTGTTTGTGGGTAACATAAATAAGGAGTGAAAGAGAGAGAGAGAGAGCTGTAACACCCCACGCCCCACGTGTGTGCGGTAGGAGAGGGAAACAAGCAAGTGAAATCACGCGAAAAAAGTGAATAAGAAAAAAGAAAAGGCAAGCAGCTTTGTCCCGGGCCACGCGAGAGCGGAAGGAAAGTTGGAGAAAATAGAAACGAGAAAATCTTGTGTGCTGCTTTGCGCGAACCATTTACGCAGCACCGGGGAGGTATCCCTTCCGGTTGGCCGATGCACGCGTGTGGGTGAGAGATGCGCACTTGTCTGTAATCAATAGGGAAATCAAAACATCAACAATTGTGGCAGTGGGAATTAGCCGAATTCACTTCAACTATTTTGTGATAAGCATTCGGGCAAAAAATTACAGACCAGAAAAGTGGATAAAATCGCAAATTCATCGCGACATCACGAAAGTCGCGGAGCTGCCGTTGCGAAAAATTCGTTTCTCCAACGCCGCCGGTTTCCACGATTTGCTGTCGATCCGAAGTGTGGTGTTCGATATAAGCCCGCGAAGGGAAAATCAATCATCTGTGGCAACGGCTCGAAAGCCATTCCACCGAAAAAGTGACCGACCCCGTCGATCGACGACGGGTGGCGACGGGTGCAAGCCGCAGTAGGGGAGGGGTATCTATTTCCCCCGATCGTTTTTTCTTGTGGCACGACGTTCCAACAAAATCATTCACCGTGGATACCTTAGCATTGCCACTCGGTGGACTTTCTCATGTTAGGATGGCTCTGGCCAGGTAAGTTTGAGTTTCAGTTTCAGTCTCCGTTTCGTATTTCTTCTGTATCTTATCTCACCATGAGTCTTCGCATGGTATGGGTCTGTTTTGGTTGAGATCTAATCAAAAGTGGGAGACATTCGATTGTATTAGTAGATGGTTATTGCAAACCTCGCAGAGTACCTTTAAGCGAAGCATTGGCTTTCCAAATATCTGAAAGAAATTGCCCACATAAGAGGAGATGTTAAGACCATGGACTTTTACAATGCTGGTAATTTCTTCTAGACATTGGAAATCCCTGTGGAGTAATTTTCACAGTTTCTTCCGCGAGTGCCGATTCATATCTAATTGTGACTTTAAACTTTCCGTTTGTTAGTCACTCCGATGTTTAGCAAACTCCAACACGACCAATTTAAAGGCGGCCAGGACTTTCCCACATCATGACGAACCAGGCGACTTTATCGCTGATCGACGTGCGACGCAATTTCTTTGACCGCGACCTATCACCAGGAAAGCGACATTAACTCGATGCGTCCATCGTTGTTGAACCCCTTCTTATCAACCAGTCGGAGTCAGCCTTTAAGATCTGCCCAGCAAGCGTTGACCATGTGTCGGCTGGTTGGGCGCTGTTGGTAAATGTTTTATCTGAAACTTTATCGCCTCGATGGTCGGACTCAATTCACGATGCGGTCGAACCGCAAGAAATTGTTTCAATGCTGTTGTTGCTTGCGTTGGGTGAAAGCGGAGCGCGGAATGGCGATAAACCACGAGCCGATTTAGTTAAATTTAGTCAAAATATCTTCTCCCGACAATGGTTAAAGCAACATCGAACTAGTGTGAGTTTCGGGCAATATTATCGTATTTCCACGTCACAAGAACTTAGCATGTTAAACCTTCCACCGACATTAGTCAGGCGGACCAATCAGTATTCATCAACGAACGGATGCATTGCACCGGCAGCCTTGGAAAAACTCAAGCTACTAAAACCGGAACGACTGCTAAAACCCCCGACATCGGATGCAGTTCGTTGCCGATGGCTTGCTTGTCCTCTACAGAAAAGGGGAAACTTCCACATCAAGAGCGAAACGAAAAAAAAAAAACGCACAAGAAAACAGCAAGCATTTATTAATTCCACGAATGGCAAATGAAGATGCATATGCATGAAAACGTCCTCGAAACGACCGTGGAATGGATCCTAAAGTCATGGCTGGCTAGAATGCACTTTGACCGAATGGATAGTGTTTTTGGTGCATCCCATGACATTCTATGCGATTGTGAAAGCAAACAGTAAAAGTGAAACCAAACTCTCCCTCCTTCCGCTGATGCCAAACGGGGACGAATTATGCCAAACTGTGGAAGCAAACTCTCGTTGTTTTCCATACGAGGTTGGGTGGCCCATAACACATTGGAATCTTGCCTTGGGAAAAGGGATGGAGCCAGCCCGGTTTATAGAAGCATTCCATTATTCACTAACACGAACGAAACTGCAGCGCAACTGCATTGCAATCGGACTCCGGAGGAAAAGACTGGTGTTAATTTGTATCCATGAATATTTACACTTCCCCTAACGCAACACGCCAAACAAATAAGGCCCAGATAAAAGACCAGATAACGCATATGTTTCTGCGACTTTGGTCAACTAAATTACGTTTTTTAAATGCTATAGATGTAACACAGAAGAATCTGGAGGCCATCTCAAATCAAAACTTTATTATAAGTTCCTCTATTAATGATACTCCTATACCACTGATTATTGGGGACAGGTTGTATCAGTACTACTCAGAATACTCGAACCCAACCTTCATACACCGGTTGTGGTTTCATGCCCAAAGAGGTATACCTGGAATTCCCCCAGGTGACAATCGAAGTTACACCCACGTCAGCTCCACAAATGCTCCTGTAATCAGCGTGAAACCTGGATTTTTTTTCTATGTCCACCTCTGTACAACCGAGGACTATGATGATTGGAAATTATCTACAAGCTATCAATCAATGCCGAGGAAGTAGAACGAATGATTAATTAAGTATCGCTAGCAATGTGGACATTCGATACATTTCCATGCTCTTTACAGTTTCAAATCGATTTGATCACCAGCTCTTTAGTGTCGGTTTCGTTTCCTTTCGGAGGAGGGAAACGCAACACCACATATCAGAAACCATATCTATATCGTGTCTACAGTGGACGCCTCACCCTGCTCCTTCTTTCTGCGAGAGCTTGTGGACAAAGTATGGCCTCAGAGTATTGGGAAGCGTATAAACATCGTATCGACCATCACCTGGGCCTGCTGCTGGCCGCTGGTATCGATGGCCTCGGGTGCGTTTGTCGGGGATGCCCATGATGACGGTGATGGTGGTCAAGCAGCAGCAGCGCCTCTCGTACTAGTGGCGCTCTGCCTTTCGGTGGTCGAGCCAAACCGGGTAGAGCGGGTGGCGGAATGCTGGGCCCAATTGACCATGGACTTATTTCCTCGTTACTAGCACTGCCGCACTTCCTCCACGGCATCTGCGCACCGGTGACACACTTTAGCCACCGCGACGGGGTCAACCTGGCCCTGGATGGGTGTGGGAGAGGGGGAGGCTTCGGCGGGGCCCGGCCGTTCGATCTGGTTTCGGAGGCCTCGGAATAGCCGGTCTCTTTCCCTCCCTCTATTTCTCTCTTTTAAACGTAGCGGCAAATGTTTATAGTTCTTTTTCCGCTGCGGCCTCCTTTTTTGCCTTTTTTGCTGCTGATTTCCCTGGCGTTCGTTCGTTTAATTCTTTCACCCTTGTTTTATTTTATTTTTTCCGTTGTGCTCGTTCCTTCGTGTTTCTGTTTTTCTGTTCCTTTTGTTTTTCTGCACTAATTCAGCGCCCTTTCCTCCACCCCGGCAACACACGGGCGACACCTGCGCGTCGCAGGGGGGCAGCATAATTAATTACCAACCCGACCGACCGGCCAACGGAAAGCCAGACCCCGCTCGATCGGCACAAACGGCCACGCGAATCTGGTTCGGACGCGCAGGCTGGTTACCCATTTAAATTACTTGTCCCCTCCCCGCCAGACCTCTGCAGGGTTTCGCCGGCGCCGATCTTATGCCATTCATTTTAGTCTACTTAACCAGCGATTCCTCCTCGCGATTCGAAATGGCGTGTGAATTCAGCGATTAATATTATGTTTGCATTTATCATTTCTTTTCCCCGTTTTTCGGACCGACTCTAACCTTTCTCATCTGCCTGTGGGGATGGAGGCGGCTGCAACATTAAATTATTCAACAAAAGGTGCTACTATTTGCCACTTGATTCTTGCTTGCTTTCTTTTCTTTTCACGCGGATGTGTGCCATAATTCATGATTTAGTAATTTTTTTTGCACTCAACATTTGAAAAACAGCGTATGAGTTGCGTGATAATCTTGTTTACCGATTTACCTCACCCTAATTGCTTCACACGAAGTTGCCACCGATATTCGACTAGAAGAATTAAGACCAGTTGCCACGAATGGTCCGTTAGCGTAAGTTTCACTTCGTATTGATTTAACACAATAGTACCACGTTGAAATCGCCTTTCTTACAATGAATTACGTGATTTGCGATTGTCATCAAATTATTTCTTTGTGATATTGAGTCAAATAAACAAATAAACAAATCATTTTATAAATAATATTTTTCTTCGTTGATCAGTATCTATAGATGTTTTGATGAAGCTTCATTAAAAAAGTAATGCCTTTTTGGTAAAGATCGACAAACAACAAACTCCCACGTTAGGTGAACATGGGCCAATTAACATCATAAGGCGTCAAACCAGCTCATCAATGAGTCTTCCAAACGTCAAACGCTGTTGCCGTTCTCTTGATGCACGCACAGAAAAAAACGCTACTAAGGTTTCCTGAACATATTTGACCTTTAGAAATGGACTGCCTCCAACGCGTTGGTTGAAGAAGTTACACGTTTTGCGTCGCTGTGTTATGGACCTATCTCGTGGACCCTATTCTATCACCCCCATCGACTGGTTTGCTGTCAAGAAAAACGAAGCAAACAACACATATCTTAAGAAACCGCAAGTTTCCGCACCAGTCACCCGGGCCGGTTGCTCTGCGACGACGATGATGACGGCAAGAGCTTGCTTACGTTAGAATCGACCTTGAAACGTATTGACAGATTGCGTTAGTAGCTTCCCTTCCGCGGTTGCTTCGAGGGGCGAACAGATCGAGTCGATTTAGAGTGTAAGAATGTCATCCGTTGTCAGCTCACCGAGGCGAAGGCCGATGGAGCGAACCCGTCTTTGGAGCTCCTCTCGCCTAGTTCTAAATGGCGTCAATTTGATCACAATCAATAAGAGTATGGTTCGGAAAAAATAAGCATAATGTTTCCCTTGTAGGTGGAATTGCGTCGAAGGTTAAGAACTTATTTTTATATTCATTTAATTCAAACCCCCTGAAAACTCTGTGGAGAACGCAACCGTTTGTGGCGCATCTAATCATCCCGTCCTTGACTGCCGGAGAAGGTGGAACAGAGGATGAGCAGTTTTCGTTTAAGTAAATAATCAAATGTACGCGAACAGACGACGTGAACTCGCGTTGCGTCAAAGCAAACAGACACATTTTTCGGGTTGTTGCCTACAGGCGCCTTTATCAGCAGGTGGTCAGCAGTTCTGTCGGATACCCGATACTGTCGGGTAATTCCACCGCTTAGCATCCGCACCAAGTTGGCCCACATGATACGATGTGGTTTTCCGCTGATTTCTCCACTGATAAGGTTGTTTAGCTAGTCAGCCGTGTTGCCAACGTAATATTAGATGACAGTTCGCCGTGTCTAGGTTCCATTTTGCGACTCAACTCGTGCTTTTGTAGTGGCCTTTGGATGATTCGCCTTAGGGTGCTCTCATCAGCGCTTCGAGTGACTTCCGTCCCAAGTTTTCAAGGTGAAACTCGGCAGTTGGCTTGTCGAGTGGGACGATACATTTAGATTGTTTCAAATGCTATGCCTTTTCTGGGGCCTCGTGACGTGAGACAGGACTTGTAGTTTCTTTTTTGGCGCCTGCAAATGTACCAATCGTAAATCTTCCGCCTTCGGTGATGACATCTGCGACACTGGCGTCCACTTAGCCAGTGAGCATCTCTCTGACCAGCCAAGAGTCAGGGTTATAAGGCCTCTTTCGGTGCTCATGTGGGGAGCAACCCAAGTGCACTTCAAACATTTTCGGACTAGTTTAAGCACCGAAACGAACGACAAAGGAGAGCGACATTACCATATGCATGCCGTAACAAATGGTCAACCTGTTCAACGGCACAAACAAAACCCACCATCAGCGCCACCACCTCTGCCTCGGTTGGAGGGATTGCGAATTATCTGCTGCTGCGCCCTCATTAGTGTTCAACAAAGAAGGCTAATCATTATCACCATCGCTTTATCAACATTAACATCAAAGTGTGCAGGGTTTGCGGTCGGTCGCTGTTGCGTTTACTTAATCGTTCCATTATTTGTCCTTCCTGTCGAAGAAGACTTCTCCATGTGTCGATTTATTGTTGTTTATTGTGATTTAAAGAAACAATCTAAAATTTCACTTGTCCAGTTGCGCAGCAGTCTAACTGCCATGAATGCTTGATCCCATTGTATGACAACGCGTGGTTTCAATGGAAAAAAGGCTAATTTATGCTTGTAAATTTGTATGCTCCAATCTTATTGTTCCGGACCTGGCATCATGCGATTTCCATCTTTTTAGATCAGAGGTCGCATTTGTGGCTCGCCAGGAACTACATTTCTAGTTATTGATATTCGAGATACCCAATACCACACGATTGTGTTATTGAGTGCAATGTACTTCCTGGGTCCTACAAAGTATTCCAATGGGTAAATAATTTGCCTCTCTTATTAGAGAATCGTATCTATATTTAAAATCTCTGTATGATTCTCTTATAGTTTAGCCAATTTATTTTAGACACTAGGCAACCTGGAGTTGGTTGGAATTTTATAAAACATTACCCAGTCCATCCTGTCGCTTCTCGCCCGACGAAAGAAGGAATTGAAAAGTAACTCTAAATGTTCGTTTTAAAAACTGTGAATCATTAAGCATAAAAGCAGTCGGCACCTCCATTGGAGGGCACGTTTCGGACCAACCATGTGACTCTGTACGCAACCATGATTTCCGAAAGTCCAACCGGTGCCGCCGAACGCCAGACGTGAACTTTCACAACACCAGCGCGCGGTGCGCGCGCCCCGGCTCCACACGTCGAGCACGAGCACGCGGACGTGGTGGGATGACCTCGTTTTCGCAAGACCTCCTTCGCGCGACTCGATAAGAAACCGATCATCAGCATCACCAGTCACCGCGCCATCACCACAGTCATCATCTTCGCCCGGATCATCGCCGCGGAAGGAAAAGAAAATACTTTCCAAGCAAGACGGAACCACGAGAATGGGAGGACCTTATTGTAGGCTCGAGAAAATTGTCGTTTTCTGTGTGTTTTGTTCGGCTTTTTCTTCTTCTGCGACTTAAGGATGCACATTTTCGGATGCGCCGTGCAAAAGAGAGCGGACTCACGGCATCAGTGGGGAACAGTTGCGTGGCCGAGTCCGAGCCTCATCGTCTTCGTCGTGGTTGCAGCTGCCTACCGGGCGGCCCAATTGCTTCACCCGACACCGTGAAACCTCCGCCGCCTGCTCCCTCTCTCGCTCGAAAGGAGGGAGGTCGCTTACCACAATTCCGGCGACGACCTCCTTTTCGCTCGCGTACACGCACACTCTCACTCTCGGTTTCCCCAGACGCTTGGCCCCAGACTGTTACGGCGTTACGGCCAAAGTGAACACCGAATATGTCTCCACGTTGCCATCCCTTTTACCTCTCCATCCATCTCTTTCCCTTCGCTTGGCTGAAGGCGCTTCTTGGCTTAGCTGACTTAAATTGGGGGCTCTAAAACCGACCCACTACATCACCCTCCTGCCCTCGCCGTCAGGAGTAGCAGAAAGCAGAGTCGAGATGATGGACCAGCAACCCAGACAGGCCTCCATCGCTCCTCGTTGCGCCTATGCGCGCGTTATGTTGCGTTTGCATTGCCGACTCTTCATTGTTGCCGTCGCACTGTTGCTTCTGTTTGCTTTTTTAAACCAGCGTGCAATCGCCGGACCGTCTCCTTACCGCGGTTTCATTTTTTCGCTCTCTGCGCCGCCGAATGCATGATGGGTTTTTTTTTGTTCACTTTTGCCAGACGGCTTTTGAGGCGCTGATGGGGTCATTTTCTTGCTGCCTCTTATTTCACACTCGAATTTTTCAATGCAAGATTGCCCGGCCGATGGATCATAGCCGGTGGAAGGTACGGCCGGGGAAACTGAAACATATGACCCAACAACGAACCGTTTCTTTCCTTTGGCTTGCGTCGTTTGGTTTAATACTTTCGGAAACTTTCCGGGGGTGGAGATTGAAAGTTTGTATATGTGCAATAAGTATGCAACGAAAGGAAGAAAATCTTTTGAAAAGCTGTCGCTCCATCAAGGAGCTCTTCTTGTGGAGCTTTAGTGCTTAAAACTTTGTACTATATCTAGTCGATGATAAAAGCAGTCTTAGATTGGCAAAAAGTAGCGTACGAGTTATGTTAGTCCACGCTTCAATTATGCATAACACATAAGCTATCTTTGGCTGGCGGTGCTAGGCGTTGCTAGGATGGAAATCAGTTTGCTTTTCACCATTGCGCCTCCCTTTCATTTTCACAAACGCCATCGAACGCGTTGTATGGCCCCGATGGACGATTTCCAAACAGAAGAAATTGCACAGACACACAATTCGCAATACAGAAAGCCTGGGACGAGGCTTGCTTGCATTAACGATTGAAAAAGAGAAAATTTGATAGACAGACATATTAAATGAGTTTTCATGTGTAGTACTGTCAAATTTGATTCTAAGAGTAAAACATTTTAAAACGAGAAGAGTGAAGCTCGTATCAACTGAAAAATACGTTTTGGATACTTTTAATCGAAGATTATTTTCATTATCGATGCTTTCTTTACCAACAAATTATCTATATTCGTTTTCTTGAGCTTCTACAACGGATCGGATCTCCCTTTTTTGTAAGCTGCCAGACTGTTCAACTGTTTCCTACACTTGCCAAAGGCGACCCCAAACATAACGAGACAGCGCCGACTCAACAATCTCTCCCCGACGCATACCGTGGCGTGGCTGGGTGCAACATAAATTTATAAATATTAACCTCAATAGCGCAACACACGAGCGCGCACGTCTACCTTCTGCACTTTATCCGCGCGATTGCAGTTCATTTTTTTTCGGTTTCATTTTCTTTTTGCTGCAACTGAAAACTGTTCAACGAGCAAACTCACTCCTCATTTCGTCCTAGTTCGTGATCTTCTCACCTTCACCCGCTTGGTGAGCGCTCGTACCAGATGTCCATTCACACGCGAATTCGCGACTCACTATGCACAATCTCTTTCTCACTACCGGTGAAAATCCAATGAGTGTGAGCTAAAGTTGTCCATATTTTCATCTCGTTGGTACTTTCCTTTTTCATATTTGTAGTTTATCACATCAGTTTGTCTCAGTTGAAATCGTTAACATATTTTACTTTGCTTGATTTTACTGATATCAGCATTGTGTCCACTAGAAGTCGCACCTCGCATCTGAACGCTGCGCTAATTTTCGACTTCTCACGATCGACATTTCACGCGTCACCAACCGCGCGATCTTACTTCGCTTAGTGAAGGATCGGTGAGGTGGCGGATTGCTTAACTTTTTTGACCTACTCTCGAAGGTGTGAAATTGTAAAACAATCAACTTAAGTTAACAAGCAATTAAAAGGGCACTCACCATCGCATTACAACAAGTGCCCTTTGACAGAAAATTGGCTTTTAGAGAAACGGTTAAACTCACCCACACAAAACACACACATACAAACAAGCACATGTCACCTTTGGCATTCCTGCTTACTTAAGTGGACGAAATCTCAGGGCGGTGTGCTCACAGTTTACCCAAACTCGCCCCAACATAATTCGCCTTCACAATGCGCGCTCGTGGCCGCCCTTCCATCCTCCGCGTGGTTCCCTCCTCCATAAGGTCGTCCCCACCGTCCTCCGCAGCCTTAAAGCAAAAGATGTATTGGTTGGTTTAGTTTGCGGTTCGCTTTAATGCTCTCGCGCCCCACAAAGTATGTCAATGAAAAAGCGGCGCGCGCGTGACCGCGTTCACTACCGCCCTCTGGTTTCCCTCCGGTGTTCTCCCGGCATCCGGAACCCTGACTCGGCACAACCGTTTTCGTGTCACCCCCACCTGATAGCGTACCGCATGTGCCTATAATGTGCATGCGGTGTCCCAACACAACAGAGCGCAACACACCCACATGTGTTTAAAAAGCACCCCTTGCACGTGTGTGTAAGCGAAATCATAGGCAACTGCCATGGTGTGCGGGAGATCGTGCACACGTGTGGTGCAACTCACGCAATAACGCTTGCACATGAGCCACCGTGAGCTCACGCTCACGTTCACCTTCCCAGCGGGGCGTGATGTGAGCCGTGAGATGTGATTGTTCACTGTTTATCGCATCTCACTGCTCCCACTCTCTTTCTCCTTCTCACTCGCGTTTCCACTTTGTGCTCTCCTTGGGCTTCCCCCTCTCCGAGGCTGCCCTTCTATTTTCGTCTCTTTCTTTCGTAGAATGTTATGATCTTCGTCCGATCACGTTATTCGCGTGTTTGGAGGGCGTAAAAATGAGCGCACGTGGAGCCACGGCCGCTTGTGTGCACCCTGATGCCCCCACTTCCCCCTCTTCATTCTCTAATAAGATCAACATCACACCTCCGTTCCTTCCGTTTCATCCCACTACCTCGCAAGCCCATGGTGATCGTTTCGCGGTTAGTTTCGTTTACGTGCCGTTTTGCCCCTACTGCAACGGGAAAAACTGTCAACGGAAACGTACGGGAAAGTGTCGATTTTCCCTTTTTCCCTTCCTCAGTTGCCATGGCATTCTGCTGCTTCTTTTTTCACCCCCAACCCCTCCCCTGTGAAGTGAAATTTTACAACAAACCGACCCCGTTTCCCGCACGCTTAGTGATAAAAAGTGATCGGTTCGCTCTGAAGCCGAAATCCAGTGCCGGAGGTTCACCCCGAGGGAGATAGGAATTTCGATGCAAAATCGGGTCAACCCGCTTGTGTTGATTTAGTGAGCCAAGTGGAGGACAAAGTTTTTTTTTTAATTCCCGCCGCCACCGGTTTTCGATCCAGGAGGGCATTTTGCGCCCGCGAAGGAATACATTTATTATGGCAGAGGAAATTGGTCTCGCACGTGAGGGAAGGGGGTTGTGTCGGGCACAGAGGCGAAACCGTTCTATATGATGGGAGGTGATGATCTCATCCGTTGCGCTCTTCAAACGGCCGTTTGCAGTCGGGCGGTTGTTTAATGGCGATAGTCGAATGTTTGTGATTCCTGGAGATTACCAGTGGGATGCGCTAATTTGTCGTAAACAACTGCAACAACACCCGGAGCAGTGGAGGGCATGCACAAATAAGCCCGTTTTTCTTTTCCCACCTTTCATCAGTGGAATAGTTGTTGAGCTGTCTAAACACCCGTTTTCGCTTGGAATGTTACATTAAACATTTGTTCGCAGCATTCCTACCTTTAATGATGCGTTCCTGTGGATCGCTGTTCACTTCATGGGAATTTTAAACACCTTGCATACCCTTTTATTCAGCACACATGATTTTCAAACAGGAAATTCCACGTGCACATTTTTCTCAAAACCAATCAGGCTTGGTTCAGACAAAAAGGTTTGTTGGAAAATGTTGCTTTTGAAAGTGGCCTTTTTTAAACAATCCCGACGTCATGTTTTTAGAACTGACCCAGTTTTCAATCCGTTTGTTAGCGTCGTTGGTTTAAGGCCTGTTATTGCCCAGAAAAACAACAAACAATCAATACCGGGCCGCGAAAAGATTACTGTAACTTTTACTTTTGCTCCACTACTCCGGGGAAAACATTTCCTCTCCACGTATTGTGTGGTGTCTTTGTTGGCGTTTGTCGACACAAAAAAAAAACCCACCACTGTGGAATCAGGCTAGTTGAATCGAAATCCAGGTTAAGTTCGCTCGGGGTCCGCCGGTGTGTTTCCTAAACTGTGCCCATTTTCGCCCGGCGTGGCTGTGCCGTCCGCTTGGAAAAGCCACTCACGCCATTTTCCAAACAAACTTACGGTAGGGTAGGGTGAAAAATGCGTACGGCTTGTGCCGGATACGGAATCTACAAATGAATGAAGCGAACCACCACCGAACGGATTGCCTGCCGAACAAATCGCGTCCTAAACGGGGCCGCACACTATCCAAAAACATTCAACCTCCGCAAACAGGGTCACCAGCATCGGTGGACCGGTGGAACGAAGAGAAAAATAAAACATTCACATACACCTAACACATCCGCCCGTGGTACCGTGATCTATTTTCCATTGCGAAGGCGAGCGCGGCGACGTAAAACCTAGTAAATATATATCATCCGAGAAAAACTGTGATTAATCAATTTTGAGAAATGGAAAATGACAGAGTTAAAATGTTTGATCATGCTTTGACGAGTCACATTTTAAGTTAAAAAAATTGCTATGACTTTAACTTCAACTTCAACTATACTCCACCGCAAAACTTGGGAAAAAAGTACTAAAATGGAACCCTAAAATACATTGAAGATTACGCAGCAATTCTTATCGTTGTTTCCCATCTTTTACAAGCAATTGGAATAGAATCTCTACACCTTCCATCCTAATCCTACCGAAACTCTGAAGCGGAAACGTTACTGCAAATTATTGAGGCATAGGATTTTGTGTCGATCCCCGGAAAACCTTGGACAAATTAAAAATAGGTACCAGTAAACCAGCTTACCAACCCGATTACCAGTGGCCTTCCAACCTCTCTCTCTCTCTCTCTCTGTCTCCCAAACAAATAGCCACACTCGCTCACATTCCGACATCGTGGAGTTGATTTTCCGTTCCGTCGATTACCCGTTTGATCTCGGGACTCACGGTGGTTTAGTAATGGCGATTATAATGAGACTGTGTTGCCTCCCCGTGCCTGCTCGTGCGTCATGTCCTCAGCTAGAGTAACCTTGTTAGGCGCAGAGGTTGCGAGCAGAGGCAACTGCGGGAAGGGTTAGAATGTACGAAACGTAAACCAAAATGAACCGTTTTCTCCGTGCCGTTCGAACGTTCTAAACTGGCCGCGTGGTTGTAACGGCTTCTGCCCGGAACGGTAGCGGGTCGTAAAGTTTAATAAATGGCCCCTTCTGGAAGAGAAAGGGAAAGGAAAGCTATGCTGCAAGTGAAGAAGTACAGCGGGTCGCTTCGTAGTACTCAACCACTACGGTCGAGTGGGCCGGTTTAGAGGTACTATTAACCCCGCTTTAATCTCTCCCCTGAGCTAAGGAGCTAAGGAGCCTCGATTACTTCCTGCTCGCTTTCGCCAACCATATGATGCCGCAACACCTTCCATCCACCATCGGGCATCGCCGCCAGCGTCACCGGCTACAGCAACACGCACTGAAGGTCATTTTCATTTATCTCGGTACACTAATCGGCGACGACCGCCAACAGACCACCGTTAGCTGGTTGGAAAGATAAGCGGTTTAGAACACGAACTGCGCTTGTCAGTGTCGGTCGGAGTCGGACCGTTCACTCAGTTGGAGCTGGGGATTACAGAGCATTTTATAGAGTCAACTATTGCACATGGAATAACGCAAAACCATGGAATCTGGGTCCAATGGTTTAGTTCACTGGAAGTTTAATTGATTTGCGTAGCATCTTGATGGAATGGAAAATGATACTGATAGAAAATTTTGAAATTATTATCAAACACATCTCCAATTTGTACTAAACTAAACTAAACCCACAAACACCAACACAGGCTTGTATTAGATCTGACCTTTTCGAACCTGTCTAACGATAGAGGAGGCGATTACGGTATGATACAGGCTACAGGTTTTTTTTTCTTTGCCAAACAAACCGACGAAGATTTGCATCTAGCACGAAGTCAACCATTTCGCCGTGTGATCTGAGGTAGAGAAGGTAACAGAAGGCGGTGCATAAATAAAACATTTGCATCAATGTTCGTTCTAGCAGCATCAGGCCTTTTTTTTATTCATCTCCATACGGTTGTTCGAAGGAACTGTTTCCTTATTGGATGATTCAATGGACAAGCCGACGAGAAGACCGGTCGATAAAAGCGACATAAATCCTTCGCTGCCTGCTGCTGCTGATGATTGGAGGTGCTTAATTTGAATAAATATGGCATAAAGTTTTACTCCGAAATGCGAGCACACATCCATGGTTTGCGGTTTGTTTTGCGTTTCAATTTTGCATGGATTCTTTCCAAGTTTAATATAATTTAGTTAAATACTATTAAATAACAGAAGATAATATTTTATGTTCAGAAAGCTGGTGAAACTTGTGGTAAACATGTAGAATGGATTCAGGTTTAATCTCTCTTTTCTTTGTGGGCATTTGAAATTTAAGTGTGACGAAATTTCGTCAGTGGCAATTATAATACTAATTTTAATGGAAAAGAAGAGCAAAACGATTGGCCTCAAAATGTGTTTGTCTCATTTTATCCACCCTCATATTTAACGTGGCTTTTCCATGAGATCGAAATAAATTTGCTTTAGCATCTTAGCGACGTTGGACACACAATTCCCATTTCGAGCATTAACCTCACTCCTCTGGACGTGTATTTGGCTGCCCTTCGCAATTGCGCTTATTTTTACTGGTGATTTGTTATATTTTATCTCACCTCCGACGACATCCACAGCATCGTCATCCCGTACGGCGAGCGGAAAAGCGAAAAACGCAAACCACTCCGAATCGCTTCTGTACTAAACTTTTGATCGCCCAAATATACGCCCTGTCGTATGTCATTTCTTTCCCTCTGCTTCATTTGCGCACGATTTGGCGCACTTTGTTCGCGCCATCATCATCGCCCATCATCGTTATCTACTGCTCCGTCACGTACCGCGTATGCGTTTTCCTTCAATCAATTTCCCTTACGAAAAGCGTATTTGTGCCTTCTTTCCTCCGTATTTATCACAAAGTGTCTCTGTAGGTTTTACTTGCTCCTTCTCTCTCAAGCGCACAAACATACACAGCTCCAGTCAACTGTTCTCCCTGCCGGTAACAAACGACATTCAAGGAAAAGGGCACCCGACGACACAAAGAAAAAACCGTCTTCGCCTTAGTCGTTGCCGTCGTCGTCGTGGTCTTGGTTTCGGGGAATCTGCTGGAAAAATTCCAATTTTCCTCCTTTAACCTCGGCTTTTCCCATCAATTCGGATTTTCCTTCGGATCTAAGCAGTGCGCAACCGAGCGTCGGTACTTGCTGAGAAGCTCAACCTGAACTGCCTTTTCTGCACGATGGAACAAACAAAGGAAAGCCCTCCAGTGAGTGCCTTTACCGCACGCGAAACCATCAAACCGCGAGCAAGACCTGGCAAGCGGACAAAACCTTTCGCCTAAAACACACGTCAGTCAGTGGCAGAATCCCGGGAGGAGCTATCTTTGCCGGATGGAAAGCCGTAGAGTCGTCGCAAGACAGCTCCGGGGCCGTGATACGAAGAAACACCACAAATAGGCGCACGTGGCGCAACAACTTTCCGTCCTTCCTCCGACTCCTCCCACGGAGACGCACGCCTCGGTCGTCGCCCAGGTTTCGAGGGAATTTTCCTCGTTGGAGACATTTTGACGATGGCTTTTCCTTCTTCCCCCTTTGTGCTTCTCCGGGGCCCAGGGAGAGTTCATGGTCTGTTTTCTTTGCATCTCATCTCCCGGTACCTTGCTGCGTCAGCGGAATGCTTGAAGATCTATGTTTTTCCAACCCCCCTGTCCCAAAAGGCACGTAAATACCGGCGCATCACTTTTACGTCGCAATTGCGAGCGCGGAGGCAAGTGTCGCCTGTTATTGAAGTGGTGAAGTACCACCGAAGCGAATTACCATCTGGATCAATAAAAGGGAGGGTTTACAAAATTCACCAGATCGATTTAT
This sequence comes from Anopheles atroparvus, assembly GCA_914969975.1. Taxonomy (NCBI): domain Eukaryota; kingdom Metazoa; phylum Arthropoda; class Insecta; order Diptera; family Culicidae; genus Anopheles; species Anopheles atroparvus. Next base: position 45,417,902 of record CAJZCY010000001.1, on the reverse strand, counting down.
GTTTGGAAGAGAGTGAGGGAAGTTTCGTAAACAGAGCGTTAAATTGTGCGTTCATCACATGAACGAACCGCTTTGACTTTGGTTATACATTTATTACATTGTTTAACATTTATGGTTCTTCCAAAACTCATTCTACTTTAATGTGGTTCAAAATTTAGATTTAGAGGGGTTTTAACACAATATAAAACACACACAAAAATACATAAAATGCGAATTTAATGATGTGAATTGAAAGAACAAGCAAAATAACAAATAATGTTAAATTCAATCGCATACTTGCAATATGACTTTTGTAATTAAGCCTCAATGTTGACTTGAGTTTAGCAACCATTGATTGGGGAATGATGGTGTAAGGATTCGATGGAATTCGTATTTCTCTGAATCCATGGCCGGTTTTCTGTCCCGCTTGCTTCGTCTTTAGCCGTGCCACGTAGCCCGCTTCCAATCATTTGCTTATTCTTCTCGCCACCGCGGATCGAAGATGTGAAAATGGCCAGCACCACGACGGCGCACAAATACACGCTCCCATCCTTCGGCGAAGTTTTTCCCCTAGCCAAAGCGAAGGGATGATAATATAAACGATTATCATTTCATCAAACGGCTCAGCTTCGGTAGTAATGGTACTCGCCCCAAAACGCTCCATAGGTTCTCGTACTCGTGCTGTCAGTTTCACGTCCGCAAGATGTTATAGCTACGAAAAAAGGTACAACTTTCCGTGGGACGGATGCGCACCGGAGCGAAGAAAAATGGCATCCATTTTCCTCGACTCTTAGACCCCGTCCCCATATCCATACCTTTTTCGAATACCCAAGGATTGTCCAACGCCGGCAAGAATTCCTAAACTTGCTGTTTGGGTGGGAGCAAGGTAGCAATTTTCCAATTCTTTGCAACACTCGACCGCTCCACCAAGCGCCAAGCCTCGATTTTTCCGGTTGCGGAGAGGAGAAAATCGATACGATTCCAACCTCTGCCGCCTTTTCTTTGCGATGGTTACTTTATTATAGCCGAACGTTCGGTGCAATCTTTTGGTGGATCCTTTTTCCTTTTGAGGGAGATTTTCCGGTTCATTTTCGGACGGGAGCCAGGAGCTCACCCCAAACGCAAAGAAGCAAAAGGATCCGAAAGGTTTCCCATTTTTGCAGGCGGCGTCAGATCCGTTTTATGTTTTCCCATCTCTTCGTTGAATCGTATTCTAGCTACAGCAGTTTCATCCCCCCTCTTTTGTCCAGGTCCACTTATTCTAGCCGAGCTGTCTTTTCTTCTGAAACATCACACCAAAACTCCCCCGGGCAGAAACTGTCTGGATTGATTTCTTGGGCTCCTGTTAAGGCCTGTTAGTCTTTGTGCCGAGACTCTGCTGCGTACTCCTGGAGCAACGTGATTTCATTCCAATATTGCCTTTTGGTGAGAGGCTTTGCGTGTTAGAATTTCTTTCTATGTTAGAAGGCTGGATGTTCAAGCAGTTTGTTAACAGTAAGTGGGTTTTTCAATTTTATTTTATGGAACGAGTTTTATAGGTTCTGATAAAGTATAACTTGAGTTCATAAAACAGAAAATAAGTTTACAAATATATCGTTACTATAACTTTTGTCGATGAATTAAACCTTGGACTTTATTAATTATATGGCAATTGTTATATCCCATCCATCATCGACGACTTATTAGCTAATTAAACTTATTCACTTGTTTGCCATGCTAACCCCAAATCTCCAATTCATAGATCATTTGCTTCATCTTATCCGTTTTAATATTTCCGGGTTTTCCACTTTACCCACGGTGCCCTAGTTTTAGCAGCCTAAGCTCACCCTAAAGAGGCAGTTTCATCCCGCTCGCATTCACAAAAGTATCTGTGAAAACGACATATTGCGCAGCCATGGGGGTATCCTATCGGGAAACAGTGGTACCTGCGTCCGTAATCCCACTACCCTTTTTATTGGTCGTTTTTCTTTCGATCTCAAACCCTACCCCGGGAAAGACTGGAATACTGTTGCTTATTTGAGGCATCGTATTAACTGGGATAAGGCCGTTCGAGGGAAAGAACCGTTCTGCATGGCCTACAGAGGGTTGAAAATTTGCCTCCTAGCACAGGCTCCCCCGTTCGGCACGATCCACTCGCATGGTTTGGGCATCATCCGTGGAAGGAGATACACGGAAGATAAATCCGATTTCGTCCGCAAGCAACCGTGCACGAATGGACCATCGTTATGTATGATCTTTTTATTTCCCGTTCTCGGCACGTCCAGCACGGGCCGACCGACGCAGGACGTGTCGACCACCCACTCGCCCGGCAGGCAGGCAGGAGCATCCTTTGATGTCCTTTTCCTCCACCAAGTCACGCCGGAGCGTTCCCTCGATTTGTGTCTCTTTGTTTCGGTCGCTTTCCGAGCGGCAACGCCCGAAAGGAGCCTGGTGGCAGTATTTCATATTGATCAACAGTGGTGCCCGTGAGCTCCTGTCCTTCGTTGCCTGCCCAAACCACCGCTCTGTCGCAAGAATTCCTTAATTGGAGCGAACGATAGAAGGGGGCGGTGGTCCGATGAAGAAGGAAACGTATCAAGTCGATTAATTATGGACTATTCCTCCGGCAACACGGTTACGCTGTTGCTGCCCTGCTCCTTGCTCCTGCCACATAGAATCTCATCTCATCTTTCATGCTGTAGCACGCAAGGATTTGTGCACATCCGAAGACGACGCTTACGGCAAAACGTGGATCACTGGATTCTAGTATCCTTTTCCTCCTGTTCTATGGGTGGTGCTCCTTTACACAAAGCAATCTATGTTCTCTTAGAAGTGAAAAAGATGGGGAGGGGATTTTGTCTTTCGATACGTGTACACGATATTGTTTATTGCGGTCATTGCTTGCTGCCCGTGTTTATGTGGCTCGATAATCGAGATCGGCAGCGAATTGGACCCGGATGGGGCACTTGGTCGATGCAGCATCACGTCCTGCTCCTCGGTGCCAACGTTTCAATGAGATGATAACAAATAAATATGAAATAAACCCTGCCATGTAGGTTATTTTTGCTATCATCCTGAGATATATGTATAATCCTTGAATTGGACCGGTACCAACCAACTCAAACAGTTGTTTAAAACAAGTTACGTTATTCGTGAAAAAACCTTCATTGCCAACTTTGTACAGAATCACTCACCACTCAGGGGAAACATTCTCGACTACCATTTATTTAAAACAAATGAATGTACGGTATATGCTTTCGAAACATCTGATGCTAAATGGATAAGGTATGTACGGTCACCCTTGCACCATCACAACATGACAACCATCATTCGAGGGAAAGCCGTAAGGTTCACTCGAGGTTGGTACTCAACCTCCAAAACGTTTGCTCAAAACGGGCGATGATTTCCCAGCCAGAGGATATCGGAGACTAACAGAGGAGAAAAGTTTGCTTCTGGAATCGGGTGGAGAAATGAGAGGCGAGAGAAGCGTGGAAAACACGGGACCACCCTGCCGGATGAGCCGCCGGAGAAGCGTTTCGTAATTTCAATATGCCAAAAGCCCACACACTGATATACCGTTTTTTCTCGCTCCTGTCTCTTTCTCGCTTCCGTTCTATATGTGTGCATGAGTTTCCCAGGACGACCTCTGTGAGTCGGTTCCATGCTGCACACTTGGGTTTCTTCTCCTGTGATCTGTTTGCCTCCGGATGTCTCAAATTCCCATCCATCGGGTAGACTCCTTTTCTTTTCCCCGTGTCTGCGATTGAACATCCAGCAAACAGCAAACGGGACCTGCGCCTCTGCTAGAAGTAAAAAGTTGCCTATTTGTTTTTGACTCATGGGTACAACAGCGGATGTGTGTGTGTGTGTGTGTATGTGTGAGAGGGAAAACAACCAAAGACACTTGGAATATTCGGAAACCACTCAGGACGATCTACGTTCCTTGTTTTGGTGGAGGTGGTAGGGCACCGAAACGAGAAGAGCACCGATACACGCCGGAAGCGTCTCGACAAGTTCGGAAACAAATTGCGAGTGAATAGGTGAACGATTTGCTCCCGTTTTTCCAGACAAGGCTGTTGGTTGCTGGGATGGAATAAAGAAAGACAAAAAAAAAAACAAATAAACGGACCGAAACGGATGTGTTTGGTCCTGGCGTGCAGATCCGGTCCTTCCAACAGTTCTTCTAGTCGCCTGGTTGCAGTTGGAATTAACGATAAGAGTCATCGTGGAACTGGCAGGTGGAAGAAATGCTGAACCTCCAACGATAGTGTCCTTGCAGTTCAGCCCTCTTCAGTGTGTACGAAAGCATACATAATCACTTGCAGGCGATCGAGCATTCCGGTTCAACCTCATTGAGATTGTGTGGTGGACGAACTTATTTCAACTCCGACTACAGCTTATCACAAAAGTTGAAGAAGCATTTTGGGAACAACTTTCCTAGGTTTTACTGTTTTAGTCGCAACTATGGACACGGAAAATCATGTTGCCATTTAGTTTCTTTTTGTTGAAAGGATTTAGTTTTTCTGTACATACAGGTTTTACGTTTATTTAGGAAAAACATTTTCCGAATGATAAATAAAATATAAAAATCCCGTCCTGTATTTTAGAGGTTTAGATTGCAACAACTTCCTTCCTACAGGGATAGAGATATTTCGAGAAAGCGCTCTCATTTCGGAGAATTTATCGATCTCTAATGACACCATCGCGCTTCTGCGACTTCATCATTAAAGACTACAGATCGTACCACACCTGACCGTCCGATTCGTTTGCCTATTAGGGTCGATCTGAACGCGTTACGGTTTCCGGAGATAAAGCGAAGAAGGCAAAGAAAAATTACAGTGCGAGAGTGACTAAACCAATCGCATTCGAGTCTAACAAATGAGACATTTAGAACTGTCCGATCCAGGGTAAGGAAGGCGAGCATAAATATGGGACCACAATATTGGCTCCCGTTCACCCGCGAAGGGGAAAGACCCAACAGACAACGGAGGAAATCTTAAGGCAAAACAAATCAAATCAAATGGGATGGCATGTGGGAGAAGACCCTAGGAGTAAGATTAGCATAATCAATTAACGCAGTCAATTACCGTTATTGTATCGCGCTTCGGAAAGTCCGTGCGCTTCGGTGGCGTCCATCGCCTACTTCCCTCCGGCTCCGATATCAATCCGAAGACGCACCGATTAGTTTCCCATTCAACCCACTTACTGCGGTGCTAACAGCGCCACCGAACGAACCTTGGGCTTTCTAACTGATTTCGTTTTTCTTCTTCTTTTCAATTCTTTCGTTTTAGGTAAGCAAACTAAATGGAAGGAGTTCGATCCGATTGGTCGGGTGATCGCGAGGGATAGATATCGAAGGCGCATTCCGACGTCGTGAACTTTCTTCGCCGCTGGACGTGTTCGGCCCGAGCCGGAGCGACGTAAATGTTAAAGGACCCAAGCGTACTCTCACCCCACATGCAAGTGGTTGATTGATCGTTTGAAAAACGGAGAAAGCACCGCGATAGGATGATAGCTATTAGATGATCCTCCTGTTACGATGGTGGTGTGTCCATGTGCCTATGAACGGCTAAAAAGACTAATGATCCTTCTGGCAGCCAACGATGGGGAAATCTTGTCCATTTCGCTTCGCTTACCGGCGAGAAAAATCGAGCGTCACAGCGGAAGTTTTACTACCCTCCGTTGGTGCAAGAAAAAGGAAACAATCGATTCGTTTGCACCGCGCACTCGCTCTGTCTGATGGCGAACGAACTAGCTCGCAAACAAGGTCTCCCACCGCCGCCGTGATGCGATAATCGTGTGCCGTTTTCCGCCGGCATCGATCGATGGCATAAATTAAGAGCCGAAACAGATGTGGCTCCATTTAGCATGTCTTGCATTTTCACGCCGCAACCCACTTGAAGTCGTGGATGATCGTAGCGAATGTACTTTAAAATGAGGTTATGTTTGGTAACCGATTTTCCACCCCGAGAACTCCCGCGGTTCCGAGATGATGGGACGTGCGTAGGATGGTGTGTCTTGATCAAGCCTTTGCTTCCGGCCGATACAACCGACACGGAGAAGACACAGCAAGACATGCCAACGAAGTAATATCGAAGCACGGGAGAATGCGAACAATGGATTCAAGAGTATGGAAATTATGTTTCATAAAAATGCACCTTTGCCATTGTGCTGCAACGACGAAAATTCTACTATATTAGTGGATACTTTTGGTATGAAATATGTATATTTATCTTTGCATGTCTCGTATGTATTATGTATGGTCTCAATGTGCTACAATTTCTAACTTGTTCAAAACGTTCTTTTATTTGAATGTATTATCTAATATCTAAACTACACATAATAGAAATAATTCTAATGCAATTGTGCCTTCCCGAAATTATAGTTAGTTCAAGCGGCTTTCTAACAACCTCTTTTCCCAAAGATTTTTTTTTTCGAAGATCGAAGGCGAAAGATGGTTTTCCTTTTCCCCATGAGATGTTTGTTGAAATTCGATGCTCACGCTACAGAACTTTGAATAATGTTATGATAACTGTCTGACAACGTAGCTTAGGTCGAGAGTATAAATCCGTTGTGCAAATAGGAGTTCGATAACACGTCGTTTTTTTTCCAGTCCAGCAAACGCTGCAAGCTAAAGACCACAACGATTCAGGGGGCGAAGAAACCACACCGTCGGCTGTGTCTGTTTGCATCTGACCGTAGATTCTCTGACTCTTCTTCAGTTGTCGGTTGCCTCCGCATGCTCTCGTGCACGGTATAATAAATTTCCTCAAAGAACATATCAACAACCAACTCGCTTCGGCTCGCCAATAGAGCTCGCGGGAGCCAGGAAAAGAAAAACCTACAACTCCCCGTCGTCACGCGAAGCAGCAGAACGATGATCTCCCCGTGTACCGTATCTCCTCTGTCCACTTCTCGCCTCCCGCTCCGGGTGTCTGGCGAGACGATGCTCGAGCGCTCCGTGCAACCTTGAGACGGACACGCTCAAGAATCTGCTAAATCGATCTGCTCGAGCTCGCCGCCGCCGTGCGCAGCCTTGAGTAGTGCGATTTTATTTATTTGCTGCTTCGCTCGTTTCGGGTTTCTTTTCGTTTGTTTGATACTGTTTGCGTTGATTTTTTAACGAACGATTTCGTCTTGCCTTGAATATTTCGCCTCAACAACTAGAACTGCCCCGTCCTGACGTCAGGCAACGACGAAGTGTTAAGAAATTTGGCAAGCGAAAACGAATAAAATAATCTGCGAACAGACAAAAACGCGAGCGTGCATCGTGAAGCAAGGAAGCAAACGGAAGCGTATAGGCGGAAGTTCGGGGTGGAGTCGCACCGAAATCTTTATCAAAATGGCGAGGTTCTCCTTTCGCGATATCTGTTTCGCAAACATTAGTTGCGTTTATCGGCGAGCAGTCGTTATTTATTATTGGTCCTGGCTTGTGCTTGCTTCTTGGGTTTGCTTGTTAGGATTAAGAGAAGATGACTGACCAGCAAGTAATGCGTCCTCATGCGGTAGAGATGATGTGTAAGGCGCGCAGGGTAAAGTTGTTGCTCATGTAAAATTATTCCGTTCACATCAGCAACACCCGAACACTAATGTTAAGGTGAGGGAGACATCCAATCGCGTGCTTTCAAAAACGAAACGAAATCCAAATGGAATCTTTTCTTTCAAAAAATTGTCTGGGTGGAGCCATAAACACACACGGTCCTGCTTGGGATCAACAAGTTATTTACGATACTCTAAATTGTTGATCAAAAACTTTATTAGACGTCAAAAATGTATACTGATGATGTCTGCATCATCGCTTTAACAACCTCTAGACTGGATTCAAGTTGACAGATGGATTGATTCATCACACGTATTCGCCTTCCTAGCATATTTGCACTGCGGTACAGTAATAGCATTCATTTTAAAGTATGGTACTTAACAAAACGTAAACCAAACCCATACAGTCGAAGTAGCAAAACGATTCAATACACTACTATACTTCTTGAAGAAATCAAATCTACCTCCATGGTTGAGAAAATTCTATATACCTGCGTTCAGGTCAACCGTTTTCTTCACGACACCGCACCTATTTCAAAGATCCCGGTTCTTGCGTTTTCACCAATCGCTTCCAATATTCTTTTACTACTGCCTCGAGGAAAATGAAACCACACCATTTCGACAGCTAAACCCTAGGGTTGAAAACTAGATGGAAAGGGATATTTTATTTTCGCGAAGTAAACCCATCGCGTTGGAGTTTTTTTTTTCTTCTCCTTTTGCAACTCTTCCCTTCATTTTTCGAAAACGAGAAAGTTTTCACTTCGTCAGCAACAGCTGTAAACATTCGCGAGAGTAGCTTTTTTCCCATGCAGAAGGTTGGGACAGTGGGTTTTTCGGGGATGAAACTTTTTCAAGGATACTCCACAAGGATTTTCTTTTTTCGTGTGCTGGGTGTTGTTAATTTGACAACCCAAACTTCGGACTGAGGTAATAGTTTGTCGTTCGCTAGAACGAAATGTGTGGTGTTTATGTACACGATTTCATTTGTTGTACGCCTGTCTTGTTCAATATCTTTATAGGCAAAGAATCCAAAGAGCAGTAAAACTGTAAATAACATCGTCGATTCATCGATTTTTCAAACTTCTATTTCATCCGTCTATGTGGCTTTCGCTGGCTCTTTTCCCGTGTGCTATGGCCAACTTTTTACCTAGCCATTTTTAATTTTCCATCCTCTCTGCTAAAATCTTTCTTCACGACATCCTTGTCGTATCCTTTCACCGTATTTGCAACGCCATACCGTTGGTTTTCGTTTCCCTATCCCTCCCCCTGATGGAAAAGAAGTTTAACCGATCGTTCGGATATTTCAGAGGACCCAACGTTTATCCATTTGCTCTTCCATCCTGCTCCCAAAAGCACACACCGTTTAGGTCGTTTTTCCTGTCATTTATATAAAGCACACTCTCATGAGCATCAGCGGAGAGAAAGAAAGAAGAGACAGGAATTGGAGGGATAGAATGTAGGAAAGTTAGTTGGAAAACCCTTATCGTTCGTTCGTTCGTTTGTTCCCTCGCAAGGATTTATCGTTCAAGTGTTTCGCCAACCGGTGCGCAGAGCCTCGAATCGTGGAAATCCCCTTCGCATCGGGCAGCCATTCTCCCAACCGCGTATTCTTATGTTCCATTCTCCAAAAAAAAAAAAAAGGAAAATGAACGGAGAAGAAAAACCAACAAAGTCAACAACGCCAGTTCAAGGATAAAACGAACGTCAGTCGTAGTCGGATGTTACACCAAATATTTCTCCTCCTACAGCCTGCGCCATCAGGATTGCGGGAGCTGCTTTCCCTCGATGCTGCTTTGCAGTAGTACCTAATGGCAACCATATTTCCTTTGGGTCGGGTTTTCCAACACAGTACGGCTTGGAGAAGCCGAAGAGTTGCTTTTCTTTTCGCAGGCGATATAATGCTGCGAGCCCAGCAAATAGTCCTATCGTCTTCGGTGCCGATTTTCTTGTTCCTTTTTCCTCCCCCTGATTCAAGTACTCTTTGACTCCCAAAACGACGTCAGAATCAGCCTGGCAAAAAAAAGAGTAAAACACCATCACATAAAACGGATTTTTCAGAAGAACTTTTCGCCGGCCTTTTTGGCGTGCGCCTTGCTCCAGAATTCCTTATCCTTCCGTTTTTCCGTTACGGTTTCTTCCATGGCGGTGGGGGAACTTTCTAACCATTCCACGTGCGCGCTTTTCCCGTGTCACTACGATATGGTGGAAGGATTTCTATCCATTTATTTTCTTTTATCACGTTCCACAAACGGTCCTTCCGTTTTTCCGCCACATCATCATCCTTCCTCCGGAAAGCGCACCCGAGTTGAGCAGGGCAAACTCTCTCCATACTTTTCGCTTCAATTCTTTTTTCTTAAGCTTATGGTCTGATGGGGAATTTTGTTCATATCATCCCTCCCCAACAACTTCGACGACGAACGAGACGTGAGCGTCCGAGCAATGGCAAACTGCAATCCTTCCCGTGTTCCGTGGCTGGCTGCCATTGCTTCGGCATTGAATCCGGTTCGTTTGTTGCTGTTCCTTCAACTCCAGCCCTGTCGACAAATAATGTACCCGTACATGTTTGTGTGCCTGTCGCCTCCCACATACGTAAGTGGCCACAAGGATGAAGTTTAACGGTACTGCCAACGGGACAAGCAACGGGACGTCGCCGGTTTTCTGCCTTCGTTCGTGTTGGTCCAACCGTTCCTTTTACGTGTACATAATCGGTTATAGAAATTTCGTACGACACGAGCATGCGAATCTCCGCGAGTCCCCTGTACCCCGGGACGAACAACAGTACTGGTTCATAGGTCCAAACCTATCCGACTGCCTTTGTGGCGCATGGAATGGCGAAGGATCGTTTGATTGGCCAAAGGGAAGCAAGGAAGCGGAAAAGGTTCAATAGGATTTTTGGATACCCTCGATCAAATGTTCAGTATTTTTAGGGGTTGTTTATTTCACAACATGAGGATGAGTGCCTTTATTTTCCAGCCTAGCTATGGTATTAAGTAGTATACACATTTCGAAGAAGTTTCGTAATCGCAGAATGACGTTATAATTGTTTAAATGATGGGCTCCATATTACTTTAAAGTATTTTCAAATGTTCCATAGATAAAACAGATTTTTAAGCAGAATTTACATGGGAATTATGTATAAAAAACTAATGAAGAATATTGAAATAACTTATAAAAGTATATAGTCACCTTTTCAGGCAACAATCTTTGCTGACGGATTGAGGGCCGGTATTCGAATCGAAAAGGATGTCGTATTCTCCATGAGAACGTGCAACGGAATAGGACTTGGCCAGTTCTGGAATAGTTGCTCCTGGGTGGAATGGTTGCAGCTGTAAGCGAACTAGGATTGAGTAGTGGTTTTTTCCAGGATGCCAGGAAGCTAGGAAACGGTAAAATCTGTCCCGCTGCAGATGGCGCAATGGACGTGGGACGTGTTGGGAACGTCGGTCGACCGAACGTCGGGAATTGCAGGGTGGCACGAGTGCTTCGGCACAAACGACCCGGCGGGTTTATCGTCTGCGTAGATCCAGCAGTGCTAGAAGGATGGCTTGTCCGTTCGTTTCGTTCCGTCATCTTGCGCTACCCATTTTTCCTCTTTAAATGGAAAGCAGGTATCCAAGTTTCGCCTTCATCGGCTCTCTCGTTTTCTTTCTACCATCTAACCCCTTTTCTTTTGGTGCAACTTGTACGATATGAGGCTCGTTCGCTAGCAAAAGTGTCACCGGCGGGAGTTTCCACTGGCGTCCTAGTACCGCACACGCTCGGCTGATGCTGTTTATAACATGTTAGAGTCCGCACGTTCTATGTACTTACACACGGACACGTTGCGTTGCCACTTGTCTCGGCTTCGGGTTGGTTGTGGAACCGCTTCCTTCTCATGTCGTTTCTTCCCTTCATCACAACATTTAAGTTCTTTTTTAGACAATCTAAATGCTATGGCGGACCAAGAGAACTCTAAAGGACTCTCGTAACGACGGAACCAGTGTGAGTTTCCCAGTATGAGAAGTATTGCGCAAGCTTACCGACAAAGCCGCACTGCCACTCCAGAACACGTCAAGCGCTTCGCCAAGGAGTAGAAAGAATAGAGTTTTCTTAGCTTCGCCGACTTTTTTTCCTTCCGCTGTTCTCACCAGAAGGAAAAACGCTCCTCCTCTAGCCACCGCAGAAACTTCCGCCAAGTTTATTGCTCGGTAGACGCGGAGGATGTGCAAGTAATTGTGTGTGTGTACTTTTCCGACATATCCCTGTGTTTTACGGTACGGTAGCGTCAAACCAATAACATTATTGACACGGACTTGGTGAAAAGCTTGCAGTGGTAGATTTTCCTCTCCTTTTATTCGGATTTTATTTTCACTGCAACAACCGTTCAACTCGTCCAAGTTAAGCTCCAGCAGAACTTTTGAACATGAACCCCGCCTCTTAGGTAGGTTACTCGTGCCTTCCGACGAGCAGTCTACTCCACGTGCGGAACGGGCAGGGTTTCCACTTTGCACTGCACGTTCAGTGCCACAGCTGCCGAGAGCAGTTGCAATAAAAGAAGTATGCACTGAAGCTTGTCTTTCGTTGCAATCTGGAGGGGTTTTTATTCCGCAGATTGTCGTCTTCCCTTGTCGAGAGAGGAGCAGCAGCTGACTGCGAAATTGCATTTCGATATTGATTTTCTTCACTCCTCCAAGCTTTTGGCATGAACATTGTGGCATTGGCTCGCAATTGCTCGTTAGCGCCTGTTAAAGCTTTCTCACTTGAAAAATTACCAACGTTTCTGTGGACTTTATGTAAACCTTTTCATAAGAACGTTCAGCTTCAGATAGTTTCGTTCGGTTTTGTTTCACTTATAAAAGTTTGAACAGTATGTCAGGAGATTGTTGCTGGAATAATTGAAATGCTTAATCAAATTTGCGTGTCTCTCAATTCGCACGAACGTGTGCAGATTCGCTTCGAGATGTTTCAACTGGGAAAACCCAAACAGTTGGCAGCAATTTGTGTCGGTGCGGCGCTCTGCCAATTGGCTTCAACATTCGCACAAACGCTTATGTTCATGCTGTAAAGATTTTAGTTACTCATCACGGAACACGGCATTCGTCTGATTTCTGTTCGTTGTATGTCTCATCTCACTACGGATACAGTGTTTGATGATAATAACTCTAACTAGTGCATTGGCTGAATTATCAGCATGTTATTCTCGTTGCGAATTCTTTTTCAACCTTTGTCTATCCATTTGTAGCCCTATAGTACCGTCATTCTTCCTCTTCCAGAAGTGATTGAGTCATGCGCCGGGCTGAGGGAAGCATGACAAATGGCAAATATTTATTCATTCTAAGCTTCCCATAAGTTAACTTGCCCCAATCCGCAACCTGACGGATGTATTTTCTTTTTTCCGCGTAGGCGTCAAGTGTTGACGATGGCCAAATGTGACGATAGTTGCGAAGTAAGAAGCATTGGCTTTAACCACTTGCAAGTTCCTAGTGTCAAAACAAACGTAAAACTCCTAACCAACCCTTGCCATGTTTGCTTCTTTTTCTTTTTGCACAGAGTGGGTGAGTGACCGATGCAACGCAAGTGCATGCACAAAGTGCAATCCATCGAAGCGGGGAAGCACTCACTCCCCCTGTGGTGGCGATGATGGTGCTGGTGTTGGTGATGTGATGCACGTGGCCTGCAGCGCCACTTGGCGCTGGTGGTGTGGGTAACCTTGCGAATAAATTCAAGTTCAAATATTTATTTACGTTCCTAGCGGCGGGCACGGGCAACGGGCTGGCGCGGAACAATACACCGGCACGAGCGGCTAGCAACTGTGGGGAGGGGACGAGGAGGAAGAGGAGCAAAGGGACGTATGTTGGTACTGAATTGAGGGCCCACAATAGCCGCAGGTAATTGCAGTGCCCGTTGCACGCGGACGAACCGATCGTGCATGATGGCGACTGGGGAGGTTTGTTTCCGACGATGCACGTTGTGCACACTTGGCTTCGGCGGATGCGTGTGCATCGGCGCATTGCTAAGTGCATTTCTTTCGCTCGCCGGACCACCAATAAACACATCTCCAAGTGGCACTGACACATGTCGAAGGAGGCCGCCAATTCACCTGTTAAATCTATTCAATTCCGCCAATCGCTGCCACGACAAGAGTGGGCACTTTATTTTGCTGCCATCCGGAGCTGCTTTCACAATTTTAACTTTTGAAATTGCAACTTAACACAACCCCGGGTGAGGAGGAATACTGACAAAATATTAATTTCCGTAGTTGTTTTCTATTTTATTTTATTTGTCATCTTTTTTCAATTCATGCAGAATATAGTCAACATGTGACATGGCTCGAATTTGGGGGATGTCAGTTGACTTCGAATCGAAAACGAACACACACACAACATAAATATGTCACACTTCGTCAAACACACATGCAAGCGTGCCATGGACATATCGACCGTAGTGGTATTCAAAAACGAAATGTCATGGCAGGGTGTAGTAAAGTGAACATCAAATCAGCAAAATGGATGGAAGTAGCAACGCAGACACCGCTCATGACATTCGGTCTAACGGTCGTGTCGCGGTCAACGCCGCCCAGCGCAGGTCGTTTCGGTTCTACGATTATCTAACTGTATCTCACCGTCCCCTGCCTCCCCCCCCCCCCCCCAAGCTAGGCCTCCCCTCGCAGCAGCAGGTGCCACCCGAATGCCACCGAACCGAGGTGAACGTGATAGTGTAAGCGCACGCAAAAACCGCGAGATTCCGCGATTGTTACTTTCAAACAAACCGCCAACCTCCACATCCCTTAAACCCAACAACCAGCTGAACGGGGCAACAGCAAGCAAGAATGCCACCTCACTTATATTTCGTTAGACCGCAGCTCGAACGCACCTTCTTTTGACCTTGCTGCGTGTCCGGTGGATGATGGAGAGGGTGGGTGTGGGGGAGGGTGGAGGAGATGAGGATGGAGGAGTGCTAACGGCTGCATCGCTCGGAAATGGCAGCGACAGCCGCGTTGTCGAGGATGGATTACTGCAATATAATATCGGGAACAAATTCGCGAATTCGACCAAACCCTTGAGTGGTCAGTTGCAAATGGATTATTTGAATTAACTTTTTAACGTGTGGAATATTTTGTGCATGAATTTGCACAATTTAAGTTATGTGCAAATGTGAGGTCATTTGTATGCTCAAGCACTTGACAACTGCTACAAGTGGTGTCAAACCATTTGGAGCAAAAATATAAACTAAGTTGTGAGTGTGAGAGTCAACGTTAATCGACTTTGCGAACACGAAATGTTAAACTGATGCATATTATAGGCATTATAAAAGCAGTGAGAATTCAGCAGTAAAGAGAATCCATTCATTTGAAGGGCAACGTTGAAAGCCCTTGTCAAAAAGGTGCTCAGAGTAATTTTTTGTGAAACATTGTATTCCATATTCGAGCTTATAATAATCTGGAGGTAGCTTTGAGATTCCGAAGATCGTCTAATGGTATTGTTGTTGGTATACACATCTAAAGATTCAGCCAACAATGAAACCTTTGCGTCATGGATAAAACGACCAAAAACTAGGCAAACTGCTCGCCTAACGTTTAACCTTTTGCCTCTCTGTATGGTTTTTACCTATCGATTTTTTCTACCACTCATTCTCATGAACGTTGGTATTGGTCGAAATGTGGCACCTGTAGTTGTATTCCGCTCGTGTGACCTCCCGCTCGCCAAGGGTTAATCAAGGGTCATCCCCTTGAGATTAGGTGTTGCTGTCGGTGCCGTTGGCTTCGTTTTTTTTCTCTCTCATTTCGTACATTCTGACCTCAAAACGACCGTCACCGTAAACCGGAAGATAAATGCGGTTTCGCACACCGCTACCATCGCCCGTTCGCTCACCTTCACCCCGCTCCTTCTCCTCCTCTTCCTCTCGTGGATGAGGTGAAGGAAGGGTTTGTATGAGTTACGCGTGTTTCGATCGCCGACGACTCACCCCTAGAGCGGCCTGAGTACGTGTGCAATCTCGCACCCCTGGTACGGTCCTCTGAGCCTCCCAGGGGCGGAGGAGTGAGTTATTTTATAATCAACAATCTCAACGCGGTCGCCGCACAGAAAACACGTAGACGTACGGCTCGACGCGAGGCAGAGAGGCAACCGAGCAAACAAATGCAAAACGCCGTCGCCACCCTAGGGCTAGGTAAACGATGCGGTAAGGCAGGCTGCTGCCTGAACACGATCGTCTTCACTCGCCGCGAAGTGCAATTGCAAGCCGGCCAGCGCCGGCAAATAAGTGGTGTTAATTACCATTTTATTTCCGTCCGCCGGTCCCGATCGAGTACTGCATCGACTGGCATACGGACGGCGAGAACACGTGCCCGATCGGAATGGCCGCCCCCGGATGTATTGCACTCGAGTGTATCATTCGCCCTTCATCAGCCATATCTAGCTTTCCTTCCCCGAGACCGTTTTACGATACCGCCTAGAAGCCGCATTCGGCAGTTACTTTATGAAGCCGGCGCTAAATGCACAAAATTTCACACGCCATTAGCGCGGATGATTTAATTCGCTTCGCTTCCGCCTCTCGTTTGTCTGAATCGTTGAATAGGTGGGTTTAATACGGCGAAATTAAATGGATCTCAGATAGAACCACAACCAGCTAGCAACAGCAGATAAGCTTTTTGCGAGTTTAACCGAAACCTTGCGTCCTTGAAGTATATGCCCTTCGTATAAAACGTAGCTTACCTTTGGCTATATACAAATTTATCGCCATCTGGTGGGCGGTAGCAATAACTTACTTTCTTAAGTAGTACGAATAATCCCCTAATTGTTTTCTAACGTGCAACCAACTTGTAGGTCACTGAGGGTTAGTATGTTCGAAAGACATTTATAAATTGCCCGAAACACTGATGTGTTGCGCATCGGAAAACTAATGACATTGTCAACCGTACCTAGCCTCTAACCCTACCTGACCTGGGGGTGAGTAGCACCGACTAAACAATCCTGTCTATACCTTCCTAAAGATAGCAGCTAGTAAATTCGTGGAAATTTTCGCTCGGTAGTATCGCGATACGTTGCTGGATTAAATCGATCAAATTGATGAGTAGGATAAATAACAACTTCATCCTAATTCCAGCACCATCGACAGCTATCGTGCATCACCTGGTCGGGAGGAAGAGCAGACTCCAGCACCCAAGCGTAGCGGTCTGGTTTGTCGTCAGTTTACCTCTCCCCACTTCCAACAGCCTTTGCACAGGGTTAGAGTTAATTAATTGATGGATCGATTCCATTCGAAGCCGGGTTGACAGTTCGGGTGATTGGCAAAGGTTCGCCTCCGCCTCCGGTGTACCGTTCAAACTGTCGAGTTCCGGTGTGTGCTCGTTTCCGCCGGGCCCACCCCAAGCAATTACCTTCCCACACTTCTCATAGGCGTGTGGAAGATAGGACCTTTTTTTTATTGTCGGTTCGATTTCATTCAAAGTCCTGTTTTTTTTTCCCCCGATCGAGTGTATGCTCCGCCGTCACGTTATCCGTAACATCGTCGGTGCTTGGCAATTATTTGCACATCATATTTTCAAACATGCCTCCCGTTCAACCATTCCCCTCCGCCCCCCCTCCCCACCCCTCGCTCTCTGCTATCTTGTTCCTTCTTGGTCTTTCCGTTTCCATGCGACCTTCTGTCGAAGTTGTCCACCGAATCTGTCGTCACCATGTAACGTGCCGTGCAAATGGTTTTTCGATAGCGTTTATCAAATTACGTGCGCGCACTTTGGTAAAGACGACATAACAAACATGGCAAGGAAGGTTTACCCAAGGTTGCCACAGTTCATCGTGCGCAGCGCGTGTACAATTTTTGTTTCATTGGTGTTTTTGCTTATTGTTCGTTTTCTTTACTCTTACCATCTGGTATGTGTGACTTGTTGGTCGAACTGAATGCAGGAGCAGCACAGTACACGACGGCACATATTTCGGAAGCTGATAAGATAAGTGCGAAATTGCGCCTCGCAATCTGCCGTGCGGCTTCGAGTGGGAAGTTGTTTGACCATGTTCGGACCCTTCCGTTCAAATTGTGGCGGCTCGCGTCCAAGGGTGCAAGATGGTCGATTTTAATCGCCGTGCAAAGGAATTAATCAACCATGGCCATCATGCATGAGCTGCGATTAAGGCTTCCTAGTTGTGCATGTTTGCTGAACAACAAGTGCCCTTTAGGTAAATGATTATCGCGCATGGACGCTTGTTTTCATGTCGGTTGTATTTGCATTGTAGAGATGATATGAGCTTGGTGCTGAAATTTCATCTTGCATAGTTGAGTAAACTTGTTTCTCAGGTGTTAATCTTTGAGGAACTGTAAAACTCCGCAAAATACGTAAATTCACGATGGGTGGAACAAATTTCGCACACTTCCATCAGGAGAATTCCAGCCGTCGTTGGACGTCTTGGGGCAAAAAGGGTTTCCCTTTGCTGAGAGCTCTTGTCGTTGCCCTTCTCGGGTGGGTCATGACTTTTAAGCAAACAACGAACGTGAAAAGCAGCACCATCGCTAGGGATGGAAATGTGTTTTTCTTCTGCTAACCTTTGCACCTCTGGGCTGCGAACTGGGCAGACGAATCTTGCCTCCCGCATCTAGCCATGGCAGTAATATTGTTTGGTAAAGTAAAGTTTCCCGTTCCTATGGGATGGGAAGGCGGCGGCCAAAGCAAACGGTGTCCAGCGTTTTCTTTTCCGAGTTGTTTGTGTGGCTGGTTTCGGTTTTCCATCCACCGCCTTTCGCCGAAGTCGCGAACTTTTCTTTCTCTGGTTTGATTTGATGTTTCAAAAGTGGCGTATGCATTGTTAACCCTCCGACTAGTCCCACCTACTAGTCCAGCCCCCCACCAGTCCTCCCGCGGGGGTTGAATATGGCAAAAACAATGTGCGCTTCTTTACTTCCCCTCCCTGGTGGTTCGAGTTGGTTCAGTCAACGTGAGCTTGCCTTCGCTCACGCCTTTTGTTGCGGGGATAGTTTCGGGTCACGATTTTTTCCCGTTCCGTGCACGCGGGGGCGAGCGCAAAATGTTGGATTGCCACTTTCTTCCAACAAACGCCAAACCCGACTCCCGGGTGACTTTACCCTTTACGGACGGAGCACGTTGCATTTCATACAAATCGCTCGTTGCTCGTTTGCTGTGTTGATGTGGAGTGGTGAAAAGAAAAATCGTGTTGAATTTATTAAACCCCCCCCTCCCCCCCCCCCCCCTCCCATTATCCCCATGGTGTTCCTCCTCAGCTCCAGAGATCGAGCTCAATGTGTTTTTCTAAAGGTGCGGTCCGGATAAAGTAATGCCGGGAAAGTTGATGGTGAAGGAGTTGTGTGGAGATTGTATGGATCAAAATCATGACTTCGTCTTTCAGCTGCCCTGACAAATGGTACTACAAGTCCAGGAGCGGGCTACTAGCTGTTGTAAATATCGTTTTCCTACTGTCGCCCAGCGCAAACGGTATACTTTCTTCGTGAAAGGCGTTTGAAGCGAACGATTCATGGTACATACTCTCTTTTTATTCATTGCTTTAGTGGACCCTTGTATAACCGACTAGTGCTTGTTATCCTCTTCTAAAAGTAAACTTATTTTTACTTAACAACGGCAAAACAACTTTAGAAGAAAAGAGTAAGACGAAGAAAGAATTAAACACGACCTTAGGTCAGCTTCGAGACGTTCGATTGATTGGTTGGGTTTTGGTGGATAAATATGCGGAAAACTCCGCACCTCGAGCTCCACTTTCCACTGGACGTGACAGCGAAAGGATCGGCGATTAACGCTGCGAACCATAGGCCAATAGGAAAACATGGAAAACTGGGTAACCGTGGGCACGAAAAAGTATCGCGGTGATGGAAGGGCGCACTTTTCGTGATGGTTTAAAAAAGGGAACTTTCTAAAGCTCAAAAATAGGTACGTCGTGTTATTTTCCAGCTGTTCTATTTTGCCAACTACTGCGACCGATGCTTTCACATTCCTTTTTTTCTCTCGTTACGATATGCAACTTCAGCTCACTTCTTACGCACAACAGCGTTTTTCGCAAGTGAATCTTTCCGCATTCCGCAAAGTGACCTGCGATTCATTCGAACGCCCTGAATCCATGCAGTTTCTCGCCTCTCATATTCTGTCCGTTGAATTATTGCACTTATTTCAATCATTAGACTGTTTCATATTCGGTTCAACACATATTTCATTGTTTTATTTTGAAAGCATCTAAGAATAATTCTGAAGAATCCACTTTATCTGTTGTTGTTAATTTTTTAATTTGATTTCCTTCCATCCTTTTTTTGTGACGGTATAATTTCCGAAGCCCCTCTCAATTTTGCAACCTTATAAAATCTCTTTCTCTCCTTTTTTTTTTAATTCGTCTCAGTCCTCTCGTTTGTCAACCGTGTTCAAACCCGGCAAGGGCTCAGTGCCAACAGTTGGTGTGTCTGTACCGAGATGACATCGTCGCTTCCGCATCGGTAGAAGCGTCTCGTAGGGCGGTAAACTTGAGAAGCAAATTGAGCCGACCTTCTTCCTCGAACCACTGGCAAAACCCTCGCACTTTCTCACTATATTGCAGCCGTTTGCGACGAAACTGCGACACACGGTCGGCCCGTCGAATGGGAGCGTCTGCGTCGTGTCGAAACCGACGGAGGATTTCAAACAAACCCACCAGCCCCATTTGGTGGAATCTTTATCGCCCGCGGTTCATCTTCGATGGGGCGAACGAAAGGCTTGCTGCAGGAGAAGATGCTGGCAGCGATGTAAATATAAAACACAAAGAGAAAGAGAGCGGGGAAAGGAGTGCAAGTAAATAAATGAAACGCTCATGAACCCGTCGGCCGTGTGCGTCGTTTGTCGTAAGTATGTCGCGCACGCAGACCGCATCGTAAAGATCCACCGCAATGCTCCGTTCACCCGTGGGAAAAGCGAGCTATACGACACCCGCAGCATCCGTAGGTTTCCTTTTTTTTTTTGCTTGCGATAGAAGAGAAAGCTCGAATGACAGAGGGCCTTCCGAACGAGAACCTAGTCGAGCCTTAAGGCGATCAATCTGGGTACGATACGCTTGGTGATATGATTTTCATCAGACATTTTCCGCCGGTCAGTGGTTTGACATCAAACCTGCACAATCAACTCGTATTCAATTCTCCCAAGGAGCCTGCATGCCTTGAGGAATCAACCTTTCCGTCGATCGCGAGGTTTAAAGGCGACCAAAGCCGACTTAGGGGCGGGGCACCCTTGGCTCAGCAAGCGTACCTCATCATCTCACGATCGTTCGCAAGCAAGCGAGGAACGAGAGAGAAATCGCGCTCGACTCGCGAAGAACAAGTAAACCAGAACACGCTGAACATGGCCACGCGCGAACCGTAACGGAATACGCAGAGCCTCAGTCGGACGGTGTGCGAATTTAAACGCAACCGACGATCGTCTGCGAGAGGCGGCCTGCGATCTGCGCGATCTCGGAGCTCGACGGCGGGTGCAGAAATAAATCGGCAATAAAAAGTGGGAAAGTGGAAGATCGATCGAGCCGCGCGCGTCCGTAAAGAAACGTGTCAACCGGCATCTGTTTGAGTCACGATTTGAAAGTTACACCCCGACGCTCGGGTGGACGAAGTGAACTCATTCCGGACGGTTGGTCCAGTTTTCGGTTTTTTTTTTGTCTGCTTCAACCACTCACAAACGTTAATCAGAAACAGACACATTTCTTTTTTTTTATTTTCTTGAATGTTTTTTTTTCAAATATTTGAATATAGTTAGAAACATCTTTGTTGATGAAATTTGGCAGAGGAATACTTGTGGAATAATATCATGACAACTATAAGAAGAATTATTTCAAAGTATTGAATTGCATTGAATAATGCCATCTCGCGAAAAAGTATGTGACTGATTGGAAAAAAATGTCAACATGACTTTACATTTGACAACATTTCTTCATTATCGTTCATTAGGGCACATCGAAACCCTAGCCTATCACCTCCGTGGCGGCGACCTTAAAACTCTTTACTCTTCCTTCTTGTTGGCTTACGTTATGTTTTATTTCTTCTTCTATTGCCTTATGTTTGCTGTATCACTTTTACCAATTCACCAATCTTCTTCACCGTTGTCTATTCACTTACCAGTTTCATCTCGTTTACAATGTTTGCGTTTCGTTAATATATCTGTGCCCATGTCGGGACCGACCGAGAAACGCTTCGGTACGTGTGTGTTTGTTTGTTTGTGCGTCCCATAAATGCAACCCTGTGGTGCTTTAATCGAAGCGGAGAAACGCTGCAGACGACTAGCGAGGGCCGCGCAGCACGAAACTGGCCAAAACGGCATTTGTTTTATCACTTCTATTAACGAAACTAGATCACCTACATAAACGGCTACCGAAAGGGGTTGGCAAAGGGGAGGCAGGGCCGGGGTTTTGGTGAGAGCAATGGCAAATAAAGCCCGAGATACGGAGGAAAAAATCCCAACCCCACCCCGAGCGGGGAACGATTTTCAAACGGAGACCGAGATGAAGATGGCCTTCGTTTAACATGTGGTGTTAAGGAAGATCAAATGAATGTGCGCTATTTTTTTTTTTTTTTTTGCTTTCTGTTTATCACATCAGAACGAGTTAAGCACATGGCCGGGAGAAAAAAAAATCGTTATAAAACCGGGAAAAACGTTACGCCACTTGCTCCTCCTGTCTGTAACTCTCGTGATCCTCTCAGCAGTACTCGGGTCTTCTGTAAATCGAGGAGGAACACTGCGAGAAGCGAAGAAGAAGAAGGAACCATGTGTCTGTGAAATCGATGCACACGTAAGAGGTAGCCCTGTGTCCCGTGGCCTTTCCTTGAGATGCTTTACTGTCGGTCGCAAATATTGGAGTTGGCCGAATTTCAGCCCGAAGGTCGGTCGAATGGTTTGCGAGGAAGGCCACCCTGCTACCCCGATTCGCTAGACGCGCGTCGGAGGGAACGGAGGGAAAGAAGCTCCAGCGCGAGCGAAGATTTCAACGAGATTTCGGCCCGGGCTTGTAAAAAAAAATCAAATAAACGAGCGGGGAGAAAATAGGTCGAACCGCGCGGTGAGGTCAGCTGCGAGTGGCCGACAAGTGTGATGATTTCATTTGTACGATCTGTTTAATTTAAATTCTAACAAGAAAAAACGACACTGAAGAAACCAATGGCGAAGTTCCTGTATGCGAGATAACAACATAAGAGTCATCATGGGAAAGCAAATATTTCTCATTCATCTGTTGAGACTTAATCATCAATTTGTTACTAACCATAGTATGAAATCTCTTTTCTCTTAAAAAACTTACAAGAAGATTTCAAATAAAATGAATATAGAAAAGCACGCAAAATTTAAACATTAGACGAGATCAGTTCAAGCAAAAGATTGCAAAATAATGGCTATAACTTTCCAAACGCGCTCTGGAGATACCGCCTGCCGGCCATTTTTCTATTGATCCAAGCCCGGCGAAACTATCACCCATCGGGGGTGCCTTTCACCACGCTTTTCGTTTCTCTTAATTGAGGCTCAATCGTACGCTTTGGAATTGATTCAGTCGCTCAAGGATGGTAGTAGTCTACCGGGTTAACTCGTTCGCTTTCGTTGCAAAATACTGCAATGCAATTAGATCGGTTCACACTGACTTTATGCGAACTCCTTCTCTCAACCGTAAACAGTGAAAGTCCAAAGAAAATCATGGTCAACCTTCGCAAGTATGTTAATTTCATGTCATCGTGTATGGGTGAATTCATTACTCTGTTAAAACTATTGATAAGCCGCCACAACGTTGATGAAAGCAATATGAGTTATGCATGTTCTAACTTATTTCTCTTTATTCTTCTATTTTACTTACAGGTAAGCATAATCCGAGAGCTGCGGGAGATTTAACTTGGTAATTTTTCGAATGAAGGCGGTATCAGGTGATTTGTGAGTAACGAAAACACAACTATCAACATCCAAATTAGTTGGGCTATTGGCTAAGCCAAACTAAGGGCCATGGTTCTGCCCCCAATGGAAGAGTAATGGTATTTTTCCTCCTATATTATTTGAACCAAATTAGGAAGCCATCAGAACCCTTTTCGTTGATCGCCCTTTTCTTTGAAACGATTCTCCACGGCCACAAAAAATAGAAACTTCTGTACGGGCATACCTTTCGGCGTTTAATGGCTGTCCGTTCGCAGAAGATGTGCCACCGTCAAATCGGAATCGGTTTCACCTCGGTCCTTCGGATCGAATCCATCACCGCGTCATCCATAGTCCGTCGTCGCTACGATCCCGACCCCAGGGTCCAGGTGAAGGTCTCTCGTCTGGCAGACACCTCAGGTACCTCGGGGTGGTCCTGCAGAGAGATGTTCGAAAACTTTTACTACCGTGTAGTCTCTCTTCGTCCATCCTTCGCCAGGCCGGCCATTTTTCCTGTGCACTCCCACCAGAGAACGATCTCTGGTGGCTGTGTTCTTCGTCACATGTTCGTATCGTGTTGTTGATTTCCGTATGCCTAGAAAGCCTCCGGAGCCGCCTGGAGCGTGCTACCCGGTACGGGGTAATTTTGTGGTTTGCACATGGGCCATGGTCCTTTTTTTTTTTTTTTTTGCTTTTTAGTTTTCCTGTTTCTTTCGGGGTCTCGTCTGGAATTGACTCTGTTGGCCTCAACAAAATCAGCAAGAGACCATTCATTTCGCTAATGGACTTCCTGCGAATCCTCGAAACCTCGCCGTCCAAGGTGCGAGCAGCGTTGGAAATTATTCGACAATAAAACCGTCCCCCGAACCGACTGGGTGATAAAATTTTGAACGATTTTTCCGAATTGGACACATTTTAATGTGTTCTCAGCGTCAAGGATAAAGAGTCACCGATGGCTACGTCCCACTCCGTTGAAGCACCAGCGGCTTTCTGGATCGAGACTGCATCCAGTGAGTCGAGAATTCCAAACGTTGATGTTTTTATGCAGGCGCACAAACTCTTTTGAAGCACAAGCCACCGCCGGAGGTGCCGGTCGAAGATCAACCCGGTCCTACTAGCGAGCGAGATCTTCTGGATGGTGTCATCATTTCCGAGACCTCCCGGATCACCCACCAAGGCTTTACGGCCTGACAGCGAGGTTCGAGCGCGACCAACGATCGGATGATGGTTGTTCGCGCCACATCTGCCATCTGAGCCGTGCAGGGCTTTCCTCCGCCGCCTCTTACGGTGCGTGTACACCCTTCGCGACTCCCATGTATCCCGGTACCTCCGGTGTGTGGTCGCCTTTAACCCGCCGCATGCTCCGTTTCGTTCGTTCGTCACACACCGTGACCGAATACCGTAACGCACTTAGCGCACTTCCAGGCGGGTGCGAATGCGAAGGAAAACGGTGTACGGGGAAAGAAGAAAGGGAGAAAAAAAGGAGACGACTGCACGGGAAGTTCAACTACCGAAACGAAACGCGAGGATCGACATGTGTGATCGGAGGTTCTCAAGCTTATTGAATGTGTGTTTCTTGCGCGGCTTGCCTGCGTTCCTTTCTCCTGCACAGCTCGGTGTGTGGCATGTGGAGTTTCGACGTCGGTCGTAATCTGGCGATCCATGTTCTCTGCCCGCACCCGCACAGCACGCGTCCTCGCCCTGCCTACGCCAGATCGTTTCGAAGATGATCCACGGCTACAACCAAACACACACACACACATTCACCCAGGGCAGCTAAGTCTGTCACAACTCGAGCACTCCTTCGCTCTCTTGGTCTGTCGCATCCTCTTTCTGATAGAGAGAAGAAGCTCTATCTCTCTTGCTCCTTGGACCACCACTGAATGCATACTCCCAGTCCTGGATGTATGCACTTTCTTCTGCCTGTGCAGCACCGTGAGGAGCTTCGTCGTCGATGCCCTGCCTTGCGACTGACTGCTCTACCCTTCGGGGTTCTACTCTTGGAGTCCTTCGATCCTTCTTCGCCGTCGGGTCGTCTCGGGGGTAGAGATCACCGTCCGGAGCCTTCCGCTCGCTAGTGCAGCGCTGGATACGGTGGGACTAGCTCCTTCCGTGCGCAGAATCTCACACATAAGCGATTGTGTCGTGTCTTACCGGTAATTTTTTGTTTGTGAAGTAGAAGAAAAATTGCTGATACTCCCGGTGAAAGGGCTTTCCGATAACGTTTTTGGTAATCCTGCGCTATACTATAGCTGTGCTTCTTCTTGAATGCAATAGGCATGTGGCCCGTATGGCAGTGTTTTTGTTTATTCAACGGCTAGCATGTATTTTTGTGCAAACCCACCTATACTCACTGTTCTTAAAACTTACCTCATTTGCGTTGGTAGCTTCAGCAGCTGAGAACGACAGGGAAAAAGTGCTGCGTCCATCACATGCGAATGTGCAAACACACACGTACCCGTGGGAGAAATTTCGGTTTGTTTAAAGAAGCCCTTTAACACTCCAGTGCGTTAGGCAGTGTACTTGTGCCCGAAAATTCCATGGTTAATCTACGGTAAAACCGAAAGCCAGAAGGCCCCCCACGGAAAGCCTCCAAATGTGCATGAGACTAGCAAGCCCAAGCTTCTACGTGCCGACCAACGCGAGGTTTTTTGCGGCTCAAGTGGTTCAACTTAGTTTCCCCCTTTTTTTTGGTGTGTGGTTCACTTTTCTGCGATGTTTTGTCATAAGACGTGCCTATGTACGATAAGAAGCCCTCAACGGGTGTGCTCAAAGGGTGCAAAAACTGTTGTAAACCTTGCCTTGGAGTGACGTCGAAAAAACAAGGAGTTATCCTACGAAAGAAGAAAAAAGAGCGTACACCTCCTCATAGACTCGTTACCTACCTTGGCTGATCGCACGCTGTTCTGTTTACAAACCATCCAGGGAGCGAGGGCTGTGTTTTTGGTGACTATTTTCACCGACCACAACTCGTGCGTGAATGCAAGTGGTTTTTGTGTATGTGTGTGTGTATGTGTGTGTGTGGTGGAAAACAATAACATTAAGAAGCAACAACACATTGCCTCGCGCACTGGCGGGGTCGCAGTTCTACGGCACCAACGGGGTCGATTTTATCACCTTCGCTCGGGTCGGCAGAGGAGAAGGATTGGACGAACGAAGCGGACGGCAGTGGCGTGCGGAAAGGCCGGTGGTCATGGCGATGGTGCAGGCCATGGATTTTCTTCTGGTGCATCCATTCAGGTAAATTTGAGACCATCATCTTGGTGTTCCGTTCAAGTCCATCAACAAGATTCGATATGCCTGATGAAAATCGGCGGGATCTTGACGAGGAATTTAATGCATTCAAAATGTATCTACATGAGGGTTTTCTTTCATAGACTATTGAGAACTCCGTTCGTTAACGATTTTTTTTTTCATTTGACCCGAAATATGAACAGAATAGTAAGAACAAAGACAGAGCATTTTAAAAAAAGGTCCTAAGAAGTAGGAATCCATTCTCATTCTTTAGGAATGATAGGCAAAATACAACGATACATTGCAATCAAATGCGCTTTATCCTAATCCGCTTGGAGATTCTTGTCACAAACCAAATACTCAGCACCGAAGGATTCTGCGAATATTTGAATGCTTTTCTTTTAGTATTCTCTATGAAAAAGATTTAGGTATTTTGTGTACGTTTTGTTCAAAAGAAAAAAAAACCCACCCCCAAGACGGAGAACAATTGATGAAATCCCATGCCGATTCCGATTCGGCTACCGGATACCGAAAAAGGACCTTTCGCTTCCTTCGCAGGGATTAATCTGCGTATCCTCTCAATGGCCATGCCCTACGCTTCTTGGCTGCACCCTCGCATCTTTTTGAAGGCCTTTTTTTTTCATTCCGATCGACGTTCGCCAGGACACAGACACTTCGCGCACCCGAGGCAAAAAGGTAATCCCTCATCCATTGGTTTTCCAACCATTTGTCCATGCACTCGATGTCGTCGCGGCGTTGTGCTCATTTTATCTTTTGTGTGTTTGTGCGTTTATTTTCCCTGTCCTTTGTCCCTGTTTTCCCTCGGATTAGGCCCTTGCGCTCGTTCCCTTCCAGGTGTTTCTCGTCGATGCATCTCGCATTCGCGATGCGTTCGACAAAATTTTGATGTTTGTCACCGTGCGTTCGATTCACTCTTCTCGTTGGATGCTTGGGAAAATTCAACTGGGATTATTACTCCTATCAGCTGTAATTGGTAGCAGCTGAATCGGTGAATTCATTTTGATAAACATTTTTATCTGAGGCATTCATTTTCAGCTATCTATTTGTGCTGAATTTTCCGCGATAGCGATTGTTTTATTGTTGCAAACACGTTGTCTATCATCTGTTCTCGGATTAAAAAAAAAGATATAAGCAAGCACATATTCTAGGTGTAGGCGGAATGATAAAGGATCATTTTCCTATCGTGTTTGTGCAGTAAACCTGGGAAAGCTCTTTCTACAAGCGTCGTTAAAGTTTATTTATTTTTACGACATGTACGGCGGTTGTTGATGACGCCTACCCGTCGTGCAATAGTTGAATTCAATCTCGTCAAAACTGATTTCATTGCTTTTCCCTGCTGCAATGTTCCTCATTCGACTGGGTATCGGGTTTAGGAGCTGGTTGGGAAATGTACGATAAACTCGTAGTTAAGGGCTCGCACCCTTTTCCGAAGGCTATTTACTTTTCTCCTTGGACAAGGAGACTCGCACGGCGAAAATGGAAGAAACCCCTGTTTGCGAAAACCGCTACGTTTTGGCGTTTCACCGAGTCCCTCTTTCCACGACCGGAGGCGTATAATTATTGCTTGCTGTCTGTAGACGAACATATGACAGAAGGGTTTTATTGTGCACCCTTTCGACATACTCTTGAGGGTGTCTGAGAGCCTTGACAGTATTCTTCCTGGCGAGGCGTGCTAGACAAAGTCACATCACGCGGCAGGCGAATGGCTTTCTAGGGTCGCCCTGCCGTCAACCCTCTGGCGCAAGGGACGCTTTCCCACGCACGCACACGAAATCCAGTCAATTTTCCCCCACAAAGCAGCTTGTCGAAAAGGAGAGTGAGAGGTTGTGCGGCACAATGATCGATATGGTCATATCGTCTCCTTTCATTGTGAAGTGTTGAGTTTTCCATTATTTTTTTCCAAACATCAGCCCTATTATAAAATGCGCCGTGTCCTGCTTTTTTTCGACGTCATTTCAATCACAATCCCTCCATGGCGAAGTCCAATGAAAGGCAGACGTCATTGAGGAAGGGGTTTTTCTTGCTCGGCTGTCTTTCGAAAACGGGGAAAGGCCCACAAAAAGAAAGAAAAGGATCATTTATGTCCATTTTCCGGGCAGGGTGACAATAAAATCCCGGTGGATGGCCGATGATTTCCTAACCAAGCCTAGATACAGTAAGAATATAATAATGTGTTTTATGAAGGGGGAAAAAGCGGGAAAATAACACTATTACCATAACAACACATTCGGCCATGAATCGATTCCTGCGAGCGTCCGTAGATCTTCCTTAGAGCTGGCAGGACGAATCCTAACCGTGCACCAACACCAACACGATATCTTGGGAGAGTTCTCTCGATGCCCAGCGAAACATTTTCGGTATGGACATAATATAAAAGGTATTTTAATGTAAAACCGATCTTCGTTCTCGAGCCCGAAAGTTATACAGGGAAGGCTCAAACATATTGAAATGCAGTTTTCATTGCAACGATTTCGTCTGTAAGTTAATGCTGTGAGAGTTGTTTGCACTGTATTTGTTCATTCGTTGCTCCTCTTTTAACTTGTTGAAGGTTTCGTAAACCTGCGATAAACGTTAGTCAACGGAAAAGAGTCCTTTCCTGCTGCGGAAACCATGTTTCTATTCAGATCGTCGTCTTCTGTACCAGCAACACCAACTTGATTTGCCATCGAAGCTATACCGTGGATTTTCCCATTTCGCGGTGCACGTTAACTTGCCAGAGGACAAACAGCATGAGGTAAGACATGGGGTAGTGGCGGAAAAGAAGAAATTACTGGGAGATTTATGTTTCGTTTATTGCTTCTACGCGCCGAATCGAGCTTGCTTCAGAACCGAGGGATATTTGCGAGTGGAATGTTGGGTTTTATTTGCAAAACGTTCCAACAGTCCTCCACCGTGTCTCTCCCTCCGCCCAACATCCCGTATCATACTGGCTCCACAAAAGGAAGAGATTGCCGTGAGTCAATTTCGTATTTCGGTATTACAGTATAGCGACCCGCAAAAATCCCTCGGTGCGGTGGCTGGCGAGTAAGTGAGCGAAGATATTGTTGCAGGTGGTTGTGTTGTGTGTCCTTTGCGAGCACAAATGTCCTTCGGGTCATTTTTTTTTTTTGTTGTGTGGCCACCTGCCTCCTTACAGCAAAAGGTGATTGGCCACGCTACGGCTTGCGAATTGACAAAATTCACCAACCTCATGGTTCCAAAATGTTCGCCAGCAAGGCTACTGGATGATGTAAATAGACGTAGAAAACTCAATTCCAACACATCGATCGGGCACGTCTGCCCAAGGCGTCTGGCAAAGATGGGAAAAATAATATTATTAAGCTCCTGTAAAAGTGCTTCCCACTCGCTCGCTCCCATGTTTCCCAATGTCTGCGGCGCATGCCTTCCCTGTCTTTTCAAACTCCTTCCTTCTCTATCCCTTGCCCGTGCGGATGTGTGCGTGCCTTCTAATAATATAAAGCTGACGATCTCGTGACGATTTGCGGCCCAAGGATCGAACTCCGAACCACCGAATATGCTGCTCCGTCGAACGACCTTCAATCGCGCGACAATGGAGATAGCGTGATGGAAGAGAGAGCGAGAGAGGTGTAGAAAGGGAACGATGGAGATTGGGAAAGCGGTGATAAGGCTCACTTTGGGGATATTCACACACGCATCTTTCCGCGAATGTGTTTTCGATCTTGCCTTGCGGTTCTGCGATTTTGTCGGGGGAGCATCGTACGAATAGAGCATAAACCGTACATTTCCCCCGCCTGTGGAAGGGGACAGGCATTGGAGGTTGCAAGGGGTACCCCATGATGTCAGCCCCAGGTTCGTTCGTTCGCTCGCTCGTCGTCCGTTCGCTGCCCTTATCCCCAAGGTTCGTCGTTCGCTGACACTACTTCAAACGTCATCGTCATGATGCCAACCTTCAATCCACTTGTTAGCAGCTGCTACTACTACCACCACGACTGAGGAGCCTCCCGCATCTTCCCACTCGCTCATCGCGGACGCGGACTGTCTCCTCTTCTCGCAAGTGCGCACGCACGCACGCACGAACTCACTCTCACGTTTTTCTAGCGGTTCGTTCGCTGAGAGTGAGATCTCGCGTTCAGCGCATTGATGCTGCGGCCGCGATGGCAGTTTATACTCTCGCGTTCGGGCGTTCTCTCGGACGAATGCACATAATATTTGTAACCCACACGGTCGACCGCGCGCGCGCCCGTGTTTACTTCCGTCCTTCGCGCGCACGGTTCCGCCATCGTTCTCGCTCTTCCACACGCGCGCAAGCCTGTACGCTCTTTATCTCCCTCTCCTTCGCTCGCTTTGCCGCTTAGTGTACAAGAACACGCTCACCCGAGAACGCCAAACATGTGCGTTCGGTTGGTTTGATAAACTCCGTCCCGTTCCCTCCCTGTGCGCAACACAACCAATTCAAATAGAATACGCGCGGTCAGTGGCGCTCATCACTCGGAATCGTTATAATGATTACTACACCTTCCTGCGCCCACCACCAGCCCATCCACCCCCGCCATCATGGTTCAGTTTGGGTCAGTTGCACCGCAGAAGCGCCTTGAGACTGTTGTGGGGTGGAACAGGTGGTGGAAGCCGATTTATCAGCATTTACAACATTGATCACACCACTTAAGCCCGGGATGAGTTGATCCTTTTGTTTTGGTTCTTTGGTCGTAGGCGCATTTGTGCGAGGAGGGGGCGGTGGAGGAGATGAGGGGGGCTGCATGTTTCGTCCACAAACCGAAAATAAACCGTTCCCTACCGGTTTTTTAGAGTGTTCCCCGTTGCGACGCCCACTTGTCGAAGTCGATTTAGTACGCTTTCGCGTCCCCGACAACCGTTACTCCCCGCTGGTTGTGTGGTTCGGTTTTCGGAAAGGTGAGGAAAGCTGGTCCACGAACACATCCAAATCGGCCGTGCGTCCTTGGGAGATTTTTTATTTCTCTAAAATTACCCGGGGACGTAAACACGTTCGGTTAACATGATCATTCCGCAAACATGCCCTGCGAGTGTCTCTTGCACCATTTTAGAGTTGGATAAGCGCGTATCTCATATTCCGCGGTCGAGTGCTCAAGGTGTCCGCCGCACTGTGTTCCTTCGTATGACCTTGCCAACCAAACAGTGGTGGAACGGTGCGGTTGACGCGAGGGGATGTATTCAAACAATAATCTTTGCCTACCTTCAACCTTCTGTTCTTTGCACAGCTTTTTAGAACGGCCAGCCCGTGGAAGCGATCACGATTATGCGACGAGGCTGGTGTGTCGGAGCTTCGTCCATTTTCTGGTGCGGTTCTCTCATACCGAGTTGATAATAACAATACATGAACTGAAACGCCGAATCGAATGCCGAATGTAATTCATTTTTTAACGGTTACAAAAACCTTTGCCGGACCTTCGTCGGTCCTCGGTGCGGCATTATGAGCTAGAAAACGGAAGGAACCTTGTGCGAGCATCGATTCCAAGGTTTCTTCTTGCCCTTGAAATTTGCGTGGAGAACGAGCGAACTCACACAAACACACACACAGAGTATGGCCCCATCGGAAAGGTCTACGAATTCCAGTTCACTCTACGGTCGGCCAGGGAATTGGCGTGTTTGGCTTATGTGTACATGGAAAAGATTAAATAAATAAAAACGATTTCATACAGAATCATTCATGTTCTCCGCACCATTTGTTCTCGACGTTTTACTACGAAAAGTGTGAAGTGTGTTACAAAGTTTAACTCAAACAACAGCCATACGAACCAGTTTTACTCGGTAACACTTGTCTTTATTTGTAAATTTGTTACTATTTGGTTCTAGTCTTGCTCCTCTGGGGTTGTTCTGAATAAGAGCAACAGTTAAATCTAGCAAATTGCAATACAAGCCAGTACAAAGGGGGTTTTTTTTTGTCAACGAGAAATTCTTGAGTCGAGAAAAAAAATAACGTGTCCAATATTTCCTTTCCAACACACACCAATTGATTCTTCTGGCGATGGACGGGATTTCTGGCTGGCAACACTGCGGAACAGATGAGCCGCGAGCGCCGCCGCCGATGCCGTCGCCGTCGTCGCGTAGAGTTCAAGAGCGCACAAACCGCACCGTGCGGGACGGCACGGGAATGACCATGGGGTGTGGGCTTGCGGAACGAGAGGACGAGGTGACGAAAAGCGAGGAATAAAGGCACATACACACACACACCTCTAGAAACGACCGTGCAGGCATGCCACGAGAGAACGGTCGACGAGCGGCTGGTTTGGTCCGCGACTTGGCACTACCGGTGTGAATAGACTTTACATTCAACGACGACTGGTTTTCTCGAAGGGAGACGCTGGAGGGGGAAAAGATGCATTAAATTAGCCGATTTTATCGATTCTCAGCTGAACCGATAAGGACCGATTCCCGTCTCAAAACTGATACCGACTATGATAACACAACCAGCGGTAATAAGAACAGTAACGCAGCGCGGCCGTCAGTAAACTTGGCGGGGGAAAAAGAACGCAATATGCCAGCGAGCACATACTTGGCTTTCTCTCGCTCTCGCGCGTCTGTCTACGCGGTGCGCAATCGCGCATACTCCCTCTCTTTCTCTCTCTATCTATCTTTTGTGCGATTCTCTCGCCGCACGATTACGAGATGAGTGACTGAGTGCACGCGCCGTGCTTGACGGGACATTTGCGGCCGTTGCAGGCCCGCAGTCGTACAGTGTTGGTGAGAGCGTGCGTATCGTTTCGATCGGTCAGTGGCTGAAATTGGTCCATTCGTAGTCCGGTCCGGTTCCGTGCGCTCGGGTTTCGTTCCGTTCCGTTCCGTTCCGTTTCGTTTAGTTTTATTTTATTTCGTTTCAACATTCCTCGTGCGTGTTTGCGCCACACCTCTCCTGTGCGTATCCTTCGTGGTCCCGACATTTAACTAAAGAGAGAGAGAGGGAGAGTGTATGTGTGTTTGTACGCGAGTGTATGCGTGCTCCAAAAGGTGCTTCTTTATTTCCATTTCCCCGTACACAAAGTAGTGTGTCGAAACAACACACTGAGGGTGGTTACAGCACAAGCCTCCCTCGACTGGGAATGTAAGCAACAACAGAAAAGGCACAATCAAAGGTGCCATTGCAGATGTGTCTTTTCTCCTTGTGGTGTGCCATCGGACGAGTGTTTTTGTGTAGCTGTATACATATTTGTTCCCTCCGTCCCATCTTACACTGGACGATATCGGGCATCGCGGACGAATCGCGGTCCCTGAGGAAGCATGTTCACAATTGACTACGGTGTGTGCAACTGAATCCAGCTAGTAGTAGCAGTCCGTCAGACAACGTGGTAGTAATTGCGAAGGAAAAGCCACCACGGAAGAGAAGGATTCCTCTTCTTAATCATCAACACCAGCCGCCGTATTAGCCCACAGGGCAGTCAGTGACATCGTGTTACAGCCATTTTGTGTTAGTTATATTTCTGGTCCCTTTTCCCTGTGCCCTTGACGAAGTGCTTAAATCGTGCGAGTGTATGTGTGGCTGTGTGTTTTGCTTTACAATGGAAAAAGGATGAACAGCAGTGCAAATTCGGGGTCCCCCTGATTATGCTGGTCCGCTGATGATTATTTCATTCCCCGAACACAATGTTCCACCCCTGCTGGTGTGTTGTCCTGGCCGAGACTGGTACAATGTGGCTCGAACTCGAACGGGAGGTCGCATTCTCTTGCCCTTTCTACCGCGCACCCTGCTTCTTTCTCGCTCGCTCGCTCGCTCATTCTCGTTAATAATTTATCGTACACACTCATTGATGCATTGTTCCCATCAGCTTCAGCAAACGTCAAATCGAATCCATCGAAGCGCTCTTGTGCTTGACAGTATATTTGGGGAGCAAAACCCGAAATCCCTGGAGCGATTAGAGGTGAACCTTGAAAACCTTGTGGCGGTGTGTGGCTTCACGTTCAGGCGCTATCAAAAGCGTTGAAATTGTTATCATAATAATTGTAATTTACCATGCGCGCTTACACCACCCCGTGAGAAATAAGGAGAATGAAAGAGATGGCACCTTGTCTCGGTGGCAACGCTTTTTTGCTTTATCTCTCCTGGTCGTTGCTCTCTTTCTCTCATATGACGATGATGTGCAACACGCGCTGCCAGTTCTCGGTTTTTCGTCGCTCTTGTTCTCGCTGCTCCCCGTGTGTGCTCTTTGTCACACTCGTTGTTTTACGTCTCGACCGCGTCTTTTCGTTGAGTTCTTTCTCTCCCCCTGTTCGGTTCGGAGTTCGGTGTTCCAAAGAAAGTCACATCCAGTCGGTAGGAATAGAAGCGCAGATGGCAATCGATGCTTTATCCTTTGTAGATTTCCCAAAACGAACGGTGGTTGATAAAGAAGTACAAAATATCCAATTCGAATAGTTTTACACCGAATCGTGTGTAAATGGACGAAAGAACCCTGAACACATCGATCGTGTTCCACCGCCTGCTTTCTTGAAATTGGATTGTTCTACTCGACGTACCAATGACATTGGAACGTGCATTCGATCCCCGGAAACGTCAGAATTCGTTCGGAGGAAAAGTGTGCCGTTGGTAGAAAAGAGATAACTGGTGGTGGTGTTCGTGATTGCCTTAAAAAACAAGCTCCTGTTCCCTTCCGTTTGCCTTCTGTACCTCGAAAGCGCATTCTCATCGATTCCCTAAACCTTTTATCCTTGTTGTTTTGCGCTCCCCGTCAAGAAAAGCTACCGTTTGTCAGTTTTTCTATTTGCAAAACGCTCCCAAATCGTAAAAGCGTAGTGGTAGTGGTGGTTTTGTGTGAGAAAAGAATTCAAAAAGGATATGGGTGGGTGTCTGTATGTCTGCATGGACATCGAATTGGAAGTTCGAGATCGGAGTTAAATAATCACAACTTTCAAACAGTGTTTCCTGAGTCGTTGTTAATGCAGTGTGCTCGTCGCTACAAAAAATAGCAAAGTTTTACTTTGTGCGTGTCTTATAATTGCTTCTGTTCCGGCTATCATCGTCCCAGTAATTTAAAATATTTCCTTCTTCTCCTTCATAGTGCGGTGGTTGTGGAAGAAATAAGTGAAAAAACCATTTAAGGATCATTATCGACAGTTTGCGAATGAAAGTTGAGTGAAAAGATCATCATCAACATTTGTTTGGATCGTGCTCAAGAAATCGTTCTTCTCCGTGCTCAAGCCAATAATATTGGCTTTTTTTGTGCGTATCCAAGCAGTCTTGTGCCGAGCGCATCGAGCAAAGCACGTCCGAGACGAATTGGCTGGACCATTTTGGGTAGAAGACGGTTGAGGCAGCTGGAACGAAAAAACCCCCCAGAAGGTTTAGTGGTATTTGAGCGAAGGGAATTTTCACATGTCGGGTTCGATTCCGGTTCCGGTGGTGTTGCTTGCGTCGCTGGTCAGATGACTTCCGAGGAGACCAACTGGATTAGCTATTACACTGGGAGGTATACATCACTTGTCGATCCAACGTTCCATTGTTGAGAACTTCCATGTCTCCATTCGCAGACTTTTGAATGTTGCCCACATTTTCCATCCGTTGTATTTAAAATGCTCAACGTTGTTTTCTTTCTCTCTCTCTATCCTCCACTAGATTGCCGGTAGTTAGTGACTGTCCGGCAGGTCAAACTGCTAGAGTTACATCGAACCTGCACTCTTCTAGTAGCACCATGGCAAACAGCAGGGTGCCCTCGCCCCCGCTGCCGGAAGTCAACACACCGGTGGCGGAAAACTGGTGTTACACTCAGGTAAGTCTTCGTCGCCATTAGATACAAGCTGCCCGTTTAATTTGATGATCGAGCACGATCGAGGAGGGATCTTTTACCAATGCGTAGGACGATAGAGAACTTGGTACCCATTAAAAAAGGATACTAAATAAGTCCAGAAGAAGAAGAATTTACATTTGGTTCTTTTGGTTTGAACCACGACCATTCTTCCTGCTGGTAAAAATTATATCGAAGATTTTTATTTTTATTTTAGAGGAATGTCTTCCTATTGTAAATAGAATGGTTAACATGGAAAATGGTCCATTAGAGATTTGACAAAATCAAACCTTCGGAATAAGGGCAAGAATAGCCCCCTGAGCCTTCAGTTGAGTGAAGCCATCTGTCACGCTCGTCATCGTACGCCATCTTATAACATATCTCCTCAACCTGTTTTTGGAGGTGAACATAAAAAGCTGCTGCTGCTGCTGCTGCTGCTGTAGACTGATGACCGTTTATGCTTCGATTCTTTTGTCCTCCGTCTCACTTGTGGATACATTTCATCTCCTTCATTCCATTTGTGTTTGCTCTGCGCTTTCCATCATCATCAGGTTCGGTGTCGCCGTCTCCTTCATGGCCGCGCGCCGGAAAGTGAAGAACAAATTCAGTCAGTCAGACACACAATGCAACAGCACCACCACCTTGTGCTTCTCTGTTCGAACGAACTATACCATCAGCACGACGGGGCCAAGTGTGGTCGAGCGAAGAACGTTCAACTCTCGTCGGTTGGCGGAAGGACCCTGAACGGTATTACACTCCGGGGCAAACAACACCGTGATGTGTGTGGGGGTCAACATTAAAATCGTCTCGGCGGGTAGCGCTGCGCAACGTTTGCGTGTGTGTGTGTGTATCGGTGAGGGGCACGAGCGACAGAAAGAAAACGAGAAAACCTCGTAGACCCCGCAGTATGAAAAGTTGCCTTCGCGCAGTAGTAAGCATTGAAGCATCGC
Organism: Anopheles atroparvus; assembly: GCA_914969975.1. Taxonomy (NCBI): domain Eukaryota; kingdom Metazoa; phylum Arthropoda; class Insecta; order Diptera; family Culicidae; genus Anopheles; species Anopheles atroparvus. The sequence goes on along the minus strand of CAJZCY010000001.1, from coordinate 45,380,649 downwards.
ATAAATTGTTCATGATGGTCCTTCCTTCCTTCCTCCGCTCTCTGGGTCATCCGTGCGCAAAGCTATCTCTTTCGTTCTCAGACATCAGACTCGTTATTTCATGTTATTCATAAAAGTCATTTGGACAAGAAGAAGGATACGCTTCTTTTATTTCCTATCAAAAGCCCTTGGAGACGGTTCTTCTCTTGGACCATCAAATCCGAGATATAGCTTTTCGTTGCAGGTAAAATCGTTTTTGATTTTCCAGTAGACACTTTTTTCGTTGTATAATTTATTTCCTCCCCCCGCGTTTATCGAACACTCAATGACTAATGAATAATTACACACACCGCTATCTATCGTCACTTCAATAACCTCCCGACTCTAAACACCGTCGAACGTTGACCCCTCGGAAGGCGTCAAGTGAAGTATTTGAATGGGAGCACCTCAAAGCGAGAAAAGTATGCTTACACCGTGCGTGCAGTATAGCATTAGGTATTCGTTGGGCGGCAGCCCTTCATTTCGTCGTTATGCCTACCCGATGAACCGCTTCCCTGGAACGCTTCTTCCTCAGCAAACCTACTCCACACTCCGCTGATCGCATTTCCCGAACGTTAGTTTGCTTTTATTGCTCTCTTTCTTCGCATGTTGTGCGTATATGCCGGGGACCATAGAAACCGGATGAGAGGATGAACAAGATTTTCCATGTTCAATTTAGTTGCGCCCAGACAACTCCAATGGTGCTTTTCTCTAGTTTGATATTTGTCATAATTTCAAATTGCGGTGAAATTTATCCCCAAGAATCCCCGGCTTAGGATTGTTATTTACATATTAATGTGTTATTTACATATTAATGATGATTCCGCCGCAACAAATCATGTTTGACGCTATCCCGATTCGATTTAAGTTTTATTGATTACCTCTCGCCCGATTTCGGAGACCGGGAACAGAAGGGATGCTAGATCGAAGAGACCAGGAACGACGATGTAGCCAAAACATGTTTTCATGTGTGTTCCATGGCAACGAGTTTATTTGGCAATTCGGTATCTAGTAAGAGAACGAGGGTGTGAAGACGATACCAAATGTTTACTCACAATTTTATGTTGCCCAGTCTACTTCGCCTTTCGGCCATTCTATTTGCAGAACATCTTCCCCGTCAGGGTGTCGGTTCTGGTTGTCGAGTTTGTTGCGTTCCGCTTCTCTGTGCCAATGAACCTTTTCATTTCCTCCTTTCTTGCGAGGTGGAATACGCACTGTTTTGTGAACATTTTTCGACAAGTTGTTTTGGGGTAAGAAGAGTACTACTTTCGGGCGATGGCAGAAGCAGAGGGATGCTACGTGTGGAGACATAAAATAAGATTACCTTCGGAGTGAGAAAGGCGAACGCGGATTTTGAAACGACAGCCTCTCCCGATCGTGGACTTCCCGTCGCGTGTGAGTTTACCTGGCCAAAGCCCACTGGCTCCTATAGCCAGCCCACGATCTCTTCCAGAAGCATCAAACGTGTGTTGTGGAGCAGATCGCTGGAACACATGTTGCGTTGAGTTCGTTGTTCGCGATCGTTACGACGCCATGGCACTCTCTTTCTCATTTCGTCCCGCGGGATAATCATTCAACCCAACACACCGATCCGATGGGGACGGGATGGTGCTCGTCGTCATGGTTCGATTGGGTTCTATTCCCGGTGTTGTGCTCCCGTGATGCTGTCATCAAGCTGCTATGCCTTCGTGCCCTTCAACTGGCTAACCATCGTTCCATCCGACTGAATCAGCGGTTACTGGAGTTTAAACCATCTTTAGTAGTTGAACATCCCGATTTGTTAACGTGATGCCTTTATTTTCGTAGCACAGCGTTTAAACTGTTTTGGCATCCACGGATGTTTGTCCAAATGCTCATCTTTGAAACCCTGAAAAATTTACAATTAAATGACTACATCTGGATGGTATCTTCTTGCAGCAGTAATTAACTGTTTTTGTTCTATTTCTCGCACCTAATTATTTTTCTTTGATATCTGAGCTACGCTGTTTTGTATAGTTGGCAAAGGAAATTGAAATTTTCCTTTCACGCTGCTTTCTTCACATACTAAATTGATCACGAAAATAGTGCAACGCTTGCTCGCATTCCACCGACCCCGGGAAAGCATGTTGTTCTCGTTTTTTGCCGCCTGCACCTAACTAAAATGGGGTACACTGTACTCGCTTCCGAGGGTGGAATACGCTATAGCCATCGCAGAGACAGGCAGTACTTATTCAAGGTAATTCGTTGAACTATTCCCCGATGCGATGGGGACACATAGGCACACTATAGAGACGCTCGTTCGGTTCGGTTGCGCGGAGGAGGAGGGTACGTGGTTGTTGATGTACCGAGATCGTTCGACCCGATCCGCGTATTCCTTCCGTACCGTCGCATGAATGGCGTATGGTGGTGATGTGCGGCGTGCTGTGAAACGCTTCAAAGATCGACCAAAGGGCGTGCTTCCCGTACCGAACTCGGATCATCGAACGACACGCTGGTAACCCTGGCAGAAGGTTGTGAGTCTTGCGCAAAGGCAGGAGATTTGCACGGAATTTCGTTTGTTCATTTTCCCTTTGCCCGAACGACGAATCCAAAGGACACCGGCTAAAGATGCGCAGAGAAGACACGTTAGGGAAAAACGCGTCTCATCATGAGAAAATGTCCTGTCGAAGGTTTCGAGCAAGTCAAACAACTTGTCAGCTTAGCATCTCTTGACCAAAACAACCAAAGAACACGAAAAAAGCCAATGCTCTGAGCAAAGATTCGTTTTCTTGTGTGTGCGCTTGCTGTCTGCGTATAGTTCATTAACCCAGCTCAACCCCAACCACCAGCCAGTTTGAGCAACGGGCCCCCGACACATTCCCGGCCAACAGCAGCAGCCCATCATCACATCCAAGTTAGTATAGAACGGCGCGGAGTATGGAAGAGTGAAGTGAAAAATTGGGAAGCAACAAAACTCGAGAGAATCCGCAGGGAATGGTTAAGGCTGGTCAAAGAAACGCACCGCAGAACAAGTGATGTGGAGTGGAGTCTCTGATGTTGCGAGAATACATTCATTTTTGCCGGTTTTGGTTTTTGCTCCACGCGAAACCGCAATTCGGGGGCCGTCAGCAGCCGATAGGTTCTCCTTGTTTGCGCCTTCACATTAAGGGGCGAGTCATGCGTGCGCGAAAAGAATGGATGAGAGGGGGAGAAGGTGAAATGATGTTTGCACTTGCTATTTCCGCTATCTTTTTTAGACGCTATAAGCGGAGGTCTATGAACTAGCAGCTCATAGCTCATAGCTTCTCCCAGAAGTATCGGTTTTTTTTATAAACGAGTTACAAATTGTTTTCATCTTCTACAGCGCAGTGCGTTGGTTCAATTTAATGTTCTACACAGAACACCTTGCATTTCACCTTTCTAACTTGATTTTGAGGAGTTGTTCTTTTTTTTTCTTTTACTTAAAACAAACCGGATCTCCCTTGTTGGCTTCGAAGCGGTGTTCGGCATCATGTTATCATTCGGGAAGCGAAGAGCTGGAATGATTTAAAAAAAAAGTACATCGACAACTCCCTGAGACTTCTTTCGTGTCCCAGAGGATAAAAGAAAAAAATAACGTTTCTGGCAGGTTGCCTGTTGGGGCCCAAAGATGTGTGGGACTCATCGTTAACTCGAACGCTCTAGCACACCATTCGGCAGAAAAGGGAGGAAGAGAGAAAAAGAGAAAAATAAAGAGAGATAGGGAAAGGGGAAGAAAGAGAGAAAGTTCGAAGCCAACCGAGAGAGAGACCGACGACGACTACCAGCGCGCGCGTTCTCGAGGCGAGGATCATCGGTCGGTCTCGTCACTTTCAAGGCCGAGAGGTTCTTGAACCAATACTGCCGCGCGTTCCTCGCGTGTTCCTCGCGGACGCCTCGCGGACGTCGGATTCCTGACTTCGCGAAAGGCTATGCGGTGGCCAACGTCGTCGTCGTCGTTGTTGCCATCATCGCCTTCCTTCTTGGGTGCCCAAACGATGCGCACGCACACTTGGCAGCATCAAGCCTCCTGGGAGCTGAGGGGCAGTATTGTGTGGGCTCCCGTTTATTTGCGCTGTGGCATGCCCATCTCGGCGGGAGTTCGCTTGGCCAAGGTGACCGCGACGGAGAAAAATTCCGTTCAGGTGTGATAAACTCCGGCAAACGATGATGACGACGATTATGGTCCATGAATCGATTTTCCAGAATTAATTTGCCGTCTAAGCTGTTCTCCGTTCCGACCTTTTTGTCCTGCTCATATCGATATAGTTCCTGCTTTAGATAACCCAGGATTGTAGAGGATTTTTTGTAGGACAAAAACCGCTCGTTTTTTCGACCGACTTCCAGGAGACTACGTTTTTCCAGTGGAGATTGATTAGCCAAGTGGGTGATTATGGCAATTTATCTTTTTGAATTCGACGACCTTCATTAAATAACGATTAGGGAGCCAAACAAGTCGAATAATGTGTCGTGGGCTGTGTCTGGATCATATTTTTCCCAGCCCTCCTTCCTTTTTGCTTGTTCTTGCTGAAACGTTTAGACCCTCGATCGTGTCAGAAGTTTGCTGTTTGTTTATAGCATGTTTAAAGTCGCTAAATCAACGAATACAGGGAATTCGGAAGAAGAAACAACGAAAGCACATAAACTCGAAAGGAGCACCGAAAAGGATGGCCGAAAATCTAATAAACGAGAGCGTTTTGTCGTGGAGTCGTCTGTCCTTGACTTTTGCCACTCCTCGGCGAATTTTCGCGACACGACGAAGGACATATTTGGCACATCGATCGAATGTCCTCTGAGGTATCGCCATGTTTTCATGGTTGCCGTGGCGAATTTTCCCACACAGACTAGGAGGGAAAAAGAAACGGAACGTGAAGGTGATTAACCGCCAAAACCGAGACGTGGCGGAAGTCGCGAGACTGAAGGCGAATGAGCCGGGTGAGCGAGCGGTGTGGAGATGGTGGGGTGGCTGACGCTCAGGTTGGCGGCCATATCTCCTCATGCCAGCAACGGTTACGGTGTGCTACCTTGAAGGAATCGAATCGCTCAAAACGATAGACAGAAACAACAGCGGACCTAAAGATAGAGATACCGATAGGGTCTTGCCGAAAAACTATCGAATGAATAATCGGTTCTCCATTGGGAACAAAAACCGTTTCGGGGTTTTGGAAGGCTCTTGTGTCTAGCCTGTAAAAATGAAATGCAGAAGTAGAAGGCAAGGCTGGCCCACCTTTGGGATCTCTAGGTCTCCTTCAAAAACTCCTTTTCCTATGTTTTGCGTCTAGTAGCGAGGAAACGGGGCCACACTGAGGGCTGCAAAATGTAGAACGAACAATGTAATTAGGAAAAGCGACGGCGTTGGGCGGCGAAAAGAAGAGCAGAGACTCACTAGACAACCGGGTTTTGTCTGACTCACCAATGCAGAGAAGAGACGTCTCATGTGCGTGCCTGTCGTGTTGCAAATGCGCTAATCGGGTTTTCTTTTTTGCCGGCGTTTGCTTGAAAAATTATGAACTTCGACGTGTCATCGTGGGGCGAAGGAGCCTCTCCTAGGCCTGGAAAGTTTCATATCGGCGAGCAAGGTTACTTCGCTACTACTGCAGCGGTTATGTAACTGCATGTCCTTCGGCTTATGGTTATTGATTCGTACACGTGCATGCTTGCCGCTAACCCTCCGACCTCATTTGACCAATGCTTGGTGGCTTGTACTTGCAGCCCTACTATTGATTTATTCGTTCGGATTATGTCGCGACTCTGCACCGATGGCATTAGGGTGGATTTAAGATGGACAACTTGTGGTTCTATAGTTCAAGAGTGATGGTATTACCAATGATGCGAGCATGATGATGCTTGTTAAACTGAGTGCATGCATGTTACCTGTGGTTATGTTAGTTTTACTGCTTGCCGCCTTTCTTATCTTTATGGAATGGTTGTAAATATTGATTCGAACAAATTGATCCTCCGCCATATAAAAGGGTACGTTTCGTAAGGAGTTATTCCCGCTCGAGCTGAACGTGGAGGTTCAATGCTTGCGAGGCCATTTCTCTCACTACCTATGCTCCTCGCCATCGTCATCCCTTTACGATCTCCCAAGCCAGTTGAGGTCGATGCGTCCATGGAACCAGCCGGTCCAAAGTCGGAGTTCATGGCCACCGCGACGGGGCCAGCGGAGCAGAGAGACGAGTCGATATGGGAAGGGCTGTTAGCAGCAATAGGGAAATTGGATAAAATAATTGAGGTGAAAAAGAATGAATGGGGAATGTTTAACGACCGGAGCAGCAGCAGCAGGATGTGGTAACCTGCCGAAGACCCTCAAAAGCGTTTTTTTTTGTTCAGTGTTTCACCGGATGTGTGTGTGTGTTTTCCACGCATGACACATGGTGCGCCCTAAATTTGGACCTGTAACATATCCTTTTCATGGCCGATGTAAGAGATATTAATAATTGTATTAGGGAAAAAAAACTTTTAACCCGAGTAACGAGCTACGTATGTTTTAGCTGGAGGACTGTTTGGTCCGGGTTTTTTTCTGTCCTAAGTGAAGTTAAGAAGTAGTTATAGTCTGCGGTGGTATTTTTTCTGCTGCTCCCCTCTGCTCTGGAACAAATAATTGAATAACGTTTGCCTCTTCTTCGGGGGTAAAGAACGTGAAAGAGCATGGAAATGTCATCAGGTTATTGACCACCTCGACACGGCGCGAGCAAAGGGAAAGCAATATTCTGGACACACACACACACAACGCTGAAAGAGAAAAAAGATTATAAGAGCAAAAGAATAGGTGTATCGTGGCACGTTTTAAGAAATCATGAAATGGGTATGCGAAAGAAACAAACCGGGAAGAGTAAAGAAAGTTCTAACGTCAGGGGGAGCCATAGCACAAGAATGAAACCATCTTTTATGAACAGCGTTACGGTTTACGTGTGTGTCTCTCTTGTTCTTTTTAGTTTGGAGTTTGCCGAACACACTTCATTCGATCTCAGCAGGGGAGAACCCCCTCATCATCGTTTGTTGGACGAGAACGGACTTCCAAACACATTTCCCACATGTTACAAAAGTGACAAAATGAGGGCCTTTCCAAATGGACCAAGGCGTCGATTTCTGTTTCCACTTCGCCTACCTCCGCACATCACTTTGTGTGTGTCTCTTCTCAATTCGCCCCGATGTCGGTGAACTCATGGAATCATTGGTCGCTATTAACCTCACTGGACAACCTGAGGACACGATGGCAAGGATGGCTGGCCGGTTGGGTCCTAATAAAACAAGGGGAAAGCTGGGAACAGAGTCGAGAGGGGCTTCGCAGGCAGCCGCAGATCGCAGAGGTTATGTTATGGTGATCCTCTCTCTCTCGTGTTGTTAAGTCGATGGCAAAATGTGAAACAAACATTCCACATTCCCACAGCAAAGAAAGAAGAACTCTCGATGGTGCAGAAAATGAAGAGAATCTTCATAGAAGCCAACTGCCAGCCCACCACTGGTCGCCCACATTTAAGGTACCGGCTTGGGAAGAATAATAATCCTCCGCGTTGGAACATTTTCGAAGTGTGGAAAGTGGTTTTTGTAATCCCTTCAGTGGCTGTTCGATCCCTGTAAAGTCAAACATGGCAAGAACAAATTGTCGTTGGCGTTGAAGTAGTTCTTTCAATTAGCAAAAAGCAGTTCTTCCCAACCTCCTGTCGGTGAACTGCGGTACACTTCGGTTCTAAATTGCTAATATTTCTTTCATGCAGTACTCGACTGGAAGCGTAAAGCTAGCCTTGAAAATAAGCTCTCGCTTTGCTCCCAGGAACTTATCAGCTTTCCAGCTCCCATCATCATCCTCGTTATCATCATCATCGCAATATGCTTGCTGCTTGGTTTGATGTTCCGCGCCGGGAATGTGTTGTTGCTGCTGCTGCTCAACTCGACTCTCGACTCTGGTCGTTCGATTGCGGCTTTCGTGAACTGATATGGGCGCAACTGGAAGAAGATGTGCCTCCTCGCCCGGTTGCGCTGTGGACTGTTGTGAATGCGCGAGTTCAAGGTCAGCCAGTTCTGAGAGCTCCTACACCAACACACACATTCTCTCTCTCTCTACCGTTCCTCTTGAGAATTTGTTGGGGAAAGCTGCATCGAATGGAGGGCGTCTTCGTGGGTTGCCTGTTAAGGAAAGCGATTTTTGCAGCTCCTCCTTGAACTGGCCAGAGCTGCTCTTCAGGGGCTATGGACGTACGACAATTGATGTTCGAGCTACTGGTTAGGACTGTATATCCTAGATGTTATAGAAAAAGGATAAGATCACATTATTCTTATTTGTCGAGCTAAAAACGGTAGGGCTGTAGTTGCTGTGTCTACACGCTCTTGAACCCTCAGAGTCCAATCCCGGTGCCTTGTAATCGTAATTTATGAACTGTTTAATAACATGTGCCGCGTGTGAAGCCAGCTGAAAGTTGGATGGAAAAGCACACCCCGTCGGTGGTGCGGTGTGGAAAGTATAATTTAATGATGCCTGAACGCGCAGCCACATCGAACGGATGGGCAACGAACTTTTCACACTCGACGAACACACAAAACACCGGCGGGCCTTCTTTCACGTGCCCAGGGCCCAGGGAAACGATTATCTCTGAATTCACATTTTACTCCCGGGTGCGTGTTCCTTCCTTCCTGCATTGGTGGTTCTAAGGCGACGACGGCGTCGGCGGCGGCATGCGTTTCAGGGGCTCGGTTCGCGATGGATGTGTCTTTGAAGGTCATCGATCTCTTGATTTATTTCCTCGCAGCACTAAGTAAAGAGGGGTACAAAAATGGTAGCAAGAGAGCAAAGGAAGAAATGGAGAGGCAAGTCCATTTGGAATACTTTTCCACTACGTCACTGCCTGCCATTATTCCTTCCAAGACGTTTGCGAACAGCCGCGCATCGATGCGTGGCCGAAAAGGAAGCAGCAGGAGCAGCCACCGACGACGCGTTGTTGCGACTGAGGAAAGGAAGAAGGAGCAAGTGGCAAGTTCCATCTATCGCGGTCCGGTTTGAATTTATTCTCGCTATCTTCGGGGGGTCAGTTCAGCGCACCCCGTTTGTTTCCCGTGGATCTAATCCACCGACTTGTGCTGACGATATGATGGGGCCTTTCTGTGGCCGTGAAGGAGATGCCCGGCCAGGAGAATGAACCTCTGGCAAAAGAATAAAGAACCTAACTCGCGTTTGGTTCCCTTCGGCGGGGGCCTCGCTTTTACCGCCCGATCATGTCCGACGATGTGAGGTGCGAGAGGGCCAACGAGCGGGAGGGAAAAGAGGTAAATCTGCGCGATCAGAATACTTAGGAGGCGCAGTACGATGACCTGATCGGTACGTTGTGACGTTTTTTTTTTCATGTTGTCTTCTGCGCGGAAAGTCTTACGGAAAGGCGATGACCGCTCTGCTACTTGTTTTCCTTCTGCGCTTGCACTTGCGATCATACTTTAAGTCGGATAGAAAAAAAGAGAGGGGCGGATCATAATGTTGTGCGCCACGGAGGGATAAATAATTCAAGAGTCTTAACTGACAGTAGAAATGATAAATATAAATTAAGAGACAGTGACCAGCTTGATTCTATTCCTCTTATTTATTTATGTATCTATTTTGTTACAATTGTTTGCGTCGAAAGCGATTTAAATGTAGCAACAAATGTATCTTAAAGCTTCTAACAAATCTCTTAAAGTGTGAAATTGGGAAGCAAAGAAAAGATAAGTGCATACTAACAAGGGAGGGAAACATTCCAAACTTCACATGAAATATTAAAATCGGGAAGGGAAAACGCTTCAACCTTTTCATGTCCCTCTTGGTGTTTGCTTATTTAAACATAAACCATATCCGTTTGATTTGGGAGACCGATGTAGATTCTCAGTGTTGTCCGTGTGTGCATGATTTTTCCTTCCTTTCCATGCATCTGCGATAAATAATAGACACCGACACCTTGAAAGCCCTTTCCGCCCGGAAGTGTAAGCATGAGATTTTCTTCACTCGTTTAACGCTCCTGTCGGTGTTAACCATCGCAAAGAAAACCTTCCGACAAATTGTGCCCAGAAAGACTCCCGGAAAGCAAAAGGAAAAAAGCAGAAGTAGAGTGGCAACATAAAAAAAGTCCGCCCGGTTTGTTTCACTCTCGTCTCCAGGCCCGGCCTATGTTGTTCCTCCCCGCCCCGATTATGCTCCGGTTCCGGTCGATCTTGCACGGATGGCCTGCATGATCGTGGTGGCTGGGCTTTTCCTCTTCACTTGCACCTTTTTTCTTTTACTTTTCCTCCCCATCACTCTCTTTTAAGCTGGCGCGCGCTTCACTTTACTTTCTAACAAAATTACGCCACAGGTAAAAGTGTGTGCTTCGGCGATGGTGGTGGTGATGAAAAGCTGTGCACTAAGCTGCTCCACAAGAGAAGGGAGGGCGATGCAAAGAAAAGAGAGGAGGCAACCTCTGGAGATAATTAATCGACAGCAGAAGCACAGGGAAGAAGGTGGAAAGGGTTGAAAGTTGAATTCCTGGCAAGCATTAGTTTCCCTTCGACATACCACGAATGTGCGCGCTCTCGAATCCGGATTGGGTTTATTTCCGGTGTAACGGACGGACAGTGGAAGGAAAAAAAAAGAAGGAGTCGGGCAAGATAAGGAGTACGGATAGAGTAACGAGACTATGCTTAAGGGCGATTCCATTGCAATACTACCTTCGCTATTTCTCTTTTTTTTCTCCCGCTTGAAGAGGTTGGCAATACGGGAACCAGCTTATGCTCCAGAGGATCACTTGAACGGCGCACGGAAATGGACGAAATAAAAAGTCCCCTTGTTATGCTGCGTGTTATGTAAATGAAAAAAAAGGAAAGTAAAACGTATAGATTCATCAAAACTCATCTTTCTGTGGTCGTTCCATGGCTTCTTATTTTCCTTTTTTTTTGTCGATCATAATCGGAGGAGGACGAGGAAGAGGGGAGATATATGGAGACGGGGGACTGTAAAAGCCAGACAAAGGTGTCATCCAAAACGAGTGACACCGAATGTGGGACAACATTACCGACAAAATGGCAATTCGCAGCGTTGGTTGGCTTGTTGGGGCCAACCCTCTGGGGGAAAGTCAAGATGAGGATAATTCGCCCACCCTTCCGAGAGTGGGGGCAGAGGGCTTTCATGCACACGTGTGTATGTGTGTAAGAGGAAATGTGTTCAATTCAATGCGCGCTGTGTGGGAGAGAGGAGGGGGACATTGCACAAATGAATGCAAATCGAGCATCCATCCCACATACAACATCTCCGCGAAATTGTGAAAATCGCTACGGCTAAAGTCAGTCCAGTCGAGACAGAGGCCGCGCTCGTGCTTTTTGGGGGGAAGAAAGAAAGGGAGGGTAGGGTATATATGTAAAATGGTAGAAATCGGCAACACTGGCCGATCGTGCGAGCAAGACGACTAGTGGCGTCTGAGAACGAATGAACTATAAAAGAACGGGCGATCGTGGGAGTCGGGCAGTCGATAAGAATATAGGAAAGTAAAAGCTACCTCGACTGGTGTTTGTTTTAATAAACTTATCCCTCTTAACATCTGGTGTCAGAAGTGGGATCGTGCGCGAAAGTGAAAATCGAATCTAACTTAGCAGAAAGTTCTGTGTGAACAACCGCGGGCTGTTGAAACGATAGTTGGTGCGTGGAGAACGTGTGTTGCCTGTGTGGGGCACGCGTTACTGAAGGTGCTGTGTGCGCAATCGAGAACAGTTAGGAACGTGGGTCGGCTGTGTGAGGCGCACGTTAACGCAGGCGCAGGCTGAAAAAGTTTATTAAACATTATCAGCGAGAAAATGGATGAAACCGTCAAAATAGCCGAGCTTGTCGAGTCGTTCACGCGAGCCGGCTTGGTGAAACAATGTGAGACGAGAAAACTTTCGACTGTTGGAACGAAGGAAGAGTTGGCGGCGCGAATTGCAAACGATCATGAACCGCAGGAAGAGGTTGCAACACAAAGCCTGCTAAACTCGACCGAAATGGGGGAATACGTCGATGCGCAAGCGGAGGCGCACATGTGCAGGCCTGCTGCGCTCAACTTTAATGACGTAAAGGAAGCGCTACCGAACTTTACAGGTGATGGAAAGGGGCACGACATAGGCCAATTCGTCGCCGAATTCGAAGAAAATGCCCAATTGCTGGGATGGAACGAGCTTCAGATGTTAGTCTACGCCAAGCGACTCCTTACTGGCCCTGCGAAACTGTTCATCAGTAGCACCAGTGGTCTGTGCTCATGGAAGCAGCTGAAGGATGCCCTTGCTACGGAGTTTCGTGATGAAACAAAGAGTGCGGATATTCACGAGGCGATGCGAAAAAGAAAGAAGAAGACTGAGGAGTCATTCTTGGAGTATGTCTACGCCATGCAGGTGCTGGCAAAGCGAGGAAAAATCGATGAAGAATCGATTTGCAAGTATATTGTTCAGGGTATCGAGGATGACCCTAGAAACAAAATGTGCTTGATAGGCGTGGAAAATATTGCCGAGCTCAAGATACAGCTCAAAAAATATCAGGCAATTAAATCACAGCTGCCAAGTGTGCGAGGTGCAAAAGATTCCGTGACCATGCCAAAAGACACAGGAAGACGGTGCTACAACTGCGGGCAAATGGGACATTTGTCAACTGCGTGCAAAAAAGGAAGCGCTGCCCCGCGGTGTTACCAGTGCGGTCTCCCAGGTCACGAAGCACGAGCATGTCGAAACACGTCGCCCCCAAAATGCTTCCGATGTGGGCAAACCGGGCACAAAGCGAACGAGTGCACCAGACAACCCATGATGAGTGTTCCTACGAATTTGATCGTTGACGATGAGGAACCAAGGGTAAATATGAAAATCGGAAATTGGGTTCCATACGCTTTGTTTGACTCAGGCTGTTATTTTAATTTAATAACAAACACAGCTTTTCGACGAATCGGTGCCCCACCCGTAGAGGAGACCGCAGTATCATTACACGGGTTTGGAGGAAAACGCACTCGCACCGCAGGGAGAATTTCGACGGACACTTGGATAAACTCACAAATTTACCGAGACGTACCATTTTTCATCGTACCCGATGGAACAATGACGTACGACGTTATCATTGGAAGGGAATCACTCCGGCTCTTCGATGCAGTAGTGACAAAGGACGGGGTAAAGTTGACTACCCGGCGAGAGGAGAAAGAAGCAACGAACGAGAATAACGTACTGTTGGCTAATTATTTTGTGGTAGAGGGTGGTCAAGAAATGATAGTTCCGAGCAAACATCAAAACAAAGTAAACATGTGGATTGAAGACTATAAAGCAGCTCTGAAAAACGGTCGGACGGAAGAAACGTCGGTGAAGCTAGAGATTATACCGGGAGACCAAATACACCCGTTTAGGCATTCGCCAACTCGCCTAGCCCACATCGAAGAAGAGGCAGTAAACAAGCAAGTGGAAGAATGGCTACAGCAAGGGATTGTGCGTCCATCGTCCTCTAATTTTGCCAGCCGCGTAGTAATTGCAAAAAAGAAAGATGGAACAAACAGAGTTTGTGTGGATTTCAGAAAACTCAATTCGCTGGTACTTAAAGACGGTTTTCCAATTCCCATCATCGATGAGGTGCTCGAGAAGCTCCAGGCAGCGCGATGGTTCACAGTAATGGACTTAGAAAATGGATTTTTCCATGTGCCGGTAGAGGAAAACAGTAAGAAATATACCGCGTTTGTCACGAAGAGGGGTCTCTACGAATTTAACCGAGCACCGTTTGGGTTTTGCAACTCGCCAGCAGTCTTCATTCGTTTCGTAAATGATGTCTTCAGAACTTTAATACAGGACAATGTGCTTGACTTATACATGGACGATATAGTTATACACGGAAAAACAGAGGAAGAGTGTATAGAAAAAACTGAAAAAGTGCTGGTGGTAGGGGCCGCGAACGGCTTAGTTATAAAATGGAAAAAGTGTCAGTTCATGCAGAGAAACATTACGTTTTTGGGACATAAGGTAAAAGAGGGTAAAGTTTCACCAAGTGAAGAGAAAATTAAAGCAGTAAAGAACTTTCGAGTGCCGCCGAACGTTAAAGCCGTACAAGCGTTCCTTGGTCTAACTGGGTTCTTTCGGAAATTTGTTCAAGACTATTCGAAAATAGCCCGACCTTTAACGGATTTACTAAAGAAGGATACAGTCTTCAAGATGGCAGCAAGTGAATTAGAAGCATTTCAGCAGTTAAAGGATGAATTAGTGAAGGAACCAGTTCTGAAGTTGTTTGATCCAGGGGCAAAAACCGAATTACACACGGACGCTTCTAAGGCAGGATTCGGAGCTGCCTTGATGCAATGGGCGGAAGGGAAGTTACACCCGGTGTACTTTTGGAGTAAAAAAACCAGTGAATCGGAGGCCAACAAGCATAGTTACACTCTTGAAGCTAAAGCAGTGTTTCTAGCGGTGAAAAAGTTCCGACAGTATCTGTTGGGCCTTCCGTTTAAGTTGGTCACGGATTGCGCAGCGTTCAAGTGTACCTTAAAGAAATCAGAAGTACCTCAAGAAGTGTTGCCATGGGTTATGTACCTTCAGGACTTTTGTTTCGAAGTAGAACACAGATCGGGAAAAAGGATGCAACACGTGGATTGCTTGAGTCGCTATCCAGTGGAGGTGATGCTCGTGACTGGTGAATTGACGGCGCGAATTCAGAAGAATCAACAGCAAGACGAGATGATCAAGGCCATTAGTGAAATTTTAGTGGATAGGCCCTACGGATCGTATAAAATGAAAGCAGGCCTTTTGTACAATGTAGTGGATGGAAACGAACTTCTAGTGGTTCCACGAAATATGCGGAAGCAGATCATAGAGGACGGACATAATGATGGCCACTATGGTGTACAGCGTACAATCCATGGTATAAAGCAAAAATTCTGGATTCCACACCTAGAGACCATGGTCAAACAACACATCTCCAACTGTGTGAAGTGTATCCTGTATAATAAAAAACTGGGAAGGCTGGAGGGTTATTTAAACCCGATCGACAAGGGAGATACGCCTCTCCACACTCTACATCTGGATCATCTAGGACCTATGGACGCCACTTCGAAACAGTACCGGTATATTTTGACAGTAGTAGACGGATTTTCTAAATTTGTTTGGCTCTATCCCACTAGAACGACGAATACGGAAGAAGTGATTCAAAAGCTTCAGAGCTGGTCTTCAATCTTCGGTTACCCGACACGTGTAGTTACGGATAGAGGGGCTGCGTTTACGGCCAAGGCGTTTGCAGAGTTCCTTCAAAATCAAAGCGTCGAACACGTCGTTTCCACAACGGGCGTACCACGAGGGAATGGGCAGGCAGAGCGAGTCAACCGGACAGTGTTGGCGGTTTTAGCCAAACTGTCGATGGAGGATTCTTCGAAGTGGTACAAGGCAATAAATGAGGTACAACGGTCGATAAACGGGCGGTTTCACTCAACCATAGGAAGATCACCGTTTGAACTAATGTTTGGAGTTAGGATGAAGAATATTACTGATGACTCGCTGAATGAACTATTAGAGAAAGAAGGGTACGAAGAATATGAACGTGATAGACAAGTACTGAGACAAGAGGCAAGGAAGGCCATAGAGCAGGCACAGAAAAGATACAAAGAACAGTACGACAGAAAAAGAAAACCGGAACAAGGGTATAAGGTTGGTGATTTGGTCGCCATTAAAAGAACGCAATTTGTAACAGGAAAGAAGTTGGCCAACGAATTTTTAGGCCCGTATAGAATAGAAAAAGTAAACCGGAACGGCCGATATAAGGTGAAGAGGGCGGCCGACTGCGAAGGTCCTCATGTCACTTCGACGAGCGACGACAATATTAAATTGTGGGCATATGCGACCCTGGAATCATCCGATGAGGAAGAGGTAGAAAAGGATCAGGAAGACAGATAGGACGGGATAAGGTAGCATAGTAGGGCATCGAGGATCGATGTCCGTCAGGAAGGGCCGAATGTAAAATGGTAGAAATCGGCAACACTGGCCGATCGTGCGAGCAAGACGACTAGTGGCGTCTGAGAACGAATGAACTATAAAAGAACGGGCGATCGTGGGAGTCGGGCAGTCGATAAGAATATAGGAAAGTAAAAGCTACCTCGACTGGTGTTTGTTTTAATAAACTTATCCCTCTTAACATATATGCAAAGACATATTACTACATGTGCGCGAGCATAAAAGCGCGTGAAAGTGAGCGAATCGGAAACGAAACGCAAATGGATGTAAAAATAAAAAAATGCACGTGAACTGATGAGGATATTAGCGCTGATATGGGAGGTTGTTGTCGGAGGTAAATGTACTGCGTATTTTATTTAGTGGCGTTTTGGTTTTTGTTTTACTTTCAATTTAAAATTTTTGACTTACCCGGTTGATGCCGTTTTTCTTTTTCCTTCGTTGTTCATTGACTCAGCTTTATATTCATATCGAAACGAAAGATGCAACACCTCTTTCGGATGAGGTTTTTAGTTAACGATACGTTTCGACACTAGAGGATAAAGATGAAATGTATGTTTTGGAGGATGAATTCCCATATGAAGTAGAGCTCGTTTGAAAAAAAAAAACATCATAACATATGTTGAAACATGGTTCTAAATTGTACTAAAGTAAAAGCTTCTCATTTTATTCTTTATCCCCGGCATATACTTTATTGATTGGTTAGGAACAAACCAAGTGAGTTAGAGTGAAGTAGATTAGAACTGTTGCATTTACATGTAAAGGTTCAATTCTCAAAGGTTGTGTCTGTGATATGGACTCTAAAATAAGTCATTGTTCTAAATTGTACTAAATTTAAAAAAAATTCTCGTTCAATAAGTGTTCCCTGCACTGATGGGGGCTTGTTCCGATGGGAATCTACTTTTTTGGAGGGTGGTAATGGATAGCCCTTACTTTCCATCATTTCACTTCCTCACTTCCTGAATGATAATGATGATGGTGATGGGGTAATGCATGGACGGGAATTCTGTGCGTGCCTTTCTCTCGACCTTCTCTAAGAGAGCAGCCAGTCGTTCCTCAATTGGTGTTGCTGCACATCGCCTCTATCGCGCACACAACTTCCTACATCTCCCCACTCCCTTCACCCACCCACAAACCATTCGCCGTGCAATTGTTGCGCCGCCGGACTCACACTTTCATTCGAAAATGGGCGAATTATGTGCCCCCTTGGTGACGAATGCTGCTCCTGCAAAGCCGAGCACGGGAGATAGATCAGAGGCCAGAGCGCCAGGGACCCCGGGGCAACCGGGAGTAAGACGCATTCACCTCCGCCTACTCGAACCGGAGGGGGTGTTCCTCTCTGTGCTGGTCCGACTGTGGGGCCTCTGTCTGTTGCGCTTGTCCCTCCCTGGTGTGTGTTTATTTAAATCTGAAATAATCAAAAATAATCATCGTGCACCCCCCCCCCCCCCCCCCACACCTCCTTTTAGCGTGCGCCAGATCGCAAGGGAATGATGGAGTGCACTTACTGCTTTCTTCCACCCTGTGTTGTACAACAGCATTTCACCCCGAATGATTTGTTCCGGTTTGTTGCCACGGTGATGCTGCTGCTGTAGTTGAGCGCCCACTCTCTCTCTCTCTCTCTCTCCCTCCTTCTCCGACTGGGCAAGCTCCAGTCGCCGTCCAATTGATCGAGGGAAAATGAAGCCAAACGAGAGCGAAAGTGAACTGGACGGGGGAAAAAGAAAGATATTCGAACAAAACGAAACGGATCGGAGTAAAAAAAATGAAATGATGAAAAATACGCAAACTCTTGAACATTCACTTTCTTCTTCTTCGTGCTCGTCTTCTGCCGATCTCCCTCCTCCCTCCCATTTCGGAGGGATTATGGTCCATGTTGCTCCAAGTCCCTTCATCTCAACTGCCTTATTACATTCAATCACCCTAACGCAAAGCAGCGACAACACCAAGAGACACTTGCGCGGTCGCATGTAAATTAAGTGGAGGAAAAACCTTTCTCGTCGCGATTGTTGGAAGGCTCGCGCTCTTTTCGTTGGAAGGGAGGGAAAATTATCCTCCCACGTGCGCCCACTGAATTGCTTGATGGCGATTGGGAAAGAAATCGGTTTCCACATAGCTTCGACCAGGAGGCCAGTCCACCAATCGTCGTTGATTCGCCTCGATAAACGCGGAAGTGGATTTCTTCTTCTTTTTGAGTCGATTGGTTTTGGGTTTGAAGGCGTCAAACCGTGACATCCATTTCGTAATAGACGAATTTTCGTAATGAAAATAGCACTGCATTCGAACATTCGATTTTAAGTTACATCATTTTCTCTGTCTCCACTTCCGTAACGGATCAATGTTTTTTTTTGTGCTCATCGAGAAAAATTTAGTGCAATTAAAGCATTAGACATCAACGACCATTTTAGAACCAGCAAATTCTTGAGTTGTTCCTTAACACAACAACAGTATATCGTTTGTTTTCTTAACCAACTGGCGAGGTGTCGGAGGTGTCGGAGCTTTGTAAGATAATTACGCAAAGGGTTTTCTCGGAGCCGTAATAGGATTTTGATTTGCACCAAGCTGTTAATTTTCACACCGACGGCCAAGAAGTGAAGCAGGGTACGGTGTCGTACCTTTGAGAGGATTGCTTGCTGCTTTGTCCGTATCCAATTCGACAGCTAGCGCCGCCGTCAGCTGTTTGATCTTTCCGCTCATTCGGTTTGTCTGCGTAGGTTATATCGACTTGTGGCATGTCAGTATTTTAGACCGAACAAACTCCCTTAAGATCAAGCATCAATGTTCAGTATATTTTTTCGGTTTTTGTTTGGTTAACAGTGACCATGAGCTTTTATACCGATTTCAAACATGAACTTACAAAATTGTTATGAGTTTCATCGACATTCGAAATGTTTATTCTGAAGTACTGCCTAGGGCAAATGAAGTATCTCTAGGATCTTGCACGCCAACCTTCCTCCCTGTTTCTTACCTTCCATCGATCATCATTGTGCTGCACGCGACGAAGAAATCTCTTTCGCCCCCAATCGATCCATTCCATTCCAAATCGCCTCCCCTTTCTCAGCATATAATGGCGATTGCAGACGCGAGCGCCACTTTCCCATAATCAAACGCGATCCATGCTCGATCGAGATTTTAATCATCCGTTTGTTTGTAAATCGCCGTAAAGTTTGTCGCCATAATGCGCCTGCTTTCCGGGCCAGGTGTTGGCGATCATCTTCTACACCCTACTTGACTTTGATTGTGCCGATCCTTTCGCCTGGGTGTTACTGTTACGATCGCTTGCTGCATTGATCATCTGGGAGAAAGAGGATCGTGAAATGCGAAACGCTCTCTCAACCCTTTCCCGTGGAACGAAACTCAAAACAAAAAAAAACCTTAAAATCGACTCCGATGATGACGCCAGTCCAATACGTTCCCCTTCCAATGGGCTCCAATGTGGCGGCGCCTATGAGGAGAGCCATTTCCCGCGGAAACACGTTTTTAACCTTCTCCGGTTGCATTTCTCCTCTTACGTAATAGTAGACGCCCGTGGATGTGATGTCTCGCTGTAAAGAGAAGGAAGGAGGAGGTCTAAAAAGAAAGAAAGCGCCGTACACGGACATTTAACTCTTTCCGTATGTTCGCCTTTTTTTTTGGTCCGTTTTCTTTCCATTCCTTTCTCTACATTGAACGCGAAACGTGAAAACATTCAGTGGAAGTGGAAGGATTATCCATGTTTACCTTTCCCTGCCAAGAGAGAGAAAGAGAGCGAGACAGCAGGACGAGTAGGGAAAATGCTTTATTTAAGTACATTTTTCGTTCCATCGGCTTTAATTCGGTCCCCAGTGTCCAGATTTTCAGTTCACCCATTGTCACTCTTAATTTTTAAGATGTCATTAATGTCATTTCGAATCGATCCGGAAACGATCATCATCATCATCTCGGGTTTTCGGTGACTTACCGCTAGGAGCGGTAGTGTTGGCCTAAAGGGGGGAAAACAAATCCATCGAAAGGGTGAACTCGCTTCTTTCTGTGTTGCGGCTTTTTTGGGCCTTTACCGGTTCGGGCCTCCTGAAGGTACTCGAAGGTGGTGATGATGTTGGCTGTGGCCATGTTCGGATGGATACATTTATCTCCGGCTCTCTCTGAAACACTCTCTTCCTGCAGATTAAAAGAAATAAAATAATAGAAAAACAATGTTCAATGTTTAAGGTTGTCTCAATGTAAATTTAAATTGATATTTCATTCAAGTTCAAGTAAGGGGAGAAACATTGCAAATACATTTATCTTCTGATCAAAAATGCTATTTTTCATGAACAAGATTTATCCATTATTTAATTTGAGTTTATTAGAGCTCTTAAAAAGATGTCAGATTTTTCTTTTATAATTAAAAATCATGTCAAACAAGTTAGTAAAATCCTCTAGTACCTTCTGAGATGAACGTTTGCCTAATCCTATCTGGATAGGGGGAAAGTTTTAAGAAATGTGTTTAATTGCTTTCCCCAATTTCCGAATGGGTCGGGAAGAGCATGACAAGATTCCTGTAAGCTTGGGGATCCCTTCCGACAAAGCCTTACTCGTTCTTCTTCCTCCATACAAAAAAAAAACAGCCCAGCAGAAAAATAGGGTGTCCCCTCCCACGAAGGGCAAAGGTAGGGAGGTGCGAGATGGTGCGGTAACAAGTGATGGCATTTGTTTGGTTCCGAACGCCAACCTCCCCTTCTCGCCCTACCCATCGTCCGTCCGGTGTTGTTTTGTGTGGGGGTGCGTGTGAAAGTAAAAGTTCACAATTGGCGTTACACACACACACACACAAACACACACGTTCATTTCTCCCTTCCATTGCGTTTGCCGCAAGCGCGCGGAGGGTGAAAGTGAAAGACGAGAGAACGATCGTCGACGCCACCGGGGGTTGGGTTGGGAAGATGCTGAAAGGAGGCAAGAGGGGAGTGATCGTATGCGGTAACAGCCAGCCGTGGCTGTGATGAAAGCAAAGCAATAGTGAACGCACACCAATACACAAGCGACTGCGGCGAGACTGTGGCTTCTTTGCGTTGTGGAAGGGAAGACTCTTGTGTGGAGTCTCTTGCTCCTTCTTCCGAAGGCCAGAGGCGTCCACAGCCTACGACGAACGACTCTCTCTCTCGCTCTCTCAGGAGAAGACAAGCAAAAAAAAAATAGAAACGGGAAGCAACGAGGCGCCAGGAGAGAGCCAAGCCAGCCTTCCAGCCATCCAGTCAGTCAGTCGTTGTCGGAGGGTTTAGCGCGAAAGAAAGGCGTGCGTTTCTCATCCTTTTCCTTTGCGCGAACAAATCCGCGGAAACGCGCACGCGCGCGCCTATACCTGCGTGTGTATGTGTGCCTGTTGTGTGCCAACATCAGCCAACAAAACCCAATCCACACGAGAAGCACAACCCGCGTGTTGTTACTCTCCGGCAGGGCTCTGGTCGGCGTCGCACATTTTGGGGGCGCGTAGTGAGTGAAGTTCCGCGCAACGGTGCGCACGACGTGGTTGCCAAAGGTGTGCGCGCGCGTTTCGGAATCGAAGACGACCGCAAGGCCTCTGCTCTCTCCGTCGTCTGTGTCTTCTCGCTACTGGCCGGCTGGTGTGTGGTGTGTCCTGTCTGTTCCGGATCCGCTTTCTTCAGTTGGCAATCGATTTTTAAAGAAAGGGAGCAACCGAGCATCCATAAAAGAGTGTGTTCCACGTGTTGCGAGAAGAGTTTCCGATTTAGCTCCTGCGTTTTGTCGGCAAAACCCCACCACCGAGTTGTGTGCATTTAGATCGAGTACTCTCCCCGATCCTGTGTTCTGGTGATTCCAACCCCTGGAGATCGATCATATATTATTCTGTGATTGTTTTACAAATTCGCAACGTGCTCTCCTGATGGTTTTTTAATTTGTTTTAACCAAATGTGTTCATTGAAAAATCGTTAAGATAGTTCACCATTCGTGCAAGTGTGTCGGACGCGGGGAGCGTTCGAAGTGCAACTCCCATTGCCTACATCTAGGCGCTTCGATTTCGAAATTTTTAAGTTTCTATCTCGTTGCGATTTTATGCCACGGTGTGCTTGTTCCGGTTGAAGTTAAGCGTGTGTGTGTGTGTTACCCTTGTTCGTGTGTTTAGTGTACGCGTTGTGAACAAAGGGAGCGAAAAAAATAATTCATAACGGCCCCAAAATCAGCCCACAATGGAAGGCAAGTGTGTGGAAACGGCGACCACGACCATGCGGACGAGAACGATCGCGATCGCGACGACACCGGCCGCGGGTGGTGGTACCACGACTTCCTCATTCATAGTGCCTCCCGCCTCTCCTCCGCCTCCCCGCCGGCCCATCCTCACCGCCACGTACATGGCCACCACGACCATTCCCAAGCCGGGCGAAGCGGCGTGCCTCCGGAGTCTGCTGCTCGATCACGATCCGGATCATCCGGATCATCCCCCCTCCTGTTCCTCATCCTCATCGTCATCGTCGTCCTCTGCCATCTGCTCTCCGACGATCACCACCAGCCCCCAGCAGCAGCAGCAGCAGTGCCACCCGCACCATCACCATCTGCCCTCGAGTACAACGGCGACGAACGGCAACGGCCCGGTGAAGGGGGGCGCCCTCGGCCATCCAGTTGGCGCCATCGCGTCCTCCTCCACCAACACCACACTCACCGCCGCCGCCGCCGTCATCCCCGTTACCACCACCGTCGTGGGGACGGCGGAGTCCGACCCGACCGAAACCGACGACGACCTCGAGGAGAGAAAATACGTCTTCAAGATGAAGCTGAACTACTGCAACATCTACCTGGTGACGACCAGCTATCGAAAGGAAAGGCCTCCCCAACAACGCTTCCCCCTCACCGCTGCCCTGTGCCATTTTCACTTTCCTTTCTTTCCAGTGCGTGCGTGTGCCGCGTGCGTACGTTCTCTCCCGAAGCGCACGTGTTCGCTTGTGTTACGTTACGTTAACGCCGCCGAAGAGGAAGGAAAAGAAAACCTTCTGCTTTTAGCATTTCTTTTCTTCGCTTCTTCTTTTTAATCTGCGAGTAAAGAGATTGCCTTAAACTAGGCTTTTCTTTTTTGCCCGTGCCCTTTCGGTCGCATCTTTTGCTCGCCGCCGCCGCCGCCATCCACTCTCTATTTTTACATAATCACCTAAACCAGCCCTCCTAGGGGGAAACCCCCCATCGAAAGAGGGGGCGAGGGATGTGAAGGGAAGGGTGTCTTCCTCTGCGCGTCGGTCGGTCACTTTCTTTGCACGACGTGATCGTGTTTCGCCTTTGCTTTGGGAGATACCACGCGAGATAATATGGCGCGCTCTCTGACATTACTTCCATTCGTCGTGTGTTTTTTGTTGTTGTTGTTGTTGCTCCCACCCACCCTACCTCCTTCTTCTCACCCACACGCCCGCATCGATCACGTCGATGCGCGTTTCTTCCGTGAGGCCTGCAAGTGAGCGAGTTTCTTTTTTTCCTTTCGCCGTTTTTGTGTTTTTTTTTCCCTTATTCGCGCCGGCCATCGCCTCCCCCCCCCCCCCCCCCCCCTCATCATTAAACAGCATGGTTGGGAGATGTGAGGGAGGGGTGAGTCGCAGCTGTCTGAAGACTTTCTTCTTCTTCTCTACCGCTAGCCACTGTTTGGGTGCACGTTTTCTCCATTTTTGCCTTGCAAGGGGCTGGCCATCGTGGCTTCCGTGTGTTTCACTTTTTTTTTTTTTTGAGGCTTGGGAGATGGATAGTGGCTAGAGGGTGTCCGTGTTTGTGTCGGTGTGTGCGGTTGCATGACGACGATGGCCAGACGGACGAATTAAAATATATATGGAGTGTTACCTAACAGCCGAGAGCAGCAGCAGCAGCATGCACACAAATGGCTTCTTCTGCTGCCCCGCCTGCCCCCTGCTGGTTGGGAGAAATTGCGGCAAAACAAGAAACGAAAGCGAAGGGTAGACGAAGGAACAAACAAAGAGAGCCGGGCGGGCGGGGCGGCATTTCGGGAAGTGTTGCATAGCGAAAATGTAAAATGTTTTTTTTCCTCCAACAAAACAAAACAGAAAACAACCAAACTGAAAAGTAAAGAAACGAAAAAAAAAACAGATTGGAATGGAAATATGAAACTTCCTTTCACGCCTTCACCCAGCGCCTTTGACCACGTCCGTTTGTGCGGTAGCTTCCTACTTTCTTTCCCGTGCGGCTCCGCCAACACACTCTCTCTCAAACGCGCTGGCGTCTCTCCGAATCCGAAGGGAGGAATGCAAAACGATGCGGGGGAGCAGCAGCTGGCTGGGTGGGTGTAATAAGGGCGGGTTTGGGATTCGTGGACTGCAAAATTCATCGCTTTTTGCGGGGTGTGGATTCCCATGTGGAACTGCAAAAAACACAACCCCGGACAATATGTAACTCGCCACAACTACTTTCCTTGAGAAACAGCGAGTAGAAATGAGTGTTGTGTGATATTCGTCAAGACGACGGATTGTTGAAATAAACAGACGTTTCCCTTTGATTCGTCAATTTATTCTGTTCGCTTCTGTATGATAGCACATTGGTATAACATTCTCTTTCGTGCATTGGTTCTAAAGATCTCTAAATAAGAAAATCAATGTTATTCTCTGTAGAATATTATTTTAATGAACGTTCTACTTCTTCTCTCACATCTACAGGTCAAAGTGGTCAAATTCAGCTACATGTGGACCATAAACAACTTCAGCTTCTGCCGGGAAGAGATGGGCGAAGTGCTGAAATCCTCCACATTCTCCGCAGGTGCTAATGACAAACTAAAATGGTGAGTTGAAAGGTTTCGCAGATGCATTTCTGCTTTCATTTTATGTTCTTCTTTTTATTTCGCCGCTCCAAACAAGAGAAGGGGCTCTCCGATTCCGTTGGGGTGAACAGTGCACTTCGACGTGCAACGACGAGCGCAATGCAATAATATCTCGCCCCGGTTGTGGTTCGTGTCCGTGTGTGAACACACGCATCTGTTGTTCCGGTTATGCTATGCGTCTTACTTTCTTCGCTCGCGTCTTCGTTAAAAATGCTATTCCGTGTTGCTGATTATGAAATCAACGATCCTTTTTCGCGTTCGAATCAACATCGAGAAACGGACGGACGCTTTTTTCGATTGCGATCGATCTCTCAAAACCACAAAACACATCCCATATCCGTTGTAGATGTGTGTGTGTGTGTGTGTCCGAATTTTTTTTGTGGTTTCCTCAAATTGACCCCGGTCTCCAAGCCAAGCCAGGCCTGAGTCGATCCTTTCACCGGGCCAAATTTCACCCGTAGATCCGCAAAGAAAGTACACCCGCTCGTCCACGCTCTCAGATCGACGTTTCCGTGTAGAAAGTACAAAGGTTATGTGATGCTTTTTTCCCCCGCTCGCGCGTCGCCGGCCAAACCTTCGTGGGAGATAATAAATTTAAGGGTGTACAGTTACATTGTTTGCGGTGCCCATTTTCGGAACGGTGTATTATTCGGTGGTAAAATAATTGCTGTCGTCCCGGTACCACCCGATGGCTTCTTTCAAGGCATTCACTTTCAACCATGGTGGTGTTAAATTGAAAGTTTAGGTGTACGTTACGCGGAACCCCTCCCCTAGATTTTTCAAGTCAAGTTCAAGTCTTTGAGAAAAGAAACCCAGAACCGCAAACCCTTCTCGGATTTGATTATTCCTTCATTGCATTGCTCCTAAATGTATGCAATGCATCATAAAAACATCGCACTTACCTATCTTCTTCCAATCGTCGTTTTTCTCCGCAGGTGCTTGCGCGTCAACCCGAAAGGTCTCGACGAGGAAAGCAAAGACTATCTCTCCCTCTACCTGCTGCTGGTGTCCTGCAACAAGTCCGAAGTGCGGGCAAAGTTCAAATTTTCCATCCTTAACGCCAAACGGGAGGAGACGAAGGCGATGGAGTCGCAGCGGGCGTACCGGTTCGTGCAGGGCAAGGACTGGGGCTTCAAGAAGTTCATCCGGCGGGACTTCCTGCTGGACGAGGCGAACGGGCTGCTGCCGGAGGACAAACTAACGATATTCTGCGAGGTATGTGTGGGGTGTTGTGTTGCGTGCGTGAGACGGTTGAATTTTGGTTCCCATCAACTAATCGTTTTTTTTTTTTTGTCGCAGGTCAGCGTGGTGGCCGATAGTGTGAACATTTCCGGCCAAAGTAACATCATTCAATTCAAAGTGCCAGAATGCAAGCTGTCCGAGGACCTGGGGACGCTGTTCGATAACGAGAAGTTCAGCGATGTCACGCTGGCGGTCGGCGGCCGGGAGTTCCAGGTGCACAAAGCAATCCTAGCCGGTATGTAGTGTCGTGGTGGTGGTGGTGGTGGGCTCATCGTCGTAGGGGTGGATTAATCACACGTTCACGTACATTTCTTCCCATTCGACAGCACGCAGTCCCGTGTTTGCGGCCATGTTCGAGCACGAGATGGAGGAACGAAAGCAGAACCGGGTCGCCATCACCGACGTGGACCACGAAGTATTAAAGGAGATGCTGCGGTTTATCTACACGGGGAAGGCGCCCAATCTGGACAAAATGGCAGATGATCTGCTGGCAGCGGCGGACAAGTACGCGCTGGACAAGCTGAAGGTGATGTGCGAGGAAGCGCTCTGTGTTAATTTGTCGGTCGAGACGGCGGCCGAGACGCTTATTCTGGCCGATCTGCACAGCGCCGATCAGCTCAAGGCGCAGACGATAGACTTCATCAACACGTAAGTGGCATTTCGAGCCCTCAGTTGGGACCGTTTGTTTTTGTTTATACACCTTGATACGACGATTTGTTGAATTGAAACGAGATTTTGAATTAAAGGAAATCATAATGAATGTTAGGACGACTATCAGAAGATAGAGAATAATATGAACATCAATTCGTCTTGTTTGTAGATTAAACACAATGTTCCCTTTCCTAGTCTCTTAAAGATCGCCTCTTGACAAACGAATTGTCTCATCGGACTCCTTGAAGACCACAAGATTCAAATGTGTTTTTTCTTCTGCTCTTTCTTCCATTCTTTTTTCTCGCAACGCGCTCCAGCAGTCATGCGACCGACGTGGTGGAAACGGTCGGCTGGAAGAACATGGTGTCGACCCATCCGCACCTGCTGAACGAGGCGTACAGGGCGCTCGCGACGCAACAGATACCACCGATCGGTCCCCCGCGCAAACGGGTGAAGATGAGCTGAAATAAAATGTTGACATCCGTAAATGCCGTGATGTCAACATCGCCGTCACCACCGTCGTCGTCGTCACCAGCAGTAACAGCAGCATCAGTAGCAGCAGTAGTAGTCCCAAACCCACTCTCCTCGTCCCAACCACCGCCACCGTCATCAGTATCGTCCTCGTCGTCCACGGCGGTTGCGGCAACGTCGTCGTCATCCAGCAGCAGCAGCACCTCCGCAGCCGCACCGGCACTGGCAGCGGCCCTTTTACTGGCATCATCCTCTTCGACATTACACCAGCAGCAGGGAGCGCAGGACACAACATCGTCCGCTTCCTCGTTGCCACTGTCGACGCTGTTGTCGTCGTCCCTTTCATCCTCACCGACCTTGGTACAATCGTCAACGGTGGCCGCGACGGCTTCGTCGTCCCTGTTGATCAATCATCTCACGAGTAGCAACGGCAAACCATTATCATCATCCCCTGGAGGCGGCGTCGGCAACGGCGGTGTCTCGATTGCGCAACCGGATCCACCGAAAACGGTCGGTGAGAAACGATCCTCCCCTTTGGTTGTGGTGGCAGCAGCAGCAGCCGCAGCTGCGGCAGCGGCGGCGGCGGCGACGACCACTGGTGGTGGTAGTTCTCAGCGCAAAGGAAAGGCACCTTCATCGTCCTCCTCGGTATCACAGGTAGCAGGGGACAACGCAGCAGCGGCTACGTCCGGTGGCCCGAACGTCGTGAACGTGGTGAACGATATCGCGACCGGGCTGGCGAACGCGGTCGCCGCTGCCGTCGCCGACGCGGTCACCGTGGCCACGATTGGGAGGAACCTTAACCTAAACAACGCCAACGGTGGCAACGGTCACCACCTCAACCAACACCACCAGCAGCAACAGCAGCCGCAGCATCGCAACCACCATGGCAATAGCAACTCGTACTCGCAACTACGCCAACAGTTGGAAATGGGCACAAATGGGGGTGGAGGAGGAGGTGCCAACAACAACAATGTCGCCGCATCTCCGAAATTGTGGCCAGCCGGGCAGCACTCGCCGCAAGCACCACAACAGCAGCAGCATAGTCACTTGAAGCTGTTTCTCAACGGTGGCGGAATTCGAGGAACCGGCGGAAACAACCCCGGTGGTTTCCAGAGGTCTCAACAACAGCAGCAGCAGCAGCAGCAAACGGCAGCGCAACATCACCACCATCATCATCACCATCACCATCACGTCCATTCCCAGCTCCGTCGGCAAATGTTGGCCTCCTCGTCGTCGTCGTCCTCCTCCAGCACGTCGTCCGCAGTTTCATCCAATCCGGCATCATCGTCATCGTCCGTTTCCGCCGTCGTCGCTCTCGGACACGACTCCAGCAACAACAACAGCAACAACCAACCCGGAGGACGAATGACCATGCGCAACAGCACCTCCGTTGCTCCGATCGATGCAAACGCCGCGAGCCGTTGGTAAAGAGTTCGGTGGCAAACATCGCCGCCATCGTCAAATGGATGGGGAGGGGGGGGGGGGGGGGGGAGGGGGTCCCTTGTTTCGTTTCGATCTCGAACCGCCGACTTCACTCCACTCTCACACCACCGTTCCACCATGATGATCACGTTTCGATGAAGTTTTGGTGGAGCTGGAATTTGCTTTTTGAAGAAAAAAAAATCATCAACAACAGTATGAAAGAAGAGAGGAGGAAGTGTATGGGGTGGAGGAGGTAGGGCAACGCATCTCAATCGTGTTTTGTTACGCAATGTGTACGTGGTAGAAGTAGTGGTGGTAAAAGTAGAACTTACTCAAAGTGTAGCAGTGTACAAGGAAATACAAAATATGTAATATCGTCGTAGGAATATCTGACCGCACCCCCTCCCCCCATTCCTCTCCAAATCACTTGCGTGCTCGTTTGTCCCAGACGTAGAGCAGACACGAAACGGGCTTTACTGCAAACTAATAATTCAATCAAATTAAAAGAAGATTTCCTAGAGAGAAAAGGGCGCGCGCTGCAAGTATCGTCGAGCGCGATCGTCGATCGTGTGTTGGTGTTGTAGAAGATACATTTCAAAGCTTCCCCTCCCGCCCTAACTGGGCTTAATGGGTTGCGTCCCCCTCCCCCACTTGCCAAATGGTTTTAGAAAGCGTTTCCACTTTTTTGAATGTATCTTTTTTTGTTTTGTCTTATTCCTCGTTCCTTCAACAACAAACAAGAAAATGTCAAAGAAAAATCAACACACACTACTGCGTATTGATGCTGCTATTTGTAAACACATACACGACAAACGAGGAAAAACAAACTGATGTAATAAGTCTCTCCACCTAAGCATCGCAATCTCCCGCGTGTGGTTGCGTTTCTTCTGTTGATCCCTTTTCTACTTCTTGGTTGGGCCAGTGGTGGGCGATGGAAGAAGGAGAGAAAGGCTATGGAGCGAGAGAGAAGGAGAGAAAAAGCGATCATGCGTTAAACATAATTTATGCAATGTGATATTTTTTTTTTTCGTCGTCTGTACGTGTTAGCTAATATTAATTAATTAGTAGTATGACCAAGTGTGTGGACAAACCAAGCGCAATGTGTAGTAGGAGTGCGAGAGCGGGAGTCAGAGCAAACACTCGACGGAACGCAGAACATGCGCGCACCGTACGGAATGAGCAAGCAAACACACAAACAAACAAACATGCAGTCAGTGTTCAGCTCAGGGGCACGGAAAAGGAAAAGGGAAGAGGAAGGAAATTCAAAGATAATCACAAAAAAGGACAATGGAGCAAGCACCACCACAACGATTCCGCGGCCCCGGATGGAGATCCGGAGGAAAGAAAGTAGTACAACAAACCGATGGCGCGGGACTGTAGACGAAAGGATGAAGGAAAGGGTTGTTGGAGTAGAGTGAATGGTTTGAGTCTTAAGGGCGGGCAAGAAAACGACATGAAAAAGGCCAACCTCAAATCACACATGTCGGTTGAATAATTATTATAACCTGTTTAAAGGTCAATTCTGGATTGGATGGCCATTGCAAGTGCGTAGGAGAAGATGAAGGAGAGCAGCAAGGGAAAGGGAGGGATGGAACGATAGTTTGGAGAGCAACGCTGGAGAGACAGAGAGGACACGGTGGGAAAAGCAAACAATTGGACAAGGAACCCAAAAACCGTATGGAAAACTTATGATCGAGATAATGATTTTTTTTTTTTTACTAGCAGCGATCACTGTTCGCGGTAGAAAAATAGGAAAGATCGATCGAAATGTACGAAATCACCTTTTTTCAATGAAATCATCCTCGGATGTCCTTCTCCTTCCTCTCCATCCACTGGACCCGTTAAACTTCATCGCTAAATTGTTTTCGGCGGTCCCCTTTTGCTTTATTTCTAAACACCACTGTGTTCGTTCAAATATTGTTTATCTCTTCGATCGGTTGATTTGGTGATCCGCCCCTGATTGTGTGGGCATCTTGGGTTTGTAAGAGTGGAGGGGAGAGGAAGAACTTTTTTGTTAATTGTAAATGTTGGGAAGGAAGCGGTTCCATTTGCTGCGTGGTGTGGTAGAAGTAAGCCCCCGGAGGAGGGAGGATGTAACAAAAATCAATATGTATCAAACAAGCGGAATAGAATACCGCAATACGCGCGTAGAAGGAGCAGGAGACAGAAAGTGGAGCACACAGAGTGGAGACGAATTCCGAAAGGCGTAAGGGGGGACACGAATCAACTTGTACATTTTCCGCGAGTCCCATTTTTTGATCCTCTTACTATTAATTTTTTTTTTTTTCGTTCTATTCATTACTATTATTCATTAACGATTTTAGGGTTTAGTTGTTCATAGGAACTTTTGCACACGGTACACAAACAACGAGCAGAAATACACCGTCACACCACCAACACACACACACACATCCAAGAGAAGAAAAAAAACTTGTAGTAGTGTGCGAACTTCGTTTCGTTCGTTTTTGTTTGTTTGTTTTTAATTCAAACAACAACTTCCGGAGGTCGAGAGAGAAAACGAGAAAAAATCAATACGAATACGAAAAAAGAGAGTGGCAGGAAGAAAGTTGAACCCTAGGCTACATGTAAGGTTGAGAAGTATAAGAACAAACGTTTTTGTTTTGTTTGTTTTCAATGGAATACCACAACAATGAAATAAAGTAAAAACAAATGAAAAAAGAACAAAAAAAAAACTCATGCGTGCGCAACGCGCATGCATATTAAACTTAGTGTGTTAAGGAAGAGGAAAAGAAAGGAGAAAAGTGTGGAAGCAGTTCTTCGAGGAAAGGAGAAAAGATGGGTGGAGCGTTTTGTAACGCGAAGAATGGACGGGAGGCTTTGGTAAACTAGGAAACGAAGGAACGAGCTCTCCCCCCAACCAAATGCCACGCGCTCGATGACGTCCCAAACTCAATACGCAGCAAACTGTAAGTGGAAAGTAAAAGAAATTTAACCCAAAAACGACAACAAAATACTTAACTCTACGTCATATTGAAAATTTAGCACAGAACAAAACAAAACAAACAAACAAAAAACCAGCAGTGAGAGATGAAAATAACAACAGGCAATAAGCGCAGACAAATAGAGTAGACCGACACATCATAGCTTTGTCTTGAAGGTCGATTTTTTTTTCTCTTCTTTTTGGTCGGTTTTAAAGAGTTGGGTGTGTTTGTATTCACAATTGGGAAATGTTGTGTGTTTGATGATGCGCGACAGGCGGTTGGGGTTTTGTGGTCGCAGTCTTTGGGGGATTGTTGTGGCACACGCGCTTGTGGGCGGGGTGTTGTTCACCGATACCGCAGGGGGAAGCAAGGATGTGCGGCGGTTTCGTTGTTCTTTTAATTTTCATCGAAAACAATAAGAATTGAATAATCCGCGAGATGGGAGAGACGGAGGGGCCCTTTGGTGGGAAGGACGAGCACACGCAGCGCGGCTTGGTAGCGGTGAAAAGTAGAAATGTGTACACGTAAGGAAAACAAATCTAAACAATGTCTAAGGCAAGAAATAATTGAGAGTAAGTGTGTGGAAGGAGGGAAGAAGTGGAAGCAGCAAATGCGGAAAGAATTACAAATGAAAAAAGAAAACTAAACCATAAACACAAACAGACGAACACACACACAAACAAACACAAGCAAAACAAACAAGAAACAAAAAAAAAACGATAAGGTAAATTTAGTACGATGGCTTCATATGTGATTATAAACGATTAAAAAAAGTAACAAATAAAGTAAGAGAGCGTATGAACGGTGGTAAAATAAATAAATGAGATAAAAATACGAAACATGAAGAGTTTTGGTTTTTCTTTGGGAAATAGGGGAGCTTTCCACAAGATCGTTTTTCCAGTTGGGAATTGTGTGGCATCAAAGGCAAGAACAGGAAGATTGATTTGCATTCCCTTTTTCTTGACCTTTTCTTTATCTCCAACATTCGAAATCCGTTTTTCTTTAATTTTTCTGTAATATATAAACTGTAAAACAAAGTTTAATCACGAGAAACAGAGGAACTACTCGAGTCTTTCACGATCGATGAACGATCTCGGCTCGTCTCTTCTCCTCAAGCTTCGGCCGGTTTGACTCGGCTCGAATGTGATTTTCGATAGCGATAAAATCGGAAATTTCAACTTTTGCTACCAGGGAACTAGAACCGGCTGGAGGTAACACAAAGGCTGGGCCGATCGACCAGAGGAGGAACATCAGTTGTCTCTTACTAACCGACTCAACCCATCCCATCCTCACTCTGGAGGATCCATTCTTCTCGTTCCCTCACAGGTAGGGCTGGGCCAACTGATAATAATCTGTCCTTTCTTTCCCTCGTTATCTCGACCGGCCCGTCTTTGTCCAGCAACTGCAATCGCTGATTGGTCGATTTGCGCAATAGAGTTTAGGCTGCGTCCTATACGCAATTTGGAAGATCATGCGGCCCTGGTATCGGAGCGACAGGTAGTGGAGCACAGCGAGAAAACTGATCTGGAGAAAATTTAAATGGCACTTGATGGCGTGCGCGATGAAACAATATGGCCGCTGGATGTTGTTTGTAATTTTAACGGATTTGAAGGAGCAGTCCGAAGCTGAAGGAATCGTTTCATTGCATGTTTCTTTCATTGTGAAATAAAATTGACACTGTTGTTTGGGGTTAAATAAAAAACACATCAATTATTACATCAGTAGACAAGGTACATCGCTCTAAACATTTTTTCAGTGTTTAGTAAGTTTTGCCGATTAACCGAACACACATTGCAAACAAACGTCACGTATAAACAGAAAGAAAAAAAGAATGCTACCATGCTATTAAGTAATCTAACTCTAATAATGATTGTTGGTTTGTTAATTATTACTCAATAGTCAAACATACGCATGCAACGACTAACTTTTGTGCTTGCATTATTTCAGTTTTAAAGGATAAGTAAGTTTTACGGACTTTAATCGAGCACCAAACATGGAAGAAACAGATGTTTCAATTAACTCAATCTACGTACGTGCGCAGGGCATCGTTTATTCGTTGTTTAAAAATTACTTTGACTGGGAAACCAACCTTTCAAAAGGCACTTTGCTTGTTAATTGCTATTATTAGTATAAATATTCGTGTGAGAAACACTCGTGTGTGTGCTTAGTTCTCGTGATTAGTTTTGTTTTCAGTTTTCTGACGAACTGAATATCGTGTGACATGCTTCGATAGATTAGGGTAGCTTCGGGCGCGTGATTCGATTCCATTGCTTGCTTTGCACAGTTTGTAAAAAAAAAAAACGGACGAACGGGGACACGATTCCACCAACCACTCCCCTCCCCTTTTCCCACCGTTTACGGGACTGGCTTCTTGAGGGTGTTTTCGTGCGAACTGCGCAAACGGCGCCGCAGCTCGGTTGGGAATCGCTCGTAACACTTCTTGCACACCGGTTTCTCGTCGTACTCGAAAAACTTGGACTTCTGGTCGAGCTTCTGGTCGCAGATCGAGCAGGAAAAGTGATGCACGCACCAGGCCTTGTTGAGAGCGGTGAACACTGTAAAGGGGGGAAAAACGGAGGTGTTTTGTGCGATGAGAGGGTGTATTCGATCATTTTTTTTGACATTCCCTATTTGCGACCTACCGTCACCGGCGATGACCTGGTTGCACACGAAGCACAGGTTGCCGAACAGCTGATGGTAGTGCGTCTCGCAGTAGGCCATACCGCGCTTCTCGTAGTGCCGATGGCCCAGGAAGGGCTTTTCGCACTTGGCGCAAACGAAGTGCTGAAATCGAGAAGGCATGGATGGTTTAAATAGAAATAAAACGAACATTCTTGGGCTGCGTCGGGCTCGGGGATTACCTCCACGTGCCAGTGCTTGCCGAGGGCGGTCACAACACGCTCCTCGATCGGACGACGGCAAGCACCACAAATCGGGATACCCATACGGTCGTGGCAACGCAGACAGTACAGCTCGTTCATGTCGTTGGCCGCGTAACCGGTACGATTCTTCACCTCCCTCGCCGACGAGTCCAGCTCAGCCCCGCAGGCGGTACAGTTGAAGTGGTACCCGTGGTAAACCTCACCCCGGAAGCGAAGCGGTGCATCATCGATGACGCCACTGGGGGCGGGAGAAGGTGTGCAACCGAAAAGGATTTTTTCATTACATGCCATTCTTTTTTCTCAGTTGTTTTCCCTCGATTACTCACTGGCACTTGTTGCAGATGTGCTTGCCGAGGCCGACCTCCTTCTCCTTGCGGTTGCAGTCGTGGCACAGGGCTCGGTTCTGGTTGCGGATGAAGCCGGAGTCGGCCAGCGGGATGGCGCACCGTTCGCACGTGAAGCACTGCGGGTGCCAGTTGGCCGCCATCGCCTTGATGACGCGCCCGATCACGAAGTTGTTGCACTTGTTGCAGCAAGGCGCGAACAGGATGTGGAAGTCTTTCTCGCAGTACTTGCGGCCCTCGAACTCGTAGAAGATGCCGTCCTGGAACTGGCGGAAGCACTGGGCGCAGCTGAAGGTGGGAATGGGTTGAAGATGTTAGAAGAAAAAAAAATGCTTCTTTTCGGGTTTGTGATTTACTTACACGAAGCATTGCGTGTGCCAGAGCTGCCCATTCGAGTTGACGATGCGTTCGTGCGGCTCGAAGCCCTCGTCGCACCGCGTGCAGTGCATGGTGCCGAGCGACATGTTGTTGGTCACACTGGAAATGGATAAAAACACATCGGTTATATACAAGCTTAGAGCGGTTGGGCTGTGGGGAAGCATCTTCCGCGGATGAATCAATGACGTTAATTCGGCACATGGAAAGCGTGAAGGTTTTGCCATGTTAAAGTCATTTTCATGAATATATGTCGATGAGTTATTCCTCCGCCCAGGTCATTCCATATATCAACTCATCAAAGCAAGCTGAGATATGTTCTCTTTTAGGGTAGGTACAATTTGTCGAAGTTGCCTTTGAAAGAATGGCTTTTAGCCCCCGACATTTCTTTAGCATGAGCAGACTGAAAAAATAAATGCGATGTCTGCTTAAACTCAACAACCACATTGAAGTAAATGCTGATTGAAGCTAAAACATTTGCCATTTCATTCGTGCTGAAAATTATTACTCGTTTCCAATACTTCATGATGCAACCGTAGGTTAGATAAAAAAAAAATGAGAAGCTTAGTTCTTAGATGGGCTATTACGTGTAAATCTGATCAATCAAATCAAAATGCTTGTGGATCTTGTGTATGTTACGAAACGTCGTGTTGCATATGATATTCGGCGTAGTACAGAAACTTTTTTTTTTTTTCGATAAACCAACCCACAGCGAAACGGACGTTGAAGGGTCAAACGTGATGCAAAGAGAAAACTATCGCGACCGACGGGTGAGTCAGGTTGACATCACCATCGCAACCACGTCACCCCGTCGGCGCCTGCTTCTCGACGGCGTATAGTTGCGTAGCAGAACGTTTGTTTTCACGGCCTGGCGTCTCCACTAACCCGGTCACCGTCTGCAGGTTCGAACGGCCAAACTGTTCCCACGACTCCATCCTGCGTCCCGGTGTGACAGGCGGCGGCGGTGTACTCGATGGGGCCAACAACGTCGAGCTGCCGGGGTTGGCGGGAAGATTCTGGTAAGCACTCGGCTGCTGAACCGTGGCACCGTTCTCTCTGCGTTCCGCGACGCCACTAACGTTCTGGTACTGCTGCTGCTGGTGGGGTCGCCCCGTCGACGCGTTGTTACGCTGCTGCATCGGTGTGGAATTGCTTTCGTAAGGATATTTATTCGCGATCGCCGTGGTGTTGGTGGTGTGCGCTGGGCGCTGTTGCGTTGTAAGAAGGGCACCACCGATAACACCGAAACCGCCGGGTGCTGGAGACGCTCTTATCGGTGACCGAGGTTGCTGATAGTAACCCTCCGCCAGTTGGGCCGTCTGTGGACGGTGCGGGTACGAAACGTGCATGGGCTGCATCGGCGGTGGAAGAGTCGTCGGTTGAAGCTGATGATGATGATGTTGCCTCTGGGCGCCACTGCCGCTGGGCTGCGTTTGCATTGCGTAAGTTCCCCCCAACGGCGAATAGTTGGCCGTATTTGAACGTTCACCTCCCGTCGGACCCATATCACCCCCGCCACCGGTGCCGTTGCCCCCTTGTAGCAGCAGATTTTCCTTCGACGTCGCGCGGCGCTTGTAGAGGTTGGAATCTTCGAGCGGTTTCAGCTTAAGAGCACTCATGGCGCTTTTTTCGATTCGTCTCCGAAAGGATTGTTTGGTGTGTCTGGCTCCAAAAGACACACACACACACACGCAACCAGTCAAGAAAGCTCCTGACGATGCAAAGAAACACTACACCACCAACGCGCTGGGAGTCACTTTGCACACTGGCAGGTGACCTCTCCGGTTGCTGGGATTCGCAGCAAGTATATAGTTACAAGTTCGCGACGTGTCAGCATTCGGCAGCGAAGCGGTTTTACCGCTTTCGGGCGCAACGGGGATTACTGCGCCCTTACTGTTGTTGGTTGATAAAGCGAGAAGCCTCTTCAACACTGCCGCCACTGCTGGATGATGACCATCCAGAACGACCGCCAGGCGATAACACAAAAAAGGCTCCCCGGCTCAGTAGCTCGCGGTCGTTCGACGGTCGCGGATGCTATGACGCTGCAGGCATTACTCCGTTGCTGAGCCGAAGCACAATGGGGGTGAGTAAAGTGAAGAAAAAGTCCATCCAGCGAACGTCACGTTCCAGCCGCGATTGGTGGTGGTTTTTTGCCGTACGCATCACAAACTCGTTTGACAGTGATTCGACGGGAGAAATTAACATTCAAGGCCCAGCTCCAGCATCGCTCAAGCAGAGCAGCCAGCAGAGTGTACAGTGTTCCGCGTCGTCTCGTGCTGTCGCGTTCCCTCCCGGCTTCTGGTGAGCCTGTGTTAGGCTCCACAGGGCACAACGCCATCGCCATCGGATTCTTACAGGAAAAACGATCGATCAACTTGTCCTAAAAGGACATATTGGTCGGCCCTTCCCATCTCCCTGTCCAGAGCGAGCGGAAGAGAAAGTACGGTATCTTCCTGCTCGGCACTCCAGCGAGCCACGGCGAATAGTGCCATTTAAGGGAAAAAACAAGCCACCACCGGATCGGGTGCATCCCCGATATGGGAATGCAGGAATCCAGTGTGCTTTGCCAGCTCCAAAGCGAACCTGTGGGTTCGTATTCGACTAGAATCTACGTATTTGGTAGTGCCTTTTTTTAACAAGCGCTGACGATTTGTATGGTTTTTTTGTTTTCACGCGACGTAGAATGCAGCCCTTTTTATCCTCCCTGGTACAGTAACGGAACAGTGGAAGGGTTGATGAGACGGATTTAAAGGAAAAGAAACAAATGTGATAAAAACTCGTTTCCGCCACGAACATGATGTGTACATTATTTCTACGTTCGCTTCGATGGAGGATGCGAAGAAAATAACACATCGTAGTGAGCAGTGATCGGCGAAGAACGGTTTTTGGACAGCATTTGTGAATTGTGCTAAGTGTTTCTACCTTGTACAACTTGATTAG
This sequence comes from Anopheles atroparvus, assembly GCA_914969975.1. Taxonomy (NCBI): domain Eukaryota; kingdom Metazoa; phylum Arthropoda; class Insecta; order Diptera; family Culicidae; genus Anopheles; species Anopheles atroparvus. The sequence continues at coordinate 45,342,677 of CAJZCY010000001.1, read as the reverse complement.
CGGCTTTGCTTGTTTAATGAATTTATTCCTACTGTGATAGTAAATTCCCACGAACGCCGTATTCTCCAATTCTGCTATTTTTTTCTCTTCTTCAATTACGCGGTGGTACCGAGTTTAGTTTTGTTCTATCAACTAGTGCAGATAACAGTGGAATTCGAATAAGTTCCCTGTGATTTCAGCTATCATTTTCAACTTCCTCGCGTGTATCAGGATAGCCATGTTCCTTACCTGATCGTGATTAAGCTCAAATTTAAATTTGTTTCGTTGTTTTAAATGTTCTGTGACCGTTACTTTAGTTTACGTTTAGTACAAGATATTGTTATTGTAGTTACTAGTTCTTTAGATAAACAGCTTCAGTCATTCTAGGTTACCGACCTCATCACAAAATATTAATGTTTTAAGCGGTAGAAAAGCAGGAGATGTGGAATATTTGTTGCCTCAGCATGATTTAAACGGTATAACAATAAGCTTACTTAGTGCACGATAATAGAATAAGAGAGAGTATAGAAGGGAACGGAATATTTCATTACAAACAGATTGTAAGCACAAGGTATCTAGGATTTTAGCCTGTTAAAACATTTCTCTTCCGAGCGTTATCTATGAAATAGCGGTGAAGCGGATTCCTTTGCAAATCAATACACCATGGAGCATAATCCTACGTTCTCTGTTGCTTACCCTGCGACTGGCGGCATGTTCTAAATGCGGGCTTAAAGTATATCTGTTTTCCAATAACTCCGAAAATAGAAACGATCGGGATTGTTTCGCTTGATGGGAAACTACAGAAAGTAAATCTTTAGTGAGTATTCACACAAATAGATGCCCGTAACATAGTCGTGATCGCCATCTCTCTCGATAAGCAATATTCGATGGTAAAAAGGGCATAAGACCTTGAGTAGTGGGAATATTGCTCAACGTTCTGTGCTCGGGCAGGGTGCCTTGGCGATGAGCTCATCGAGCGCAGACCACTTTTCCTTTCCCACACATGCTGCTATACACAGATACACACCTCCGGGCACCTGGATGGAAGAACAGATGTTTATCTAGCGAAACGCCAGCGTTTTTGCCAATTCCGCAGCTATATTGATAAGGCACTCGATAACGTCGGATGTCACGCGCTCTTGCTGCTAAAAAAAGGCACTTTTTGCAATAAAACTTAAATAAACAAAAAGCAAACGCGATGCAACAGTCGGCTGCTGCTTTTTATTCCCCGTATGGAGTTCTTCTGGCAACTGACAGCTACTGTCAAAATTGTGTCGAAGGGGTGCGTTGAGTTGGTCCCAAGCAGAGCAAGAAAAAAAAAACATATAAACAAACGTTGACTCACGAAATTATTTAAATTTCGTTTCTTTCCTGCATGCATTTTACATCCGAAATTAGACATCCAATAGATAACTCTGGAATGTTATCTTTCTTTATTTTCTACTCCTCCTGAAACTCAAATAAACAACAACGTAAAAACAAAAGGGAAAATCGCTATGTGCATCTTTTTCTTCTGCCTTAAGTTCGATTGCGCGCTGATTTGTAGTCGATTTTCGCTTGTGGACAACTAGGGGATACATCATGGGAGGGAGGATTGAGTGATGACGATGCGCTGCGACAAGGGCATGCACTTGACGGTGGTATGGTCACGACACTGCTAACGGGGAACATTCCTAAACACGACGGCGACGACAGTTTCTGTGCAGGTTGGCAGCTGCTACTGATGGATATTTTGCGACGAAAGAAAAGAATAGTCTTTTTGGTACCTTTCCCCCAGCATAGTATTCCAGCGGACTTCAGATAAGGGTATGCAATTGTCAAAGTTCTCGATAATACTCTTCTTTTTCCTGAACGCTGCGAGTGCGGTGCATCTCCTTCTTATCGTGTGATGGTAAGTTTACTGGCGGGAAAATGGAATAATTTAACTATTGGCTGGAGCACCTTCGGCGGCGAACGAACGTTCCTTTAGTTGTCCTTCTTCATCCTGGTGGAGGTCATGCGATAGATGATGGAGTCACGACCCGGGTCCATCGTGCCGATCACGATCGAGATGGCGATCAGTGAGAACGCCAGCACGACGCTGAACCACAGAATGATGTTAAACATCACCGGATAATTGCTGTTGTACTTCAGAGCCAGGTTCATTGGATTTTCCTTTAACGAGAAGAGAAAGTTAGTAAGTTAGGAATTGCAGTGAGGGGCGCACGCTATTTCCGTTGTAGCTTACTTCATCCGTTTCCTGTTTCGGCTGGGTGGCCTGACGCTTGGATCGCACAACCAGCTGACCTTCACTGGCCGTTACCAGCCCCACAATGACCGAACCATCGAAAGCCTTTTCGGCGGCAGTTTCCAGCGCCTCGAGCGACTTGACGAACAGCTTCTTCGCTTCGTCCAGGGCGGGCGCGTCCTGCTCGTGGGCGGCCAGTAGCGCTTCGAACGAAACGCGCACGACATGCACGGTCGGGATACTGTCGGTTGACGTCACGAGCAGATCGCTCAGTCCGTTGATGAAGGCGATTTGGCGCAGGAAGTCCGAGTCGGCCTTGTTCGATTTGGGCTTCAGGTGCTGCGGATTCACCTCGTCATCGTCCGGCTGGACCGTACCGAGCGGGGTCGCGAAGCTGTCGGACGATTCCTTCAGGTCGACCTCGAAGCTGACGCTGTGATGATCGGCCGACTTCTGGATCAGCTCGCTCAATGCAACGGAACCCGTGTTGCCAATCAGCTCGAAGGTCTTGGCACCCTACAACGCAAAGTAAACAAAACCTTCATGTAGCTCCCTCTTCACTCCCGCATTATCTAGGGTCGTATCTTACCTCAAGCGGAATGGAATCCAATCCTTCAGCGACGACCACCACGGCACCGTTAGCGGTGTTGAACGGATCCTTGATCACCATGCCGTCCCATTCTGACGGGAAGGACACCGAATAGCCAAGGGCGGCACCGAACACATCCGGCAGCGATTCCGAATCCAGGCGACTGCTTCCACTGAACTCGACGGCCTTCGGTGAAAACAGTACTGACAGCTGATCACAGTTTGCTGATTAAAAGAAGGGTACAATTAACTCCACTTGAAACGAAAGACGATACCTCTTTTTGGCCTTCATTTTGAAAATTGAACAGCAGTGGTAATGTTTATATTTTTCCAACATTCTCCCAGTCTCGCAGATGGCCATGGTTCGTTAAACCTTTTCCACACAACGGTAACCGTTTCTTCGTGCCAGGAACAGATTCCACCAGAAACACTTACCCGCAGCAAACAGCGCAAATAAGAGGAAAATCGCCCGCAACATCTTGTCGACCAGTGAAGTTATCTGTGCCGTCCTCCGATTTTGCACTTGTGATCATATGACGTTCTATCGTTTGCTAGACATTGATTTTCGTACCACTTTCCACCCTGTTCCTCACGTGACACATTCAGTGCAGGGCTGTAGAGGCAGATAAACTGACAGCTGTAAATGTCATGTCGAGGGTTGCTGCATTAGATGCTCGAGCTCGAATCGAGCAAAGATATTCAATTTGCCGTTCGGCCGTTGTTATGTTTAGATCAAAGAGCTTATATAGAGAGGTGTTGTCATCCCGAACAAATCGCTTGGATTCTATTAGAAAAATAAACGAAATTTTTGACAATCGGGGGCACTTCTTGTTTATGTTTTCTGTAAGCCGGTTTTTCTCGTTTCGTTTCGTTTCGCAATTTTACAAATTAGTGAAAATTAAATATTACAATGCCATATAAAACCTGTTCAGCTTCATTTTGCCCAAATAATGTATCTAATATTCGAAAACGCGGAATTGATGTTATTTTCCATCAGTTCCCGGAAGAGGATCAATTGAAACAAAAATGGATTAAATTTTGTAGAAAAGACGAGAATTGGATTCCGTGCAAAAGTAGTACTGTTTGCTCTGAACATTTTAATAGTGATGATTACCAGTTACAAAAATCGCCTGTGATTAAACTAAACAGTAATTTTCGGAGATTGATTTCGCATCAATTTTATAATGGGTGATTTAAACTTACAATGAAGGAAAACGATCTTTCTGATGGTTCGGACAATTGACGACTGCATAAGCTCCGCAGCAACCTGCGATATATTTGTCGCTTCTACACTATTAGCCAGCGTTACGCGCTCTCCGCTCATTTTACTGAAGGACACACAAGATGGAATCAAGATTTGCAACTTCGTTTGAATTCACGACATCTGTTTCCAGTTGGCGGTAAAGAAGGTGCTCGGTCTTTGAATAGACACATCTTCGGACACCTTAACTTTTCTGCTCAAATCACTTCGGGTGGATACGGTTAGTGCGATCGCTGAAGAACACGCCTCAACAAATGAATCACGTATTCCGATGGACGAAGTGTTGCTTACAACATTTGCTTGAAGGGACAGATAAAATCATCAATTCCAGGCCGGTAGCACATGCATCGTTAGACGACAATGACGCCTTACCCATTATGCCCAACCATCTCCTGAGAAGCTTGGATGGAAACACATCAGCAACCGCACTATCGCGACAGCCATCACGTCAATTTGGTGGCCTCCTTAGTTTTGAAAGCTGTGGGTAGCTAATCATTTTCCAACACTCACCCGCAGGACGATGTGGTTCGCGCCAACACAACCTATAAGGGACGGAGATATAGTTTTTGTTGTGGACGGTAACTTACCTCGTAAGAGTTAGCCGAAAGGACGCGTCTTCAGAACGGTAGTGGCCAACGATGAGCAGTTTTTTGCGAGCTCTTGTTGGTAAACAAACACTACCCCCGATTGTCAAAAAACCCATTTAATATGGCTGCCACGGGAAACGTTTGACGTCACCTCTTTGCATATACACTTTGGTTTAGATGAGGTGATGAAATAAAATTGTTTGCGAGAACTGTTGAGAAGAAACAACACAGAACGCTGGAGGGAGGACGTATACACAGCTAATTTGAGTCAACCCTCGTCCCTGAACCCCTGGACGGACCAGTCTTATACCCGGGAGGGTGTAATGTTTCTTTTTCTTTTATTTTGTTGTGTGATATAGGTGGAAAACTTATTAAAAACATGGTAACATACTCCAAGCTTACATGTACTTATGTTTATTAAAATAAATATTCTACCGAACATTTTCAGATATATAAAACCATTTGTCTAGTGAATCAGAACTTCTGCTTCCATGCACAACACCATTTTTTCATCGTAAGGCATTCCGGGTAGCTTGTTGAGTGATTGGAATCGGTTTGATACAACAATTAAAACCTTCACAAAATACTCTCTCACACTACAACATCAGCACTTTCACTTGGCTGATAGCTTCTCCCAACATTGATCGCAAACCCGCACCGGTTTGCTTCCCGCTCCGTTGGTCTGATGATCCGCCCGATCGCCACCGGAAGGCAGCGCGGACACGTGCTCGGAACAGCTAGCACAGAATATTTTCCCACAGTTGCGACAGTGGTGTTTCCGGCGGGTTATGCTGAACTCCTTCTCGCATCCCGTGCACTTCGAAACGCCCTTGTCCGGTGTCCACGCCCCGCCGCCCGGATCACTATCTTTCGTAGCGTCGGGCGAGTGACGGCCGGCGCTCACCCTTTCCTTTAGCTCCGATATCTGCAGCTTGCTGACGCTCAGCTGCACGCCCAGCTCCTCCAACGTGCACTGGTCTTCGGCCCACTGGCTGCGCAGTTTCTCCAGCTCCACGTTGGCCTTTCCCAGTTGCTATGAAGTGAGGAACAAAGCAAAGGACGTCAGTATCTCTGCATCGAAACATTTGGGGAGTCTCTTTTGGCGTTACCTTTGAATCGTCGGTCAACTGCTTCACCTGCAACTGCAGCTCGCTTATAATCTCCTTGTGTTGCATTTCCTTATCCTGCATGGCCGTGCGCCACTCGCGTTCGATGCGCAAATCGGCCTCGGCCCTGGCCGCCCTTTGCTCGCTGGCGACCACCTGGAGGGACAATGCTTGTGACGACTCCTGCAGCGCGTTGAGACTAGCGGTTTCGGAACTGTATCTACGGTGAATGGACGAACGGAAAAACTTTAATATCTAAGTTTCTTTTAAACCACCAAACAAGGAGGTAGGGATGGGAATGATGATGGAACGTAAAGTTTTTAATTTTGTGCCAGTTTTAAATGAGATCTTGAACCGTGTAGAAAAAAGAATGTATCATTTTGCGATTGTATAATTTCCAAACACTGTTACTTCTGTTAACTTTTTTTTTAAACAAAAAAATGTGGTTTTTGGTATAATACCACAGAGAAACATAAAATAAATGACAAAAAAAAAATACATTGAATGCTCAAAATTGATCTTTTGTTAACATTCAGAGTTAACATTAACGTATTGATGAACAGAATTGTCTGCTGCAAAGTTTTACTCATTAAAAAAAACTCATGACTCAAAATATTATATGGAGGCAGTAAATAAGTTACTGTAGTTATAAACATTTTACTATCAGAAGTCTGCGATAGCCGCGCACGTACGCCGGCTAAAACATTACCCACGATGGCGTGGATTCAAATCCAGACCGGACCACCCCCAGTACGAAGGATTGACTATCCACGTGCTTGAAAGGGGAAAAAGTATCGTAAGCCCAAAAACTGGATAGGCATCACTAAAAAAATTGGTCGTTACGCCAGGAAAGAAGAAGTTATAAACATTACTTTCTTTTAGTGTTTAGATACATGTTTATTTAGAACACTAAAAACGACAACAAATAGCATTTGCATCATATTCCTTAGGGCCATAACCCAATTTGGGTATACCATGTTACTTGCATAAAATTGTATAATTTTATCTAAGTACTTACGCGAAACATTCCTTTATTATATCGGTAGATACATACATTTAATTTCAGAGCAATGGTCATGAATTGAAATCATGTTTAACAAAAGCAACATAAATAATGTTACCAAGAAAAAATAAGAAAAACGGATGGTGGTAATTGAAAAGAAGCATGACAGCAATCTCAATAGAAAAATAAGAGAAAATACATCAAAAATGTTAAAATAAGACCAATGATAAAGAATTTAAAAAAACTCGCTCTTTTCAGAATAGAGGTATCAATAATTTTTAAATCATCTGTAAAATAGTTTGCACTGAGGCATAGTAAATATTTGAATGTTTCTTTTTATTGATTTGCTTTTTTTCAAGTCCATAGTTTATTTGTCCATACAGTCCTAATCATAAGGGGTAATATTTTTGTTCGTGTAATCATAGTAAATGGGAATAAAAGCGCGGCGTAACATTCCACCGTCGATCACAATTCGGTCGAGTCGTAATTGTAAAAATGTTTTGCACCGTTTTTACCACTACCGATCAATTTTCATTTCGTATCTTCGGTTACATTTTTTTCTTTCTTTCTGTTAGCTGTATATAACCGCGCAGTATAACCGAATAAGTAATCGAACACATGGCTAATGTATCATAATTTATGGCGCTATAGAATGTGTTTGGAGATCATATTTATGCACGATCGAAGACGCTCATCGATGTTGGTAGTACATCGTAGTGTTACCCCCCGGCTAAGTAGCCGACTCTACACGGTCAAGAACCCAATTCAACTACTCCAAAGAATGCACAGTATTGATTACCGTCTTAAAATAAGATGAAACATATGGGATGGTGGGTGGAATTTGGAGGAAAATGAGAAATAGAAACAGATTCATTGCATACTTTTTCTCCAGCTGCGATATCGCGCTCGCCATCGATTCGCGCTGCGCCTCCATTCGCGACGTTAGTTCGGTTTTGTGCTTCAACGTCGCCTCGCACTCCTACAATTACAATATAATTATGGTGGCTTTTGCATAAATAGTTGATGAATGGAGTTTTTCTATGCAGCTCTTGCGTTTTTATTTTAATTTTCTGCACCAGACGGAGGAGAAAAAGATCGCCTCGAGAAAGTAAAGGCAAAACCAACGGACAAATCTTCCCAAATAAGCAAGGCAATGCGCAGCACAAGTTCATTTCCCTAAGCCACAGTGACCCTATAGCAACAGTAACTTCCCATTTATGCAGCAGCCTACGCATACTAAACGCATCAAACATCGTAAACCTGAAAGGAACTGAAGAACTTGAGGGACAGAAACCATTCTGGTTTCACGGGGAATGCATGCGGATCATTGTGAACAAAAAGCATCCAGTGCTCAGCCGCTCAGCCTGTGAAGCGATGTTGTGATTGGTATTATTTGGTCTGCACGTTGTCTTCGCTCGAACAGTCCGCCGTTGCTGGTGCAGTTTCGACCACGGGATCCGCTACGGCAACCTGTGGGGGTGATGATAATCGGTTTTGCAGCAGCTGCTGCTTCGTCGCGTCGTCCTGCGAAGACGATGGCGTGAGCACCACAGCACCTCCGGAACTTCCGGCTGCACTGGGTACGTTGTCACTGGTACCAACTACCGTCCCAGATACAGTAGCAGCATTGGTGGATGCGCCTCCCGTCGAAGCCCCAACCGAGGGTGACTTCCTCAGCTTGTTCGCATTGAACGGCGGTATGGTGCCGATTTTGAGGTGCGGTCTCTTGTTCGGCGGGCCGATCATGGTCGAACCACCGCTGCCCATCGGCGAGGACACGCTGGACGAACCGCCGCCGCCACCGAACGAGCTGATTGTGCTGATTTGCGAGTCCGTCATCGCTTCGGCGGCCCCCTTGCGCTCGAGATTCGAAAGTATTCTACCGATCTGCGACGCCTTGATCTGTAAACGCGTGACCATCTCCCCCTTCTGGGTCAGTTCCACCTCACATTCCTACGATAGACGTGTGAGACGATGAGATAGAGAGAGAGAGGATATATCCCGCTTCCCACAGTGCAGTTTTTCCCATATATCATCCAGCCAACTCAACCCAACCGAAATCGAAACCCTTATCACCCTTCACCTGTTTTCCCGATATTACCTGCAGCTTACGGTACATGTCGAGATTTATCGACTTGATGTCTTCCAGCTGGCGGCGAAGCGATACAATTGTGTCCTGCTTTTCGTGTATATCCTTTTCCAGCAACTTCATGGCCATTTCCGTTTCCGCCTTTAGCGATACCTGCACCACGACGAGTGGTTCGTAGAAAGAAATAACCAAACACACGTCAATCACCAGGTGCCACCAATGAAGGGAAACGGACGGACAACACACTAACTTGCAGATCTAGTTCCTTCTCAATCTCCTGCCGCTTCTTGCGCTCCTCGGCAAGCGTCTCTGCCATCTCCGGATCGAACCGGTCCAGCACGTTCGTCTTGTCCTCTATCGGGTGCCCGTGTTGAGATGCCCGGCGGAGCGCCGCATTTTCCGCCTGTAACGCCATGAGACTGTTCCGTGCGATCGCCAGATCCTCCTTCATCAGTGCGTTCGTCGTCGTGAGCGATTCCACCTTGGTCTGCAGGTTGCCGACGGTGGCGCTGGAGCAATATGGAGAAAATATCGAAACCATGGAGTGGGTGTTTCTTATTGGCTTTTCCACCAGTCCACACAGGCATACTTCAGATGGCGATTCAGCTCCTCGATGTAGTTCTTCTGATCCAGCACGGCCGTCATGGCGCCGGTGGCAGTATCGTCCACCCCGCCCGCGATTCCCCCATTGTTCTCCTCGTCCGGGCTGTTGCGAGAGCTGGAGCGCAGGTAGAGCGAGAAGTCGATCACGCCCTGCTGCGAGTCGAGATCCTCCTCCTTCACGCACAGATTGCAGTCGATCACGTTCAGGCCCACCAGAATGCCCACGATGATGATGATCTACGGCGGGAATTGAGACGAGTGTCCAACGAAACGCTGATCCATGCGAACGGGCGGAATATGCTCTTCATACCTCGTCGCTCAGCATGAGCGCGTGCGGTTCGTAGTACTCGACGAGCGAGTCATCCCGATGCTCCACCAGCACCTGCAGGTAGTCGGCCAGCTTCTTTTGCATCAGCGCCAGCCGCAGCCAGGCCCGGGCGCGCCCCATGTGAGTCCGAACCGTGGGCAGATCGCGCACCGAGGAGGTGATATCGAACGCCTCCATGCAGTACCGCTCGACGCTCTGCAGGATGTCCCAGAGCTCCTTCTTGGGGCCGAGCAGGCCCTTCTTCGGCTTCAGCCCGTGGCGCAGCACGTGCTCGAGCACGATGAAGAAGTGCTGCAGCGGCAGATGGTCCGAGTCGAGCATGCGCCCGAACCGGAGCGACTGCTCCAGCAGCTCCTTCACGACCAGCTTGCAGATCTTCACCAGATTGCTCCGCTCGATCGACGCCGGATCACGGGCTGCCGTTGCACGATCAGTGCAGCATAGAGAAAGAGAAGAGGGTGCGGGACGACTCCATGTAATGATTTGCACTCTTTCAACTAGGGAAGCAAATCGTAGTAGCCGTGTGGCTGGGTATATGTGCAGAGTACAGCTCGATTTGAGAGTGTACCAAGTAGGCTGCGGACAAATCGAGCTGTGTACTCTGTTTCTAAAACTAGGGAAGCTACGGTTGTAGACAAGGTTACAGGTGAGAGAGAGAGAATGGTACGTAACGGAACACCGCGAAGAAAAATGTGTCGAAACGATGGTGTCGAAGTCGCGGAATGATTTTCTCGGCTCATTGAAACCGTTTGCAACGTTTGGCAGCGTGACTAACGGTGACAGTTCTTTATCAAATGCGTTTCGAGTCGCTTTGTTTCTGCTAATTACCGTTGCTGCGATGAATATAGTGGAATGTACCAGTGAAATCGGTGGGAGCACCGCCGAGATCGAGGAGTCACAATCACGCGTGGATTCAACCGCAAACATCGTCGGACCTCTGCGACGAACCTGTTTTACTGCAGACGATTTAACTGTCATAGAAGCACAGCGTAACTTTGAGGTAAAGTATGTTAGAAAAAGCTATCGATTATCAGAACTAACCATCAGGCATCCTTTGTAGCGTATAATTCCCGAAAGAGAGAAGATTTTCAAGTCACTGAATGATACTGCCATCAAGAAACAGATTTCCTTTTTCACCTCCCTGGAAAAGGACACAGTGCAAGCGATGGAGAAATCTCGACTAAAAGAACTAGTAGGTCTTGCCCTAACGAACACCGTCGGAGGATACTTGTATGGCTACTACGTTCCGATAATGAAACATTCCTACTACGGTGGATTCGTCAGTTACTCTTCGGCCATCGAAGTGATTCGACTTTTAAGGAAGTATCAAAATGTGATTGGAGTTCACGGCGAGGGAAGCATTACGAGTCAAAGCTGGGAGCTCCTAGAGCTCGACCAAAAACCTTTTTTCGAACGAATTGCTCCTATCACGAATGCAGAGCTGCATAACGCCTCTCACAATTGCCACGATGGGTCGGGACTGCATCTGATACCATCGCTTGAGATTGATGTGGAGACTAATGAGCTCCTCCTTATTTCCTTCTCCCGACATCATCATAATGGGTACGTCGCTAACCCTCGATCGAAAAATGCAAGCCAGGCCGTGCTTCGACATTACATCGATACCGTCAAATGCCTCGAAGGCAAACGGGAGTCACTGGACACTTTCAATCAAGCGATTTGCGCGTGGTTAGCGAAAAACATGGGTCACATCTTGTCGAATCAAACCACTCTCCTTTATCCGGCATTCGAAGGGATGCTGAGAATTGTGAAAACCGTTGAAAATGGTCGAAATCTTCTGAAAAAATCGGCGGCGGTAGAAAATCTAGATCCCGACGAGACTGACGACGATGACTTCAGTATCCTTGCCGATGGTCCAGATGAGGAAGAGCGTAGACTGACAAGCATGTCCATAGGGCAGAAAATATCCATTTGGGTTGGTTGCAGTTTGACCGTGCTTTTAGTTGTGTACATCCTGTTTAAACTGCGGCACAATCGGAAAATTATTTCAAACAATCGGCTGACCCATCGCAGAGGTAAATCAGTCAGTGTACGTAGCAGACGAGCCAGCAGGAGAAGAATGCCCCGAAGCGTTAGCGAAGAGGAGGAGGTCACTTTGTTCGACCGTCAAGAGGTGGACACGAATGCGGACGATGGTATGTCGTTCAAATTTTAAACACGATTGATATGCCTAAAGTTTTCTCTTGGTTCATTACTAATTATTAACTCCTTGTCTTTGACATTAGCTCCTAGACAATCGAGGAGTAAACGAAAGTCTTCCCTAGCTCGGCTGCTGCATAAAATGCACCCGAAAACATGGAGATCCCGCTCCAAAGGCTATCAACCTACGGCAGTGGAGGGATCGGACGGAGAAGTGGAACTCCAGACAGCATCCGGTCGGGTGTCTCAAGGGGTCGACGATGATCCGCAACCGGGCCCATCGGGGATCAACAGCCGGACGCAGCCGAGTCGTTCGTGCAGCTGTATATCCTGCATCGAGCGGGAATCATCCTCCGCCGTGGCCTCTAAAGGGCGTGGAAGAGATTTCAATTCCACTTAAGAGCAGAAGGTGCCTAGTATCCGAATGGACAATTCATCGCAACAACGAAGCTAAAGAAAGCAGCACAGGCATAGCGAGTGAGTGATAAAGCAAAACCTAACCGAGATGTGATAAGGGAACGGAATAGAATGTCTTACGTAAATCATGAGAAAACATATATATACATAACCAAAAAAAAAAAGGGATACAATTTGCACTGGTGCAACAGCAAACACATTCTCGTGGGGTCCTTTTGACGATAAACGGTTGAGGGTAATGAAAGCCACCTCGAACTTTGTATGACCGTTTGTTCCCAAAGAATGATCTTAAGATCCGGTGCGCAACTGATGCATTTTGGAAGCGGAAATTAAAATTTACTCCCGGCAGGCAAAGCGGTGTCGCTCTCCCTCGCCCTCCCCGTACCATCGAAGTACGCGGTGGCATCCCTTTCGGAGTGTTTCCGACTTACAGCGCATCTGTCGGGGCAATTCTGTGGCCAATGGCGAACGTGCCTATCACAACATTGCAAATTATAATCAACTTTCGACGAGAAGGGAAATGTGTCGTACAGTACAAAGTGTCCTAAGTTTTGCTTTACTGAGTGATTGTTTGGTTTTGAGCATCAGCCAAACATAATGGAAACTTTGTACCTAGACGGGAAAGGTAAGGTTTAACTGTCGTTAGACGGGAACAGCTCACAATGCAGTGCAATCGAGGCTAGAACAAATATCAAGAGCGTTCATTTGATATGATAAGGTTCTTGAAAGGTCTCTGATTGCACTGCACGGAGGAGTTTGGCGATCGTCTAAAACCAGTTGCAAATAAAACATAATACAAACGAAAGTCTCGAAAAAAAATTAATTATGAAAGGAACATCCAAAAGGGCAATGGATGTGGATGTGGGAAGGGGAGATCAGGACAGTTACAAGTGATGTAACGAGAGTTGGTGTATACAGTATTTAAAAAAAAAGGCACCTACAGTAGTAGTTAACCCAATCGCGCTCGATAATCTTCTCTTCGCATTTTACGTTCTCAATTATACCGAAATTATTGAGTGCGCTGCTATCACCGGCTGCTCCACCTCCGCTTCCGACGCCGCCCATCGCATCGGCACCACCACCGGCGCCGCCGCCGCCTCCACCACCGCCGCCTTGGGCGTCTTTGAGATCGAGATCTTGCAGCTCCTTGAGGCAGAGCCACTCGCCGTCGACGGTGACGCGAAAGTTGCACAGGTAGATCGTGTCCTGGGCGGCGGTATCGCTGACGCCGCCGCGCAGCTGCGCCACCTGCCTCTGAAGGGCCCCGTCGCCGGCGGGAATGGCCCGGGGCAGCGTGATCAGGGTGGTGCCGTGTCCGTGCCCATGTCCGTGCCCGAGCCCGTCGCCATTGCCGTTCTTACCGTTGATGCCTGCCGCGCTTCCGGCGGTTCCGGCAGGTCCGAGTATGCCGCCGCCGCCGCCGCTCGCGCCGCTGCTGCCGGCGTTGGCGCTGGTGGTGGTGGTGGTGGAGGTGACGCCTCCCCCGCTGACCGTCGTCTGATGGTGGTTGTTCGGCTGAGCGATGCCCAACGCACGCATCTTCCACTGTGGTTCCCGGTGCCAATCGAAAGAAAATCAGCATCAGTTGGAAATGCAGCACGTGAACCTGTCGGACGCGCCGACGAGCCGCCGGGAAAGCAGAAAGCCTCAGCTGTGACATCCTCCTGCTCGGAGTGGGTGTTGTGTGAGTTGAGAGAAATGGGCCAAGGCTGTGCAACCGATGTTTGGAATTTAACTTTGGGATTGGGTTGAGGCCAAGCGATGTAATTGGGCTGAGACAAATGGATGAAACAAAAAGCTCAAAATCTCTTCGGTTGTTTTGAATACATCCATTTTTAACAAGACGAGCCGGCAATAATCAAGAGAGAGGTGATAAACTGAATGCGAACTTAACAGTTCGTTTAAATTTACCTATAATAAACTCGTTACTGTGCATCTTCGAAAGTAATATTAGCTCAATAAACGTTTTCCAATGGAAAGTGGCAACTGTTTTGTACAGACGCTCGAATAATAAGCCAAATCACGAATTATGTTTCGACTTTACTCCGATTAATTGTAAAGCTAGATTATTTAGGCGTATCTGTATGAATAGTTGTTGGATATCTTTTTTGAATTTTTTAACCAATGATTCTTTGAGTATTTAGATTTTAAGAGATTTATAGTCTAAAACAAAACTGTTCCACTACTAAAAGCACATCTGCTAGTTCGTTTGCGAACCTCTCATTAGTCAGGACTTGTACACTTGACCTTGCTTCATTTTTGCACAGGTGCAATAGATGGAAAAAGGATAACATTTCATTATCCCACAACTCATCGCGACCACGGTTGCCACTATTTTTGCAACCAGGTTGACGCTAATGAATATTTCATCGTAAGAACATGGGCAAACAAAGCGTTTCGGTCGGCAGCCGCAGTTGGCACGAATCTGAATCGAATGTCTCACCAGAGGAGGGAAAAAAAAGAAACCGGAACGAACAAGGCGTGGGTTTTTTGCACAAAGCCGGGAGGCGAAAGGAACTCTTTCTGACTGGAGCACGATTTGACGATACGTCGATCGATACGTACTGTGCAAATCGTCTCTTTTCTTGTAAATTCGAGCCATTTGCAGGAGATGAGTCCCACATTTCTGGCACATTTGGTTCCCCTCTCAACTCAAACACACACACAAACACTTCCGGTTCCGGAGTCTGCTGTGGACTTTCCGCTTCCGGTCGGGCCAGACATTTCGGAAAAGTCGTCCGTCGGATCTACTTACAGGACGTTTGTTGGTACCCACGGGGTGACTCAGCAGCAAGGTTTCCGTGTTTGGTGGCTTTAATGGTGGGCCTTCGCCACGACCAGCAGAACGGCAAACAGTGGACACACACTCCTTCGTTTCGTTTGCGTTGGCGATGGGACCAAGCAAACTTGTTTAGGTCAGGCGAACGCAAAACTGCAGTTCCATACGTTTAGCTTTTTGGAAAACTGCGATGTGGACACAGCATGGAAGATATTTGCACTTTCTTTCCCGGAAGCTTAATGTTCAGCCGCGACTCAAAAGGGGACACCAGCAACGTCTGAAGGACTGATTGTTTGAGAAGCGAAACAACACTGAATGGCGAGACAGTGTTTCGCCGTTGGGAGGGTTATCGATTTTTCACAAAAATCAGCCGCCTGCCTGGCAGAACAGCACACACGGTCGGCCGTGTTCGTGACACAGGAACGAGCGGAATGAGTGGAACCACGACGAATTGACAGTCGTCCACACGGGTAGTGTTTGTGTACAGCGAACGACAACCGTGCCGAAGGGTTCGCGAACAACGGCCAGACATGCGCAATAGAGGGTGTGTAACTTTCTTCCCAACCGAGGCCCGCCGATCCCCAGCATGACAGTTTGTGCCGCTTTTCCACTTTTCCCCTTTTTCATCCTCTTCGCAGCAAACTGCATCTTGGGGACACGACGCGTTTCGTAAACAACACGGCATGTGCAGTTGCATTCGGCACAGTCTGGCGCGAAGCATCTGTTTTGCAAATGGAAGCGAACAGGAGGAACAACGCTCCTGATGAGGTGGATTGCGCGAGCTCACTACCCTTGTCGGTTGGTTCGATGTTTGGTGACTCATTTAAAGAGGCGTTAGGAAAATGCAGCGAACAAGACGAGAAAAACAACATATTTAACACTTGTCTCACAACCCACAGCACAAAGCAGATGCAGTATTACTTGTGCATTCGAAACCCTGATGCGACAAACAGACACATTCAAGAAGTAGTAGAACATCGTTGGGTGCTCCCACCTGTTACGTTCTTCGTGATGCTTAAGTACACACACAAAATGTTTCCTGAACTGATTGATAAATTGTTCAAGTTCGTTTTAACCATAGAAACGTTTTAACCACCACCAATAACACAGTGGATAAAACTGTGTACATTTGGCAACGTTATCAGTATAAGCTGTGCGATAACTGTGCCCAATTTTGGACAGCAAATGGAACACCTTCAACCAATCGCGCCGTTTATTGCCTTCTTGGGGAATCAAGCAACGACGTACAGGGCGTGCAAAAACAAAAGTGAAAGAGGGGTCAAATGAAAGATCTTCGCTTCTATTCGATCGATATCCCTTCTTCATCGCAAATAGTAACGAAACAAATACTGCATTTCTCAAACTGTTACTTAAGAAAATCGTGCATGTGCATGTCTGGCTCTCCGCGAATATTACCCATGCAGTCACGATTCTTTAACAAGGTGGCCACTTTATCTTAAGGATAAGAGAACTTTGTAAGATGATTCTTCCTTAATTGTCGACCTTGTTCTTTTGGCCCTTACTTCCCAAGCAAAGCATCCTGCACCAGGTGGACCCATTGGTATTGCATGTGAAAGGTCAAACGAATGTACAATAACAGGAAGCTCTGTCAATGTGTGCCATTTGTTTCATGATGTGAATTGGTAATAATAAACAGCTACTAATAGGTGATCGTTGCGTCGTTTTACTGCAACTTAATGCAATCGTTATAGCGGGACTCTTGCGTTTTATTACACACGTTATCCATTCGCCGATGCACCCGCCGCGAATGCGACCTCCAAGAAACCAGCACCGGAGTCACCTTCCAACGTGGATCGTGGAAGAACGCGACGCGCACGGTTGCCATTGGTCAATGCGCAGGGCAAACACGTCGCACTGGGAGCGCACGCCGTGTCCGCCGTTATCGTCGATAAGAAGGTAGTATATCATGGCCCCACGGTGGCGATGGCGATAAGATGCGCTGGGCCGAAGGGTGGGAACACTACTGTCGCATCCAGAACGCACACACGCCGCCGACAGTTGACGAGAGTATTCTCAGCGTGCCGGCTGCATCGTGGGTTCCGTCCGAACCGTGTGTTTGAGGTGACAAGCAAGCAAGAAGCCCCATAACGGTAGTGATATGCCGCCGAAACGTGTCCGCTTTAAGGAGGACGAGGAGCGGCAGGTGCAAAACCTGCACGAGCTGTCGACCGACTCGGTGTACGGAGCGGTGCTGCTGGTGCTCGGATGTGGCCTGCTGGCGAGCTATCTGTCCACCCGGCTGCCGGCGGCCCTCACGGTGGCCGACCTGGAGCGTACGCCGAGCGCGTTCATCGCCGAACGGGCCTGGACCAGCCTGAAGACGCTGAACGACATCGGCCCGAAGCCGGTGGGAAGCCAGGCGAACGAGGTGATGGCGCACGAGTTTCTGCTGAAGGAGCTGGACGGCATCGTCGCCTCGGCGCACGCCAACCAGCGGATCGAGCTGGACCGGCAAACGGTGACCGGAGCGTTCAGCACCTCGCTACTGAACCAATCGATGACGAGCGTGTACCGGAACGTGCAGAACGTGGTGGTGCGCCTGGCCGGGGAGAACGAAGGCGACGGTTCGGCGGCACTGCTGCTGAACTGTCACTTCGACACGGTCGCCAGCAGCCCTGGTGCGAGTGATGACGCGGCCAGCTGTGCGGTGATGCTGGAGGTGCTACGCGTCCTATCGCGACGTCCGGAGCGCACCCGCCATCCGGTGGTGTTTCTTTTGAACGGCGCCGAGGAGACGATGCTACAGGCGGCGCACGGGTTTGTCACGCGGCACCCGTGGGCGGCCGACGTGCGCGCCTTCCTCAACCTCGAGTCGTCCGGCTCCGGCGGCAAGGAGGTGCTGTTCCAGGCCGGTCCGCACCATCCGTGGCTGATCGAGATGTACGCGCGCGCCATCCGTCATCCGTTCGCGCACACGCTCGGCGAGGAGATCTTCCAGCTCGGACTCATCCCGTCCGACACGGACTTCCGCATGTTCCGCGACTACGGCGAGGTGCCCGGCATGGACTTTGCCCACATCGCCAACGGCTACCGCTACCACACGCGCTACGACTCGATGGACTTCCTGTCGCTCGAGGTGCTGCAGCGCACCGGTGACAACATTCTCGCCCTCACGCGCGCCCTCGCCAACTCCGACGAGCTGGCGGCCGAGGACCGCTCCGTCGGGGGCACCGTGTTCTTCGATTTTCTCGGGCTCGCCTTCGTGCACTACCGCGTTGCGACGGGACGGATCATTAACGCGTCCGTCGCGCTGCTCGCCCTGCTGGTGCCACTCGTCGGACTCGCCCGGGGACGGGGTCGTGCGGGCGGCTTCGGTGAAATCCTCCGGGAGGTGCTGTTCGGGCTGGTGGCCACCGTGTTGGGTGCGGTTTTCAGTCTCATCTCCTGCACCACCATCGCGCGCCAGCTCGACTTTGTGGGGAAAACCATGACCTGGTACACGAACACCTACCTCATCCTGGGACTCTACTGCTGCCCGGCCCTGTTGGCGCACTGCTTCGTGTACATGTTCCTGAACGCCTTCTACAGTAACAGCAAGGTAGTATGAAATTAATAAATATTAAAATGCCACTAAAATATGCCTCGATGGTACAACGAGGCAGGCCAAAAGTCAAACCTTTAGTTTTGGGAGATCTTTTCAATCAAGATTTCCGCTGTTCTGACTTTTTTTTTCCTATTTGCCTGTAGTATCATTACAAAGTCTCAGTTGTTGAAGATCGTGAAATATGTTACATCTGTCTTTAGCTGCTTAAATTATGGTTATAATTCTCCCAACAGATTAGTATGATCTGCGTTTAAAGAAGATTTTAGCTTTTAAGAATATTTTATAATTCTTACCATTATTGGAATTGGTAAACATTATTATCGCGTCAATTTAAAGCGGATTCACCAAAACGGAACACTGATCCTCATTGCCTCTTTCCATGTTTCATCCTAATTCAATGTGCAAACAACTGAGTTTACTCCCATTCCTTCTCATCGCTTACAGAGTAATCTCACCCTCGGCCAGATGACCCAAGCCCGGCTGGGAGGTGTGAACATTTTCTGGGGCATCATCACCCTCGCCTCCACCATGGCCGGCTATCGCAGCGGCTACATCCCGATGGTACTGCTCGTCTTTTCGCTCGCCTCCTCCACGCTGAACGCCGTGCTGAACACGGGTCGCACACGGCGCGGCTGGATAGCCGTCCATCTGGCATTCCAACTGCCGGCCCTGCTCTGGTCGACCAACTTCTACAACGTACTTGTCCAGCTGTTCGTTCCAATAACCGGCCGCTTTGGAGGTTCGCGAAATCCCGAACTGTTTATCTCCCTGCTCGCAGCGACCGGAACGCTGCTGTGCTGCAGCTACTTGATACCGTTTGTCGGTCAGCTGCGCAGCACGATGAACTTCACGGCGAAACTGTCGGCGGTGACGGTGCTGGCACTACTGGTGGCGTGCTTCAGCCCGCTCGGTTTCCCGTATCGGGACGAGAGCATGACGTCCGCACCGACACCCCAGCGGCATTATGTGACGGTAAATGGGGGGACGGTAAAAAGCGACGGTTTGGGGAGGCACTCGTAAGATTTTGTATCCTTCCATCCCACAGCACACCTTCCGCGTGTTCCACGACGAACAGGGCCTGTTACAGGGTACCGACTCGGGCTACCTGTTCCAGGAAATGGACCGCAACACCCGACAGACGATCGAGGAGTTCGTGGTGCCAGGGAAATCCTTAACTCCACTGCGCCAGCTGTACTCCTGCCGGCAGGAGCTGTTCTGTGCGGCACCATTCTATTCGCTGTGGCATCAGATGCGATTCAAGTGAGTGTACGCTGTTGGGACTTGCAGGGAATGATGCTAATCGCTTTGGTTCTCCCGTTTTTCAGCAACTACTGGCTGCCGGGACCCGAGCCAGCCTTCGATAACATGGTCACGATGGCGTACCTCGGTACGGAACAGCTGAACGTTCACACCCGGCGGCTCACGTTCGCGATGGACGCCAGCATCCAATCGTCCATTATCATCGGTCCGAAAGAGGGCGTCCGGTTGGTCGGCTGGTCTCTGCTGGATCACGTGCCTCCACCGGCGAAGTACGCGGGGCGCGACGGACACTTCGTGTTCATCACCCACGGGCTCCCGGGGGGAACGTGGAACGTGACGCTCGACCTGCAGCATGACCAACCGAAGAAAACCGGCGAGCTGGTGGACATCGTGGTGACGACCAAGTTCTGGGAGTACCATCACATGCATACGGCCGAGTTCGAGGACCTGCTCGCCCAGTTTCCCTCCTGGGCACACGCCGTACCATCGGTTGCGGTCGTTAGTGTCTTTCCGCTCTAGTTCCCCCGATGCCCCGCATCGATTCAATTATGTAAATCATGACCAAACGGTACGATAAACAATGTTGACAGCGTAGACGATGTTTGACAGCATTTAATGAAGGGAAAGAATGGCATGCACTTACCGGAATATTTCCTCCCACCCCCACCACCATCTGCGTCGTGTGCTGTCGGGCTGGCCGTTGAGTAGGAGGCCAGCGAGCAGTAGCTCTCCCGCCGCGTCAACCCCTCGCGGATCGACGCCAGGGACGGCGACTTGCTGATCGGAGTGCCGACAAGTGAATCATCTTCGCTATGATTTCTCAACAGAAGCCTATCGGTGCTCATTTTCAAATCATGGACTTTTATTTCTTACACAAATTCACAGATCCACATACGCACTTACACACGTACACACACACACATACACGAGAGCGTAGGCTTAAATTTGATAAGAATTGCTAAACAATCACACAGAACTTCCGATACACCCCACACGAGCCGCTTTTGGGACTCGAGATATCGCTCGCGATAATTTCAGAGCACCAACGTGTGCCTATCTCAGATCAGATTCATCACTAACCACCAGATAATTTAACAATGCCCGAGTAATCGAACGTTAGGCCCGTTAATATGACTACTTGCGAGCTACAACAATGAAAATGTTGTGACGATGGTGCGGTGCGATAAGTTTATCCAACAAACGAACAGGGCCTCCAGTTCGTCGAAGATCAGGCTAAAGTATCACGAAACAAGTGAAATATGTTACGCACACGAGCTGTTTAATTTGCTAGCTCTTACATCTCGTCAATTGGTTATGCACACTGAAAAAGGGAGAATTCTCCATCGAAACATTGCTATCGGTGCTGTTCGTGCCCAGATATCAATGTAAATAAACAGCCACTTGTCAGATTCCGTTGCAAATTATAGATGACAAAAAAAGTGACAGTAGGCCAGGGCTGTGACAACGTTTTTCAGTCGTCTTGCAGACCAACATGAAAAGTTGAAATGAAATGTTCCGAATATGATAAAAACAGCGAAAACAAACATAAAATGAAATTTGAGTATAAAAAGGATTTTTTGTTCTCGTTAAAAGAAAACTATATTCGTCTTAATAATAGCTGTTTGAAGGACACACTCGACAAGTGCAGTTTGCAAAAGCAAACACTCTGAACAAATATATATATTTGATGTGTCTGCAACAAATTAAACAGAATAGGAAGTAAATTTAAACCATTTGATTATATGCTCCACAGTTTTTATTTTCAAAAACGTAAAAAAGGTTCGTTTCCAAAGGGTGATTCAAATGTGTCAAGTGTTTCCCCGAACCGAAACTTTTCTGGCAGCACTGGTTTTGTTTGGATGTTTGGGATTAACAAAAAATAACAAATCTTGACCAGCAGAATCCAAACTGGTTCTGGAATTATCTGTGTAGTTACTGTTAGTCGTGTAAAATTAAAGGTTTTTTAAGTCGAATCTCATCAGCTTAAGACAACCCAGTGAATTACTGTTAAGGAAAACGAATCTTATCGAAAAACGAGGGTGGTAAGAAATATTGATTTTTTTCCCAGGCGGGTCGGTGTTATCGGTTTTTTCACCTGGAACTTTTGGATCGGCATTTTTTTTTTTGTTCTTGTAGAAATATTAACAAATGACCAATATTGAGCAGCACCATGACGTGGTTAAGGAAAGTTTGTTTCACTTCATTCGAAAACACATACCGAAAGCGGATCTTAGCATAGTTGACGATATCGTCCTGTCGTACGTAATATCCATCCTTGAAGAAGCCTCCCAGGATCCTTGCTTTGATGTTGAGGGTAGGTAACGGAACAGCGTATGTGATTGAAAGTGCGGAAGAAAATAATCGTCGTGTTTTGTAAAATAGGTTTTATCGAAATGATGTCGGCGTACTTCAACGATTTTGCCAACATTGAACCGGAAACGGTGTGCACTTGGATTTTCGAGCTGGAAAATCAAATCTCGAAGAAATCTACCAACCCGATTTCTGCCTCGGAATCGACCAATTTGTCACTTAAGTACGATGGATGCTTCTAACCGTTTGTAATCTTACTAATAACTGAACACTAACTTAACCTTTGCCCTGTACCGGTCCTAGTTCGCTGTCCCTGGTGGATATGATTCCCGAGGAAAAGCTCAGAGGACGTCATTCGTCCGAAAGCGATCGCGAGGTGGTCGGAAACGATGTGCAGAAGCGAACGCATCATCTGTCGGATAGTGATGGGGGATCCAACGAGGGGTGCAATTATGATCTCTTCGCCGAGCAGTGCGACGTTCTGCAGGAAATGTTTCCGGACAGTTCATTCATTGAGGTAAGTCAAAGGGGGAGAATATTCGTAACAGTAGGCAATTTGGGACCAAATTAATTACCTGCTTCTTAGGTAAAGCATTGCATTTTGATTGCCAATGGCGATGTCGATCGCGCAACACAGATACTGCTCCACCGTCAGGAGGCAGGCCAAAGCCTGAAGGGGCCTTCAAACAATATGCAGGCCAACAAACCGCTTCAGAAAGTCGACGAACATGAGCTTAAAAATCGTATTATCTCCAAGTATGTTCGTAACGTAGAGTGTACATTGCTGCCATTCGATCACTGACCCCACATATCCTTTGCTTCCACGTGCAGGTATTCGTATGTTGATAAGGAGGATAACCGCGAGTACAAGCCGGTCGCCCCGAAAGTCGAACCGAAGAAGCTGATTCGCTATCGGGACAACAAGATAGTGTCGTTCAAGGGCGAACGCTACACGGAGGTGTCCCGCCGGGGCGGTGAGGAAGAGACTGAACTCAAAAAACCTAAGAAACCTATTTGTCCGTAACTAATGATACTCACCTTTACTCTAACTAGTTCATAGCGAAACGTTAAGAGCTTCGTTGAAGCTGTTGTAGTCGAATATGAACACAATATAACCGTTGCTGATGCCGGCGGGCAACAGCCGCGCCACCCACGGCAACGAAACGTTCCGGGCGGATGGTCTGTTGCCCGCCGAAGACGGACCCCCCTTCCCTGTGGAAACGACAGTACGTCGGTCACCTTAAGACTTGTAGTCATTCTTCTCGAAACAAAAATACATAAGCATACGCATAATAGATGGAAAAGATCTGAACAATTCAGTAACCGTAGTAACCAGAAATTCGGTAATTTGAACTACCTAATTTCGTCGTATTTTATAATTGTACAAAATGTTCGTAATGTACGTTAGTCAGGAAATGGAAGGTTCTCCTGTACTTAAATTATAAATAATGTAATAGAACCGATGCGTAGTAGAGTATGTCTAGGTTTCTGACACGGATCATACAGATATTTTAAGTCGGTTTTAATGTTTAGTTCCTTTGCAAGAGAAACATTGCTGCTTCTACCTGCATTCCTTTCCACTTTGTACACCTAGGTAACCGAAATAAATGTGTAACAAATGCTGAAAACAAACAAGTATTGATAATGCAACCAATTCGTTTAAGTTGTATTCCCTGCTCCAAATTAGAGAAAGAATAAAATAGGATAAATTCGTCGTCATCGGGAAATCAAAAGATAAACGACACGGTTCCTTGCATAGAATAATACAGTGCATTTGGTGTTGCACTACTACTTGTGGTTTTTAATGGGTTCAATTTTCATGTACCAATACGTTTTGCCTACGGAACAGCGGAGATAGAGCGTCGAACTGAACAACCACAGGAATACTACGGTGCTGGAGGAGAGGGTGCATTACGGTGAAGCATGATTTCACAACGGTTGCTCCCGGTTGGCAGCGGAGGTTACTCCAGATCCTCGTCACTATCGATGATAATCTTGAACGAGAACGGGTTGAAGCCGTATCCCAAACCTTCGTAGAATTTGCTCATAAACTCGACCCTGAAAGGAATGCAAAATGGTTGGTCGCGTACGGTCAACGGTGCTGAATAAGCTATCTTACCAATGCAAACGAAGAGTGTGCAAAAAGGCGGAGAGTCCTTCCATCATGACCAGGATGGCGAGCGTAAACAGCGACCAGGCGCCAAACACCAAGTATAGCATTATTGCTCCCTTGTAGGAGGTTTGCTTCAAGCCCATCGACAGCACCATGTTCCACAGCACCTCCGAGAGTTCTGTGGGCGATTATTTGAATAGAATTATATTATATGAAAGACATGGGAATATATGGTTTTCCATGTACTTACGGGCGTGAGCAAGCGACAAAGCCCACAGGCGGAGGTAGGAGGCAGTATGCGAGACGGTACTGAGGACGTATTCAATGGTGTGGATTGCCTGGTGGATGAAAATCTCGGCCATCGGTTCGTCATCGTGCGAATCGTGTGGTGCCGGGCTAGAATTGTGATTTGCGGCACCTCCCTGTTGGACATCTCCATTGGTTGGAATAGGAGTCTGCAAAATAGCATGAAGGAGGACAAATGATAATTGATCCATAATGGTTCTGGAGAACAGCAAACGTTGATACTCACCGGAGAGGCGTTCTTCCTCTGGAACATTATGTAGAACGGCTTGCCGAGCAGCATCCACGGGATGCAGATGAGCGAAATGAAGACGAACGTGCGTTGCAGCTGGTTCTGACCCTCGAACATGAACTCGTGGCATCCGCTGAACGGCTCGGTGTTCTTGAACAGCATCATGTTGATGAACATGATCAGCACGGACGGTGCGCAGCCGGGCGTGCGCGGTTGGAAGTCGGTTTTGGCCGTGTAGGCGACCCATTTCATGAACATCATGAACACCATGTACGCGAACAGCAGGACGAGGAAGATGATTTGCGGCAAAAACTGCAGCACGATGTTGACGCGATGCTTGAAGAAGTTGTAGTTCACCACGCTCATGCACACGCCGAAAATCATGTGCACCACGCCGAAGATGATCGACAGCTTCATCTTGTACGAGTTCAGGAAGATGATCTTATTGGAGGCCATCTGCCAGACCGGATCCAGCCCGATCGGATAGATTTCGGTGTCGTAATCGGTCGAGCCGGGATTGAGCGTGAGGTCCTTGTTGCTCATCACCGTCGAGGTGTTGTAGTTGATGCTCCAGGCCGACCCGAAGATGTTCATCGACTTTGAGAAGATGTCGTTGTACACGAAGCCGGTGTACATGGAGAACAGCCCCATCAGCAGGATGATGTACCGGCCGCCGAAGAAGATGTTCCAGATTTCGTTCGTCGACTTCTTCGCGCCCAGCTTCTTCTCGCCAGTAACCATCCACAGGCCGAACAGAGCCATAATCATACCGTGGCCGAGATCGCCGAACATGATACCGAACAGGAACGGGAACGTAATGATCGTGTACAGGGCCGGGTTGGCCTCGCGATACGACGCAATGCCGTACGAATCGATCAGATTCTGGAAGCCGCGCGTGAACTTGTTCGTCCGGTTGTACGTCGGCGGTGGCTCGTTCGTTTCGATCACGTTCAGGAACGACGGAATGGTGCTGCCCACGGCCGCCGACCCGTCCGAGAGGGCCTTCTGCACCTTCGGCAGGTCCGGTACCGGCACCCAGCACTCGCCAATCAGGCACTTTTTCGTAACGTCCATGTTGAACAGGTTCAGCGTGTGGTAGATCGCCTTCATCTTCTTCACCATGATGCGCCAGTTGAACAGCTCCTTGGCGACGGTGGCGAGCACGATCGATCGATGGTCCTGCGTTTGGTTCAGCACCATCTTTAGGTCCTCCAGGCGCGTACAGACGCCCTTCACCATCTCCGTACGCTCCGAGCCGGAGCTCGGGCACGGGTAGAGCGACACGTGATACCCGGTGCACACCTTCTTGATGCGAGCCTTCAGCTGTTCGCCTTGGAAGAACGCCACGAACACGGTTTTGAAGATTTCATTGCCCTATGGTGCGAGGTGTGTTAGGGGTAGGAATGGAATATGGGATAAATGGTGCTTGCATACACAAAGCGCGACGCGGATCTATTTTCTATTTTCGTGTTCGCTAGTTGTTCAACTATTTTTGTTCTAGGAGCAAGGTTACGGTGAGAGATATTTTTGCCACCGAGCAGAATCACTTGAGAATGACCCGTTGCTCTTTTTCTTTTAAAATAATTCAATCTTCAAAAGCAAACACATAAACTTGATAGTTTGGACACGGGACATAACGTATTTCGTACATGCAGGTATGCTTTCTTACCGTGGCGGGATCTTCCAGTGCCTCTTCCAGCTCCACCTGGCGCAGGAAAATGTTACCACGTGAGATACGCCAGAGCATCCGCTCGAAGCCCGGCATCTTCTCGCGCTGGATCACGCCAGCTACGAACCCGAGCCGACCGCGGCTCTGCACCGCGCTCGGATCTTCCGCGATTAGGTTGCTCTTGGTGGCGTCGGTGCTCACGATCACCTCCTGCTCGAAGAAGAACGACTGCGTCCGCTCCAGCACGTGCTTCAGCTCGGTCAGCTCGAGATAGTTCGACTTCAGGTTGACCGCGTTCTGCGACAGCTCGAGAATCTCGTTCTCCGTCTTCTCGAGGCGCGTCTCGAGGTCGATGATTTCGCGCGGGTTCGGCGCCCGCGGCCAGTCGTCCACGGAGCACTCCGGGATCTGAACCGAGTCCTTCTTCACCTCACCCTCGACGTAGCGCAGCTTGCGCTCCATCTCGTCGCAACGGCGCACCTCACTGACGAACTTCCGCTGGAAAGCGTTCACTTCCGCATTGAGCTGGAAAGGAAAGGACGCAGGCGAGTTTTACTAGGCAACGACACACTGGTCTAGTTGAACATACATCACGGAACTGCACGGCACCAGTTTCTCCCAACTCCGAGACGGAGGTGTAGGCCGCCTCCGGCTGGATGAACATCTGGCATAAAGCCATCTCCTCGCTCCGGAACATCATCGCCATGGCTGGGCGGTGCTAGCGGACCAGAATCCGGATAAAGGGTGGAAAAATCTGCAAGTAAACCGAGAAACGTTATCTGACAATATGTGTCGTCTATCTGCGGGACGCATCCGAACTGAACAAACTCCGCAAATTAACCTAATTCAATGGACAAAAGTTAGGAATTAACGTGCTCTGCGCCAAAGGCACTGCAACGCGATCGGTAGAACTCGTGATAGGCACCACGTGACTGTCAGATCGCAAATTTTATTCACAACCGCCGTCGGTTGCTGCGTAGGCTTCTCAGCGCGACGGAAAGTGAACAGAAACTTCGATCCGCCGTAAAAGACGTTCGCCGAAAATCGTTCCACTTCCACTGGCTTTAGTCGCTGTACTTACTTGCGCGAATAAAGTTCAAGGATGTTATGAGCAAGGAGGAAAAAAACGGCAAAGTACAGCCGTTGCTCGGAAGGCGAATGGTGTATTCCGGAAGAGTGCCACTGAACAACTGAGGGTCTACCAGTTTCGCGCGATCACCTGGTACGGCGATCTTTCTTCCCCTACCATCGTCCCGTGGCTCGCGGGAATCTCGATACTTCCTCCGTCGGTTTCATCGATGGAACGATTTTAACCAGTGCCAGCAGATACGTCGATTGCTGCTAAGCCATTGAGTAAACACTGCGAACGGCTATGTGTGCCCGTATATGTTCCACTGCGGATCGTCGATGGTCGCTCGGGTCTACGGCCAGCATACGTCATCGTTTGTTCGTGTGAGCATGGTGGTTCTAATGGTGCTGGATGGAATCACTTGTGTTCAATTCGCTTCAGGCTATCAATGTAACCTATTTCGTTGAACTTGTTTGTTGTGCGTGCCACCACGTCGGTGCACTTACTTACAGGCAGCCCGCGATCGTTGTACACGGTCACGTGGTGCTAGTAGGTGACGCGATGGCTGTCGATTGGAGCTGTCCACACCCGATCGCCTGCTGATAATGGTGACGATCCGTTTGTTTGCAGATTAACACAAATTTCACCACCAACCCAACGGCCGATCGATATGCAGGGTGATGTGTACCGAGAACTTTTTACTCTTAAAAATTATAATACCTACACACACCTTGCGCACGGCGAGAGAGGAAGCCTCGAGCTTAAACCACACAGCGCTTATCACTACACGAAGCGCGACGATCAAACAGCAACTGGCCCCTCGAGCTCGAGAGTAGCCAAGCCTCGAATTGAATGCTGCCGCGGTGCGCAGAGAGTCGCGAACAAAACTGATCGAGCGCTCGTACGGCAAAGGGCGCGACGCGACGGATTCGATGATTGGGACGACGGATCGGCTGAACAAACTAGCAAGCGCGCTCGCGCGCGCGAAAGAACGAACGGGCGGCAGCGAGCGAGCGTGGAACGTGCCGCGGTCGGAAGGTCATCTGATCGAATGGAGCGGAACCTGAAGGCTTTTTTGTCGTGCGGGCGTTCATATAATATGGTGCCGGCGTCGTGCTTGATCTAGCCGTTGGTATGTGGTGGTGGTGGTAGCGACGTCAGTAGTGAGAGCTCTCACAGATGAAATGCATCCGCATACACGCATTCGGTATGTGGGAATGCCGTGTTTTCCGATGGAAGGCGGCCGTTGGTACGATGAGAGAAAGATTGGTGGCTTACGTATTCGTGCAAGGGTGGCTTCTGGATGCTGCAGCACTGACCAACACCGACGTTATTCACGTTGGTCGTTGATTGAAGAGTAAATGTTTGCTTTTCGCGTTACACATCCTATACCTACACTCTCTACTATCAGCATCCGAATGAAAACAGAGGAGTTTCAAGAAAATACCCGGGAAATGCAGTATGTATAACATGTGTTCATTTCATGTATATGAGACATAAAACTCTAGCTTTTCAAAGGGAAAGATCGCCTGTCGAAATGCACAGGGATGGTTATATGGTGAAACGAAACCGCTATCGAAAGGTACGAGTCGTTTATCAAACGGGACGGGAAGCCCTCCCGGGGGACGCATCTCCATGATAGTTTTCCTTGAGGTCACCACGAAACGACCAACGAATTTCTGATTTGAGACAATCAAAGAAAAATTGGTTATATCCTAGAAATAAATACCGACGTCTCGTTTACGCCATCATCATTTTTTCTCATCATCATCTCACCTTCGTCACCATCATCCGCATCTTCGAACGTCCGAGATCCTTCAGGATTTGAAAAAAATCCGTTTTGCATGGAACACGTGTGCTTCCCTCGAAGCGTTTATTAACGAAGCGTTCGTGAAGAGAACGTTGTATCAACCTCGTGAATTACTTCTACAATTTGATAGTGGTGGGATTGTATCAAATTTGCAAAAAGGAACTCGGAGGATATGGAACGATCGCAGTGAGCGAACTTCAGTGGACAACTGGAACGGTTCTTCCATAGCTCGGAAACGAGATGTGTCCGTCTCAGAAACGAGATTTCTCATCATTCCTTTTCGGCTGTTCAAGCGAGAAGGACACAAACTAGACTGCTCTCGTGTGTCCGCGAGGTCTTCTTGTTGATAGGTTTGTTTATAATTTAATCCCGCTTCATAGTGGTGGTGTTTAGCTGTGTTCGTGTGGCGCAGTAAATCAGTAACGACGGTATTTGGCATTTCGCGGAAACTAAAATCGCCATCGTCCGCGATTACTTTGTTTGTAGCAACTGGTGAAGTGTGAAAAAGAAACAACAGCCGCAGAAACGAATGAAATAATCAACTATCCATTAGCGTCGCGGTATCAAAAAGCGCGTTCCAAAAAACATCGTACGATGTTTTGGTGTCGAATGCGTTCCAAGCCGCAGCTTCTGCTGCTGCTGTCGCTGCTGGTGGTCGGGACGACGGTGGTGCACTCGGAGGAGCAACCGAATCCTGCCGTCGATGGCGAACGGCAAACGGCCACAGGCAGCGCAACCGGAACCGACGAGGAAGTACAGGTAGGGTAAAGAGAATATTTTCAACATTTAAAGTAGCGCTTCGTTGTCATTCTGTAGCCAAAACTGTAGCGCCTGTGATCGAGAACCGATGGATTAATAAACGCTGGATGCACCCCCCGGCGGAAGCATGAGCTCATCAAAGCTGGCCGTAATGCCTTTTCTTTGTTTGCAAAACGCCCCGAGCCGCGCGATCATAGACGATCTGTCGTGTTTCGAGGGTGTGAAAGGCACACGGATGTGCGATTTTTCATTTTTGCGCAGCGCACTGGCGTTTCCTTCCTGGACCGAAATGGAGTCGATAGAGGCAGCATGTTGCGTTATGTAAACATTACCAGCGCTGCGCTGATCAATTCATGATCAAGTCCGCCACGACCACAGGCAGAGATCGGATGAAACATTACCCCCGTGCCTGTGTGTGGAACAGAGAAAGAGAAAGAGATTACGCCGGGATGGATGATCACACTCGAGCGTATAATGCGGTTAAACGTTTGCCCCGCATCATCCGGACTGGCGGTGGTCGCGCCTTATCATGCTCCTATGAATGAAACTGGCCATGTAGTCCCATATGCTCGTTTTTCAGGTTACATGTGCTTTTGTTTTTTTGCAAGCGAAGGACACAATATTTCCGTTATATCACGTCGCAGTGATGACTTTGCAGGCTGCGTACAAAAATAGCAAAATTAATTAAAACGTGCACAAGATGTCCTGCATGCAACACGACGTGTTGGATTTTCAGATCATTTCAAGATGCTGTTTTGGAATCAAAAAGAAATTTCTCAAAAGATTGCCACTCTTGTGTTGAAAAGATTGGGATCCCAGCTGGTTAATAACTTCATGAACATTTTGTCCTCAAATGGCTGCTTGTTGATGACTGCGCTAGTTCGTAATGTTCGCTGTTTGACCGGGATTTGATGTAATAAATTTAAAAACATATAAATCCTGTCTCCTTGTTTAAACCGGTTATCTCCAGCTGTAGTGCGATGCAAATCTGCGTTCAATATTCCGTTCCTTTGGCTTTATTGTTTTTCCTGCCGATCGGGTAGAACCCCTGAACCGGTTTGACAAACTGGCAAAACATATTGTGTCCTTCGGCAGTACGATCGCATGGCGCAACAACCGGCTACGAATGATTCTGCGATGTCTACACATCCACCTTCTTTCTTCTGCGGTTAACCATTTTACTGCTTTGATATTTACCATTGAATCTAAAGATCTTTCAAAGGATTTTCATTACGTAGTTTGCAATAACATCAAGTTTCTTCCAAGTTTATTTATCCATCCACTTCGGCATTCTAATTTACCGTATCCACCTTCTATCGGCAATTTTCTGCTTACGCGCTTATAACAGGATTGGCGGCCAGTGGTAGAACAATATTGACAATGAGTCTCGACTCTCCTCCATGTGCGGACAAAGAATACCGTAACAAAGATTCCCATCGCCGCGTCGCGCACTCGTTTTTTTTTTTTTTGGAAGATGACCAGCTGAACAGTTTGTTCACCTTACCGTCCCTTCTTTTCGCAAAAAAAAAAACAAACACCCCCAATGACTCAATTACCGTCATCGAACCAACCCCCCCTGTCATCTTTGTTCCATTTTTTTCATATCGTTCGACTGACGTTAGTTCCCATCATCCACCGTCCGAAGGGGGCGGTCTTGAAGGCGAGTAAAATGATCTACTTCTTACTGATCAAGAGCACGAGGCGGATCCAATATAGAATTGTTGTTTGATGACAACGGTTCCGCTTATCTCGTGGGCTGGCGTGGCTTGCGCCTCCAAAACAGCATCATTCAGACGCTAAACAAGCTCGTACCACCCATATGGGACGAAGCATCAGTAGCGGAATGGCGAATAAAGTGTTATTTTTTCACAGTTGCGATAACGGGGATGAAAAACTGCCGTGGAGGCTGCGGTAGCAAAGCAAAAAAGGAAGTGATTTCATCACAAGCGCCTGTGCTAATGGTGCACAGAAGAACAATATTGTTTCTGATTCTCCAAAGGATGATTCGTCGGTTGGGAAAATGGCCTAGTTTGTTCCGTTTCCATGCTCGCCGATCCGCACGAGACTTTGAAGAAGATTGCCTTTGATTTCCGCCCATATGAGCCCGATCGCTGGGCGAGAGGGGTGCGTGGGTTGAACGGAAAAGTAGTTTATCGCAATCAATGTTACTGCCGTATGTTCCCTTAGAGATCCAGGATGTATTTTTGATGGACAATTGGATAAAATGCAATAGATTCACAAATCCCTTGTAACGTTCTGCAGAACGCTGTTGAATTCGTCATCGATTTTATATTAAAAGTTGTTCCAGTGGGTGCTGCCTGAACAACATTGCGCTCATGGAAGCCCTCTCGCAAGCAATATGTTTAACTCTTGTCGATTCTTTTCCACTTTCCCGTAGAACCGTTTGGCCACAGGGCTGCGCTTGGAACATGAGCTAGTCAAAGAACAAGCCGTAAGTTGAAAGACGTTTTTAGCGCATGCGGGACGCGATACTTAGGAGTGGATAGAACCTGTTTCTTTTACGATCTCGCCATCTCGCAAGACGGCAAGAATGACGCAAGTTTAATGTCATGTATGAGTGTGTGTGTGTTACGTCTTTACGGGAGTTTGCTATGTCCTTAGGATACTCTTTATCTGCATGGGAAGCCCCAACTTGATCCTCCGATGTTTTCAAACCGGTTTCCATCGAATATATTAAATGACCCTACGTTTTATACAACCGCCAAAAGAACGCATGGCAATTTGGGAATTTCCATCACTTTATATGTATCAAGTTTGGCTCTATCTAAAAGCCATGGGTTATCTTTATTTAGCTTTAAAGGCATCAAGTATCACGTTCATCTTCTCAACAAAACATTAGGTTTCTACGCTCATCTTCTTTACTGCATACGTAGCAATCATTAGATATAGTAAATGTAATATGGCAACACACTACTACGTCTATAATGTCGAGTATAAAATAACACATAGTTAAGTTTAGGTTTCACTGATTAACTAGTGCCAAAGCTAAACCTAGGGATAAACAGTTGGTGAATCCATTTGCATGCGGGGATAGCATGGAATATAATCTGCGGTAAAACTGCCTACTTCTACACGGCACTAAACGCTCTCCAAGTTAATGGAAACACGCTGGCTAGTCCTCTGCGTCACGAGGACCCTTAAAAACTCTAGGCGATGTTCGAATGGCGCAGAACCATTTTGATGTAATCGTTTCCAAACTCCAACGGTAGGTCACGCCATTGTCAGAACCTGAGAGCAACGTTGTTGCGATGGTGACTTCTTTCGTAGAGATGAATGCGAATAATAACGATCCAGAGGAAACGAAACCGTTACACGGAGAGAGAAGACGCGATAAACGACAGGACGGTGGAGGCGATGGCGGAGGTCATCACGATGGTGGAGGACACGATGGCGGAGGACATCACGATGCCGGAGGACACCACGATGTCGGAGGACACCACGATGTCGGAGGACACCACGATGTCGGAGGACACCACGATGTCGGAGGACACCACCATATCGATGTCGGAGGACACCATCATTTTGATGTGGGAGGACACCATGATGTGGGAGGATACCACGATGTGGGAGGTCACCACCATATCGATGTTGGAGGACACCACGTAGGATATCATGATGTCGGACCGCATAATGTTGGACACGACGGAGGTTCCTATAGTGGAGGATACAACCGGCAAGGGTACTATCGAGGCAGCTATTATTATCCCTACACAAGCGGAGGCTACTATAACCCGTACAGAAGAGGGGCCTATTATGGGTACTACTTTCCTTCAGCCTATGGCTACTATGGCGGATACAGAGGGTATCGAGGAAAGCGTAGCGCACCATTCGAGAATGTTCCAGGCAAAATAGACGGTACCAAACCATCCTATGTCCCGAATGAGCACAACCAGCTAAGAGCAACCCTCATTCAAACCCAAAAAACTTCCGCTGCGCAATTGAACGAGGTGAGTAGCCCATCGCAGTTGAAAGCTGTAGGCACTGGTTGACTTATGTAACACATGCCGAGCTAAAAATGCTGATGACCACCCACCGCGTTCACTGGAAATCGAGCAGCAGATACAGTTCCTAGTAAAACTATGTTTTCTGACGTTCATTCCACTTCTAGAAATATGATATCTCATTATCAGAGAGCCATATGACGACAAACACCAAAGAGCCATATGACGATATGTTTATTGTTTCAACTGTTGTTGTAATTTAAGGGGGGTTTAAATTTCAAATCGGTTTAACTATGGGCCCTTGGATATACACTTTCAAAAATAACGTTTTGCTAGAAGACAAGTTATAGGAAACCGAGGATGTACAAATTTTACCGTTTGTTTTTTTCGATATCACTGGCAAATGGGAAGCGATACAAGCGATCTGCTGCTAAGGTTCTGCCCATGATCGCTAAATGGTTCAAATTTACAGAATTTTGCATGTAAGTCAAGCAGCAAGTTCACAATACGAGCAAAGGCACAACTTTATGGACACGTTTCTCTGGATGTTATAACTCCAGTTCTTACCCGGAAAATAAGATGTCAATCATGTCCGCCATAGACTCTATATACTTACCCCTTACGAATGCCATATGCGTCCCTATTTGTTAAGGGTTACCATAGGTGTATGTTTGTCATATCTTCGGGTTACGCTGGAGCTTCATCTGATAACATAATGATGATAGATTTATCTGTACCTGGAAATCGGGATCGCCATCACGATGTTCTGCCACAATATACACACAAGTTTCAGGGATAAATTATTACATTCTGGGGAAAATGTTGATCTTAGTCTAACTTATTTATGTTGATTATGTATTAAACTATGATTTATCTGACTGCATTGGGTTATACTATGTGAATCCTCAACAATAAATTATCTGATGTCTTGCTCTCCTCTTCTGACAAAGTCGTCTAATTGTACCATCTATATCTGCTGCACTCTGTTCATGGGCTCGCTCGGAATTAGTTAAAGGTGTATCTGCAAAACTCCACACAAATTTAGGACGTTTGTGCTAACAAAATACTACCACGGATTCAACTATGCACTAGTCCACCGTGCACGTGGTGATGATGAAAAACGTTGCGCACCATCGGATTGCTAGGTTCTTCACGGATATACTCAACAGACCATCTCATACTCTACTACCTTCATCATAATCGTCATCATCGTCACTTTCAGTATCGTTTGAAACGGGTTCTATCAACGGTGTATTAGATTTGCTGGGTATGCTATGACCATCGCTCTAGAATTCTCTAACAAACTCTCACGTGGTGGTCAGACGTCATAAACAAACCGGATCGATGAAGAATAACAATACGAGTTGATCATAGACGCAAACGTTTCACCCCACCCAACCGCTAGGACGCTCCGTCGACGGTTAATGGAAGCAGCGAAGGCGGCATCGTGGCCATTCACGTCGACGCCGTCGGTGGCAAGGAGCAGCTGCGGCCAACGCTGCGCGGTCTGTCTTACCTGGCGACGAAGTTCCTCCCTCAAGCGTACAAGTTCGTCGAGATTCTGTCGGCGACGCGCGAGGTGGTTGCCGGTGTACGGTACGAGCTGCTCGTCAGCGCAGAAGAGGAAGCCAACGCACAGAAGCACCTCTGCCGGCTGGTGCTCCTCGAGAAGCCCTGGATAACGACGGAATACGGGGAGAAGTATCGCACGCTCGAGTACTCCAACTGTACGACGAATGGGGAAAGCGTGCAGCCCTCGGTGGAGGTGGCCACGCAGCTCAATCCGGCGTTCGATGCGAACCTTCGTGCCAACCAGGAACTGACGCCGCAGAAGGTGGAAGAGCTGGAGCCGCAGGTCATCATCGAGAAGATGGAAGTGCTCGAAATAACGTCTCCTGCTGCTTCGCCAGAGAGCGAGACGACGAGCCCTACTCTCAGTGAAGTCACAACGGAGAGTGCGGGCTTGAGCGACGCGGCTAAGGCTGCCATTGACGATATATTCAGCTTTGCAGTTGCCCCACAGAAAAAGCAAGCTAACGTGGTACAGCAGACGAATCAGGCGGAGGTTATCGAGGAAACAATCGTACCGAAACGAATCGTTCCCGACCGAGCGGATACTACCGCGACGACAACGATAGCACCGTTGGACCAGCAAGTCCAGTCTACCTTCGACGAGGTGTTTAAAACACACCAGGAAATTCAGAAAGCACTCGACGAGGTGATCGCTAACGGTGGTGGCCGTGATGCGCAGGTAAAATACCGGCCGGTATTCGATTCGCTGCTCCAGAAGGTGAAGGCCAGCATCGACAACTACTATCGCACGACCAACGGTGGCGACGCGAACGTCGATACGGCCGCGTTCGTTGTGCGAGACAATGCCAGCTTCCTGCGAAGGTCGACCACGGCACGCCCTGGTACCTCCACCCGAGCAAGCAGTGGTGATCAATCGTCTGCTGAAAGT
Organism: Anopheles atroparvus; assembly: GCA_914969975.1. NCBI lineage: Eukaryota > Metazoa > Arthropoda > Insecta > Diptera > Culicidae > Anopheles > Anopheles atroparvus. The sequence goes on along the minus strand of CAJZCY010000001.1, from coordinate 45,306,037 downwards.
GACGAGAGCCATCAACAAAAGCAGCAGCCGCAGCAGGAACAGCAAGTGGCGTCACCGGAGGCGAATCTTCAACCGCCCAAGATTGATGCAATAACGGCGACCTTTGCCGTCGACTCAGACGAGGAGGAGGATGGTCAGCAGATTCTCACCAAAGAGCAGCTCCTCCGCGACCTTAACGAGGACGACGGACTGCAACGTGTGAAGAAACGCTCGATCTATTCCTCTTCCGAGCAGCATTTCGGACGTTTTGTCAATCCCTTCGGTGGCCGTTCCTTATCCTTTTCATCGGAATCCTACGAGTACCGTCGACCGCGACCAAGATATGGACAGTTCAGAGGAAAACGAGACGTAGCCGAGGTCGAACAGAAGGATGCAACAACTCCGAAACTCCCGACCGTTGTGGACGCGACAACAATCGTGATCGAGGCTAAAGAAAAGAAGATTGTTTCGTCTACGGGAGCGGCTGCTCTTCCACAAGACACGACCATCACAGTTAAACCAGCGGTCAATTCCGTAGTCGAAGCTGGAAAGGATGCTACAGCTACATCGACGACGCCATCAACGTCTGCCAGTTCGTCAAGCAATGGTCAGTTAACCGCAGACAGTGGCTCCGTGTCGAAGGATGTGAATGGAGAAAAACACGAAACTGATTCCGTCAGCGTGGCTTCGCTGGACGATTCGGAGGAAGAGAAAGAGGTGAAGCTAACGAAGGACGAGCTTGCAAAGCAGCTGAACGCCGATGAGGGCCAGCGAAGGGATAAGCGCGACTTTTCCGGTGGATTCTCTGGCGGTGGCTTCTCCGGGGGAGGCTTTGGTGGATTCTCTGGTGGAAGCTTCGGAGGAGGCTCGTACAGCGGTGGAGGATACTATGGCGGCGGATACTACGGCGGAGGATACTACGGCGGCGGATACTACAATCCCTACAGACGAGGAGGATACTATGGATACCGTCGTTCACCCTATGGGTATTACGGTGGTTACAGAGGAAAGCGTAGCGTTCCTTCTGAAGATTTACCGGCGGTTGTTGAGATAGAAAGTAAAGTGGAACCAACAGTTGCTTCGAGTGCGATCGCAGAGGGTAAGGGTGCTACATCAGCTCCCCCTGCAGTACCTCCTCAAGCACCGGTTATCGAGAGTGTCACCATGAAATTCGAAGGGTCGGATTCAGAAGAAGACGGTCCGGATCCGGTCCTGACGAAGGAGCAACTCACCGAGCAACTGAATGCTGACGATGGTTTGCGGCGCGACAAACGTGGCTATTCCTCATCCTTCGACTCCTCTAGGGGCCATCGGGGTGGCTACTACGGTGGAGGAGGTTATTATGGCGGATACTATCAGCGGCCCACATACTATAATCGTCCCCCAGCGTACTACTACGGGCACTATCGGGGCAAGCGGAGCAGCACGGGTTCGACTGGCAGCGCCAGTCCGACGATGATCGACCTTAACGACCCGGAGCAGGAGTCATCGATCAAAGCGATCGCACGGGACGCCATCGTGCGGTTGGATCAGATGGACTCGGACGCCTACCAGCGGATGCTGTTGGAGGTGTTGGATGCGAAGAAGGTTTCCGAGCGGGCCGACAAAATGCGCAGCACGTACGTGCTGACGGTGCTGACGGCCAACTCGCACTGTGCGGAAGAGGAGAGCAAAAATTCGGAGTCTTGCCGGGGGTTACTGATGGCGGACACTACCAAGCAGTGTACCCTGGAGGTAAATTGTGTTCACACGCAAGAGCCTCTGAATAACGCATGAAACCCGTTCAAATTTAAAGGAAACTTTCTGGTTTTTTTAAATTAATTGTGTAAACGTCGTTTTTAAAGTGGTGCATAGGATACCCTTTTTTCACCCTCGATTTTTTTCTCTTATCGTTTTAGGTACATGTGATTAAATCGAACGAAGACGATTCCCAACAGGTACAATTAACTAAATCCAAATGTCAAAAACAGTCCCCCAACCATATAGGTACATTCGTCGGTGGTGCGACGCCCGTCGATGTTTCCGAGCCGGAGCACGCCGAACGCATCCGTGTTGGCCTGGTCGGATACGAGAATGGCGAGAATAGGTGCGTGTTGTGGTCGAAATTATTTCTCTGCCTCTTGAACAATATCCGTTTATTGTCCTTCTTCTCCTTCTTCCTATAGCAACTTTGAGATCCTACAAGGAACGGTTCAGCTCGTTGCCGGTACCATCCATCGCTACAAGATCGCACTGAAGGACGCCAAGGAGCAGGAATATGGAACGTGCGAGGTGGAAGTATTCACCCCACTACCGTCCGCGGCCACCCAGCAACCGGAGTACAACTTTGACTGCGATAAGGATGGCAACGATCACCACCGTCGCCGGCGCGGTAGCGAGGAGCCGGCCCCTCCGAAGAAGCTCAATAAGGTGCGCAAGATTGGGGGCGCGCACGAGCTAACGCCAGAGGAATACGGCAAAGAGGAACACCAGGCCCGCATTCGCACCGGCTTGAGGCAGCTGTCAGCACTGGCCAACGCCAACGGGGTCGAGCGGAAGGTGAAAATTGTCAGCGCTAGCCAGCAGCTTGTTGCCGGCAAGTCGTACACCTACCGGTTGACCTTCCCAGACGACGAAGAGAAGCGCGTCTGCAAGCTATCCGTCTGGGAAAAGCCCTGGCTGAAGGAAAAGGCACCAGAGGAGGCCTTCAAGTCATCGTTCGACTGCGGCGAAGCCGTCGGTGTCAAGCGTACGAAGCGACAGTTCTGTGCCGGTTGTCCGTCGACCATGGCGCCCGAAGAGTACGGCAATAGCGAGCACCAGGAGCGAATCAACAAGATTCTGTCCTTCCACGGTGTCACACGGGATAGGTAGGAACACTATTTAAAAATCATTACCTTTAAAATTATTTATTATTTTTACTCAACACGAAACAGTGAGTTGTACGAACTAGAAGAGTCCATTCAATAACACCTGGTCGTCTCTGGTTACCGTCCTCAGCTCACTGAAAGTCATCAACGCCACCAGCCAAGTGGTTGCCGGTATGAAGTACACCTACTTCGTCGAGCACAACAACGACGTCTGCAAGCTGTCGTCCTGGGAGCGTCTCTGGTTGGCCGAATCGGACCCCACCGAAGCGTACAAGTACTCGTACGAGTGCGGCAAGCAAAACAATGCGTCCGGCAAATCGCGCCGCCGTCGCTCGGTCCCCGGTGGAATCCGCGCGCTGACGAAGGACGAACTGACCGATACGGAGCACGTGGAGCGTGTTGATAAGATTCTGGTGTCCAACGGCGGATCGAAGGGAACATCGTAAGTACCACCGATCGAGATGCGATCGATGCCCCCGTACGATCACCACACGCATGTGCCTGCTATTCCCTGCTACGTGCAAGTTTTTCGCATGTACCGTTTCAGTTTATTTTAATGCTGAGCCCAAGGAACAACGACCATTTTGTATTGCGTAGTATAGTTAACATTGCACATCTGGTGTTTTTATATTGAAGTTGGAAAGATAAGCAATTTGCGAACAAGGTATCTCGTTTGTAAAAGTGCTAGTACAACGTGCGCAGATGGAGTGTGTAGATAGTGAATGAAAATCCTGTACGTGCAGCAATTCAGGTGCAATAGGGGCAATTCAGCACCACAACACCGTTTAACACTTTTGCAATTATTTGTACTAACTCCCTATCAATTTGATCTACCAGGCATCGCAATTTTGTGCCGTTTCTTGAAATTAACATTATCATTTAATGTTGGGAACCTCTGGAAATGGTGGTGGTAAAACATAAATTGGCAAATACAAAACACGAAACATCCAAAACTCTGTGTGTACAGTTGGAACAATCGTTTTATCACACCAAACAAACCAGGGAACGGGAAACGTTTGGCATAACGAAAGTCTATGAAGGGTGGTTACAATGTAATGTGATTTTAACGAAAGAACAGTGTAAATATGATAACCCTCCCCAACACATACACAAACACCCACGAAACATCACACAACTATAAAACGTTGCGATCCAAAGGGATGATCAAAAGATGATTGCATCACATCGGGGGACCATTTTTGTAAGTTGATTTTTGAAGAAAATTGTCGACAATGTTCCGATAGAAATCAAATGTATATACGTTCAACATTAGCCATTTTTATCAGTAATACGGAATAGCAGTTTGTATTCAAGGTTGTTATTGCGTTAGCTAAAGATTCACTTAGGAAACTTCCTCAACACGTGTGAACAATTTCAGCTTGCAGCATGTATTTGTACATAGTGTATTGTTTTGTACTTTTGCTACCCGTTTCGTCGTCCCCAAAGCAAGCCTGCGTTTGTGTTTCTTCCTCATTCAAAAACGATCGTTTTAATCACTGATCACCCTCCACTAGTAGCGCCCGGATCGTAAGCGGTACCGTGCAAATCGTGTCCGGTAAGCTCTACAAGTATGCGGTAGAGTTCGATGTGGCCGAGGGCGGCACCAGTAAGCTGTGCAAGCTGTCTTCTTGGGAGCGCCCTTGGCTGGAGGAGAAGAACCCGACGGATGCCTTCAAGTACACCGTGTCCTGCCCGGACGAGCAATCGTCGACAGCCGCACGACGAAAGCGACGCCACGCGAAGAAAATCGGTGCCTCGAACGAACTGACGGCGGAAGAGTTGAAGGATAAATCGCACGTAGAGCGCATCAAGGCCGGTATGGTGTCTTACAATGCGGAGCGTTCAAAGGGCTATAGGTAAGTGTGATGCAAGACGGTAAAAAACCAACTTATGTCAGTTTAAATAATTCTCCTCCTGCATTCCTTTTTCTACAGTGAGTTCGAGATTCTTGCTGGTTCGACGCAGCAAGTGGCCGGATCGCTGTACAAGTACACCTTCCGCGTGACCAGTGAGCCTGATATCGTGTGCAAGATTTCCATTTGGGAGCGCGTTTGGCTGGAGTCGCAAGACCAGCGCAAGTACAATGTAAAGTGTACCGGTGACGACGACACGGAACAGCAGCCAGACCCCAAACCGCAGCAAGAATCATCGGCTTCGAACGCGGCCGCAACGGTCCACCGTAGATCGGTGCGCTCTCTGAAGATCGACAACGACGAGCACGTGCGCCGTCAGTTCGATAAGTTCAAGGTTCAGCACCGCCGCCAGTACGCGAACTCGCTCGAGCACGAGATGCGCTTCAACATCTTCCGCAACAATCTGTTCAAGATCGACCAGCTCAATCGGTTCGAGCGGGGCACGGCAAAGTACGGTGTGACCAAGTTTGCCGACATGACGACGACCGAGTATCGGGCACATACGGGACTGATCGTGCCGAAGCACCATCACAACGATCACGACAACCACATCCGTAATCCGGTCGCACGGCTTGAAGATGTGGCCGGCATGGATGACCTGCCGGAGTCGTTCGACTGGCGCGACCACGGCGCCGTGACCGGTGTGAAGGATCAGGGCAATTGCGGCTCCTGTTGGGCGTTCAGTGCTATCGGTAACATCGAGGGCCAACATCAGATCAAGACGGGCAAGCTAGAATCGTACTCGGAACAGGAGTTGATCGATTGCGACATGGAGGACAAAGGCTGCAATGGAGGCTATATGGACGACGCATTCAAGTGAGTATATCCTCGTGTGGCGTGTGTTATTCCTGTTCTCACTCACATCTTGCTGATTTTAACTTTCCTTTTAGGGCCATTGAGAAGCTTGGTGGCGTCGAGCTGGAAAGCGACTATCCGTACCGGGCAAAGGCGCAAAAAACATGCCAATTCAATCGCACGTTGATCCACGCGAAGATCAAGGGTGCGGTAGACATGCAGAAGAACGAAACGTTCATCGCACAATACCTGGTGAAGCATGGACCGATCGCGATCGGACTGAACGCGAACGCGATGCAGTTCTACCGCGGAGGCATTTCACACCCCTGGAAACATCTGTGCAGCCACAACTCGCTCGATCATGGTGTGCTGATCGTCGGCTACGGCGTCAAGGAGTACCCAATGTTCAACAAGACTCTCCCTTACTGGATAATCAAGAACTCCTGGGGGCCAAAGTGGGGCGAGCAGGGTTATTATCGCATCTACCGCGGCGACAACTCATGCGGCGTAAGCGAGATGGCCTCGTCCGCAATCCTGGCATAAGCCGTGTGTTGCATTACGCAATGATAATCTCTCGTTTTTTATACTCGTTTTTTTAAACATTCATATATACCACATTTTACAATACCTTTAGTGTGCAGTTGAATAAATAGAAAACAACAATTTTACCTGGTCATTGCAACGGCGTCGAAAGAAAAAAAAATGAAACCACCTTCAGGATTCAAAGAGAAGAAGGTAAAATAAATACTCCACAAAGGGTGCACAATCCATCTAAGGTTAAATAGATAATTCTTTTTGCACGGTGCATCCGAACCGTCACTTTCAGCCATCTGGATCGGCTCCAGCTCCGAGACTCATTGGATGTTGTTGGGTTCAGGTTCGAACACGCAACACTACGTTGTTATTATTATTCACCCTGTCGTTGCAGTGATCGCATCATTGCTGCTAGAAGAAGCCTCCGAATCGTTTACGATCGTTCAGATTTTGCATAGCAAAATGTCCGAAAAGCCCGTGATTTGTGGAGGAGTTTCCGAGGATACAGATCTCGACAAGGCAGAACACGCCGAACGTATCGGCGCAGCACTGGCCTCGACGGATGGGCACGCGGGAAAGTCGTACAAACTGCACCGTGTGACCAAGCAGGTCGTTGCGGGAGCATTGTTCACGTACTACATATCGTTCGAGAACGACGAATCTGGCCAGCAGTACAAGATCACCGTGTGGGACCGACCTTGGCTGAAAGAAACGCAACCCGAGGAGGCCCGGAAAATTACGTTCGACAAGCATTCGTCGTGAGATGCACGGAAAGTGCAGCAGACGGGATGAGTCATGCACATTCCGTTGATGATCGGTGACGGCGGTGCGTGTGAGCTGTTTCCTTTGTTCTCCGTTTGTTACTATTTCTCTTTTGTGTGTGCCTATTAAGTGTACTTGTATTGTGTTACCATCTGATGACAATTAGCAAATGTTTTGAGTATCTTCCAAACAAGCGTTTCGGTGTGAATCTCAGTTAAAATATTCGATTGATTTGTGTTATCATGTCACTACAAACTCCCTAAATATACTTGCAAAGTTTGGAGAAAATTTCTTTAAATTTAGCGTTCCGTGCCACTAAAATCAATTCAGATTCATGCTTGAAAAAAACTGGATAAAAGCCGGGGATGATAGTATTAAATTTTTTGAAGTAAACATTAAATAGTTAGATCAACTTTACCAAAACAATGTTTGTAATAAAATAATGTAACACAATTTAATGTTTATTGTTTTCTTTTTTTAAAAACACAGTGAATCAAGCATGTTATTTGGTGCCGAAAACTTTTCATTTCATTATACTTGTGTGTATGCATGAGAAGCTTATTTAAGATTTCAAGTATACCTTCATCAACAGAACTATTTGTACTCCATCAACTTCAGCAGCAAGGCCCGGAGCTTACGCGCCTCCAGCCCGATGGTCGGTGGCTGCTCTCCGGAATCTTCGAGCGGCCCGGTCAACACGGACGGTATGGTCAGCCCGTACGCCTCGCATGCCCTAAGGAAGTTCAGCGTTTCCTGCAGCGCGATCGATGGCAGCACGATCGTCTGCTTGGCCATCCCGGTGAGCAGTCCGAGCACGCAGCGCTTCACGTGAATCCACGTGTCTGCGCACAGCCTCGCCCCGGACCCACCGTCCAGTGCGTGCGCGATCCGCGACAGCCCAAACTCGTAGTTGTTCTTCGCGCAGTACAGCGTCCCAATGACCAGATTGACGATGCACAGATGCAAACACTGCCCATTGGCGTTCCCTTTGCGCTCCTCGGCCCGCTCCACCTTGCGCATCAGCTCCTCGGCTTCCTCGTTCTGCGACGTCATGATGTACGCGACGCACAAGTTCGCCAGCACGGACGCGGGGATGGACAGAATGTCGTCGTAGTTTTGGCGCACGATCGGCTCGTAGAAAGCGGCCGCCTCCTTGTACCGGTCGCCGCGCATGAAAAGGACGTGTGCGGCGTGCAGGCGCCAGGAGGGCGTCTCGGAGCAGAATTCCGCACTGGCACGGAACTCTCGCTCCGCGCCTTGAAAGTCGTCCATGCGCCACGGGATCCAGGCCCGGGCCATCGCCACCGGCAGGTAGCTCTCGAGCGCACCCTCGTACTCGCGGAGCGCCATCCGCAGGGCGTTCTGGTCGGTGGCAGAACGACACTCCTGCACCTTGGCCGCCATGGCCCGCAGTCTTCCCCCGATGCTGTTGGCCAGAGTGCCCAGTTTTTGCTCCGCCTCCTCCGGGGTGGACTGTGCGGTGATAAGAGCATCGAGCAGATCGTACAGATACGGCGAGAGGTACTTGTACGTGAGGTGCGTGTGCTCGGCAAGGATGTCTGCGGCCGTGTCGTACATTTCGTGCTTGCAGCAGAGCAACAGCAGATTGGCGAACGTTTCCGGTGGGCAGGTCGTCGGACCGAGCTCAAGCAGGAATGCCAACCGGCGCAATCCGGCACCGCCCCCCATGGGATCGGTGAGGGCCATATTATGCAGCGTCACAGGATCCAGCTCGGGTTCCGAGCGGGGCGGAAGATCGGTCAGTGCCTCCCGGGCGCCTTCAACTGGAAAGCAGAGACTTGTAAGGTTGTAGCTATATCCAACGAATGGGAGGAAAACACTCATCCACACGTACCGTTTCCTTCCTGATACTCAATGGCAGCCTTCAGGTTGAACGCCTGCGCTAACCCGGACGCTGCCAGGGCCGGCGGGTTTCCAACGCTGCGAGCGCCACCCTCAGTTTCCGCCTGCGCCCCAACACCCAGCTCCGGATGGTTCCGGATGCCACGTTCCACAATCTCGGCAATGTAGTTCAGCGCCTGCGAGTTCTCCTTGCGCCGGTAGTGGCAAAGGGCCGCATTATACGCCACGTGCGGATTGAACCCGCCCGACTGCAACGCCGGCACGAACCGCTGTAGGGCGTCCTCGTACATGTTCGCCTGGTAGAGCAAGCAGCCTTCGTCGTTCTTGATGCTTGCCTCTTGCCCATTGCCATCCTGGCGCTGCAGCAGCAACGATTGGGCCGTCGTGTAGTCTTCGTTCCCGTACGCGATGGCGGATTGCAGCTGCAGAACCTTTTCCTTCAGCTCCGGCGAGTCTAAACCGGACGCGGTTATCTTCTGCGCCTCCTCGAACAGGCCCGCCTGAAAGAGCGATTGCGCGTAGTACAGGCGGTATTCCTGCACGTCCGGCACCAGGTTGATCAGATGTTCGTAGCAATTGGCCGCCTCGATGAAATCCTGCATCTGATAGTAGCAATGCCCGAGCAGCGAAAGCCCGGCTCGTGTCGTGGACGTCTCCGGAATCCCATTGAGCGTATTGGTTGCGTCCTGGAAGCGTTCTTCCTTGATCTTCAGATAAACAAAAATCAACCACTTTAATTTAAAACAAGAAACACACACACACATCCATGCGGTTTACCGAGTTCGCTTACCATCGTGTAAATAGTTTTCGTGTACTCTCCATCCCGAATAATCATATTTTGAGAAAACATGTTCACTGAAGCGGTCGTTTATGTGAATACAAGCGTAATATCATCTAGCAGTTGTTTGGTGCCATGTGTCCATGGTAACGTTCGCTATCATTCGCAAGCTACATTACTTACCTGTTGATCTGGGAGGAAAATGGACAATGTAAAACGCCTCAATTGATACCACCATTTTTCATTCACGAAAATGGTGATTTTGGAAGAGAAAATAAATTTATAACAATTAATTGTGAAATAAATGTTTCGTTTTTGTACCGCACTTGCCCACCAGCAATTCAAATATTTGGAAGAATTCACGCTTGGCCCCTTCTTAACCGCCGTCTGTTTGTTTTGAAAATGCGCGTCAAAACGTGCTGTCAAATGAAATGCCATGCCAGGAAAGAGATAAAAAGTGGTAGAATTCAGACAGAAGCCATTCATTTGAATTCTTTTGTGTTTAACGTAGTGTAAGTAAAACATTGCCAGGAAAATGTTGCGCAAAAAGTTAAAACTCGACGACCCACCAACTTGCACCACCTCCCATGTCTGCACGGGCCCGGAAGAATTTGCCTTTTCTCAATTTGTAAACACGCCGAAAGCAAAACTTCAGCTTGCTACCGAACCGATCATCGGATTGCAACCGGAGGCCAAAGTGAACGAATCGTTGGCAAAGAATCTGGGCGAAACTCCATACTGGCAGCAGGTGTATCGTATCGAACTCGAGCTTTCCGCCGCTTTGCGGAAGGTTGCCTTACCGTCCGAGGTAGCCGCCTGCTACGATCCGATCGACTATGCCGTCGAAATTCATCGTGCGTACATGGAGCGCTTTCTGGACGGCCCCAAGCCGGTGCTCTTCATCGGCATGAATCCGGGACCATGGGGAATGTGCCAAACCGGGGTGATTACCGGATATACGTGCCCCTTTGTTTGCTGACCGTGTCCCTGAATGTGTTTTATGTTCATACAATTATTTATTTCGTAGGTTCCATTCGGGTACGTGCCGGCCGTCCGTGATTGGATGGGACTGCGGGGAACAGTGTTGAAACCGGCCTCCGAACTACCTGCCCGTCCAGTGGAAGGTTTGGCGTGCACTCGCGAAGAGCAGAGCGGTAAACGGTGGTGGGGACTTTATCAGGAGCTGTGCGGCTCGTCGGATGCGTTCTTCCGTTCCTGTTTTGTGTACAACCTCTGCCCGTTAGCATTTTTCCACTCGTCGGGACGAAACATAACGCCGAGCGAGCTAAAGGTAAAATAGCATGTTGCTACTGATGAACAAAAAAAAATGTCTAATTTATTTAAAATTTTCTCCGAGCAGGGCAAAGCTAAAGGTGAAATTCAGACGATTGCGGAGCAATACTTAGCCATTGCCCTTACGGTGCTGAAACCCCGCGTTATTGTATCGGTCGGACGGTACACGGAGGATCGCGTAAAATCACTCCTCAAGCAGAATAAGCTGGATCATTCCATCGTAACCCACTGCATGCCCCATCCGAGCCCCCGGAGTTTGAACAACACGAACTGGAACGAAAAGGCAAAGGTTTGGCTCACCGAGCATGGCATTATGCCCTTCCTCGGCGCGTAGTCAACGCTTGCGATAGATCTTCGTTTAACGCACCTTATGCTACAAATTAATTATATTTTTCTCATAACTTTACATTTAAGTGAAATTTGAAAATGGAAAGATTTATGGAAGACGCACTGCAGCAAGCTCGCATCGCGAACGACCTCAAAGAGGTGCCGGTAGGATGCGTTTTCGTGTACGGCCCAGGGGATGAAATCATCGCCCGAGGTTGCAATCTGGTGAACGAAACGAAAAACGCCACCCGCCACGTGGAGTTTATCTGCATCGATCAGGCGCTCGAGTACGGGCGCGAGAATGGAATCGTCCCGGTGGAGTCGATCTTCGCCAATGTCACCGTGGTGGTGACCGTGGAGCCTTGCATCATGTGTGCGGCCGCACTGCTCAATCTGGGTGTACGGGAGATTATTTACGGTTGTCGGAACGACCGCTTCGGTGGCTGTACCGTGCTCGATGTGCCCGGTTTACTCAAATCGACCATTCCGATCCGTGGGGGCGTGCGAGGGGAGGAAGCGATGGAGCTGCTGAAAGAATTTTATAAAGGGGAAAACCCCTCCGCCCCAGTTCCAAAGCCAAGGGCCAAGCCGTGCGGCGCTAAAACGTGAAGTGATGTGTATCAATATTATTTTTCATCAAACAATTTTTCTACGATAGAATTTTTATTCGTGTGAATAAAAATGTAATTTGAAAATATCAGTTTACTTTACCTTTTCTGGAACGACACAGTGTTATTAAGAAAGTATAAACAGTTAAGGCCGAAGCATCAGGTTGTAAAGAAGAAACGTGGACGCCACTTCAAGTTATATTCTTCTTTATTTTGTATGATTTCGGCAAACAACATAAACTTATAGCATTAGACAAACGAGACTCGCCTTCGAGTGAGCCGTGGAAAATTTTCTTCCCACACTTAAAAGCCAATAATTTTCAGCCGGATCTCGACCAAATACAAAGCCACAACTCCTAAACTACAATCCTCTGCTAAGTCACGGTCGTTGTGTCACCAGAATTCACCGAGGGGTTAGCCATGAAACACGCTTGGAACTACGTTCAGTTGAGACATTTTCCAGTTTCCATAGATTTCATTCGATCAGACGATGAATTATTCCTGTCTCGGATATCGCCTACCCTCCAGTGAGCTCTCTAGCGCAACAACTGCTTGTTTGTATAATTATAATAGTAATGGTAATAATAACGCAGCATGATATCCCTCCATCTTTTATAAATACCTAGAGTTACCTCTTTTCCCGGTTTCACACGCACCTAGGCACCTGAAAAAAATAATGCCCTTGCAAAATGTGCAGCACCTAAAACTGCTGGCAAGGTGCACACGACGATCAAGAGCACGATCGATCGGCCGCGCATCGCATTGGCGCATTATTCCCGCCGCACAGATAGGCCTGCCCCCTCCCCTTGCCTGATACGGAATACGCCGCGTGCGATGGCGGAGTCCAAAAACTAGTATCCGAGATCACAGAACAGCACTTCAAAACGTTCCCCTCCTCCTGATAAGCGCATCAGTAAACTTCCGACGGTTCGTTCCGCTCAAGACCGTATTAAAGTGCCCCCTCCCTGCCGTACTGGGCTGGTCAGTCAGCACCTCCAGGCATCCTTTGCAGAAGATGCTTACACTATATATATGATTTGTTGCGTGTTTTAAACCCGTTCGTAAGCTTAGTTTATTATCGAATCACATTCATCACCTTTGCGGTAGGCCGGAAACACCCTACCCGCCCAGTTACGTTCAACAAGAGGGTGCGGTTGGATGTGGCATTATAGATCTTCCTTACTACTCCCGTTTGTAGAGAAAAGAGAAATCACATATCATTTGCATTGTCGCCTTGGTTTGCATGGTGTGTGTATATATAGTTGTATAAGGTATATTATACTTTACAAATTATTTTTGTTTCTCGTTCTTTACCGTATTCGCTTAAAGTGTATATGTACTTGCATTCCTTTACTGATTTTCGATATCCCTATTCTGTATTTCAATTGCATAGTTTTTGTGATTTTTGTGAGATAAAAACTTTTTTTCATTTTTTTTTGTGTTACATTACTCCTCCTTTCATCTGTTCATCAGACATTTGTTCGAGCATGTTTTTTTTACAATTTGGTACCACGTGTTTGAGATGAGCGTACTTTATGGACGCTTCTCTTTTGATTTTAATTTTGCTGTTTAGCGTATCCATCATAAAACAAGAAGCATAAGTAGGTTGCTTTTATTCGTGCAATCGGTGGATTGCTTTTCACACAACTCTCGTATTATTTTACAACATCAACGCGTTTTCCCAGAATTAACGACTCTTGTTTATCCAGGCGGTGACGATGATCACGTGGAAACGGATAAAAGGTAACGATGCCGATTAAAAAAAAAACAATGATAAACAAACTATCATCTACTGTGTAATGGCGCATTCTCTTGTGCACATGTTCGGAGGCCTTTACACTCTCAAATATTGAGAGTTGGCAATTTTTGGTTACTTTAAAAAAACAAAAGACAAAAAAAAGGTTATTGATGTCTTACATTAGGACTATTCAACTTCGGTTAATCATGGTTAAAACAGAATAATTCATTTTGACAGTGTTCTCATGTTCACAGAGAACCCTACTCGACTGCCAGGTATGGCCGTGGCGAAGAGGACGAATCTTCCCCGCCGTTCAGTAGTAGCTGCTGTTCATCATCCTGCTGAACGTCCTCCTCGACGTCTGCCCCGTTGGCATGAAGATCTACTCCATTGCCCATCGGCGAATGGCGCAGGGCACCATTCATTTGGCCGTAGTTCGCGCCTGCAGCTGCTGCAGGTGCCCCCTCCGTGGCCATCGGTTCATCAAGCGCGCCGCCATCATCGTCGTCATCGCTCATGCTACTGGCACTGCTACTGCTACTGCTGCTGCTGGAGCTGCTGCTACTAGAGCTCGTGCTAGAGCTATCCGATTCGCTGTCCTCGCTGGTGCTGCTGTCGGCGGCGATTCGCTGCTCGCCGATATCCATTAGATCCAATGCTGCGGCCCCGAGAAACGATCCCCGATCCGATGTACCGTACCTTGGAGAGGATTTTGCAGAAATTACCAGTCCCATACGTTTCGCCTGGTCCAATTGACGACGGAGTTCTATGAAGAAAAAGAATAAATGAAAAAAAAAATGAAGAATAAGTTCAACCAATGATGATCATTCATCAGCAAGGAAAAGTAATAAGCTGTGATATGGAAAACACTTAAGATCAAAGTATACAATGATCAAATGATGAATTTGATTGGAATTGATAAATATCAAAAAGATAAACTATTATTATCTGATAGGTGGACACTCAAAATATGAGAATCGTTCAATTTAAACTCGAATAAACCAAAACTCCAGCGATTTACAGGTTTTTACAATGGATAGGATAAGCGTAAACGCGTTTAGCCGATGTGCAAAAATGGGCTATCAAAGTTGAAACCTGAACAAGCCATGTGTGAACCCATCAAGCCAAATGTCGTATTCATCAGCATAAACACACAATCGAACACCAGATATTTAAACCTCATTAACATAAAAGTCAGATTCGAGGCCGGTTTGTTTTGGTTTTCATAGATGCAAATTGTGTACACACACATATATATTCAACCATTTGAGCTTCAGTAGTAATCAAACATTATTCAATTTCCATAACAGTTATTAAATAATAATTGATTAATCTATTGATGCACAGCGTGGACGTTAAATATGTGTAAACAGTAACTTTTTTTCAAATGGTTGAATATATATGTATGTGTACACAATTTGCATCTATGAAAACCAAAACAAACCGGCCTCGAATCTGACTTTTATGTTAATGAGGTTTAAATATCTGGTGTTCGATTGTGTGTTTATGCTGATGAATACGACATTTGGCTTGATGGGTTCACACATGGCTTGTTCAGGTTTCAACTTTGATAGCCCCTTTTTGCACATTGGCTAAACGCGTTTACGCTTATCCTATCCATTGAAAAAACCTGTATTAAAATTGATAAAAATCGATACACTTACCAATATTTTCCGCCATTAAATCGCGGACACGTTCCTCCAGACGGCTATCCTTCGTAACGCCTCCCTCATCCTTTGGCGCAGTTTCCCCCTGAACGCCAGAGGTCATGTCCACCGGGGCCACCGCCATCTTTCCGCCCGCACCACCCGTGGAGCCATTACGGCGCAAAACCTGCTCATAGTCGACCGCAAGCTTTATGTACTCCTGTATAAGCTCCGAGTGGCTGAGGCTCTCGAGCTGTTCGCAACGTGCCTTCTCGTACACGTCGGAAAACTCCTTGGTGAGGAAATCCTCTTCGTCCTCTGGGAGTGAGTAAAAATAATTTTCTTCTGAATCTATCGAAAAACTAGAATCGCGGGTTCTACCTGACGGGGTGAGCACTTGTGGCATGTGGTCCTCCATCAGGAAACGGTTGGTGTTGTACGGTACTAGCGGTGGCTGATCGGACAGCAGAAACGGTGTCTTCCGGCGTGCCCCGCCGAGTGCGTAGTGATATTCCACGCGCCGCTTGTTGCTCCCGCTGCCGTCCGGCGCACCCGCGGCCTCCATCACCGCTCGCATCGACTGTCCGGCGGATCTCTGGTACTTCCACTGGGTCTTGCTGTACGGTCGGTTTGAACTTGATTTACCGCGCTGTGATTTCCCGCGGCGCCTCTTACGCTTACTATTTCCGCCGCCGCCACCACCGGTCACACTAGCGTTGCTATTGCTACCAGCAGCACTGTTTGGCGTTCCGTTCCTTTGATTGGTGCCAAAGGTACGCCTATCCGTTTGCACCGCCGTTTGCACAGCTTTTGTCTTGTTCGAATCAATCGAAGCAGCCATGGAAGAAGGACTGCTCAACGGTCGTCCATCTTCGTTAAGACCACCAGCG
This sequence comes from Anopheles atroparvus, assembly GCA_914969975.1. NCBI lineage: Eukaryota > Metazoa > Arthropoda > Insecta > Diptera > Culicidae > Anopheles > Anopheles atroparvus. The sequence continues at coordinate 45,290,062 of CAJZCY010000001.1, read as the reverse complement.
CCCTCCTCATTTGCGACGGCCGTCGCTTGCACTAACTCAGCCGGCGCTACCGCGCCTGCCGCCGCGCTCGGCGAGTCAGTCCGCACGGCACGGCCTGGTGTCGTCTCGCAGCCAGCAGTCACCATTGCGATAGGACTGGAGAGTAGGTCGATTTCGCTTTGCTGCCGCGAAAAATGCGTATTTGCTACATGTTCCATGCCACTTTTCATCGACATTTTGTACCGTAACTATCGTTGAAACACTTTTTCGATTAACAATTGTCTTTTACACCGTCAAATCCACACTTCTAAACGAATTCGCCCGAAACCAGCGAAACATTCGATGCTAGAGTACTCAACACTGGATTTCGTTTTCCACTGGTCGCCATGTTCAGAATGCTGCGTCCTGCTTCCACGATCACGCGCCGTCTCGCTCACGCGCATGCACCACACTCCGACGGAGTGGGTCTAGCTCGCACGTTCGTCGCACGCTAACGCTGTCACTTTCTCGCACCCCCCGAAGGTACTGCCCGATGCACAGGGTTGTAGCTGAGAACTAGCGCGTTCGAGGTTCAAAAGGTAGCGAATTTTAAAAAAAAGTAAATTCACTTACTTTTCACTTGCCTTACAATTGTATCACTGTTCCGTTCACCCGTATCAAGTATGTGTTTATATGGTAGATAAAGATCAAAATTAACGTCAACCACTTCCAGGCTACACCCCTGGTGTCTTCACTTGGTTACCCACTTCCAACGAAGCGTACAGAAAATCTCATCCCAGAATGTATACGATTCCTTTGGCGCACCACACAGTGGATCTCGTCTGTACGGTAGCGGAAGAGCGTGCCCGTGCGTACTCGTCGACTCTTGCTAGCAGAATGCGACGGTCGGGTCGAGAGCGTTTCGTTCAAACTCCGCCGATCCATCTCGCTTTTGTTTTCCTTCGCCCGGTCGACGCTCATGTGCGGAACTGCTGAACCGATCATACTGTGCTCTTCTCGACGCCTTCCTTCTCGCTCGCTCATACGAAACAGCCGACAGGCACAATCGTGACGTCACGGTAAATTCAGAGTTCTACTGCTGGTACGGCCTAGCCTGAGCATATCCCCTGAACGTTTTTTTTTGTTCGCATGTTTTTCATTGCTTCACATACTTTATTCTTCCGAAGGTAGGGGAACGCGGGGGATCACGAACAACCGTGATTCTCAGCTTTCTTAAACTATGATATTATTTCATAGTCACAGGTAATAGGTATGATTCTATGCAAAAACACTAAATTTTACCTTCGTTGCACATACGATTTGCAGCTTTCAAATTTTTCTTGTGTAGTTGATGCCGGGTGTTTTAAGCAGATATTGCAGTAGGCGCATCTGGATTATTTGCTTTAGGAAAGATTCACAGAACAAATCTTCTGTCTCATTTGACCAACATTCGGGACCAAGCATTAAATGAAGGTGCCCATTTCATCCACATGGTTCCAGATTCCCCTACCTGCGTCAAAGTGTACGTTGGAGTCGTACGTGCACCAACACAGCGCTACCAGGCGGTGAGGTTGTCCGGTGTGCCGTTGCTTGAGATACCATAGGCAAGTTCGTAATAAGCGCACTCCTGCACGGGTAATGCAAAGTGACGTGATATTACGGAATGTCTGGAAACGCGGCCCTGAATCGTTTCAGAACCGATGCTGCTAGAGAATGGCGTAGGAAAAGTTTTTCAGTTGCCATAGCCAGGACCTGTTTTTTTTTTTCACACAGCACAGGAGGTAGTATTGAACAATAATCACTTCGGCAAAACACGTAACAAAATCTAAAGAGGCCAAACCATAGAGGATTTGCAAAGAAAATCAATCTGGATTTTCGATTACTCGTTCAAACCAATGATCGGCAATGTTTGATTATAGTGACGAACACATTTTTTTTTACAAAGAGGACTTTTTTATCAGGCTAAATAACAGCAAGAGCAATAGATCAAAAATGCAATGGTAAACAAAGATTTTTTGGTATTTTTCCGATTAACGAACGCTGTTTGCTAGTCAAAGCTGTCAAAATCAGCTGTTGCAGCGTGATTGAAAGTCACTTCAAAAATGTTCTTTTTAATTAAAAAAAAAAACTGTGCCCTCCACGTCGAAGCTCTAGGTGGATTGGGCCGCGTTCAGTATGACACAATTTCACCAACACACATGTTCGCTTCGAAATAGCTGCGTTTTAAGATAAACACGATTTCGTCGTGTGCCATACATGGCACGTAAATCAACCACTAGAGCAGAGCGCACGGTGCGGCAAGGGAGGGAAATGTAAAGAAAAGTTCTATAAGGACTCTTTCGTAAGCTGGTAAAGGGTACGGTCTGTGGGGAAGGCCGTGCGGGACGGGTGGTGGAAAAAAGCCCCAGATGATAGGCCACCGAGGAGTTGACAAGAAAAATAATGTACTTGAGGGAAAAATTGAAAAACCTCCATTTACACCGCGCTTTGTATTTTACCTGCGCTCCTCGTGTGCTATTCTTCGTTCTATGCTTTCGTCCTTCTTTACCCCCTCCCCCACCCCTTCCTTGCCCCCCACCCCTAGTTACCAGTGCGCACTTAGTTCAGCCCAATTGTCACTCAATGCAACTTAGGTTTTTTTTGCTTTCCCCTTGTTTTTCCTCCAAACTCATTCTGCCTGCCAATTTGCATGCTTTTTTGCCTCTATTTTTTCATGGAACGCATTTCAAGGCAACACTTTCGCTGCCTCCGTTTTCCTCGCGCCCCATGTGTGCGCCCCAAGCGGTATGCTTCGTTCATGAGCGCTGCGCTTGCTTCTTCTGCTGCTTTACCCCAACCGTTGTGCGGTAGAGAAACGCGAGATATCGCGGCGGTACGCGCGAAGCGGGTGCAGAGAAGCGCGCGATGAGCGCAAATCAATCGGTTGCAGGAATAGCGAGGTGGTACAGGTGCCGGATGGTGGAGTACCGGCGAGCCGCGCGAAACGTCCATAAATGGCGGGCAGGACGGAAAGAGACTACACACAAAAGACCCGAAGGACTAACGCAACCGCGGTGGAGGAGCGAGCAGGACGGAGAATGGCAACAGCGTGAACCGCGCGTACGTACGGGGTGGGCGAAAAAGGGAGAAAAACAAGGCTGGCAAGAGAAGGCGGCGAAAATAGGCAAACGGAGTGAGCGAGAATGGTCTATACGAATCTTCCCTTTTTGGAGGGAGAAGGGTGCCCTTGCATAGGCTTCCGAATCAAAATAGACGGCCGTTGCTTGGATGGTTGCTTTGGTGGACTTTTTTTTTTAATTATTTTGAACCTCTGTTCGAGAGCCTCGCTTGCTGTTTTCCATTCGAGTGATCCGAACCAAAACAAAGACCGCTATCATATAATCACCCAGTACCAAGCTATGTCCGTAATGTTTCGATGCATCTGCAGCGGACGGACTGCATATGTGTCAAGATTGCTCGGCACGGTCGTGGAAAAAAAAAAACACATCCTCAAAAACCAGAATGCGAAAATGTGCACCGAACCGCACTCCTCGGCACTACAATGCCCCAAAGCAGGTAGTTTAAAATGCGAGCCGTCCTCTACAGCACATCGGTGGTGACAAACGACACATCCATAGTTCGCGGTTGCAAGAGAAAAAAAAAACTCAATCGGCTCATGCGGTTAGTCGAGCGGTAACTTATTTCGTTTGACATGAGATCAACCGCGGACCTGCGAGGTGTGAATCTCGATGTCAAGTACAGATACTCAGTAACGGGCGAACGGGCGGTGATCGTCACACTGGCTGAATTAAAAAAAAAAAAGAACTCCATCTTCCCATTTTAGACCTTGGAGCTTTTTTATCGCAATATACAATAAAAGGTGTTTGTTATATTTCAAATTATTTTCTTCTAAACATATTTTTAGGTAACCATTATTGTTGTTAATTTCTTATCACAACGGTAAATTTGATAAGAAACCAACAATACAGGCTAATAAAAGGTTCTGTAGAACGGGGTGGTTGCGGGTAACCGGCGGCTTAAGGGTGTGGCGGATGCACCAAGTTCGAGCTCGCGTGTGATGCGTTTGCGTTGTTTTGTTTCCTTTTCCTCCCTGCTCCATTCGATATGTTGTTTTTCGGCCTCGCCGCAGTCGTTTTTCTTTTTTGCACATAAATGCCATAGACACCCGCGGGGAGGCATGGCGACACTCTCGTGTGTTTTACCTCTCGTGACGTGCGAACGAGGGTGGAGCCGTTGGGGGTGGCAGCAAATGGTGGAGGGAGGGGGAGGAGTATCAAAGATGCGAATCGCACGACGTACTCGTGGGCGTAGGTTGTTAGCTGGATACGCGTGACCGCACGGAATGGACGCAGACAGGAAGGGCGGTCAGGAAGGGCACGTTCCGATCGTCTCATCGTTTGTCGGATGTCGAAAGGATCTATCGACTATTTTCCGATCTGTATCGACACCTGTATTTCTAAAGAAAAATAAATCGGCCGTTATAGCCTCCACAGAACAACTGTCGGTTCCTTGAGAGTCGCACGAAAAACATTATACTAAAGTGGTAACGTTGCCTACAGCATTGCTTTAACAAACTAATATTATGTACGAAATTTGCGCCTGATTTGTCAAACATCATTGATTAAAACTTTTTTCCCCCTATAGAGTTTCTTGGCCTATCAACAAAATAACGAAACAATGAAACATTGAAAAAGATGAATAGTTCTATCATAAACTTGTAAATATACTGCTTTCAATGTTTGGTGAAAACTAAATTTTGATGATTTCCGATTTGAGAAGTTTGATAAAAGATACCAGGCAGGTATGGGGCAGGGGGATGGTGTTAAGTGAAAAGGGTCTGCTAGAAACAGACGCGGTTTGATATAAGAAGTATCTGTAATGACGTTTAAAAAATTATTGCTAAGGGCAATCAATCAATCAGTTCCCACATAATTTCAAAACCCTTTTTCATATTCGACCAGTTCTACATATTAATGGCACACTTGCCTCACGATGCATTTTCCTCAGCTGTACTGAGAGTACAGGATGTTGCACCGTGTTTTCTGTGTGCTGTGCCGCCGTTTAGAAAACTATAGCGAATAATAAACAAACCAAATAAACGACTTCAAACGGTTGACGATATGCTCGGTTCGATACTCATTTGTCCGTGATGGTTTTTTTTTTCGATACTCGCAACGGCTGTTATGTTGTGTCAGCTGCGATGTCATCCGCCCGTTTCCGAACCGATGCCAGTACTATGCTTAACGTCGTTCCTTCTTTTTCATTCAAACAACACTGCAATTCAAACTGTCTCCGGAAGTCTGCCAAACAACTGTCTTCTCGTGCTACCCTGTCGTGAACCACGCGGCTCCGGAAAGCATAATCAGTCAGTCACGAGCCCTTTCCCTTATCATGCAATGGCTACCAACGGGAACGTGTCGTGTTATGTTATTTCGAATTTCCATACACCTTTCGGCATCGTCGTCGTAGTCGAATTTGTGATTATTTCGTCGCAAAGCTAAAATTCTTAATGTAAGCAAAAGCTGTTTTTCATCATAAATTTTTTAACTACGATTTTATATTACGTATCCGAAGTAAATGCCTAAACGCACTTACTCCCCATTTGAAGATAACGTCAATCAAAACACCACTTACTAGGCTGGCCATATACGAAAATCACTTGAAGGTGCATTGAATTGGAATGATCCCTCTTAATGCTTCATCAACCATCAATTCCAATGCCAGGGCTCATCCGTGCAGAAAAGTCGTCAATCGTAGCCATAAATAGGAATAGGTAGGAAGTTTACTTCACCAGCACTGAAGACGATTCAGGAAAAGCATAATTGGATGCAAACGAAAAACATGGGACGCAACAGCACAATGTGGGATGCTGTAACTTGAGCTCAGTGAACGACCATCGATAGAAAAATCAAGTACCGATTCTAACGAAAAAAAAAAAAAAACTTTAACAACGTTCAACGTAGCTTGAGCTGGAAGATCCCAGAGAAAAAATAGAAGATTGGCCTTCGGGCATGAAAAATCGACCTGTTGTTTGAATGTTTTGCTTTCATTTTTCCTTTTCATTAGCCAGCGTTAATAGCCTTTTACTTCAAATTTCGCCAGATTATAGGCATGAGTTTGAATGAATTCAAAATGAAATGATATTTTAAATTATGCTTAACAATCAATAAGTTTTTTTAATTATTAAGAATTAACAGTTCTTAAGCTTGGACACGCAGTGAAGGAAATATTTTAATCAATTTGTTCGATGAACAATTATTTGAAAGTTGAACAAGATATTTTTCTGAAGATACTGCGATAGAAGACGCGTTTTTTTTTTGTTCTTTACTTTAGCTCTTCTTTCCGTGTTCTCAGTTTGTTTCTTCCGAGCTCTCCGTCTTGCTTCACACATGTTGACGTTGTTGGGACATATCCTTCCCCAAATTTCCCTGTGTCTTACCCTCCAACTGGAAGTGATATACAGCATTTGCTAGCACAATTTTCGCGCATATGACCTCCAACTACATCGGCAGTAGCGTATCTAACGCAAGAAAAACGAACGGCGAGAGCAGATATGCGATCTACAAAAAGGATTTTTCTGCTGAAGCTAAGTGATCTGTTTTGGATCTATTTAATGCGTCAGTTTGATCAAACGTATAATTTTCTGCATTATTTTTGTGTCTTCCATTCTGTCTGTCTTCCATTTCTATTTTTTTAAACAGAGATTTATAAAAAGAAAAATAACTTGCCTGTTTCTGATATCGTTTAAAGGCCCCTGGTGCAGTTCCATTTCGGTGTGCCTTATCTGTACTATGCGTTTAAAGCTTGGTTCAATTCCAGCTTTTAGCCTTTAGTTACCGGTTCTATGGCATTACCTTTGGTTTAGGCTCTTTTTTACGATGGTACGGCCACCTTGAGAAAAAAACCAATGCTCAGGGCGGCACGCACGTCGCGGGCATCGGTTTCGGTTGAAAGCAAAAGGAGAAAGGTAATAAAATCGTGTAAACTGCCTATAACAACAGTCTCGCATTATTAAAACAAAATAGACAAAAAGCGATGGTGTGTTTTGTTAATACCCGTTTTTAAAATGCTCAAATACTTGAATGTTTATTGAAGTATTTGATTGTTGAGCTTTCTTTTCTTTTGAGCTCTGAAGAGCACTAAGTTTGATCGATTAATGAGTTGATTGTAGTAATGTTAAATAAACAGATGCAATGTAGAGAAAAATAAATACGCTCTGATGATCGCCAGCGATTACGTTATCTGCAGATCAGCAATGTTAATCTAGCGGAATCTCTTCTTACCTTGCACTATGTTAAAGAAATCCTCTTTACATAAGCTAACAGATGTTCGTTTGAAACAGCGCAGTCCCTCGAATAAAAAAATAACGTACCTTTTTTGTACCTTCAGCGATAGAGGATGCGGTGTTAACTGCGGTGTTGCAACGGTGCACAAAGTGCATCGATAAGAGTGACCCTCGGTGAGCCTCTCTTGAATACAAAAATGGATGGTCGTAACCATTCGATCAATGTTGGAAGGAATGGACGGGCTAGTCGGTCATCATGGGTGCAATTTTGTGAAAACATTCATCCGATTGATTTGTATTAGATGCTAGAAATGACTATCCCAGCATGTTGCAAACCTCCCCTGGAGCAGGGCAATCGTCGTAAGCGATTGATATATACACGTTTCTGCTTCATATGCACTCTATTTGCTGTGATTTTTCATCTCGGCACATCCCCGAGCTCAGCTCGAGATCGTTTTGTTTTGCGATTCACTTGCGATTTGCGCTCATCGGCGGCGAACGAATAAAAAAGGTCTAGCGCGCGCTTTTCATCGTTTTGTGAAGACGTTGTATTGCAACGGCCCGAGGAAGTGTGTTGGCGTGCGGGTAGATGCATGCTTTGACTAACGACAAGGCAAGTATTTGCGTCTCTGTCGGCATGGTCGAGTAGACATACAAGCTATTCTACTCTCGATGCAGTAGATTAGTTTGTTAGAGATTTTTTATCTAATTTTCTGCCCATTTAAAGTGGGGCTCGTATGAGGCACGCAATTCTCTTCGAATACATCTCCTTCGATTTTGTTTAATCTTATTGTTTCCAGCTGTGGTCCGCTAAAATAAATGTGCATATTTTGGCAGTATTCAGTTTCTTTTTCTGTATTCTATACAAAAATCTAGCGAAATCCTACCAAATATCCCTCACCTCACTACCAACAGCATAGGAAAGTCTTTTAACCATGTTCCCAATCGGATGAACATACGAGCCGTGGACCTATCAAGGCTTCGAATCGGAACTGAAACTTAAACAAGAAAGAAACACTACCCACGATAGTAGGACCGAAAGAAAGTACAACCCACGTTTCTTGTGTGGAAATTCAGGAAAACACGAGGAAGAATTAGGTCAGCCGTGGCGTGCCAAGAAGCAACGCATGCAACAGCCATGCAACCCATACACCGACAGCTATCGGGTCTCTTTTACTTCTCCCAAGTCTAACGCCCAGTATCCTAGCGTGATGGTCGGTTCAGGTGGATGGAGGAAATTTTCAAGGGTAAAAAGTCATATTCTACCGGGCGTGACGTTACCGGGCCACCTCGCTACGACCGTTTCCCCGTGCCGGTTAAGGGATGCTGGAAAATAAGGATCCAAGCTACCCGATGGAAACCTGAAACAAGCTCAGGGCCGCACTGAGCCACTCTCGAGAAAACTTTTCGCATGATTAATTATCTGCTCCTATCGACCGGGGGGTCCTCGGCTAGTCGTGGGGGGGAAACGAGCAAATGAATCAAAGAGAAAGAAGATGAACAGTGGACCATGGTGTGGCTGGAGGTGCGAAATAAGGTGGAACAGCATCGCGATAAAGCCAAAAAAAAAAATAAACAATTTAACTAAAAACGACCATCGCAAACATGGAAGGAATAACTTTTCGCGTGGTGTTGTTGAGGAAGCGTACATTACGCTATGATCATTAAAAGTACCTAAGAGCCACCTTGTCTTGCTGTATGGCGGCTTAAGTAAGTTTGGATTCACGAGCTGGAAGTATTTCCGCTCGACAGTTGGAAAACGGAACACCAACTTTAATTTTAAAATTTATTTAGTTCAATGTCGTTACATTACACATTTATTTAAAATAAAATTGGAGCAGTGATTTTTTTTCGGTCTTATATGTTCTATGAAATTTTAGAGGTAAATCGATGAAGAAGTTTTATTTTTTCGCAGATTTCCTATTATTCAATGCTGTGGTAATGTGTTTTCTTACATGTGTTCCTTCTCCATACGCCCTGTGGATGTTTGTTGTAAACAAAAGCATCGTGAAGCCGCGTTGAGTAATAACCATAAAAATAAATATTCGCTCCTCGAGTATGGGACGGAACAGAAGCTGACAACTGAACTACAAATGAAAAAAAAAAACCAAACCTCTCGCAGTGGTATTTGCATATACTCTCAAGGTTAAACATTTCGATCATTGTTTTAACACTTTGGACCGCACTGGAACCAAATAAAAGATTGTTATAAGGTCTTGCTTTCTATTGTTGCATTTAAATTTAAATGCAGTGAAAGTTATAGTATTAAAATGGTACAGGAATTTTTTCTTAAATATCATATTGGAAGACTAGGAAGTACCCTTACCGAAGTCCCCCTTAATGGTCAATTTCTTGCCGGGTGAAAGATCGCAATCACCGCCTAATTAGGCCTACACCAGAGAGCTCAGGATGATCTGTGTCGTTTTGGTTGCGAGTTTACAACCATTCTGCATTGTGGTTTTACTATAATCGTCGTTGGTTCTTTGAGGCATCGAGATCATACCGAGAAATATATCGAAGGCCTTTATCCATGTATCCATGCGCCGGACCGAAACCACGAACAAGCTTGGTTTTATTGGTTGTTACTTCTCCGCAAAACGGCGTCGCTCCTAGACAGTAAGTGTGGCGCATATGCTATCTCTGCGGTGAACTTATAAGTGCTAGCTTTTTAGAAGTCACCATGCAGAGCGAATTCGGGCTCAAGAAGCTATATTAGCCACAGTGGGCTCAGGGTATCGATCTTCTCTGGATGGGGCGTCGGAGGTTGGTTAGGTTTTACTTAACTGCTTTAAAGGATTTAAGGTTCTTCAACTGGCTCCATGTCATATTCTTTTATCATAAATCCATTATTACCTGTAGCGTTTGCTTGCCTCGTATTGGGACCGTCTTACATAAAATTATATTTTAATGTTGCATCTTCGCCCTGCTCCTCCCCGACCACTGTCGCTTTGCGCCACCTTGTGCTGCTATAAACTGCCTTTTTCTACACCGCGCGATTCGTCGTCGCCCACACGCCCAGAACGTCCCGGGAGATCGCCTGAGCGTACTTCGCTTTAATGTTTCTATTTCGGTCCCTGCGCACTGTCTCCTGCAGTCACTTAGAGCGGCCGGTGCAGGCGGGTTGCGCTCTTGTAAAAGTAGCGATCGTCGTCGGCTCGATATGCAATTGATTGCACACCACATTCGCGCGGGGGACGCCCGAGGATTCCTGGATGGGCACTGGGGAGGGAGGGAATGGATGAGCCGATGGCAATGGAACGATGTGCAAAGGATTCGAGCGGCCGGAGAAAAAATACTCCCGGTTAGACCTTTACAACATCTTGATAGAATGGTACGTCGATTCGATTCTCCATGCCGATCGGATTGCCGCATTTAATAAACGACGGATGGAGAGGAGCTCGGCATAGTTGTATTAAAAAAAAAAAAAACTATTAAATTATGTGGGGGAAGCCAAGGACTACGGTGGAGATAAAATGAATGTAGCTTAAGTGCGATTAATTTATTTTATGTTATATATTTTTACATCAGCAGGAATCAAACCGTGGTTAGGCTCCGAATAATGGCACTTCACAAACTTTGGAGTAAACTACTTACTCCATAAAATGTACCAAATCAAGATATAAGACCAGACCGCTACATGAACTCAAGCACAAAAAGAGTCATCAGGGATAACAACATAACTAAACAAATCTGTATTACCTTAAGAGGAGACCAAACAAATCTGTATTACCTTAAGATGAGACCAATTTCTGAACAGTGATTTATAGTCTACCTGTTGCAAACAAAAACCCGGTTATAAGGACCCTGTTGTGCTGCGTTTTTGTGGTTCGGGTCTACCTCAAAAAATTTGGCGTCATGTAACACATATCAAATCTTGTTCGTTCGATTGTAAATTCGCAATTAATCCACGGATAGTTCATTCAATGATTCTTATCTTATACTAGCCGCAGCTTAGTTGAACCATTTTTTTTGCGATGGTACTATCAGTGGTCACAACTCTACTATTACGTTATCGCGATGCTGTTTTGTGGGGAGATAGAGAGAGAGTTGTGGTAGGAAAGTGATTCCGGGCTCTATTCCTCACTCTTGATAACACGGACTCACCGGCAGTACCACGGTGTGTTTGGTGGGGGGGGGGGGGGGGAGGGGGTTTGTTCAGGGGTGTTACAGCTGATAGCAGTAGCGCACTGGAAACGACTAAATCAGACCGACGGCAAATCAGACACACACAGCAGCTACAACGACGACATTTAGCGCCCGTGGAAAAACGACTCGGAAAGTGGGCAACTATGGCGTTCGTGATACTTCGGTTTTTACTTCTTCTTCTGCTTAGTTTGGTGTTGGGTGTTTAGCTCACGGCACGAGACGTGTAACGCACGGTTACCACAACCAACGGGAAGGGGAACGGAAAGTGCGAAAGGTGGTGCAGCGCTCTCCGCCCGTGCTCTTTCAGCCTGCTCAGCTCGCGCTCGACGACGATGGTGGGTCACCAGATGTCAATGGCCGCCGCAGAACGGTGATGGACATGGCCGAAATTCAGCGTACCTGGACCGACTACGCAGCCATATAGCTTCCCCGTGGCTCGTGGGGAGAGGGGTGTCAGTGCAGTGCTGCAGTTTGGCAGGAAGCTCGCTCGGCACTAGCCATGGTAAAAACTCGTTTTTATTTTGTTTTGCTCCAACTCGCGGCGGAAACTTTGTTACGAAAGAAAGTGCCATCTTCGGTGCAGCCATCCATCTCGTCGTCTTCTGCGCGATTGCAATCACTTCCACCGTGTGGATCAAAACAAAAAAACACGAATAATTGTTCGCCCTTCCCGCTCCTTCCCCTCACCCTCTGGTACGCGAGTCCGCTCCGTTTCGATGGGGCGCGCTCTCGTTCAAGTATTGCCTCTGGTTCAGCACACAGCGGTGGTTGCTGCGAACTGCGTCGTCGTTGTTGTGACGATATACGTTTTCTTCCTCACGCTCACCGTGTTTATGCTACGCTATGTTTCGCCTTTTGTTTGTCCCTTTTTTCTGTTTTTCGGACGCACTCCCCTGCGTCACGTAGGCACCACTCTTGCCCGGTGTAGTGGCGTCCCGTTTCCCGTCTTGCCATTGATAATTCCTACAAACCGTCCCGCGTTAATAGGCAAGTCCAAAAAGGGGAAAGAGCGTGTTGTGAAGCGGATGAATAGTTAATCTTTTGGGACGCGATGTCTTGTTTTTGCAATATTGGGTAGTTTTTGTGGAAACAACAATTGCGCTGGCAGTGGAGAAGGGAATGCGGATCTCACATCGTCACGTTGGTTATTATTTAATCACACAGTTTTCTTCCTCGAGTTTATTTTATGTGCATTTGGACGATAGATGGGAAGAAAATTCTAAACAATATATGTATATCTCATCCCAAAATGTTGCTTAAAGCATCATAAGACGAGACGCGCAATTCGTCTCGGAAATGTGATTCGACCTTTTTGGTACACTGCTTTCACAAGCTAATTAAAAAATCTTTATTTCTACCACAAAAAAAAAGTTACACTCGAACTTTATTCCATTTTCCATTAATTCAGAATCAAGCCAGTTAACTCTGTCGAGCAAAATTGAACCGAAAAATAGTGTAAATCTCATATTTCAAATCTGTTCCTTCGGAAACTTTTCATCTCACCCTGAAAATGAGCTTTTACTAAGCTTTTTTTCCAGCCACAACGTTGGTGTTGAGAACATCCCCAGAAAGAGGTGTTTTAAGCGATTTGTATTTCCTATGTTTTGTGATTAAAACTAAACATATATTTAGCATATAACAAAGACCGTGTATTGTTGCATTTCAAGAGAACTAGTGCAGAGTATTTTACAACAAATCATCCGAGCTTTGTCAATGTCGATTCATCACAAACCCCTATATGACGCCACCTGGTTCTTCGGTTGCCTTGCCCAAGTTCCAGGCGCGATCAGCTGTCAACATTGAACATTAATTCGTACACGTCACGCGTGTTCAGGTGCTCCATAATTGTGGCCGTGCTTCCTTTCGATGTAATCACAACATCCCGTGGGGTGTTATTGTTTGATTCCCGGTGTTATCGTGACATTCCCTTCGCTTTTTACATTCCACCGGGTGCCAAATAAAATTCAGGATGGGTTCCGGATTCGTGTCCAGCAAGGTGGAGGAATGCATCCGTCGCAATATCGCCTGGAAAGACCTGAGTAGCGACGTGCGGAAGGTAAATATTCCCAAACCGAAGGCCGTCGTGAACAGGGGTGTTGTTGATAAGCAAATGCATCGGCCGTTTTTTCCCCCACCCGTTCATTGAACAGGCATTGAACAACGATGAGAATGACTATCGCAGGCAAATTCTCGACTACAGCCTTCTCAATCAACTCCGTTTTCGTGGCAATATTGGTAAATTATTGAACGTCAAGTAGCTCAACGAGTTTTGCAATATTCTAATAAATTAAAAAAATATTCCTTTTTCCAGTGTACGGTGTGTCGAAAAATGAGAAAAAGTACTACGAACGGCTAGTGGAAATGAACATTCAGGCGCTGCACATTTTCCCTTATCACCTTGCGGATGTTATCACCAAGGGATTGCGTGTGACGCCGTTCAACTACTATACAGGTACTTCAAGCTGTTTGCTGATACGCATACCGCGATATCAGAAACGCCCATATTTGTTACCCTCGAAGGGGGAGCATATTCTAACACACCGTAAGTCTGTTGTTGGTCTGGCGTTTTGCAGATATGATTGCGTTCCTGCTGACACATGATAAAAATTATGATGCGCTGCCCAACTTCACGGCTGCCGACTGCCTGCGGGTGCTGGGTATTGGCCGGAACGAGTATCTGTCCATTTCGAGCGATCTGAAGTCCAGCTCGCCGCGATCGTTCTTCAAAAAGAATCCATACCACTTCCTGCCAAAATTCCCCCGAACTGTTACGATGCATCCGTGGTGGATCGTCGAGATTGGCCACATACTGGAGAAAGATGTTGAGGTAAGAATATTTCCACTTAACACGTGGTCGTAAACAACGTTCCACAAAACGAAAATTGAACCTTAAAGCTGCTAGTTATATATTTTATAAAGCAGCAAAGTTGACTAACTATGTGAATGATTAAGCATGCGCTCGTTTTTCGCCTTTCAGAACCTTAGCAGGGAGGAGATCAATCTGATTGATCAGTTAATAGACTGTGGCGCTCAAACGGCCGGTACGCTCAATCTGGATACGGTACAGAAGCTGTATCGCAAGGGGTTGATATATCTGGACGTCCCGATCAGCGGTGAAGATCGTATAAACATTCCACCGTTGCGTAACTTTGTGATGAACCGCGTGGCCGGGGATTATTTTGAAAACCTGCTATACAACGTGTTTATAACGACCGACGAACAGTGCACCATTTCTGAGGTAATAGACAGTTGGTTCCTTCGACTTTTTTTTATGACATTTGCTAATATTTGTCCGTTTCACTTATAGCTTTCGCAGATCCTGCAAGTTCACATGGACACGGTGAAGCAGGCCACATCGCTTTTCTGTCGGCTGGGCTTTGCCAAAATAAGAAACGCCTTTTCCGAGTACAAACTGGACGAAAGCTGGCTGAAACAGCAAACGGAGAGCGGCGATGATACGGCCGCTTACAACTATCACGCTCTACTCCTCTCCGAGGTGCCACTGGAGGTGAAACCCTCCCCGGATGGCAGTTTGCCATCGGTCCCATTCTTCCCTCCATCCGATCCGGCTAGTCCAACTTCCCCCACACCCAGTGAAGCGCTGTCAAACCACTTTGTCAAAGAAAAACCTTCCGCGGAGAGTGCGGCCGGCCCGGTGGCCATAGGGAAACGGGTTGGATTTCTGTTCGACTCAACGCTAACTGCCTTCCTGATGATGGGAAACCTGTCGCCGGGATTGAAAACGCACGCCATTACGCTGTTCGAGGTGGGTAAACTGTGCGACGAAGGAATGGCCGATTTGCTGGAGGAACTGGAGAAAGTGTCGATGCTGGACGCGGAGTCGGAGGGAGACGTGAGCCGGTACTTTAATCATGCGGTGCTGCTACGTTCGACGATTGTGGCGTTGAAGAGTTCGCTGAAAATCGAGCTGGATTTGCTGCGACTGGAATGCATCGAAGGGTTGGACGTGAACACGAGGAACCGGCTAATGGAGCGCAAGTACAAGTACCTTATTTCGGCAGCCCCACTTTCGGGGTCGCTGTCTAGTCAGTTCACCATTCCATTCTTCGGCCAGTTCTACCAAAGTTCGGCCGATTCACACATTTGGTCGAAGCTTTTTTACTATCACATGGGCGGCTATGGTCCACCGTCCTTGTTCCTGAAGAAAGGTACGATGGCGCCCAGGGTGGCTTGTCTGTAAATGAACGTTTACTCGAACCAACCTTTCTTGTAGGAACCGTATTGAAAACCTTACCTCGAATTTTCCTCGGGTATGGGAAATTGCTCATAACCATCGTCAACACCGATTCGTACGTGCTAAATTCGGAGAAGTTTTACACGCTGAACGAACATTTGAAAAACGAATGCTTGCTCATACAGGGCTACGGTATTCACGAGCCTGCCAAGGTGCATTACGAACCTTTTCCGTTTAATATCAATGGTATGTAAAAGACCCCAAGCTCAAAGTGGGGATTTTCAAACGGATCGAGAGAGAATATATTAGCCAAATCTTTTTTGCATCCTTAGATGAACATAATTCCTGGGGGCAGCATGGCGCTTGGAATGGATTGTCGCAGGTGATTAACATGGAGCAAACGTTCGGCTATGTAACGTTCATCAATACTGGAGTCCCTGATCTGGGTAGGTTTTTGTTTTTCAAATAAATGTCCGTGGAGATGTTTTCATTTATACTATTTTCCCCGTTTTACAGGATGCAACGATTGCAACCAATCCGTGGTACTTAAAAGGCATCCCGATAAGAAACAGAAGAACGCAGCAAAAAAGGAAAAATCTGCTGAATTCGATACAGTTGCTTCGTCAAGTAAAACGACCGAAAATATGTCTGCAGAGGAGTTGTCCACTGTCGAGGGAACGAATGGAAGTGCCGATGAAGGGAACGATCAACCAGCAGTATTGCAAACAGCCGATTCCGATTCCGACACAGGTAATACACAATTTGAAGTTAAACATTTTTGCTTCGTGTTAAATATATTTGTTTTCCTGCTTTCGTTCTCTTGTACAGAAATCTCAAGGAAAAATTCCCTTCAGAATGCCGCAGAGGTGAGCAATAATTTTGCTGTTCTAGCTTATGGAATGCATCAGCTAACCATTTCGTTTCAATCACCACAGGAATGGACCATATTGGATATCAATTTTGGAATCCCTCTCTTCGACGTTGACTGCAACACCAAAATTTGCCAATACATCGTGCAGCGACTGTGCAATGACGAAAAGTAATATCTCATTCTAATCTAATTTGCCGCATGCCAGACTCACAAGCCATTTTCTATATTTCCAGCATATCAATGTTGAAAGAAATCAACCAACAGATGGAAAGGAAATATCTTAAATTTATTTCCCAATGCTTGGTGAGTGGTATGGCCAGGGGTTTCCTGCTGGATTGGTTCGTTCACGTTTTTGGTGTATTTTTTCAGTTTTTCGACGACGAAAACATGGAGCTGATAAAGGCGGGAAAGTACGTGCCAAAGCTACGCATCAATCTTGCCTATGAAAATGGTAAAATCCAAAGTTGGGACGGCAAATGAAAGTGTTTGAAGGCACTCGATCAATCGCAACCTAGACCGTCCCAGCGATCGTTTGTCCAGTGATTTTTTTATTTATACATTTCATGAGAAGTAAATCGATATGATCGGCTGCGACTATCGGCAGTTTTTTACACATAGCTTGGCTTTGTTTTTTTTTTAAAATAGTTATCTTTAAATATAAAGCGGAAGTTGGTTGGTCAAGCGGATTGTGGTGCGCCAGAATATTTCTCTCCGTGCGCTTTTGGTCCGACAGTGTTGAGTTACGGCGGTGAGTGACCCGCGCGCTAGCTGTCAGATTCATGCGCGCTTCAGCGAAGCTATTGGATATGTCAAACGCCGACGATTCCGACAGTGCAAGTCGTGTTGGCTGTCGAACGGCATTGATCTGCACGGGGGTGAAAGTTCTATAAAATAGCACGAAATCGTTGCAAATCGCACTTAAAACGTTTCAGGGTAAGTGCATTATGGCGTGGGGTACGTTGTCTTATATCGCCCGTGCATAGTGGAATCGGTTTGTCGATCTTCTTCGTTACAAAGGTACACGGGAACGAAGGATGCGGCGCGGCAGTATAGTGGTGTGCGTTTGTGGGTGTACGGTGGTAGAGTGAGAGAAAAGAGGACTGTTTGTGAAATAGAAGAGGAAGGGCGAATGCCGCGTGAAGCGTCGGACCACCGCGGGCTGTGGTGGGAAGGTGTGGCGAATGAAAACAAAGCCGGAAAGCGGACGGAAATTCTACGTTGCCCTGAGAATTCCTCATGAATCATTGCTCGATGCTGCCGAGTGTGTCTTTTTCTTCCATGACGCGTGACCATGAGCCACGAAACGACGGTCTGCGTTAAAGATGTTTTCTTCTGCCGGAAAGGCTGAATTAGCGAATAGAATCAGCGGTCGCGCTTATGCCGCATAGTATTTGTTGTTGTTGTTGTTTTTTTGTGGTTGTGTAAAGCAGTAATTGCGATTTCCCTGGCCATCAGAAAGTTCGTTGACTTTTTGTTGCCCTTCTGGGTGGTTGCTCTGGGGCGTAGGTGGGGGAACCGGACATCAATAATCTCTTTTTCGTGGATCAACACGAAACCCGCGCCGTTTTCCTCGAAATAGAACGTTGCTGGAGGCAAGAAAAAGTAACAACGAAGTAAAGTTGAGTATTCAAACGACCTTTACCAATGACACAGATGCCGGGAGGAATGTTTACAAAATGTGTCTAGACAGACACATCGCAAACAGTTAAATGATGGTAGCTTTTCGTGCAAGATGTCTCTCGTGGAAGTATGAGAACGAATCGATAGCTTGCACTAGACGGTACAATTAATGCCAAATCAATTGCCATGATGCGTGCAATTAACGAAGGAAAAATATCCACATCAATAAGCGTGCTGCCGGCTCAGAGCTCTGGTGGCATACAAAATAAACCGAGGCGCCGCTTGTTAGTAGGCGAGGGAAAACGCGACGCCTTGCTGGGTCGTTCTAGATCGGTTGAGTGACCCACGGGGTCGGTGTGTGGGAAAAAAGGTGCGGAGAACTGTCAAACTGCGCGCGGTAACTCATGGCTCTTTTTTTCCCTTCCCTTCCAAGGGCTTGGCGAAAGTCACTCAGCGCTTGACAGCTAGTGCGGAAAGAAAAATTCCCCGTTCGCGATTATATTTGGCACAAAAAGGCAAAAATAGTGCAGCCGCAAATGGGCAAAATGGAGTGAATCGTAGCGCGAACGCAGGACGGACCGTATTGCGTTACATTGCTGCAAACGTTGAGCTGAACGGCGGTAGAACCAACGCGTGGTGAACGGAGAAAAGGTGTACTGTTAGCGAAGTAATCACGCAAGAGGCAACAACAGCACTAAAAACAACAACCAGACGAGGAGAAAGAAAGAAAAGAAAAAAAAAACAGTCTAGCGCCAACACCAGAAGCAGCAAGAGACAGTCCCACACTTTGCAAGCAGCTGCCGCATCAGGGGTGTTATTTTTGCACCAGGGTACGTTAGGTCGCAAAAGAAATGTGGCCCACTTAAGACCGCCAAATTAAGTCGTTTTTCCCGGCCGGGCATAATATGGGGCTCCGAAAATGATTGTCCAGTAGAGAATTTGCTGATTCTTCCCGGAGTACTGTTCCCTCACGGAAGCGTATGCTCCCTAGACGGGAATTCAGGTCGTGTTTACTTCTCTGTTCCAGTTCGTGCTCGATGCGCTATCGATATCGAATCCATTGGCCACTAATTACCCTTGTGGTTTAGAAACGGATCCAATCGATACAGTCCTTCGGGTCACAGCAACAAGGAGAAGTAAAACAATCATAACGATAACGCACATAAGCTGGACTTGCTTGCCCCCCCGTATGAAACGTTTTGTCCAAGAATGCAAAATCAGCGCAATTCTGTGAACGCAGCGCTTAATAACATTCACTTAACCTGGGCGACGAGAATTGAACAAAAAAGAGCGCGCAGTATCGTCACTTTCCTTTTGCTTGTGTGAGTATGTCGTAAATCGAGTGAAGTACGCACGACGAATGTACTTTGCACAATTTTTTCCGCGGTATTTACTGTATTTACTGTAACAATAGGCATCGGTTTGTGGGAGGTGGATCGAGGGCGATCGCTGTTGGGTTTGTTTTGCCAGGGCGCAACTTGTGCACGTCCCTTTCGTAATCTAACTTGTTGATTGCGCATACTTTGTGCCAAGTTGTGCTCCAACCTTTTTTCGTGTTGTAATTCATAGCTTTTTCTTTCTATTTACTTGTAGGATCACACAGCCCGGAAGTGTTACGAGAGAACCACCCAACCACCGAACGTGGCCGCCACTGAATCGCGAGTGCTCGAGCTATTAAGCACAGCCCTCTTCTAGGTCATGTCATGTCCGCAGACATCCCGAGAACAGGAAGATCCGTATGCGTTCACGGAATCGGCACCGT
Source organism: Anopheles atroparvus (assembly GCA_914969975.1). Taxonomy (NCBI): domain Eukaryota; kingdom Metazoa; phylum Arthropoda; class Insecta; order Diptera; family Culicidae; genus Anopheles; species Anopheles atroparvus. The sequence goes on along the minus strand of CAJZCY010000001.1, from coordinate 45,270,225 downwards.
TACAGGCGAACTCGCTACTGTACGCAAACCATTCGAGTGCCGTCAGTAATAGCAGTAGCACTAGCAGCAGTACCAACGGCGGCAGCAATGCACCTGCCACGAGCTCCACCACCACCACGCTCGTCTCTTCCGGGACTAGTCTGTTGCTCACGACGTCCGCCTCGAACAGTAGCACCACAAAGGATACCGTTGTCGTGACCGCGCCGTCGCCCCAGCATCTTCGCGTAGGATCATCGCCGACGCTGAAAGTTCGCTACAATGGCGTCGTAACGACGACAACCACGGCGGCTTCGACGATGGGTGTGCAGAGGACGCCGCCTGCCGCCATTACTGTAACACCAGTATTTTCGAAACCGGCACCGCAGATCAAGCAGCAGTCGCCGGTGCAAGCCACGGTAGCGCAAACACAACTACCGATGGTCACGGTCGGAAAGCAGATCAAGAAGGTGCTGCCGCAGCAAAAGTCACCGATGATGACGACGGTCGCTGCCGGAGGGACGAAAGTAGTCTCTCCGCTGCAGCAGCTGCACACATCGCCCGGGCAGCAAGGGCAGCAGCAACATCAACAACCGGCCGTGCTCTCGACAGCCGGCGGGTCAATACTGAAATTCATCAAAATTCCTCCCCATCAGCTGGGGAAAGGTGTGTCGGCAAGTGGCGGGCTGCCACAGGGAAGCTTCATTCAAGTGACCACAAGCGCCGACGGTGGAAGGAAACTACTGGCGACCAGCAGCGCCTCATTAAATTCCACCATTTCGGTAAGCAGTACCGCGGCGGGGGCGGGAACAGCAGTCAACAGCGCTACTCGGACGGTTTCGGGCGGGACAACGATCGTTCCGACCCTACCGACTGTTTCACCGACAAAAATTCGCCTCATACAACCACAGTCTCAGGGAAAAATTTATCTGCAGGCACCGAACAGCAACAGTCTGGCGGGGACGACCCATATTTCGAATCCGATTAGCATAGCGGCACTGAGAAATTCGCTTGTAAAACAACAGCAACAGCAGCTACAGCATCAAGCCTCACCACTCCAACAGCAGGTGGTGCAGGTTCCACAGCAACCACTTGGGCAGCCACTCAGACAGCAACAAATTGCCCAGCAATCCCCATCGCGGAACCAGCTTCAAACACAGCAGGCACTGCAGCTGCAGCAAACGCAGCAGTCTCAGCTGGTTCTCCAGCAAACAAAACAGAAGCAAACACTGCCTCAGGTCGGCGCGCAGCAACAGCCGCCGCCACAGACAAAGCAGGCGCCGAAGCAGGGTAAGCAGTTGTCCGAAGTGCAGCAGCAGGTACAGAAGCAACAGCTTCAACTGTCACCACCTACTGTATCGCAGCAATCGACGCAAAGGCCAGAGGGTGTCAGTTTCCAAACCCAAGGCATAAATCAACACGTGCGACAGGTTCAACTGCAAACGGGCGTTCAAAAATCCCCGTTGCAAATGCACCAGCAGCCGCAGATGGTGGTGCAAGTGCAACCAAAGCAGTCACTACTGCTACAGCAGCAACCTAAACCACTACCGTCCCCTCCGCAGCAACCGCAGTTGCCAAAACGGAAGCATCAACAGTCGCCCCAATCACAGGCGAGAGGTCGCCAGGGACAACCAGCACTGAAAGCTGGTACTAATTCGCCCCCGATAAATCCCTCCGGTGAACCGATCACGGCGACGAGTGTGGCAAATGGATCACTTTTGGTGAAGGTGAATAATACCACGCCCAGCAGCGCAAGTACGATGGAGGCAAATGTTTTAGCGCACAGCAAAACTCCCGCTTCGCTCGACAACCAAGCACGACGATCTACTACTGGTCAGCAAAGTTTGCTGATTGGAGCAACCCCAGAGAATCCATCAAAACCGTTGTCACAGCAACAAACATCGGCTGCGAACAATGCCGACAGTGACCGTACGTTGTCACTAAGTCCGTCAGGCGTGATGAAATCAGACGCAAAAAGGGAGATAGTCACCAGTTCGACGAAGATCGTCAGCGCAGAGATAACCGAAGGAGGCAGCAAACCGTTCGAGGGACGCGACTCACTGTTGACAAACTCGGCGAAGCCTGGCTCGACACCGTTGAACGAGCGGATAGGAAAAGTGAAGCAAACTTCCGGTCGAAAGTCGGGTTCGGTTAACAAAGCCTCCGCAAAACAGTCGAAACCCGGCAAGCGTTCCTACAATCAACGGTCGATGGAGGAGCGGCAGGATTCGACGGGTTGCGTTCTCCCGCCTACTACCTACTCGCTGTCGAGCGCTGCGAGCGCTACGAGCAGCAGTACACCATCGGAATCATTTCAGGCTGAGTTCGCTAAAATGGCACGTCCGGCGGCACCGGAACCGCACTATCCCAACGAAGTCAGCCAAGCTGCAACCATGGCCACTCCAAAGACATCGAAGGTGAGGAAAGAAAGCGCCCGGAAACTGTTCGGAGGCGAGTGCGACCCGGAGGGCACATTGGAGGTGAAACCGGCGAAGCTTAAGTTCGTCGCTCCGAAAGTGGCGGGTGCGATCGCGGTGCCAATCATGCGGCCAAAGGTCAAAGAATGGCACGCGCCGGGCGCGTACATGTTCGATCTGAAGGACCCGGGCGATGGTTCGGACGAGGATGCGTACGAAGGGTGCCCCAATACGCTGTCCTTCTGGTACGAGGAGTCGATAGCGATCGCTATGCCGGACAGTACGACCGGTTGGGGAATGAATCCAAGGCAAGCGCGCGGCTCAGCTGGGTCCTTCGGAAGCGGTCTTCGTGGTGGTAGGAACAAGCACGTGGGTAGCAGTATGCAAGACCTGAAGTTTCAGATTCGCATGCTGACGCGCGACGAGCGGTTGGAATTGAAGAAGGCTTACCTACAGCGCCGGGCGGTCCAGTGTCGCAATGGGTTGCGGATGCGGAACATTTCGGTCGCCAAGAGGAAGCTCGAGTCGATGGCTACTCTGATGAAGCGAGTGGAGAAGCGGCGACTGCAGGCGTTGAATAAGGAAAGGTAAAGTTTAAATTGTCGTCCCTGACGACCGTGGAGTGATTCATGACCTTCTTTATACTAATGTAACGTACGTGGTTCTCTCTTTCCAGCGAAAAACCGAAATGCACTCACGAAGGCTGTGACCAGGCCGCACTCGTCATGACGTCGCACTGCTACAATCACATCACGGAAAACACGGACCAGCGTCTGTTCCAGCGATGTACGGCCAAATTTGCTGACAACAGCCAGTGCCGGTTGCCGGTGTTTGATATCAGCCACGAACTGGTGCTGTGCAAAGAGCACGCCTGGAAGCACGACAATCACGATAAGATGTCCCAGGAGGTGAAGTTGCAAAAGAAACCGGTGGCCGCGGTGCTTCCTTTCGCGGTAGCAAGCGCCATATCGCCGCATGTGACGGTGCCGGCGTCCCGCAAAAAAGCAAAATCATCCCTGCCGCCGGTGGTGGTTGTGCGGCCGCAAAAGCGACCGAAAAAGAAGAAGAAATTGTCCCCTCTTCAGCATCAGTTGCAATTGCAGCAGCAGCAGCAGCAGCAACAGCAGCAGCAGCAGCAGCAACAGCAGCAGCAAAAACAGTTCGTGGCGCTCAACCAGCAGCAGCATGCCAACCGTGTGCAGGCGAATCAACCGAATGCTAGGTCTAAGGTGAACGGATCAGCTCATACGTCTGCTAACATTGTTTACCAGCAGCAACAGCAGCCGCATAAGGTGCTGCTAAGTTCCACTTACAATAATGGATTGGTTAAGCCACAGCCCACGCTGGAGCAGCAGGTTTTGCACTCGGCGACGCACTTCGATCACGATCGGCAGTACGTGATCAACGGTGGTACGGTTGGTTCCGTCCCAGTGAAACAACAGCTACATTTGAACGCTCCGCACAGCAACGGAGTAGCGTCGATGGGGAATCGCAACATGCTCATTCCACTCATGAACGCTGGCAACAATCACTCGCTCGATATGATCGGGTCGCCGGTGTACCAAGGTGAACAGGACGACACGCCAATGCAGCTTGTCGATCATCAGCTGCAGCAACATGCGCAGCAGCAGGGCCAGGAGCAAGAGCTACACCACCAGTCGCTACCGGATGATCAGATGATGTTGAGCTACATGCAAGAGCAGCAACTGCAACAGCAGCAGTTGCTCCAGCAGCAACAGCAACAGCAACAGCAGCAGCAGTTGTTGCATCAGCAGCAACAACAGCTGCAGTACGGTAATGGGTCGCACTCGGTGCAACCGATGTTGAACGCGACGGCAACCCAGGAGCTGCTGACGATCTGCGAAAACAGTTCCGCCTACGCTAGCTCGGAGGATACCGGCGTCGGTGGATTGTCGGAATCGGAGCTGATGGCAACACAAGAAGTGATTGGTGAGTTAAACTTCTTCTTACAAAACAGGCATTGAATAAACTGTTATCCAGTACCCAGTATCCAAATGACTAACGTAGTAAATTTTACGTTAAAGAGTATGGATCATTTCGTGATTGCCCCTTTCTGTCGCTCTATTTGGTATTTTTAAACATTCGTTTATTTCTTTCCGCAGAGGAGATCATACCGTTCGAAATCGGAAATCTGCTCAACACGAACGTGCTCAGCCAGTTGGCACCGGACGCCTTGAACGAACTGCTTTTTGCTGGCGGCGGTAAGTACCTCGAACGTTCTCGGATCGCGAGGCCGCAGGGACGCACCATTTTATCCCGGTGTTGTATGGTTTTGTAGAGCAAGACGATCACGACGCGGGCGCGACGTTCGAGGGTACGACGCGCGAAGTGGAGGACGACATCGAGCGTGCGCTGGAGCACGTGAAATCGCTCGACGACATGGGGGTCGAATCGGGCAACTTCCTGGGAGATTTCCTCGAGAACGTCGACGACGAGATGCTGGACGGAGCGGACATCTGCAGCACCGACCAGATGCTCCAGTCGGCGAACAACGCGAACGACATCCGGGGACTAGTGCATACGTAAGTTTCGCTGAGAAAGAGAGAGCGAGAGAGAGAGAACACCCGAGCCAGACAACACTGGCCTGGCCGGTTCGGATAGTATACCTATCGCCAGGGGGTAAATGTTTGTATGTCCTTTAAAGTTTGTCTACATGTTGGGGTTCGACCGCCTGTTTGGCAGGGGTTGGGGTTAACCCCCTCACAGTAAAAAATCCGTCAGCCCTTTAATCTAGATGTTGTTGCGCCAGCTATTTCTTTTCTTTTTAGTGTCCTCCTGTTGGCATTTCGAACATGGCCAAGGGTGAATCTAATATACGAATTAACTACCGTAATCTTGTTGCCTTTCTGTAGCAGTTGACCGACTGAGCTCTTGTGTTTCTTTGCACAAATCGTAAAGTTTTGGGTATTACTTTCGATATAGGCACGCTAATGAGCCATATGGGCTTATTTGCTATCATTTCATATTGAATTTCACTCGGCTGAAGGTTGCTAAAGTTTGTTTCTGTAAACCTCCTTGCTGAGCATCATCTCACATCAACACAGTTTAAACAGTTTAAACCTTTTTATTTTATTGTAACCAAATTACTTTTGGTTACAAACGATGTCAGTTATACGCAATACCTATGTTTTTAATAAGAATGTGAATGCTAGGAGCCTGATTGGAATGCCAGTTGTAATTCATAACCGTTCTGGTACGTGCGTAACTGGTTTGGAAAACTTTAGAAAGCCTTAATAACAAATGACAAACAACTAAGGGTGTTTGCAAAAACAATTTTGGCAAGGAATGTTTACTATCGATTGATTCAACTCCTAAAACAAATTTTTTTTTGTTTAACAATGCAAGATTAAATTTTAAATTCTAAAAGCGGTGTAGTTTGCTCCATAATCAATAATAAATACCATGTTTTTTGTGATCTATTTCACCTTCGTCATTCATGGCGCCGCACAAGGCTCATTATCAGTTGGTTATGGTTAATATAATATTTTTTTCATTTCTTGAACGGGAATAACCCGTTGGACATATTTGTTGTATGCATCATACCTTTCTGGGTGAGGTAAATTCGTAACTCTCCGAATATATATCGTAGACCTTCTTGGTGAATTCAAATTATGGTACGAGAGATGGTGTTTTAAATATGTAACTGCATTGTGTAGAAAAAACACAAAGAATATCGATATGTAGTGTTCACTGTATTGTGAACTGTTTGTCATATACGTCGATGTCGACGTATGGTTGACGTTCCTCCTCCAACGTGCGACGTATAATCGAAAAGAAATAGATGCGGTGGAAGCTTATAAGCACATGGCATTTAACCCAAAGCATCTAGCATCAGGGTAATTGAAGGAACATCTTTTCCTTCGTACAACAACGATTAGGGTGTGCTTTCTGACCTGGTCTTCAACAAATTGTACAGACACCATATATGCTAGTTTTAAGTTGGGTGATCCTATGAAAAGGTCCCAGTTAAACAGCAGTGTTTAAGAACCGAATGTACATACATATAAATACGCGTACAATACATAGATTTTAAACACGAAATTGATATCTGTACCTGAAAAAAATCGAAAGAAAATGGAAATGGCACTCATGTCCAGTGGTGTTGTTTATTTTCGTTTTCTTCCAATGGCTTTGTTCATAGACCACTTCACGATAGAGGATTTAGGGCTCGGATCACCGAGTCGGCTCGGTACACATTATTCATCCATTTACGAACGAACAGAAACAGAGATCAGAGGCAGAGGAAAGCTAAGGGGGGGAAAATAAACGTCATTTTAAGCTATCATTTATCGGCACAGTGAAGTGCGAAGAAAAGTATGAGCGTAACGTAGTGCGTAACGAAGTAGTAATTCACACAAAAATAATCGACAAGTACCCTTAACAAAATCAACAATAACGTAAGGACACGAAAAAAAAAAACAAGGTGAATAAACATAGAAGTATAAATAATCGAGTAAATTACTTACTATCTCGTAGTGGAGGAACGAATAAAAAAGAAAAACTAACGATCGAAAATCTGTAAGCTTTATTTTTTTTTGTAGTAATATGAAAGGTAATTAAAACTATTAATAAACGTACCGATATGAATAGACGAATAGTGAATGTAATGGCACTCGGTTTGATCTACAATTTAAACTCGCTACAACTGTCTGTTGCCTTGAAGTGAAAATACACGAAAGTAAGATGGGAACGAGAGGAACAGACCACATATACGGTATGACAACACAGAAAAAAAGAAGATAGAGAGTGAAGACAACTACAATAGTAATGTGTACGCTTGTTAATATTACATTCAAACATACAATTATTGTAACATTGCTTTTTGTAATAAAACCTCTAAAAAATCCCAAATTCTTGACTTACCTATTCAGTTTCCGAAAGAAAAGGTTGCAATGCTGACGCTTCTTCTGTAAAGCATCAAGGTGATGTTGTACGTTTTTCATCGATTCATAGTTCCTCTTATCGTTCCCCAGTTTCGAGACAGATCAGCTGGAAGTTAATCAGCTGAAACGTGACGGACACATTTTACTCCAATCGAGACACATTGTGCAGCCGCTATGTAAGGGATAGGTCGGGTCGCTAATCGGTCTGGAAAGAAAACCTACGCATATACTGGAACGATCGCCATCACCTACGCGAGATTAGACGAGAAAGATCATCAGTGGGGGTATCGCATACGGCGATAAGGACGACGATAAGGACGATAAGCAGGTGAGGCGGGATTATCGACGTTGAATGGAATTGGGCGTGTCATTCGATGTGTTGGCATATCATTTTTGTGGATTATTGGTTCGGAAAAAGTCTGCCCCCGTCCCGGCTCTATATAAGCGGCCCACTGAGGCGAGCGCAGGCTTCATAGTGTCCGCTGGTGTCGAGAAGAAAGTGTGCAATTGTATTTAGCATGAGAAGTGAGGTAGTAAGTGTACTCGCGGCGATCCTGTTCATTGCTGCGAGCGGAGTGCAGTGTCAGAATATCCATCCGGACATCATCGAGGATGCACACCTTGACTCGGTAGGTATCTGCTTTTCCATATTTGATCGCCATGTTCGAATATTTATTTCCCCCCCCCCACTGTCACTGCTCAGATTGGGCTCCTGCGAAAGTACGGCTACCCGGCGGAGGAACACATAATTGAGACGGACGATGGGTACTTGCTGGGTTTGCACCGCTGCCCGGGCAGCCCGCTGTCCCCGCCGGCCCCCGGTAAACCCGTGGTGCTGCTGCAGCACGGCATGCTCAGCTCATCCGCCGATTACATCCTGATGGGACCGGATACGAGCCTGGCGTACATGCTGGCCGACGCCGGGTACGACGTGTGGATGGGCAACGCACGCGGCAACCGCTACTCCCGCCGGCATCGCTTCCGCAGCAACGAAACGCAGCAGTTCTGGGACTTTTCCTGGCACGAGGTCGGCAGCATCGACATCCCGAACATGATCGACTACATCCTGGTGCGCACCGGACAGCAGTCGCTTCAGTACGTCGGCCATTCGCAGGGTACCACCGCGTACTGGGTGATGATGTCGCAGCATCCGTACTACAACCGACGCGTGAAGAGTATGCACGCGCTGGCCCCGGCCGCCTACATGCACAACACGCGTAGCCCGTACGTGCTGTTCCTGGCCACGTTCCTCTACACCACCGACATGATGCTGCAGATGATGGGCACCTGGTGGTTCGAGCCGACCAACGAGATGGACATTCAGGGTGGCCTGCAGAACTGCCACGATGGTGCACCATTCCAGGACATGTGTTCGATTAACACGTTCCTGATCGCCGGCTTCAACACGGAGGAAGTGAACTCGGTAGGTCCGGATGTCCGTACGCCCGCGTCCGTACTTTCACTTATTCACCCTTTTCCTTCACTTTCCTTTTCACCAGACAATGCTGCCCGTCATTCACGCCCACTCACCGGCTGGTGCCTCGACGATGCAGATGATCCACCACGCGCAGACGATCCGTTCGCGCATCTTCCGCCAGTACGATCACGGCCCGATGAACATGATCCGCTACGGGCAGCTCACACCGCCGGTGTACAATCTGGCCAACGTGCAGGCGCCGACCCTGTTCTACCACAGCACGAACGACTGGATGGCGGCCCCGGCCGACGTGGAGCTGCTGTACCGCGAGCTGCCAAATGTGGTGAAACGGTACCTGGTGCCGCTGCCGGCGTTCAACCATCTCGACTTCGTGTGGGCCATCAACGTTCGCCGACTGCTGTACGACGAGCTTCTGGCCGATCTCAAGGCGTATGTTTAAGCGACCCATCATCGCCTCCACCCAGAGAGAAATTGTGTTATTCCTACAACTAGCATTCGGCAAGTCGCCGGAAAACCGATTAAGTTGAAACAACGTGTGACTCTTAAGCAAGTAAATTTTCTAGAATATGCCGCATTTTTTTTTTGTAAATCTGTGAATGTGTTTGTCTGTTTAGCTACCGTAGCAATGGAAAAACGAAAAACAAACCCCCACTTAATCGTGTCTATCATTTCCTTCTTTTTTTTATCTTTGCGACACACGTTTCCTTAGACCCCCAGGAAAGACGTCAATCAATCAAGCGCAACGCAGAAAATCTAGCTGACTAGAGATAAGATTAAGCACATTACCGACGATAGGTACGCGATCGACCGTGATCCAACTGTGATTGATTTAGGGCGCCCACCTAGTCCATTAGGAAACATTGACGGGTTTGCAGATAGAGTATCGTAACATTACGGAGCGTATTTCTGTTATTTTGTTTGTTGGTACATATTTTTGAATCGTTTCAATTTTAAACTGAAATGCAATTAAGAATAACGAGTACTTCAATAATGTTTACAGCTGAGTATCGTTAATTGATCTATTCCAGTTCTAGGGGTTTTCTTTTTATTTTTTTAAACATGTGGTTTAAATGTAAAACCAATTTTTCATAGTAACTTAAAAGAGATATCGTGGTTTTGATGATGGTAACCGTGATCGAAGGCACATCTTGTGCGAGGTATTCGTGTGTAGCAAATGGGCCTCCAGTCGTACGATAGCGATAAATAAATCCATACCGGTGCTCTAATCACTGTCTGCCCGTAAACACCAACCGCACCGGACGCCGCTAAACGTAATTTCCTATCGCGTTCTTTTTTTTTCAAACACCGATTGCGATTATCGACCATTAGTAAAACATTCAAACGCAAACAAAACGAGCAGGGAGCACCGCAACGAACGACGAACGAACTCGAGCGAGGCCAAGGGGCTTCTGCTTCGGGTGCCGGTGCATCATTGCAAAGTGCATCCCCCCCCCCCCGGATGCATACACGACGAGTGCGACCTTGTGTGTGTATGTGTGTGTTGATGTAGATGTAGGGTAAGTACATCGCATCGGTGTATCTCCCAGTGTGCCGTGCTAACAGCTGCGCAGCATGCACTCCCGGTACCCATAGGGATGGCTGGCAGCGTTCCCATCACATACACCAGGGCTCGCTCGGTTGCGTTCGGTGGATCTGCCCAACCATCAAAGTCCCTTTGATGGTGTGTCCGCACGCACACTGTGCGACGTACGTGCCGTTGCGGACCGGGCCAAAGGGTTGCATCGGAATGTGCAGGGACTGCTACCAAGGCAGGAGAGAGTGTGAAAGGCGGGTGGCATTCCCTTTCGTTCGCTTGGCGTGGATGCATGCTCCTACCGCGTGGTGGGAAATGCTACGTGCCTGGTAGTGCAATATTGGAAGAGTGCCATTTTCCTGGGCGCAAAAGAAATAATAAAACATTGATTATATATTTCACTTGTACAAACTGAATTGTATTCCGCTCACCAACGCAAGCAGCCGATCGTTCAACGGGTAGTCCAAGGGAGATTGCGTTGTCTTGTTCAGCTGCAAAAAATGTTTATAAGATGTGTTGCTTATTGTAATGAATCATGGAACACAATCGTTGAACACAATCAATATTTAATAATTCCTTGCTAAAGGGGATATAGATTGCATTTCGTTAAATGTTTTATACAACAAAAAAACACATCCTCCTAAATATAATTTTAGTAATAAACGTAAAAATAAATATATTTACCAATCAAATTTGTGTAAATACTAGTGTGTGATATTGTTATAAAAAAAATAATCTGAATGAACTTGATTAAAAACAAAATTGTTGCCTTAGATTCAGTGAGAATATCCTTACAATAAGAACGCTGGAACTTTAGTGTAAAAAATAGAAATGAAACATTGTCACATGTATGTAGAATATTGTTTAAAAAAAAATCTCCCCCTAGAATTTTAATGCAATTCCGAGCGATTGCCGGAGCAGCAGGATGCATCGTAGGCTGCGCAGCGTTATGTTGCCATTCGCCATTCGGGCGTCCATTCTGGAGTGAGGCAGTGCAGTGGTTTGGTGGGGGGTGGGAGTGGTGACGCAGCATCCCAGAGAGGGAGAGAGAGAGAGAGCGAGAAAACACGGGGAAATATAGCTACTGCCCGATGGTACCTGTGCGGATGCCTGCGTTCCCGATGGGCTGTCTCCATCGGAAGACACACCTCACCGAATGTTGCGTGGTGAGACGATGCCGTGGTCAAATGTCGAAGGGTTACCCCCAATTTCCTGTCCACGCGTTGTCAAGTAAAAAACAATCAATGCGTCCGTTCGACAAGGGAAAAACTTTAAGTAGGCAAAGCCTCACGCCATCGGCATCCGTTTGCCCTAGGACTCCTCCGTTGGACACACAGGCATCAGGCGCCTCCATTAATGAGGCGTGGTGGTTTTTATTTCGGCGGTTAGGAGTGACACAAGTGCTCAGTTTTTCCGGAAGGCAGAAAGAGAGAGGAAAAGAGAGTGAGAGAAAGAAGCGACCGCAAGGTTCCGTGTCTAATGCAGCGAAACGGTGCGAACGGTTAACAAGATGCTCCCCGGCGACGATTAAGATAATGAATAATTAAATAATTACGAACGCCCGCCGCCGTCGACGATAAGAGCGGGCATATCATCTCTTTTAGCGGCTCGTAAGTGGCCACCGAAAACGACTCATTAATTTCGTCGATTCACCGGCACCGATGCTCGGCAGGAGGCATAACTTTTAGGCGCAATGGCGCGCTGGTCCTGGATTGCCTCGTCGTCACCACCAGGAAGGGGGTTCGGGAAATGGCGCGGCAACTGGTTACTGTTATGTGATACATATGATTTTAATTAGCGCCCATTTGGGGGGAGGACGACCGATCCCGACGGGGCCTTGTGTTTGCTTGTGTATGTGTGACGGGCGTGCACAATAACATGTGCGTTATTGAATGCGCTGTCCTGCTGTTGGCTTGCAATGATAAATCGAAACAAAAAATCGGACCAGAATGCAACCTGTGCTGCGGGTTGCGCTTTACATAATGAGTCGGGGCGAATGAGAGTGCAGGAAAATATTTCCCGCCTGCAACAGTGTGTTGCTTTTATTACGCGGTTCGAAAAGATCCGTTTTCCCTTTTGTAAGTTATTGCTCCATTTTTGTGATGAATGAAAACAGCATGAATGGAAGAGAGTAAAGTAGCTGTGAAAGGAAAAATAGGTAAATCAGGAGTTCACATTCAATGCAGAAAGGATAAAAACAGATGTTTTGTAAGTGTTTGTAGTTGCAGATATTTGAAAAATATTTTAATACTAATAATACTTAATTGTGTTAAAGCATTACAGTGCTAAGTTATTGAAAAATTATCAATTGATGTGGAGCTGGTGCAATAAATCTGTTGAAAGTTCATACAATAATAAATCCATTTGAATTTTTTAATAAAATTTCAGCGATGTAATTTTTACTTTTTTTCTTTTTCCTTTGGCAGTAAAATTTGGCAGTACAACAATTGGTTTTTCTACAATAAATAATTGAACTTGAAATATTAAACCGAGAAAAGGTTTTACATTTTCCACGCTGGTTGGATCAATTTGATAACAAATAATAAAATTTAAAACAACCCTTTAATCGGATTAACATGTTTCATAACAGTACAATAGCTTCGTTAACACTGCACTTTCACAGGAACTGCATTTTACGCTGATTATGAGTGTGTGTGTGCCATTTTCATCCCTTATCTTTCTTTCTCGCAAGCTTTCGAGGCGCACCATTCATTCGAACGCCGAACGCTAATTAATTTGTTTTATTCGTCGGTTCTTTATGATTCATTGGCAAGCGCGCGCACGGATGCAATCATTTCGCAGTGCAGGAGCGGAAAAGTTGATGCCCGTTTTCCCTCGGCGAGCGCATTTGCCGGTAATGTCGTCGCTCGTTGTTTGTTCTGTTCGATTTGCTCGGCCGTTATGTCGGTGTTGTATAATTGATTCTCATTCTCAATGCAGCGCCATGCGCGATTTACATTCCCCCTCCCTGCGGTGTCCCGTGAATGGGAAACTCTGCATATAATCTGCACGGTCGCCTCGCGAGACCGCTCGGTAACGAGTTTCCCGCCCGTTCGACAAGGGAGAATATTGCAATATTCGATGAATGCATCTGCTTACCGGCGAGCATGCGTTTCTGTTGGCAGCGACTTGGCCTGCGTCTTCCCCGGGTAGGAATGGGCAACTCGCTCCAAAGATGCATCAGAGGGCAACCACATCGGTGCAACGATGCGCGTCTGTGCGTAAACAGCATGCCAGCGTCCTCTGGCCACCGGAACGTTCCGGGATGGAAGGGGTCGACCGTCTTAAGTGGCGAGAAAATCGCTTGCAAGACGGTGTGCGTGGTGCAATGTTTTTCCCCCGTCCAGCTCGCGGCGTTCCATAATTGAATCAGCGGTGCTGACGCCGGTGGAGATGACATTTTTGCAAACCATCATAAGATGCTCCCGAGTGCCGTCGGTTTGTCGTCAGTGAACAGGAGCGCAGGGATCAAGGATGCGCCATTCAAGGGAGTGTGGTGTTGCCGACATTTCATTGACTGTTTCTGTTCAATAAAGGTATGAACCATTTTGGTGGTGAAATGAAAATGCCGTAAATTTCATGCTGAACATTCAAGACATTAACTTGATGTGTTTTGTGTGCTTTTTGGTTTGTGTCTTGAAGTGTATGGAATATTTTTTAAATTTTGACATATTTTATCTATTTTTTATATTTTTAGATTTTGTATGGTCCCTTCCAATGCTTTCAATTGTCATTTCTATATTTCAATTTTGGTTTTCAAATTCATTTGCCAATAGTCCTTTAAAAATACTTTTGTATAACCTGTAACTTAAACGTTTAAACAGGTCGCATAAAATAATAACCAGTTGGTCATGTCATTTCCGAATAAAACCACAAACCCTATTTTGCTTGACGATTCCTCATGCTCATTTCCAAACATAGTAGATTGCTCCCTTGGCGAAACTAATAACGCGCATGAGCGTATTTGTTGATGATGAAAGTTTGGGTTTGCACAAGGTTTGGTTGGTGTGGCTGGAAAATGCCGCCCGTTTGAGAAAGTATTGGATGGGAATGGATCCATTTCCGCCTTCCGTTTCCCTTTCCCTCACCGATGACGGTGAAGTACAAGCACAACTCGGGAGCTTCCGCGGATGAGCATCCCCAGCATTTTCGGGGAGCTGTGGTGAGCATCACCGACGAACGAGAATTTCACTCCCCTACCTCGGATTCGATCAGGCCGGCAGCACCGATAGGAGGAACACTCGTAATTCGTTGAGCGTATCAGCCGCACAGCGGAGGTGATGGTATATAGTGTGTTCTGCCCTAGTGAACGCGGCATCTTATCTTTCCTTCCTTCTTTTTCGCAAGCAGATGTAGTGAGCGCGTGTCGAAGCGAGTGAGCGCGAAACGAACGCAGCTGATGGGAAGAGTTTGCGTTTGCGTTTTCGCCGCCCGCGTTCCACCCGCAAGACCCCCTGCTTCTGCGAGCCGTCGTGGGCATCAATGAATCGGAGGGTCGATGGGGCGCCCAAGGTTTCCGTTGATGAGAACATTTGACGATGACGTCACCGGGTGCACTTGCGCACTTTGGCCGGGTGCTTGGCGCTATCAGTACTATACTGTCCCCGCTTTTCCACCCTTTTTCACACAACCGTCTTGTCTCGCTCCCTCTCTGTCCCTCTCTAGCACGCACAGCTACAACGATGTAACTGTCTTTCTCGCGACAATAAGCCATCCCGTGTGACATTATGGTACACGCGGGCGGAACCGCGGTTGCTGGGCAGGATCCCTGCTCGCCTGGTAATGTGACAGCGTCGGTGAGCGAAGAAATTTATCGCTGCTCACCAGCAGCGACGTTTTTCGCGTCTCGTGGTTTTGCTTTTTCTTGCCACCCGATCGTTATGGGTGCGCCCTTTGTGGGTGTTTTCGTTTATTTTTTTCCTATGTATTAACGTTCAATATTACATCCTGCTGGTTGTTTAAGTTCTTTATAAAAATATCATTATACACAGCATGCTGAAAAATTATTTCATCGTTCGTTGTTCGAATTTACTACAAGTGATAGAGGAAACTTATATCAAAACTATTCAACAGAGCATACAAACTATTTATATATTTTAAACATATATTTTCTTACGTTAAGAAAAAGTTATAAAAATATTTTTCGTATTTCAGAAAACATTCCTAGATAGCTCATGCCGTTCGGGTACACCATTTTTACTTCTTCCTCTGGTGACCATTGGCGATCTTTCCCTATGTGCCGAAGACTCTTCCGGTCTTCGTTTCCTTTCCGAAAACCCCTGGCAAAAGGTACGCTTCCCTTTTCCCCCAAACGAGACGGAGAAAGTGATTCCGGAGAACAAGACCGACAACTAGCACCGGGTCGGTTCTCGTTCGGGTTGAGACATTTTGGGGTGGAAATTACGTTCGTCCAAAGAAAGCACGAGAGAGATAGAGAGAGAGAGAGGGGAGAGACAGAGAGGAGGGAGGGTAGGTTGGAGTAATTAAAGCATCCACTGACCGGGACGCAGGGATGTAGTTGTGTCGGTCGGTGCTTGTCTTGTTTCGGGCGCTTGGTTAAGACTACCTCCAGCTCGATGCTGCGAACCGGGGAAAATTCGAGCTTAATGAGTGAAACGTCGACCTTTTTTTCCCGGCTACGACGTGGCGGTACTTAATTAAGCGTGTTCTGTTTTAATTAGTTTTCCAGCCAGCGGTCCGCCACACCAAGGAAGTTTCTTGGAGAAATTTCGCACCAAGGGAAGCAGGGAAATTCTGCTTTTGGGAAAACGAATAACTCTCCCGCGTGTCGAAGGGAAAGTTAGAGAAACAGATGGTGTCTTCCAGCTCGCCGAACTAATTAAAAACGAGATAGTGTAGGAAGGAACACGTCTTGCACTCCTGTTTCGAGCTAGCAAGGGGCTCCTTCAGCAAGACATCAAACCTGAGTAATAGGCTTGCATGAGTCACAGAAAAGGATTCGTCGTCCTATCTCTATCTCCAAGGGATGATAATTAAAGGCACGCTCCTGCGCAAGAGGGCAGCCATATAAAACCCGTACACTCTTTGTCGGAATCGAACTGAAGAGGCTCCGGGCTATCGACGAGTAAGGTGTTTAGCATTACGAAAGGATGATTAATCGCTATACTGGTTTACGAACTTGAGAAAAACCCTTGTTTTAGCATCAGCTGTGGCTCAAGAGTGATGTTTGAAGTATGCTACCCTTTGTAGATTGCAGTGACGATTACCGACAGCTGGAAGATCAATCGCTCCATCGGCGTATTATCAACTAGCAAGAGAAATATGAAGTGTGAGGAATTATTGACTTAAACTTGATTTTTTGAAGTGCAGCAATCGAATGTAGCAAACGAATGGGGATTTTTTTTTTTCAAATCATTAGTTGTTAGTGTCATATAGTTCTATAAATGCACACTCCTAAACCTTTTTTGTCGTTGATAGTAAGGCATTTGATCGGCCATTTTCTTTGCATTTTATAATATTTCATTATAAGGGACTACATACTCTGCAATAGAACATGCTTTGTTGGTTCCGTATACACAATCATCCTTTACGGTGGCGTTCAAAATCAATTTCCTCAAATCACAATCAAATTTTGGAGAATAGGAAAAAAAGATTAAAACATAATTCGAAGAAAAAATGTTTATTATTAGTTGTGTGTGTAAATAATTGAACTATACAGATAATATTTTTAAACATAAACCACTTGAGGCATCTGAAACAAAAACTTAAAGTTTTGGACCTTGTTACAGAGAATACTACACTATATTTTTCCGTTCTGATCATGCTTTCAACAACTGCATACAGTGTTCGTTTGCTCCCAGTTGATGCAATCCACTCGAAGGGTTTCCCCATGCTGTTGACTTGTATGCAGCCGCTACTGACTTCGCTTTTGGTCCCTATCGGCCTCGGAGGCTGCGTCTGACTAAAGAGCAAACAATAGTTACATCATCATATTTGCTTGCCTCGAGCCGAGAGGAATCCTTCGTACGTATTGCGCTCGCCTACAACGGTGGAACGGCGGAACAAAGTGCCGCGGGATTATCTCGCATGCGTTCATGCGTTCGACGGGCCTGGCTAGTCAATCCATTACGTCTGGACTTGCCCGAACCAGGAAGCGACTGCGTCCGATCGTCATTTCGGCGAGCGGAAGAGCAAATTCTTCCCTCCAGTGGTGATAGAGCGATCAGAGATAACGGGAGCCAGTGACTCGCCGTTCGATCATACGGAACGCTGGCTGAAGCGTGCGGCAGGACCTTGACCTTCGCCAGGGAGGCGCAAACGGAAATTACCAGATGATGAATTAACGAATCAGCTAGTAGAGACGCCACTCCCGGGAGGAAATTACGCTGTGAGGTTTTTGCGTTTACTAACCCACGCTTTCCGTGACGCAATTGCAACAAATTCAAACCACGATGGCGTTCAAATTATTCCTTTGGCGATTTCGTTCCAGGCGAGTGAAAACATTCTGTGTTAGATTACGTTCTATTCGTTGCACGACGGAAGAATACGTCTTCCAACAACAAGAGCTTAGGGCGATCGCACTAATCATAATCAGGAAGAATCACAATGTAATAAGATTGTTTAATCGTGAGTTCTAGATTAATTTTATACGTTATTTCTCTCCAAAAAAGGGAGCGTGCAACTTCATGAGATAATAGCGCGGCATATTAAAAAAAAAATGATTCGAGATAATTTACCATCCTTTATTATATTGTTTCATAATACCATCTTATATTGAACGCAGGACAATGCTAGTTTTCACGTGTGTATTTTGTTTGTAAAGAAACTACACATCTATTTGTCGAGAGAAAGAAATTGTTTTTTAAATCCCTCAAAATTCTTCATTAGCATGGATTTTCTTTTTATTTCTAGAAGGATAGTTCGTACAATGTTTATTTTTGAATGGACTTTCAATTAAGAGCCATTGAAAGCATCCAGTTAGATGAAATCAGTAACACAAGTAGTTTGTTTTTTAAACATATCGAAATAATATACTTTATTTGTTATACATGTCAGTTCGTTATGATCCAGTATTGCTTTCATTTAAATGCTTATGTTAAAATGGTCAACAAATGCTTCACACGAGTTCGAGTAAACAGTAACCCGAACTCAACTATCTCGCAGAAGTTACTTCCACCCTCCAGTCGAAACTCATTCGATTGCAAATAATTGAGGCGTTGCGTGTACAACGATTGTCGCTGAATTTATCAGATTGTTCCGATTCGCTTCCTTACTGACAAACGCTTGTCATCGCTACTAGTTTCTTGCTGCCCAATCGATTCGCATCGATATGCGACGGGTATGACTCGATCGATAGCTGCTGGAACACGTTCCGCGAAGCGTGCGCGATCCACTTCCACTCGATGTAATTCGATATGCTGCGGCGTGCTATTTACAATGCGTTGCGATAGTTGATGATAATAAATAAAGGTTCAGCTCGGCGTTTTCCTCTACGGAAGGCAGCGGGTTGAATAAAGAGGATCACAGTGATTAGCCAGCGCCACACGTGTCGGTGGCTTCGCTTTAGGTGGTCTGCTGTGTGAGCAGAGCAAAAACCACGGATGACGGAGCGGTTGCGGAGCCCACTATGGACAGGGCGCCTTCTGTGGCTTCCGAAACTGTCGCTGGCAATGGTGTCTGCGTGTGGTTGACATCGTTGTCGGTCGCGGGTATGACCCCACAGTGATCGTGTTGTAGTGCATCGGCCGCGATGTAGAGGGAAATGGCCAGCGCTATCAGGCAGACGATCCAACAGATGGCGAAGCATCCGTAGCGCATTTTTATCCACCAAGGGTCACCGATAAATTTATTCAGTTCATCCTTCGTCAGGGCGTAGCTGTCGCTGCAAGAAATTGGAAAAAAGAATGATGAAAATTAAAGCTTTTGTTATGATTTGACGATGTTAATAATGACAGTTATAATGACTAAGATTTTGTTTCCTTCCATTCTTGACTAGCAGATGGTCAGAAGGTGGATGGCAACTTTGGGCACTAATTGTGATGCAGTGTTAAAGCGGCCATGACACACTAACACTGTCCTGCTATCCTGCAGTAGGGGATACGACAGACGGCGCTACAAAATGGCCCTGCAAATTGCCTTTTAACAGGACCATACCAAACGATCCATCATCGATCCTTCAAAAAAGGTGAATATGACAGCGTGAAAGGCGGCGCGTCTAAAGCGGGTCTCTGAAGGGAATTTTGCCTTATCAATTCTGTTCATCCAGGTACCGTTTTTTGATAACGATCGAGGTGTGTCCTCTTCAGGCACTGGACGTACGGATGTGGTGCGTTGTGCGGAAGGACGTACGACGTCAGCCCAAACAACACTTCAATTAGTGTACAAGGAGTGCAACAGCGGAGGAAAGTAAAAAGAACACACTAACGACAAAATGGTATCATGACAAACTTCACATGTGTCCACCGGCATTACATTTATCACTATTAGCGAGAATGAACAGGTGCAACTACACGAGTACTGGTTCTTTCCTATGAGTACAAGTGAGCCACGACGAGTCGCGTACGGCTACAGACGTGCACAAGAAAAGGTTTCGATACTTACTACTCTCGGAGCACGCCATTGTCGTCGGTGTTGTTATTATTACTACTTAAATTATTGTTCTCATCATCCTGCGGAATCGGGATGATGTACGTCTTCTGGTATTCCTTCGGCAGCAGCGAGGTTCTTTCGTTGATCGTCATTTTGAATCTGTGTTATATCCGGCTTCTCTTTTGTATTCGTATCGCACGAGTCAGATGTTTCCGTAACTTCTGGATTGGCGGTGAATCTCCTTATCAAACAGGCACACAAACTGGCGACACGAACGATATGCAAAAAGCCGACAAACTGCTGCACTGATGGTTAATACCCGCAAATAATGCTACGCTGGTCGCGTTCTGTCCGCGCACTCGTAGCAGAAGCTGTAGCTGTTCCAGAGCTGATTTCGTTTAGCACATGACTACTGACGGATGCGATCGGTCGGGTAGGATTTATATACAGTCCAGCCGGGAGAAATTCTGCTGAGCCACTCTCTGAAAATGGTCAGAGAATTTATTCCATCCCCATAAGAATGATGATCGTCACGTTGAGTTATCACCGTATCAGTTTTTATAATCCTCTCTCATTCTCATGAGACAACAAGAGATCAGAAACAAAAGCGTGTGATCTTCACCGTGAGCCGCGTGATCGCTTCTCGTTTAAAAGACATCGTGAGAGATCACTTGCAGCATCTCACTTTACGGTGGAACGCGCGCGCCAGAAAACTGTGCGATAATCAACAAAACTACGTACATCAACGACGTAATGCCCGTAACTTGCAAGATAAGGGCACGTCATTGAACTGCGAGCGATCCTCGAAATTCGCTTTATTTCATGGTCACGATCCAGCAGTGTAAATTGTTCTTCCGCATTGGTAGATGAAATTTCGAGAATGTGTGAGGCGAAAAACTTTACAGTTTGATATTTATAACTTTACGGTTCTATTATATGATTTTTGCCACTAACTTTTTTCGGAAACAATTGACAAATTCTAGCCTTTTTTCTATCACTCTTTATTTTTTATGCTTGATAAAAATGAATAATCAAATATGTGATTATTCATGCTATAAACAAAGAAAAATGTGAGAGGTTCTTCTTTACCTGGTAACAAGCTGAATTTATTTATGAGAATAATAAAATATTCGCGCCTTAATAAATTCCCTCATCAAAGTTGTTTCGCTCCCGTGACGATGCAATTAATGTGATTGAGTTTCTTTAACATTTTTTACACTAGGGTTCAAATGTGAAACGAGCTGTAGATTGTACAATCTACGGCAAGAAGCAAAATCTAATGTCTGGTTCCTTTTCTAGTTCGAGGTAGTTGCCACGCGTGTGTAATTATTCTGCCACGCGATTCTCAAAACCTTTCCTTATCACCCGTGAAGCTTGTCCGGCGAAATTGTTCTGGTCTGGCAAAAATTGATTGACAAAAGAATACATAGAAAGGAGAATAAGAATACAGTTCATTGAAGATTCTCCTCATCGCGCTTAATTGGTTGCACGTGGCGATGGAATCGATAAATAAAATAACACTTCGAACACACGATTGCTATCGTTCAGCAAATATCGATATTCTTAATAGCCATCTGTTTATGATAGATCCGGGTTGATCGATTTATTTGCCGTGTAGAGTTTTTGCGCTACACAAATTGTGGGAGAAATTTTGACTCATTGAAAGGGAGAATGTTTTCTTCGGTCGGCATATGTTGTCGATTATATTATCTCCAACGTCAGCGTGAAACTGTGATTAGGTGCGCTATCGGGCGGCCATAAATTAAATCAGAGCGTTCCATTTGCACCCTGACGAAACCCAAGTTCGATTTAACCGTCGTTGTGAGAGAAGTTTACATCCGGTTGGCAAGATTTCGAGGTCGAATGTATAGGTGATGCTTAACGATGTATTTATTTGCAAGGTATACTTAGGATGCTTTTCGTTTCGCCAAGTAAGTTTCGACGCATAGTGTTTAGTGAATTCGAGATTTTATCATGGAGAAGGGCTTAAGTTGCAAATAAACTTTCTCTTGTAAAAAGTTAATCCCCACTTGCGACCACATCGTGATCTACTATCTCCCCCTGTTTGTCCCTTTTACTGGTTGGAAATTGAACTTTACAAGGTTGAGGGTGTAAATTACACCCATATCGATCGCCAATCCGATAAGTACGGCTCTTCAAATATCGTACCACTTGTTGCCATACCATTCCTCGCGTCCCAAGGCTCACCCTCCCGGTGGAGTGTGCTAGGGGGAAATTTTACATTTTTCATTAGTTTCCCACCCGTTTTGAGCGCCCGAAGGTACAAGGAGTAAATTGCACGACGAAAGGATGTGGGGATGGTGAAACGATGGATTTGACCGGGTGTGCAAGGTACTCGACACTGTCAAGGGCAGATGTCGCGCTGGCGGAACTCCGGCGGTACCGCGTTACCTGGTGACCATGGCCGTGGCTGATAGGCTATGCCCTGTACCTCCCAGGGTTGCGTGTGTCACCCATGTAGGCCATTGTATCGATCCTTTTGGCGACGGTGGCGGAAGCTTTGGCAAGATAAGACCCCGGGATGCGCTTTGTGCGGATAACGGGCGGATGCGGGCATTCTAGATGCGTTTGCGTTCTGAATATGCCACACTCTCTGTTTCGCTCTCGCAATGTCACGGTACGGCCCCACTTGACGGTATCGAATCTTTATCACGACACTGGCAAATCGCGTCGGCATTATACCAACACCGAGAGCTTAGGCGTCAGTCGATATCGACGGTTGGCAGAGCCGCTTCAAATAGCCTGTATTGAACGGGGACGGCACGCAGTTCCCATCTGACTTGCAAGGCGAAAGGAAGATACATCGTAGAGACTGGTAGTGAAGTCTTCTTGATCGCGGCTTAAACGGGATGGATCGACGGGTGTTGGGGCTTGTGTTGGGGATCCTCGTGGCAGTGGTTACCAGTGTGCCGGTGGACGTGAACCAGAGGTATGGATCGTGCAAGCCAGTGCGTTCAGCAGAGCGATAGCTTCGCAACGTGTTAACTAATTCGTGTGTTGTTTCTATCCCGAATTCAATGCCACCCAATTAGGAGAGCTCCGATAATTATCAACAGCCTTTTAGGCAGTGATGCAAGTGTAGCAAGAATTTTTGAACACAGTTTTCAGGGTAGGTATTTCGGTAGGAAGAATGTTGAATTTGGATCAGACAAACGTAGGACTGTCTTCGGAAGGGGATTAATTTATCGCCTTGCACCAACCACAGACAAGCCAAGACAAGAACCAGAGTTAAGTCCTGCAACGGAAGAAGCTCTTGCAACTGATGTGCCCGAGGTGAACCCTGAAACAGAAGAACCGGTGCAATCTCCTGCAACTGAAGAGCCCGAGGTGACCCCTGAAACAGAAGAACCGGCAGAAACTCCTGCAACTGAAGAGCCCGAGGTGACCCCAGAAACAGAAGAACCGGCGCAAACTCCTGCAACTGAAGAGCCTGAGGTGACACCTGAAACGGAAGAACCGGAGCAAACTCCTACAACTGAAGAGCCCGAGGTGACCCCAGAAACAGAAGAACCGGCGCAAACTCCTGCAACTGAAGAGCCAGAGGTGACCCCTGAAACGGTAGAACCCGAGCAAACTCCGGCAACTGAAGAGCCAGAGGTGACCCCTGAAACAGAAGGGCCAGAGCAAACTCCGGCAACGGAAGAACCAGAAGAAACACCTAGAACTGAAGGGCCTGAGGTGACCCCAGAAACAGAAGAACCGGCGCAAACTCCTACAACTGAAGCGCCCGAGGTCACACCTGAAACAGAAGAACCCGAGCAAACTCCTGCAACGGAAGTGACACCTGAAACGGAAGTACCAGAGTTGACTCCTACAACGGAAGAACCGAAGGAAACTCCTACAACCGAAGAGTCAGAACCCACGCCCCCTCCAGAATTAGAAACACCCGCTCCGGAAACGGAAGAACCAGGGGCAACTCCTCCGCCCTCCGAGGTAACACCGGAATTTACCACTCCCGTTCCGGAGACGACAACGAACGGTGCCAGTTCCATCGCCGCCTTGGGGTTAACCTTCCTTTCATCGATCGTAGTTGCAAATATCCTGCGAGGACTATAAGGAATGTGAGTGAACTTGTATGTGTGTGTGGGTGTGTGTGTGTGTATAAACCGGATTGGTTACCAGTACGTGTTTGTGTGTGAGGCTATGAATGTATGTGTGTGACTGTGTGATGCGTAGGCGTCATCTACCGTACCGATTGCACGCCAATCAGAATGTTGCAACCTAGGCTTATCTTTACAACAGGCTACCAAAGACTTTACCAATGCAGTGCCTCCCATTTTATGATCGTTTAATGAAACGCGACTTAGCCCGGTACCTGCATTAGGCTTAATAAAATTGATTTCACGCCTGTTCAACTTTTATGGAGAGGGTATATCCAAAAAACCATGAAGGTGCCTGGTAGAGCGCAAATGAATCCGGCCTTGTGAACTCAAGCACATGCAATTGATCGGTCAGCAAATTACGGGGACTGCTGATTGTGGGTGTGCAACAGAAGAATAATTGCAGATAAGTATTCAAGAAGGGAAACATCGTGGAGGTACTTTATAATCAGAACTATCCGTGCAATTGTTATATCAATAAAAATAAACTATAAAATATCTCAACACTTTTTAAATTTATTTATTGGTTGATGGAAACGGGTATAAGTTTTCCGAGAACGTTGCTGAACACATTGTTTCATACACATACTAACAATTATTGGATAGATCTTACTTATCTTTTAAATCTACGCATACCCATCAGCACACAAAGATCCGTTGGTCCGTTATAAGCATGTCAGTATCATAAGGGTTTGGTTTGAAACATATCGAAACAATATACTTTTCTTTATTATTATGTAATTGTAATTCTATTTGATTTATTTATAATGCTTGCGATTAGTGATGATGATAAATAAAGGTTCAGCTCGTCATTTTCCCCCAAGGCAGGTAGGAGGCTCAATAAAAAGAATCACAGTGCAGTTATAAAACGCCATGGCAAGCCACGACGGCTTCGGTTTAGGTGGCCTGTCGAGTGAGCAGGGTAAAAACTACAGTTGTCTGAGTTGTTGCAGAGCTCTCTGTACCATCTGTGGCCTCCAAAACGGTTGCTAGGGACGGGGTTTGCGTGTCGTTGACATGGTTGTTGGTTTCAGCCATGAGCCCACAGGGATCGTGTTGAAGTGCATCGGCCGCGATGAAGAGGGAAATGGCCAGCGCTAGCAGGCAGACGAGCCAACAGAAGGCAGAGCATCTGTAGCGCAGATTTATCCACCAGGGATCGTCAATGTATTTATTCAGTTCAGCCTTCGTCATAGCGTAGCTGTCGCTGCAAGAAATCGGAAAAAAATAGTGATGAGTGTTGCTCGGTGCAACCGCGAATCTGTTACACCGAGTAGTTTGGTGCAGCCGTAGGATAAGGGTTATAAACAGAACGCAAAAATTGTAACGGATGTAACGCCGCATAATTAGTGGTGGTGTAAATACTGACATGAGTGTATGATAAAAGAAAAAATTGCTATAAAAGAGCATGCAAATTTGGAATAAAGTGGAGTCTGTTAGAGATTTCCGAACAGCATAGAGCGACTTTTTGATCGAACACTAGCAAACCCAAGACTCAATTCGAATAGCCCTCCGAAAGAGAGAGGACACTACCGAGCGAGCAAGAAAGAAACATTCCAATTCTATAGGCCTCCGCCGTTGAGAGGAAACTAGGGAAAGGAACAATATATATCCGAAATATCGTTAATCCGGGCTGCGGATCGCCATCCTTCGCGGGCGAGTGAGGAAGAGAGGCAGCAGGACTAACATTGGTGGCTCCAGAGAGGAACGTATTTAGAGTGATCGCAGGCAGAAAGAGACAGCACGCACAGGACATTGGTGAAAGCTGGAGAGAGAAAGCTGAGAAAGAAGGATACGGAGCGGAATACTGCCGCCAAGGGAAGGCACTCCAGGATAAGCACGTGTCAGCTTCTCAGAGGTCATAGTCCGTGCGTTCGTTATCTCTAGCGTCGATCGAGATACACAGAAATGAGATAGCGTACATTACGAGCAGACTCGAAATAATCCCACGCGCGATCCTTGGCAGGGACGTAAGAGAAGGAGAGAGAACTTATATCATCTCATCTCTCTCGCGCAGCTGACCAGCTCAAATTGCGTGGGCGGAGATTATTGAAAGAAAACCGCAGATCGTTTTAAAGAACACAACGATCATGATGAGTAAAGCGGACGGAGAAGATCCGTTTGGATTTGTAAAAAATCCGGAAGGAGCTTGCCGTTTATGTGTTCGGCCTGATGAGGCGGAAGACATGGTACAATGCGACGATTGCGATCGATGGTTTCACTTGAGCTGTGCACGTTTAAAGATTTCACCGAAAGAAAATCAGCCGTTTTCATGCGTCAAGTGTACGGCCTTAACACTGAATGTAAAGGGAAAGGCCAATCAGAAGGACAAAAATAACTCTCAGGAAATCTTGCTAAAACTGATCGAAGCCCTAAAGACGCGAGGGTCAGATCACATCGAAAAACGCACATTGATGAAATTGCCTATCTTCGATGGTAAACCGCGGGATTGGCCGCGATTTAAGAAGGCGTTTATTGAGACAACGATACATGGCGGTTTCAGTAAGATCGAGAATCTACATCGCATCGAGCAAGCAGTGAAAGGGGAGGCGGAACGCAGCATTAGGTCGTTGATGCTCGATCCCTCAAACGTCGACGCAATTTTGGAAAGGCTGGAAGAATGCTTCGGTAGACCAGAACTGGTGTACAAAGAGCTGTTGAGAGACGTTTTGAAAGTGCGAGTTTGCGACCAAACAAAGATCCCTGATTTATCAAACGGCTTAGAGAATCTAGTGATCAATGTAAAGGCAATGCAACGCGAGGAATACCTTAACGATCCGCGACTAGTAGACGAGCTGGTAGAGAAGTTGCCGCTACCCACACAGATTAAATGGGCTACATTTAAACTTGCTGCGACCAGCCCGTTGAATTTGGAAGACCTCGACGAATGGCTAAAACCTATAGCTAGAACCATGCGGATGATCAAGAAGCCGTGTAAACCGGAGTTGGTGCATGTGCATGGAGATCACAGACGCTTAGACGTCGCGGTGCACCCGAAGACGCTGCCGTCGTGCTCGCTCTGCGCAGAGAAGCATTACATCGCAGAATGCCGAGAATATGGCCGGAAATCCATCGCAGAGAGAATTGCTATTGCAAAAAGAGAGCGAATTTGTTTTGGTTGTTTGCGCTACACGAATCACACGGCACGCGATTGCAAGATCTCCAAAGCATGTGGAATCGAAGGATGCACGAAAAAACACCATCGGTTAATACACGAAGACGAGTCTTCAAAGGAGGGTGATGACCAGCGCTCGGGGTATATCAATCATCATCAAGGGGCCTCAAAGATATATTACCAGATAGTTCCCGTAACCCTGTGTAATGGAACGATGGAAATCAAAACGTTCGCGTTCCTCGACTGTGGCTCCTCGATTACGATGATAGAAGAGGAGACGGCCAACAAGCTCAATTTAGACGGCTACGTCGATCCTCTCACTTTAAAGTGGACGCAGAATGTCACCAGAATCGATGCGGAAAGCCGTCGGGTGAGATTGAAGATTCGAGGAGACAAGAACAAAGATTACGTTTTGAAGGGTGTGCGCACAGTTAAGAACCTACAGTTGCCGACGCAAAGTTTGAACGCGGAAGACGTCAAACAGTACGCGCATCTGAGGGACATTCCGATCGAAACGTATCAAAATGCTCGACCCACCATTTTGATAGGGCTGGGCCATGGTCACCTCCTAATGCCAATCGATAGGAGAATGGAAAACCCGAATCAACCGATGGCCATAAGAACTAAACTTGGCTGGGTTGTATTCGGCGTTGAGAACGCAAAAACGACCGACGAATGCTATTCCATGGTACACGAAGAGAATTCAATGAACGACATGATAAATCGCTACTTCTCGACCGAAGATTTCGGCGTGAAGCTTACAGAGCCTGTTGAGGCTGAAGACACAGTAACAGCAAGAAAAGGGCTTGAATCCACCTTAAAAGAAATTAACGGCAAATACGAAGTGGGGCTCCTGTGGAAGAAAGACCGTGTTCCATTTCCGGACAGCTTCCAGCAAACGCTAGGCAGGCTCGAATGCCTTGAAAAGAAGCTAGAAAAGAATCCGGAACTGAAAGCATGGGCAAAGCGGACTTTTAAAGAGTACGAAGAAAAGGAGTACATACGAAAGTTGACGCCCTCGGAGTTGATGAAGGAACAGGTTTTCTATGTCCCAACCTTCATCGTCCAAAATAAAAAGCCAAGGTTAGTGATCGACGCGGCGTCTAAAGTGCGCGGAATCTCCTTGAATTCCCAACTACTATCTGGACCGGACAATCTTACACCCCTGTTTGGGATTCTCATGCGGGCAAGGGAAGAACCGATAGCGATATCGGGTGACATAAAAGAAATGTTCCACCAGATTAAGGTCAGGAAGGAAGATCAAGACTTCCAGCGAATCCTTTGGCGAGACTGTGAAGCAGGGAGACATCCGGATATCTACGCAGTTCAAGTGCTCACGTTTGGTGCAACCTGCTCGCCGTCCTGTGCCCAAGCCGCAAAGAACAGAAACGCAGTAGAACATGCGAAATTCTATCCATTGGCAGAAAAGGCTATTTTGAATCAACACTACGTCGACGATTACATCGATAGTTTCGCGAGTCTCAATGAAGCCATAGCAACTACGAACCAAGTTATCCAGGTTCATGATAAGGGTGGTTTTCACATAAGAAACTTTGTGTCCAATTGCAAAGGTCTCCTTGAGTCAATCCCGGAAGCAAGACGTCAAGGCAAGAGCAACTGTCTTACGTTAGACGACAAGGCAGAGCAATACGAGAAAATTCTCGGTGTGTATTGGGACACAGCCACCGACACATTTGGATTTCGCGTGAACTATCAAAAGGCAGACCCTGCCATTTTGAATATGGGCCGCCCGCCAACGAAACGAGAATTACTCAGTTTCGTAATGAGTATGTACGATCCGATAGGCCTTGTCAGCCACGTCACGATACAAGGAAGAATTTTAATGAGAGAAGTCCACATCGCGTCTGAAGAATGGGACGACCGTATTCCCGATAATCTCTGCGAAAAATGGGGAACTTTCTTGCAAGATCTCGAGAGCCTGAAAGGTCTCACCATTCCTCGATGCATTAAGAACCCGTATGCTAAGAGTATTGTTATACACACGTTCGTCGACGCTTCCGAGGATGCATTCGCAGCTTGCGTGTATGCCAGCAGCGGTGAAGGTGACACGCAATACGTTCAGCTTATAGCAGCAAAAGCGCGCGTTGCTCCCGTTAAGCAGCTATCAATTCCGCGACTAGAGCTGCAAGCTGCCATCCTCGGTACAAGGCTTACGATTGCGGTAAAAAAGGAACTGCGCCTGCCAGTCACTAAGACGAGCTTTTGGAGTGACTCGCAAACCGTCCTGGCCTGGATCAAAAGTCGCCACCGGAAATATCACCAATTCGTCTCACACCGAGTAAGTGAAATCCTGGAACAGACAAGCGCGAGCCAATGGCGATGGGTTCCTTCTCAACAAAATCCGGCAGACATTGCGACCAAGAGAACTGCGGATGATAGTGCGTGGTTCAATGGACCCGCATTTCTCGTACAAAACGAGGAAAGGTGGCCAAAACCAAAGTTTGATAACGAAACGCGTGAAGAAGAGAGATCGCACCTAGTTGCGCATCATTCCGCGGGTTGGTTAAATCTGGAAGACTATCACAGCGATTGGTACAGACTAGTGCGCCAGGTGATCTTTCTACAAAAGTTTGTGGACTTTTTACGCGACAAGAAGAAGTTCGAGAAGAAGATAAGCATGGCCAACGTAGAAAGGGCAAAAAACGCTATGTATAAAAAGGCCCAGAAGGATATATACATCGACGAAATCGAGGACATACTGAAGCAGGGCCACGTTCGCGCAAAGAGTTCTTTACGGCATCTTAATCCGTTCCTCGACGATAGTGGTGTCCTGAGATCACGAGGGCGATTGGAAAACGTTACGGCGATTAGTGAGTATACCAGGACACCGATATTGTTGCCACAAAAACATAAGGTGACAAAACTTGTAGTAAGGGAGTGCCACGAGCGATGCTTACACCAGGCGGACAATGTAGTAATCGGTGTACTACACGAAAGATATTGGATCATAAATGCGCGCGCCGTATTAAAAAATGTTAAAAATTGTTGCCAGTGGTGCATTGTAAGAGCTGCTAAGCCACACGCACCGCAAATGGCTCCACTACCGGACTGCAGGGTGAAACCATACCAGCCGCCTTTCACACACACCGGGGTTGATTATTTCGGACCTATTGAAATCCAAAACCGGCGATCGGTGGAGAAAAGGTGGGGAGTGCTATTTACATGCATGAGCACGAGAGGCGTTCATATAGAAGTGGCTGAAAAACTCGATGTGGATAGCTTCATGATCTGCCTGAAGAATTTTCAACATCGTCGCGGAAAGGTCCGGCACATGTATAGCGACAACGGGACGAATTTTGTCGGCGCCGAAGCCGAGCTTAGAAGAATCGTTCTAGACCTGGACGTTAAGATGGATTCAGTCGCAGCTGCAGAGTACGAGATCGACTGGCACTTCAACCCGCCATCTGCCCCTCATTTCGGTGGAGTCTGGGAGCGGCAGATCCAAACGATTAAAAAGGGAATGAGGCAGATGATGGACGACTGGCGGCTGAGGAAGCCAACCCTGGAAGTGCTTCGCGCGACTCTGACTCAAATAGAGTTTGTCCTTAACTGCCGCCCCTTAACTCACATCCCGATAGAACACGAAGGGGAGGAAGTGTTAACCCCTTTTCATTTTTTAATAGGTCGGGGAGGTAGCTCGATCCCGCCGACGACGACATGGACTTCTGAGCTGGATCGACAAGAATTTAGGAGGAGTCAGCACTATGCCAAGGTGTTTTGGGACAAGTGGAAGGCCGAGTACGTGCCCACTCTCCTGAAGCGGAACAAGTGGACGAACAAGATCGAACCGGTGAAGGAGGGAGACGTTGTCGTTATCGTAGAGGACAACGGGCCTATTGGCTCATGGGCAAGAGGAAGAGTTACGAAAACCTTCGCGGCTCCGGATGGCCAAGTCAGAAAGGTCGAAGTGTTAACAAAGAACGGCATTCGCGTTCGTCCGGCAGTCAAAGTGGCCGTTATAGACGTTGAACAAAAAGAAGGGTTATTAGACACGACAAGAAAAAGAGTACGAGACAAGTCCGGTACCCGCTCGGCAGAAGGACAAGCGAAAGTGGGGAAGTTAGAAGAAGTTAACGATTGAATTTATTGGTAATTAGGCGGGCTAATTACGAAGGGGAGGATGTTGCTCGGTGCAACCGCGAATCTGTTACACCGAGTAGTTTGGTGCAGCCGTAGGATAAGGGTTATAAACAGAACGCAAAAATTGTAACGGATGTAACGCCGCATAATTAGTGGTGGTGTAAATACTGACATGAGTGTATGATAAAAGAAAAAATTGCTATAAAAGAGCATGGAAATTTGGAATAAAGTGGAGTCTGTTAGAGATTTCCGAACAGCATAGAGCGACTTTTTGATCGAACACTAGCAAACCCAAGACTCAATTCGAATAGCCCTCCGAAAGAGAGAGGACACTACCGAGCGAGCAAGAAAGAAACATTCCAATTCTATAGGCCTCCGCCGTTGAGAGGAAACTAGGGAAAGGAACAATATATATCCGAAATATCGTTAATCCGGGCTGCGGATCGCCATCCTTCGCGGGCGAGTGAGGAAGAGAGGCAGCAGGACTAACAGATGAGTATTACAATCTTTGTTTTGATTTGTCGATTTCAATAGAAAGGATATGACGGCTAAAGAGAGTCCTGTAATTGCTTCTAGTGCTGAAAACGTCCATGACACACTAACACTGTCCTGCTTAACCTGTAGTTTAGACTTTATTATCTTCAATTGCCTTTTAACCGGACCATACCAAACGATCCATCATCGAACCTTCAAAAAAGGTGAATATGACAGCGTGAAAGGCGGCACTTCTAAAGCGGGTCTCTGAGGGGAATTTTGCCTTATCAATTCTGTTCATCCAGGTACCGTTTTTTTGATAACGATCGAGGTGTGTCCTCTTCAAGCACTGGACTTACGGATGCGGTGCGTTGTGCGGAAGGACGTACGACGTCAGCCCAAACAACACTTCAATTAGTGTACAAGGAGTACAACAGCAGAGGAAAGTAAAAAGAACACACTAACGACAAAATGGTATCATGACAAACTTCACATGTGTCCACCGGCATTACATTTGTCACTATTAGCGAGAGTGGCCAGCTGCAACTACACGAGTACTGGTTCTTTCCTATGAATACAAGTGAGCCACGACGAGTCGCGTACGGCTATAGACGTGCACAAGAAAAGGTTTCGATACTTACTACTCTCGGAGCACGCCATTGTCGTCGGCGTTGTTATTATTACTACTTAAATTATTGTTCTCATCATCCTGCGGAATCGGGATGATGTGCGTCTTCTGGTATTCCTTCGGCAGCAGCGAGGTGGTTTCGTCGATCGTCATTTTGAATCTGTGTTATATTCGGCTTCTCTTGTTTAGAAGTTAGAAGTTTTTCCGTTTTCTGTTATTCTTGATTGACGGTGAATACACTGTCCTTTGTGTTCCTTTCTCGCCTTATCGAACAGGACACCCGAACTGTTTGGGAATAGACAAACTGCTGCTGAAGAAGCTGTTCCAGAGCCGTTCTCGATCACCACATAGCTTCTGACTGAGGGAAAGTCTCTTTGAATAAAATTAGAGAACATTCAGTCGCCGTAAGAACTAATAAATGTCCCGTTGGAGCAGATCACGCTCTCTCACCACCAACAAGTGAGACACACCGTGAGCCGAGCGATCGCTTCTCGTTGCAAAGACATCGTGAGAGATCACTTGCAGCATCTCACTTCACGCCAGAAAACTGTGCGATAATCAACCAAACTACGTATGTCAACGACGTAATGTCGACGAAACTGCGCGATAAGGGCGCGTCGTTGAACTGCCGGCGATCCTCGAAATTCGCTTCATTTCATGGTCACGTAGTATAAATTGATCTTCCGCATTGCTGCCATCATTGGTCGTGTCGACTGCCGTTGAAATGTTGCAATCTTAGCTGAAAATTACGACAACCTATTACAAACAACATGGATTATTTTACAGGGTTTCTCACCGATTACAATAAATTGCAAGCTAAAGCTAAAAGATGAAGGAAAGGGTGACAGAGTTTTTCATAACGGGAACTTATCGGTCGTCCGTAAAAGGTCCTGTACATCTGTAGATTAGGAAGTTTTATGAAAAGACAGACCAATACTTTTTTTTTAAATAATCATTTTATTTATCTGTCATCTTACATTGAACGTTGTTCGTTTTGCATTCCTCTTTCCGATGCTAGCTGCGAACGGCACACGGCATCATCTTCGTTCATCGCTGCTTGTCCTACAATAAGTGTATTTATTCTTGTTTTGGTTTTTTACGCATCCATCCATTCCTCCACCCACGCTGCGTCTGGCTCGGGTAACCGGATAACAACGGAAAACTTTAACATATTCCTTTCATTTACATATTCGGACACTTTGGCGAGTTCTACCACGCCGGCTTTTCGTCGCCCTGCAGTCGGCAATCGGCGTAACATAATAAACACTCTCAAGGAGTACAACTATACGCCACACGCCGGCTCCACTTGCGGCTCTGTACATTTTACGAGCATTTTAGTTTTCTTTTCGTTTTCAATTGGGTGCTACGCATCTTAATTTCCCTTCGTTTTCACGATCCCGATGCCAGCCGAAAGGGGTGTGCAATAAAGTAGGCGGTTTTTTTCCGAAAGAAGCAAACAGAGGGAGGCCAAATACACTTGCATTTCTCCTGGCGCTTTTCCTGGCGCCATGCGAATCGAAAAGGGAATGAGAAGCCAGCAGGGTTCAAATTTTTCCGTACATTCGTTGGATGTGTTTAGTATTTTCTAACTTGTGTAATTCTTCTGTGAGTTTGCTTCGATCGTACGAATCGTATTGCCAGTTTTAAGTCGACTGTTAAGCACAGTTTCTGCAGTGTACTTCAAATGCTTGGTCATGATAATGTTTCTTCCTTAAGTTTCCTTTCTCTTCCCATCTTTTTGTTTTTTTTTTCTTAGCAGTTCTTGTATCATCTGTATTGGTTTAGTACCATAGCAAGTAACTGTTTTTTTCCTGCTTACATGATTTTTTCGGTAATTTAGCTAATTCGTGTGTGTTACAGCAACAGTACACAAGCACTACACAAAGAGAAATCGGTCGAAAAGGGGAATTACACCGTAGCTACAATAGTAAGGATAGATGTTTGTAGTAGTAGTAGTTGTGAAGTAGTAGTATAAGTTGTCGCTGTATCAATATTGGTTTATGTAGCAGCAATAGTATTTCAGCAGATATATTTGTTACGTTCTCCTTGCATTGGTTTTATTTGACTTGTTTTGATTTGTTTTGCCGAGCATTCGTTTCAATGGTCTTTGTTTTGTATAGATTTAGGTTTTTCTTAGTTTTTTTTTTTTAGTAATAGCCTACAAGGTTTAAGGGTAAGATTTGATTCCAAAGTTGTCGAAAGGTAAACAATTTAGCAAAGTGCAAAGACGTAAGAAGTTTTTGAGTTGTTCCATTTTTGGTACCATTTTTTTTTAAAGTAGTTTTACTTGCTAGTTTGTTCAGTTGTTTGTTTGTTTCTTGGTTTTCGTCTTCCGTGTTTACTTCAGTTTTTCTCCATCGCCGGCAGCATCTTTACAGCTGCTGTGCAAGCATCGCCATGCAATATGATTTAGTAGTGTTTCACGTTCTAAATAGATTGTTCACATCGAGTATAAGAATGGAAGATATAACACATTCGCATTGAGGGGATTGTAGCTTGGTTCCGTACGCTCTGAACGCTGAACTCTTCGACCGCAACGGTGTTGGAATTTCGGTTCCGGTTCCGTATGCACTATGTTCTCTCGATTTGTTTCTACTAGTTTGTATTGTTCTAAGTGGATTGTGATGAATGATGGAAGAAACAGGAGTCGCGTAGCGATTCCGTGGTTGTGTGTTTGTGGATTGTTTTGCTTTTTTTTTTTTTTCATTGACACCTAGTTATGACCTAATGAAACTATTTTTAGGTTTGACGACGGGGGTTTTCCTAAGTTTCTTCTTCCATGTTTAACACCCCCACAACTACCCCGCAACTACCTCGATCATAAACTACATCCCCCCAGTAGCTATCACACGCACACACACATACACACCGATGGTTTTTTGAGACGAATTTTCGCTACTCGGTACAACAGGGATACACACAGGTAAGGACTCGGTTAAAAGCCTACTTTTGCTACTTCTGTGTCGCCGGAGCGATTTGCCCTGAACCTTCGGTGTTTTCGGATCACCGGATACTGCACTCCTTCTGCTCCTTCTTCGTATTATTCGTCTCCTCGGTGCGCCCGGTTTAACTTGTTTGCAACATGCACAATTTTAATACTAACTACTACTCCCCTGTCTTATAGTCATCTTTATCTTCATTAATCGTCTTTTACTGTTCGGTTTCGGGTTTTGGTTTTGTGTGTTTTTAAACGTCACTTGCTTTCACATTATGACTGTAGGTTTGTTCTTTTCCCCTCAGTTTAATATTATTTATCGAAACAGCTCCAAGTGGCTCCGCCAAAGAAACGATGAACGGCAAATAATTCTTTAACTACACCAACATCACATCAGTGGATAAACGTTTCTCGACCGAGTATTATTATTTTATTGACTTCCTTTCTCACTGCTGACCTTAAAAACTCCTGGCACTGGGTTTGTGTGTGTGTTTTTTAGTTGCATGATTCCCGGTATAGATCCCTTGATACACTTGGATTGTTATGCTTTTCTTTCTTCCTAATGTTTACTCGCGTTCTAAGCAATGTAATCTTTTCGCTTTTCTTTTACGTTTCCGATAGTTCGATTCGGACACATGCCGGACACCTGTAAAGTTTAATTCGAAATATCATTTCCTCACACTTAAAAATTAAGTAACCTAAACAAACTTTTATGATCTTTGTAGTTGAAATGGAAGAATGATGTTTGTATTTTTGATTGGTTGCGAATTGTTTTGTCTGGGGTTGCCGTAAATTGGATATTTTTGCTCCTCCCGTTTAATTAGAGTATTTGAGTACTGATCTGCTATAGGTCGTTTGAATGCGCTTTGCTTACCGTTTTTCAACTGGTGACTCGGGCTAGGGTTTGTGTTTTGAATTGCTTTAATCTGCCAGCCCGAATGATCAGCCTCCAAACTGGAGAAATCACCTTTCACAAGGTAGAACAGGGATGATCAGTAGACGACTAGGTTTTGCTTTTCGGACCCTGTTCCCACAAGAGGAATGCTAGGCGGATTTGAACATGGGATGCGCTTTATCTTTTTATTTCCAGCTATTCTGTTTGCAGTTCGTTCCATTCACTCGAAACTTGCATGTAAGTATCGTTGGATTTGAGTATTAAAAGTACCTTCAAAAAACCGCATTCGGGCGTCTTTTTTTAAATTTTGTTCTTACTTTTTGGTTTTGTTTGTAACTTTAACTAAGGCAGCAAAAACGGAAACGGATTTTCCGACTATTCTTATACGAAGCGTAGCGTACGTAGCGTAGCGTACGAGCGAAACGGTCAAAAGAATTTGTGAAAATTCTAGCATGTTCCAGTTGAAAAGCAGAGCTAAAGGGGACTTGCGTAGAAAAATGTAGCGGCCAGAATAAATTACTTTCTCTTTGGTCCTTCTCCATACCCCGCTCTCCTGATACCCCCGCGAATGTTCAGTTTGATCGAGTCGATTGGCTTTTGGGCGAAAAATGATTAATTATTTCTGCTCCGCTGGTCCATTTGTTTCCGCAGCGATATGTCTCTGTGTGGCGACTTTAAGCACGCGTTCTGGTATTTCTAGCAGTTTTGTATGTTTCGGTCATACGGACACCTTTGAAGCCTACACTACAAACTACGCGGTTCGTTCGTCTTTTTGCCCGTGCCTTCCTTTAGCTATTAAACGAACACGATCCTTTCTCGAAGCGATCCTGCACTCAACACGAGTCCAGCAGGATGGATTGTCATGTCGACAGTCGAGGTGGACAAGTCTTTAAGGAACGAGTTCACGCGCGATGAACACCAGAACACAGGATTTCTAACCCTAACGGGCGCGTAAACTAATCTGTTCGACTATCGTAGATGTCAACAGAATGCACTTCTTACGATCGAAGTAGGAGCCGAGTGAAGATTTTCTGTACCGGAGCTAGCGATGGGACATTAATGATTGCGAAATCTACAAGAGAAAAAATCCTGATGCTGTGGGTAAAGTTTGGAATTCTGCTAACATTTCGTGTGAAATAGACGAATCATGATCGATCAATCCGCAGGTGATCTAGCGCTTCTATTTGGCTGATGAAACTGCACTTACTAAAACCGTATGTACAATCGTTTTAAATTCAAATCGTTAACGTATAAGCCATTCTTAAGCGTCATAATCTACTAGAACGGAACATTCATAATCTACAAGAACGAAACATTGAGGGTCGAGGAGCAATAGACGGATAGACACATTTGGTTCGCGGCTTGATCTTCCCTGTTTTTGCATGGTGATCCTGTGCGACGTGCGATTCGTTTGCTTCGCCTTTTTTGGCTCTCCAGCTCTTTGCCGCTGCACTCACCTGTACATTCGCTGACTAGAATGATTTCGAGGCGTTTGGGGATGTAGCATTTCGTAGGTCATTAATAGATAAACCCTTCTCCTGCTTAGTTTTGTCTTTGTGCCTCGTACCACTATCGTACGAGCGTTCTCGTAGTTTTTGTTTGTTTCCCCTTTTTTTCTCTCTCGATCTTAATTTGTATAGCTTTCATACACCATCCACTGTCCCCGAGCGCCGAACGTTCATGGACGTAACAATAAATAAACTATCAACTCGGTTTGCCTTAACCCAACCACCCGCGGGACGCATTTTCATCCCCTCGGGATCTAACGAGCGTATAAAAATGAAAACCAACAAACTTAACTACGCAACTTCATCTTCCCTCCGCTCAACTATCCGCATTTGTGTTTTGCTTCACTGTTCACCTTCCCAGCTGCGACCGGTTGGTCGTTGCTGTCGGTCTACTTACTCTAAACGACTAATTTCAACAAATTTGGCAGATTGGTTTTCGTTCGGTAGTAGTAACATAATTTCTCCGTCTCTGTTTTACGTTGGATTTGCTTACACTTCCATCATATATCTCTACGGTTCAGTTTAAGTGTTTGTTTTTTGTTGTTTCTATTTTGTTTTATGTTTTTGTTACTAATTTCTATAGTTTGCTTTTGTTGTTTTCCTTTTCATTGCATTTGCTGGGCTTACGATTATTTGCTTATTATAGTATCTCTAGTAAGTTATGATTTCACTTTCTTTGCCCTTCTACTTATGCGAATAACATGTACAAATTAAAATGAATTAAAAAAAAATAAACCGCTAGACCTGCTTTCATGCGGGCTTTTCAAATAAAAGCGCATGGAAACAGATCTTTACAATGAAAGTGAATAGCATGTAGGACGTTACAAGTAGGAAAGAAAAGGAAAAGTAAAATGGCAACAAATTATCGTTAAAAACATTAGCTCCCTCCTTCCCCCAGCCGCTCGGGGCTGAGGAACGTTACTGGGTGTGAACGGTGTGTGCAACATTTATCGCTAGTGTAACAAATGTCTTCTTTTCTTTTTGTTGTTGCAACCATCGTCCCGCTTCCGCGTTGCGGTTGCTCTCGTTGTGATTCTGTGTTGGCTCATTACTGCCTCCTGCGTTAGCTTGTGCTGCGCAAAGGACATTTCATTCCCATGCTGTTCGTTGGGAAACGGTTGGCGCGCTCGTGTGTCTCTAATGTGGTCAAACCAGGGCTAACAAGCGCCCTCACCTTCCGTCTACCCCACCAATATGCGTGAGGAAGTTACTTGACAGCTTGCGCAACAGCGGAAAATGGTCAAGTAGTGAGTGAGCCACCTTTGGAAAGCGGAATGCACACCGGAACTGCGTTTGCTGTTCCGATCGTGATGTTCCGCTTCCTGTCTCCCTTGTCTTGCTCTTGTCTTAGAAACCCTTGATGATGCCGTACGCCTCCAAACTGCTGATCAGCAGGTACACGATCCACAGGGAGAAGAGGAAAATTGAGGTAACGATCTTGGCCTTCTTGGGGCCTCCGAGCTCTCCGCCGATGCGCTTGTTTCGCCGGACCATGAGCACCAGGATGGCGACCAGCGCCTCCGAGCAGAAGAGCGTCACGGAGAAGGCCAACCTGAAAGTTTAGAGATGGAAAGAAAGGCGTCAGTAAGCGGACCGGTGAAAAAGCGGCTGATCGCGATGATCCTTACGTTCCCGGCTCGACGTCAAACGACCGGCCGTGGTAGCTGTGGTAGCAGGCGGCAATCGTCCAGGCGACTCCAATGCCGAGGAACACGTTAACCGCATTGCTGCCCGTCACGTTGCCGACACTAGCATCGGCGTACTTGTCCTGGATGGCGGCGACCTTACTGGCGAACGTATCTGCGGGAGGAGAAAGCCACGTCGTTATCCTCTAGGCCAGTGGAGCTGTGGGGATGCCGTAGAAGAGGCACCCTATACCTACCTGGTATACTCGTTCCCAGAGCGACGAAGATGATGGCAGTGACCGAATCCTTGATGCCGAGCGTGCAGCCAAAGTGCGACGCAACGTCTCCGATGATGGCCGTCACGACACCGATGCAGAAGATGGATACAACGAAGCACAGATATCCTCCGGACATGTCTAGGAGAGAGATAAAAAAGAAAGAAGAAAATCATAAGCGCATAAGAATGAAAAGCGGAAGAAAACCGATGCTCCTCTCGAGTGCGTGCCTGTTGATGAATAAATTGGTCACAGGGTTCTTCGCACGGAAGTGAAAACCGAGCAGCCGTAGGCTATGTCCCACTTGTTTATCAGCCACCGGAACTCGGTCAAGTGCCCTTCCGAACCAAGCCGACCCATTGGCAGGACGTAAATTCATCGTTGCGGAACCGTTCCTCCCTTTCCCCACGTTTGTTCGTGCACCGGTATGTGGAGAAGGGTCTTATTTTTGCATGGCCAACAGCACTCGACGTTGAGATTGTTGTCTTTCCTAGGCACAACTCTAAAAACATGACGCATGGTGCAATTACAAAAAGGCTCGGAACTATGGGCAGTTATACTTTATGGCAACAGTATTTGTTTGATGTCGGATACTCCATTTATCATTATTAAATGTTATACTCAACTTCGCCTTTTTCAAATGATTTTCTCGGTGAAATGAGCATTCGAGTATTGGTTCGCCTTTTAAGAAAGTTTCCAGCAGGGTCCAATTTCTCCACCCAGACTTCTCACGTAGATATACAAATCCAACCGAAATTTTAGTTGAACATGAAATGTTTAAAATTTTCACTAGTACCACCTAACTACTATGACCACAACTTCGTTAGTGTCTACCACAAGACAATTGGATACCCGCGAAAACTGCTACCATTTATTCATGTCAAGTTTTTCGACGTCATCCATCGACGTCAGATGGATGAAATATTAGTTCCATCCACGGGGCATGATGGCAAGTACATCGGGTAGCGACTATATTTTTGCCCACGCTTATGCACCCTCACGGCATCTCGCGGTTCGGGGTAACCAAGGGGGGGCTTATGCTTCAACGAGCCCCATTTCCCAAACAAGGACGCGATCATCAGCAGGAATAAATATGCGGTAATAAAAGCAACGCTGGGATGAAATAATAAATATCGCTAAAGTTTACCAGCTCAGGAAACACCATCATTGACACCTAAGGTGAGACGGCACACATGCAATGTTCTTACTCTTGGTCGTTTGGCGTCAACAATGCGCTCCAACGAGCGTACATTATGCTGGCATATACGCTCCTCGTTACAAAGAGAGTGTAAGGGTAGAGAGGGAGGGGGTGTGGTTGGTTAGATGGCAAGTTCGTAGTGGAGGAAGATTGATGAATTGCTTGAGCCAGTGTGGTGAATGATTGATGGTGAACATCAATTCCACCTCACGCGCTTCCTCCATCGAATACGGACATCAGGAGTTGAGGTGCTTGTGTCGTACTCTGATGCACTTTTTTTTTCTCTGTTAGCCGCAAGAATAGCAATAATAATAATGTTATCGTTAGAAAAGATAAGCCAACATTGTGCAGTGACTTCTATTATGGCACTTTCCGTGTTTTCCGGAAGGATAGAGCAATCTACTGGTGATTCAATTCATTTTCCAGGTTGTGGCAAGAGTGAAACATGCTCGCTCGCCAACCAACCATGCTTCTGCCGGAAGGACAGTGTGTCACTAACCGTGTGTGCGGTTCACGGACCGAGCCTCCCGTTTCACCACCCCTCAACCTGCCGTCTTCACCGAATGTGAGGGACTCGTGTCCAAGTGGTGTTTGGTTACTGGAGTAGATCAACCCACCTATTTTCCATGGCGCTTTCCGGTGCCGTTGGGCAAATGCTTGTATGTAAATCGTTTGCAAACATCATCCTTCTCGCTGCGGCGTGGGTGGTCAGGCGGTGAAGGCCGATTAAAAAGGGCCGACGGACGGCAGACAACCGGATGGGAATGGGTTTAAAAAGCGCACCGGCGAGTGTGAATGCTGCATACCGTTCGCTCGACTGACCAACCCGGTCGTACGAGAGCCAACGTTGTAATCCCTTTTGGTCTTCAGAAGGGAGCGCCGTCGTGGTGCATGGAAGTCAGCAACGCATTAAATATACGTTACCAGGGTATATCATCACTCGGGCACGATAAGGACCGCTCAGTGGAATGCTTAGTGCCGGCGCTGTGGTAAAGAGTGAGCCGGTCGGTCAGTAGTCGGACCATCGGTATGGACCATATTACCAGGCTATATTTCACTTTTCTCCATTTACGTCCAAATCCATTGCGGACTTCCTCGTGCCATACGGGGCAAGACAACTAAGCAACCGAGCACATATAATGCTGGAAGAATGTTTCAGGAAGTGCAGCACATAACCGAATGGGAATCGTTTCGAAGCGAATCAAATTGTATCCAATTGCAAACCAATTGTTTCTCATCGTATCCGCAACTGTGAGAGTTTGTGAGATCTTTGCGCAGCTACTGCTGTACAATGTATTGTACAAAATATGGGTAAAGGTACGGCTTCCCATCGTTCCATGGCACGACATTACGTTTTCCGGGCGGTTTTCAATGTTGTACCAAACACAGGATAAAGTTCACTAGAGAGTGAACTGACTCATAAAATGCCTTTTTTCAGAAAAAAAGAAAATGTTATAATGAAACATCGTCTCGTTTTGTTGTGTATGCTAGTACTGATCCGGTTGAAGGAGGCAAAATCATAGATTTGAAAGCTTACATTGAACTGAAGCCACTGTTTCTGTCTTATATAATTATATTCTTAAGAGAAGAAGAAGATAAGAGAAGTTTATCTTAAGTAATTTATGTAAAGTAACAAGTGTTATATATCTTCCCCTTTGATTGGCTGAAGATTGATCAAGAACATAAATATTTAATATTTAATAATTACTGGATGAACGCGCTGATGTAGGCCCGGTGTCGTTATGTTGAAAATGAATTATCGTAAGTTTCTTTCAAATAAAACTCTATCTGAACAACCATGGTAACAGCACCTTGCAATGGTAGAATGAATATAAGTTTAAATATTTGGTGTCACTATTTGAAGAACTTTGAAGATCTGTCTACCCACTTTTAACAAGAATATCCCTTTTTGTTTGGTTCATTTGCTAGGAGCTTGTGCACGCTTTTCTTCTAGATCAATACTTACACCGGAACTGTTTTCACAGAAGCAATGTGTTCCCATTGCCCTCGACCATATTTCTATTCCTTTCCCGAACAGGAATGCAAAAATAATCCTCCAGGCAGCATTCGAGAATAGCAAAAGAACTATTCCGAGCACAGAAATATGCCGCCCTTATCGATTCGCCTGAAAACGGTGATCCGGAATGAAAACCGACAGGGACATTTTCCACTAGCGCCCTCGGTGAGGTGCGCCACGGTGGAAGAATTTCGCCATGGTGGCACATTCCCTTTCAGAAGTAGGAAGGTGTGGCAGAGTGCTTCCAGTAAACTACGAGCGGTTAATGGGATGAAATATTCTTTCCAACCGGCGAACCATGGACGGCACCGTGGAAACTTCAAACGTCTTCGTGCTTCGTGGAATAAAGGGGGCACAATTTTCTCGTTTTCTTCCATTTTTGTAGACATACTGTCTGTCAGAGTTAAAGTTGCAAAGTGTCGTTACCCGGTATAGTTCAAAAGGTTACCTTTTTAAGTTATACAGCGATCTTGGAATTGTGGAGATTTCCAGAAATTTTTTAACATTTCAAATAGTTTTTATAGTATAGTTCAATTTTCTTTTCTGAATCTCAAGTTCAAGTAATAAATTAATTTTAAAAGAAGATGCTATGTTGTAGGTTAATTTTTGTGTATATACTAACTTTGAGTGCTAAGTGAATTGAACAGAACAACTTTAAGCGGCATTAATGGAAGGACTAAAATATCCTAGAACGCACACACTCTCACGGTTCTCTGTGGCATTTAAAAATTTATGCTTCAAGTCCAATTTGTAATTTTCACTGTCGAATTGAAGATTATCATTAATTAAAAAGACCACCAGCTGAACAGGGAGCCGGTCGGTTTGTTGGAAAGGGAAGTTATAACGGCGGGGCGCAAACTTTGCAGCAACAATGAGTCTCAATTTGGGGACACTGCCAGCGAAAGTATCCACTTTGCCGATGCGTTACGGCTGGCAATCAGACGTTTCTTAGGACTTTTCCTTTTCCTCAACTGAGTCCTTCGGAAGGGCAATAAAAAGGGAATGGCAGTTTGGAACTTATCAAATTAGTTAAGATCGGCCGGCGAATGTTCATAACCGGCTTTTTTGGGGTCGAGTGAGACGAAAGGTCGTATTGCGTGATTAGACCACGCTCGTAGTTGATAAATGTAAAGCCATATTGTGCTGGTATTTTAAGCAAGTTATAAAAATGGCTAGTCATGGCTTCAGGTCATACAATAACTAACTTGCTCAATGACATACTATAATTATTCAATAATAATAATCATTCACAACCGAGTACGCCCGGGATAAGGCAAAATACAAGGAGGAAATGCCTTGTGATTATTAAATCTATCAGCACAGGCGGTGCTGAAAATACGGCAAATGCCGTCTTTATAAATTTA
The DNA here is from genome assembly GCA_914969975.1 of Anopheles atroparvus. Taxonomy (NCBI): domain Eukaryota; kingdom Metazoa; phylum Arthropoda; class Insecta; order Diptera; family Culicidae; genus Anopheles; species Anopheles atroparvus. The sequence continues at coordinate 45,226,151 of CAJZCY010000001.1, read as the reverse complement.
AATTAAAAAAATAAAATAATAATCATTCCGCTACCCGAACTTACCTGTTGGTGGAATAAAGGCAAATATAATCTTCCAGAACAGCGTGATGAAGTGCATGATGTAGTCCATGCAGCTGGGCGTCGGCTCTTCGTCGCCCTCGCCCTTTTCACCGTCGTCGTCACCTGGAAAAAAGGGAGAAGGTTTCAAATTTGCACTCGTGTCCTCTAAGAAACGAAGGCTAGATGCTCCTAACGCCTTTCCTTACCAGCACTGACGGTGAGTGCTTCGACGAACTGTTCCTTCCAGGAAGAGGTGCCGATCAGGATTGAGGCATTTGCACGCTGTACTAACTTATCTACGGTGTTCTGGAAAATGAAAGGGGAGACAAAGGATATTGTGTTTAATAGTGGCAGGTTCGAATAAGGGGTAAACTTTACTTTTTGAAATGCTTGAGTATCAAAATGTAAAAATAAATCCTTGTTGCTCGAAAAAAAAAATCCTACTGCGGTTCAAATACAAGTTGCGCCTAAATGTAGGCAATGTATCATGCACGAAGATGTCTGACAATTGTCGTGCAATTGTAAGACGCAAAATGAACCACAACAAGCGTTGTGGTGCAAAGAAAATGTTGCCCTTTTGCGAGCGGAAGGTCTCTTCCCCCCTCAGAGATTGTGCCTCACTCCAAACATGAACAGGGTATTCCACGGGAAACAACTCGAACTCGAAGCAAGGTCCACGCGAGGCCAAGGACGCTGGGGTTGTCTTAGCGGTCGATAAGTCGCCCCCAAAAGATTGCGAGTACAGCGTTCGATACGCGGACGCTATCGATGCCTGGTGCTGCGCCGAAGATAAGCCGGATTCGCGTTGGGCGAACTTCCGACCTTCCGACCAGTGCGTTACGGTCCGTCTACATTATGGTCGCGTTTTGGACGTTGCTCCCGTACGGTGCTGCGGCGCTGGTGCTACTGCTCGGTGTCGCGATCCGCCTGTTTCTCCGCCGTCGGCAAACATTCTGGGCCCGTCACGGGCTGCCCAGCACGGCCAGCGAGCCCCACCTGTTGTATGGTAACGTGCGCGGCATCTCTACCGAGCGCCATACGGCCACCATCCTGCTGCAGCTGTACCGGGAGTTCCGCGAGAGACGCCTGCCGGCCGGTGGCTTCAATCTGTTCTTTTCCCCCGTGCTGCTAGCCGTCGACCGGCGTTTGATCGAGCGCGTGCTGGTGAAGGATTTCACCCACTTCCAGGACCGGGGTCTGTACGCGAACGCGAAGGTAAACCCGCTCAGCAGCGAGACACTGTTTGCGCTCGGCGGCGAAAAGTGGCATCAGCTGCGACAGCGTCTAGGTACGGCGCTGGGGGCGCCAAATGTGCGCGTCATGTTTGCGGCAACGGTGCGCATCGCTCAGAGCCTGACGGAATATGTGGCGGGTAGCGGGCGCCGGTTGGACTTGGAGTGGACGGACCTGCTGGCACGCTACACCACGGACGTGATCGGGAGCTGCGCGTTCGGCATCGACAGCCGCACCATCCGGGAACCGCGGGCCGAGTTCCGCGCCATGGGCCACCGTGCATTCCGGTGCAGTCTGCGGCGCATGTGGAAGCTTCGCTTCGGCTACTGCTTCCGCCGACTGGCCGACGCCCTGCGGGTGTGCGTGACTGAGTCGTCGGTGGAGCAGTTCTTTCTGCAACTCTGCCGCTCGACGGTGCTCCACCGCGAGAGCTACCGGGCGGTGAAGAGCGACTTTCTGCAGATCCTGCTGGACATGAAGGCCCGCGGTGAGTTGGACATGCGGCAGGTGGCCGGCCAGTGCTACACGTTCTTCATTGCCGGCTTCGAGACGTCGGCCAGCTTGATGAACTTCTGCCTGTTTGAGCTGGCCAAGAATGGCGCGGTGCAGGAGAAGCTGCGTGCGGCCATTCTGACCGCGTTGGACGACACCGACGGGCAGCTGAGCTACGACATGGTCATGTCGTTGGGCTACCTGGACCAGGTGGTGAAAGGTAGCTCCCTCTCGGTCTCAGTTGCGACGGAAATAAAGCTCTCTCTCTCCTCATTGCAGAAACCCTACGGATGTACCCGTCGGTGGACTTTCTGTTTCGCGTGTCCGGCACCGACTACACGATAGAAGGGCTAGGAACGGTGCCCCGGGGAACGCTGGTCGTCGTACCCGTGCACGCCATTCATCACGATCCCGCGTACTATCCGCGGCCGGAAGTGTTTGATCCGGACCGGTTTGCCGGCGTAGGATCACCCCATGGGTCCACCACCTTCATGCCCTTCGGTGTCGGCCCTCGGCACTGCATCGGGGCCACGTTTGGCCTGATGCTCGTTAAGGTGGGCCTAGTGGCACTGTTACGGTCGTTCCGCTTCTCCCTCGACGCTGCCCGCATGTCGGCGGACGTCACCTTTAAGCCACGCTCGCTAGTGCTTGCTCCCATCGGGGGCATGTATTTGAACGTCGAGCGCGTGTGAGGCATTAAGCGTGATCAATCAATGGTGCCTTTGGACGCCCCTATCCCTATCCCTCGCTCAAACCGTTACGCACGTGGGACGTCAAGGTCAGCGGGTGGATCTATAACGGACAGGCAGGGGCGGGTGCTGCAGTTAGCGTTTCTTGCAAGTCACTTGCCGCGTGTTTGTCTGTGTGATATCGATCTGGAACCGAGATACAGTTGCCCCAAGTAAACAAGTCCCCAAGCAAAACATCGTGTAAATTATAAAGATAAATAATCGTCATCATGAAATCATTGCCGTTTCGGTAACACTGCCTAAATCGCGGTTTGATGACCGTTAAGTCACAGATATACATGTGCTTCTGTAGGTGGAACGTGATGGATACTGGTGGTGGTGTGTGTGAATGTGTTTGTCTATAAATAAATCGCTGGAAAACGTTATCTCTTTCTTGCGCATGCCGCGAACCAGGGAATCTTTTTTCGGAGATTGTTTCGCTATGATGTGTACACCGAAAAACTCTGCTCGAGCTAGTAAGCGAGTGGCGTTCGTTTAAGCAACATCGACGCCACCATGGAGCTCGTAAGTATCGTTTTAGCTGGCCTTCTCGTGCTCGTGTCGTGCGTGTATCTTTTCCTGCGCCATCGGTACAACTACTGGACGCGGCGCGGTTTTCCGACCCTTCCGAACCAGCGGCTGCTGTTCGGGCACGTGAAGGGCATTAACTCGGAGCGACATGCGTCCTATGTGAACCGTGAAAACTATCAGGCCCTGAAGAGCCGCGGGGAGGCGTTCGGCGGCATCAACACGTTTATCATCCCGATGGTCGTGCTGGTCGACCCGGAGCTGATCAAGACGATCCTGGTGAAGGACTTCAGTGTGTTCCACGACCGGGGCCTTGTTGCCGATCCCGAGGCAGACCCGCTGTCCGGGACGCTGTTCGCGCTGGAGGGTAAAGCGTGGCGTACCCTGCGCCAGAAAATGACGCCAACGTTCACCTCCGGCAAGATGAAGCAGATGTTCGGCACGATTGTGGAGGTGGCGGAACGGCTGCGGCAGCACGTGGACGAGCACTTGCACGAGGGGCGCATGGAGATGAAGGACATCCTGGCCCGCTTCACCACCGACGTAATCGGGACGTGTGCGTTCGGCATCGAGTGCAACACGCTGAAGGATCCCGACTCGGAGTTCCGCAAGTACGGCAACATGGTGTTCGAGCAGAAGGTGTCCACCTTGTTTAAAATCACCTTCATTCTCCTCGCCCGGAATCTGTCCAAGAGGATCGGCGTGAAGATAACGGACAGCGGTGTGGAGAAGTTTTTCATGAATCTCGTCCGGGAGACGGTGGAGTATCGGGAAAAGCACAACGTGCAGCGAAACGACTTCTTGAACCTGCTGATACAGATCAAAAACAAGGGAAGTGTATCGGACAAGGATGAGGCCAACCAACCGGTCGGCACGGGTGAAGTTGGTATAACCATGAACGAGCTGACCGCACAAGTATTCATCTTCTTTCTGGCCGGCTTCGAGACGTCTTCGACCACGATGAACTTTTGTCTGTACGAGCTAGCGAAGAACCCGCGCATCCAGGAGCGTCTTCGGGAGGAAATTAATAAAGCCATCGCAGCCAACGCTGGCGAACTGACGTACGATGTGGTGATGGGCATCGAGTACCTGGACAATGTGATTAATGGTAAGGCAAGATGATCTTCCGGTGTCCAGCTTCCTTCACTGAATGTTTTGTCATTGTTCCCTGCAGAGACGCTGCGCAAATATCCACCATTGGAAACGATAACGCGAGCTCCGGAACGGGACTACACCATCCCCGGGACGACTCACGTGATTCCCAAAGGGACGTTGGTGCAGATTCCAATCTACGCCCTACAGCACGATCCGGATTACTTCCCCGAGCCCGAACGGTTCGATCCCGACCGATTTCAGGCGGACGTGGTCAGTCAACGACCACCGTACGTCTACATGCCGTTCGGTGAAGGACCCAGGATCTGCATCGGATTGCGGTTTGGCATGATGCAGGTGAAGCTGGGCCTGATAACGTTGCTGCGCCAGTTCCGCTTCTCCCCAACCGAGGACACCCCGGAACGCATCACGTTCATGCCCAATGTGTTCGTCCTCTCGCCGGACAGAGGGAGCTATCTACGTGTTGATAAAATTTAGAAGTCCCTGCCTGGATTGGAGCAGGAGGTGCTTCAGTTTGGATCGTTCCTTGGGGTCGTGCTTGCTACAGCCAATCTATTTATTGAACGCAAAGATTGCGTCATCGTGCCAAAAAACTCGCTTGATGTTTACCATATGTTGAAATGTTTATAGGAATAAAGATGCGCTAGAGTTTCGTTTGCGCTCTTCGTGTTGGTTTCACCGAACCGTGTGTGTGGTTTGTTCGTTTTATTTTTTGCTCCGACAGTTTGTTTACACGTTCTTTACGGTCGTTCCCAAAACGTTGGTTTGAATTCTGGTCTGCTGTAAATCTCGCATTCCGTTTTCGTGGTGGTGAGAAACGCATCCCGTTAACGGGACCCAGCCTGGAAGGTGGATGTTTAAAAAAACGATCGTAAGAATCCAGTGCTTGCCTGGGCGTGGTTGGTAAAACATCGACCTTCAATATGGAGCTACTCGGTGTGGCGTTGCTGTGTTTCGTGCTTTTCTTATCCGTTGCCTATCTGTTCCTGCGCGATAAGCAACGGTTTTGGCTGAAACGTAACTTCCCGCACAAGCCTAATCCAGGGTTGCTGTTCGGGCACATGGACGGCAACGGAAGCACTCGCCATGCCGCGTACGTGACGCAAGAGGTCTACCAGTACGCCAAAGAACGCGGCGAACGGTTCATTGGCATCAGCTACTTCTTCATGCCACTCGTGATCGTGTGCGATCTATCACTGGTGAAAACGATCCTCGTGCAGGACTTCGGCGTGTTCCATGACCGTGGAATGTACAGCAACGCACGGTCGGATCCACTGTCCGGCCATCTGTTCTCCCTGGAGGGGCACGAGTGGCGCGTACTGCGCCAGAAGCTCACGCCAACATTCACGTCCGGTCGGATGAAGCAAATGTTCGGCACGATGCTAGCCGTGGCGGAGGAGCTACGCGACGTTATGGCCGAAGGCTGTACAACGGCTATATCGGGCGTGTTTGAGCAGGAAATGAAGGACATCCTGGCCCGCTTCACCACCGACGTGATCGGGAAGTGCGCGTTTGGTATCGAGTGCAACACGCTCAGGGACCCCGAGTCGGACTTTTTGAAGTATGGCAACAAAATATTTCAACACAAACTGTCCGCGGTGGTTAAGATTTTGTTCGCGATGATGTTCCGGGATTGGGCCAAGAAATTGGGTGTGAAAGCAATGGAGGATGACGTGGAGTCGTTTTTCATTAACCTCGTCCGGGAGACGGTGAAGTATCGGGAAAAGCATAACGTGCAGCGGAACGACTTCTTGAACTTGCTGATACAGATCAAGAACAAGGGAAGTGTGTCGGATGTGGATGATGAATCGAATCATGGCGGCACGGGTGAAGTTGGCATGACCCAGAACGAGCTGGCTGCGCAGGTGTTTATCTTCTTTGTGGCTGGATTCGAGACATCCTCAACGGTGATGAACTTTTGTCTGTACGAGCTGGCGAAGAACCCGGATATCCAGGAGCGCCTCCGTGAAGAGATAAACACTGCTATAGACCAAGCAGGAGGTTCCCTGTCTTACGACGTAGCTATGAGTATTCCCTACTTGAACCAGGTTATCAAAGGTAAGTAAAGTTATGCATTGAGCCAGGCGACTCCTCTACCGTACGTCTTTGATTTACAGAAACCTTGCGTAAATATCCCCCTCTTGAGTCAACGAACCGAATGGCCGTGCAGGACTATCCGATCCCCGGGACGACGCACGTCATTCCGCGCAACGTACTGGTGCAGATTCCAATTTACGCCATTCATCACGATCCCGACTACTACCCCGACCCGGACCGGTTCGATCCGGAGCGTTTTTCACCGTCGCAAAGCAACGGCAGGCCACCGTATGTGTTTCTACCGTTTGGGGATGGGCCCAGACAGTGCATTGGCATGCGCTTCGGGTTGATGCAGGTGAAGGTTGGTCTGATCACTCTGCTCCGCCGCTTCCACTTACGCCCAACGCAGAAAACGCCGGAACGGATAGTGTTTGATCCAAAAACATTCATTCTTTCCCCGGTCGGAGGAAATCATCTGAAAATAGTGCAGGTTAAATCTGACAAAGTCACCAAGCTGATGTAGAAAGGAAGCAATGCAATGAAGATTTGAATGAGGTAATTACAAGAAAATGTAATAGTTTTTTTTTAAACAAGCCTCGGCAGCTAACGGTTATTTTAAGTCTGAATTTTGAATCTCGCAACTCAGAGGGAAGTCGAATAAAGTGTTCACGGACTTATTAACACATTTTACATATTGCATAGCATATTGCAAATAGTTCGATGACTCACTCAACGACTGATGTGAAATGTCTTTTTATGGCAAAGGTATGTTATCAGCGGTAGATAAGAAACACGCGCCGCTGTGGAACCTGTCCTTATACGGATGCCTATGGATAATACGCAGAGCGATACCGTGAGCATAGGTCAAGAACCAGCCCCCCATTTGAAGGGAATGAAGCTGATCGTTTGCTTTCGGGCCCAACTGCAGACGCGAGGGGTTTTGCGGGTGCGTGATACATAAAGAGAATATGCAAGTCATCGTACAACGTTTTTGGCATGTCCATTGTACGCACACCACTACAGGTGGAAGGAAAAGTGTTAAATAGATGAGGAACGTCGAGTTGGCAGTCAGTTGTGTAGCCATCGGCCAAAGAAGCAAGATGGAGCTGTTGAGCTATGTGTTGACCGCGTTTGTGTTTATCGTCTCGATTGCGTACCTGTACATACGCAGCCGGCATAATTTCTGGCGGGACCGGGGCTTCCCGTACGCCCGCCGAAAGACGCATCTGCTGTACGGGCACATGGAGAACAATTTCACGACGACGCATGCATCTTACATCAACCAGGAGCTGTATCGGGATTTCAAGGAGCGCGGCGAGGCCATCGGAGGCATGAGCTTTTTCATCATACCGGGCCTGATTGTGGTCGATCCGGAGCTGGTGAAGACGATCCTGGTGAAGGACTTTAACGTGTTTCACGACCGAGGCGTGTTCAACGATGCCAAGGCGGACCCGCTGTCGGCGCATCTGTTCGCGTTGGAGGGACCTGAGTGGCGCGTGTTGCGGCAAAAGCTTACGCCGACTTTCACTTCCGGGCGGATGAAGCAGATGTTCGGTACCATCCAGCAGGTGGCAGAAGAGTTCCTGCGGTACATGAACGACAACTGCCATCAGGAGATAGAAATGAAGGACGTGCTGGCGCGCTTCACCACCGACGTGATCGGAACATGCGCATTCGGTATCGAGTGCAACACGCTCCGGGCGCCTGATTCGGAGTTCCGAAAGTATGGCAACAAGGTGTTCGAGCAGGACATGTTGCTGATGGCGAAGTTTGTGTTCGCTTCGATGTTTAAAGACCTGGCTAAGCGAATCGGCGTCAAGTTAACCGACGAGGGTGTAGAGCGCTTTTTCATGCAAGTCGTCCGGGATACGGTGCAGTATCGTGAGAAGAATAACGTGCAGCGGAACGATTTCATGAACCTGCTGCTGCAGATCAAGAACAAGGGCAAGCTGGATGATGCTGTTGGAAATGTGGGCAAGGGGGAAGTCGGCATGACCCTGAACGAGCTGGCGGCGCAAGTGTTCATCTTTTTCCTGGCCGGCTTCGAGACGTCCTCTACCACGATGAACTTCTGTTTGTACGAGCTGGCAAAGAACCCGGACATCCAGGAGCGCCTACGCGAGGAAATCAACAGCGCTATAGAGGCAAACGGAGGCGAGGTGACTTACGACCTTGTTATGAACATTCCCTACCTGGATAATGTGATCAATGGTAAGATGTCCAGAGTGCATTAATCAGTCATTTAGGATTGATTTCAAACTTTCGTCTTCTTCATCTAGAAACCCTACGAATGTACCCACCGGTTGAGTCGCTGACCAGAGTTCCACTGCAGGACTACACCGTTCCCGGAACGAAACTGGTCATCCCGAAGGATACGCTGGTGCAGATCCCGGTCTACGCACTGCAGCACGATGAAGAGTTCTACCCCGAGCCGGAGCAGTTCATACCGGACCGTTTCACACCGGAGGAGGTGAAAAAGCGACACCCGTACGTGTTCCTTCCGTTCGGCGAAGGGCCACGGATTTGCATTGGCCTTCGGTTCGGAGTGATGCAGGCGAAACTCGGACTGATCACCCTTTTGAGAAACTTCCGTTTCTTGCCAAGCTCTCGAACACCCAGCAAAATTACATTCGACCCGAAATCTTTCATTTTGTCGCCTAACACAGGCAATTATCTGAAGGTTGATAAGATATTGTAGACGCAATGGGTTTCGGCCACCTTCAAGTAGAAAGAGATAATTGCGTTGGCTGGTATGAGAATGTTTTTTTTTCGGCAATTTGATTATTGCGTAAGATAAGATACGGCAAGGAAATTTGAGACTTGTACTTGCATAAATAAAAAATTATTTAACAACATACATTGCGAGGATGAAAGTGGTACTTTCGTTGACAAAGAAATGTTAAGCTAAGCTGTTGTGGTTTGCGGATGGTCCTACTCATTATCCGCACGTGGTGTCTCTTTATTTATTCTTATATGATAAGAGACAGCAATGTGCGAGGCAAATCGGTCGTAATTTGCTAAAACTAGGAAATCATTATATTGGTTTTCGTTAGGAAAATGCATTCCGTTTTTCGTTGGGAATAGACGGAACAAGAAGAAAAAAAGGTGCGTTTGATGTTTTGGCAATTGGGCAGATTTCATCATTTCTTTTTTTTGTCATCTGATCAAATGCTTCTAACACACGAGATCATCAATGGAGAGGTGATCGATTCCCTTTTTTTTTATCCTAGTGTGATGTAACAATCGTTATTCTAACATAAGTTTATGCACATAGACCCTCAAATTGGGGAATTTAATATACACCACTACCCTTCAAAGGCCATCAAAAATTTAAAAAAAACTAGCACATACCAACATACACACGCTATAGACCGCTTTTTGAAGTTCTCCCACCACTGAAAATAATGAATTTGCGAGTCATGGCGTCGAGTGGAAATATGCCGCATTGCAACGCATTTATCTCTCACACAGTGTGTGCGTGTGTAGTGCTCAAAGATGTTGGGTTATATATCAGTGCCCGAAAATCATCCGTCTTCAGTTTGGGTAGTATTTTGGCCGAAGGAAGGTCCATCATGGAGCCGGTCAGCGTTGTGATTGCTGGATTCATTTGTCTTGTTTCGGTGGTGTACTGGTTCTTGGGGAGGAGGCACAACTACTGGAAGGATCGGGGAGTTCCGTACGCTCCGAATCCGCATCTGTTCTACGGCCATATAAAGGGCCAGAGCTATACGAAACATGGCTCCGAGATCAACCAAAAGCTGTATCAACACTTCAAAGAGCGCGGGCTACCATACGGAGGCATTAGCTTATTCGTAATGCCCTCGTTGATCGTGGTCGATCCGGAGCTGGTGAAGACGATCCTGGTGAAGGATTTTAACGTGTTCCACGATCGTGGAACATTTCACAATACGAAGGATGATCCGCTTTCTGGAAATTTGTTCGGCATGGAAGGTAACCCTTGGCGACTGTTGCGTCAGAAGCTCACGCCAACGTTCACCACCGGGCGTATGAAGCAAATGTTTGGCACTATCTGGGACGTGGCACGCCAGCTGGAGCAGTACATGGAGGAGAACCACGGCCAGCCGGAGGTGGAAATGAAAGATGTGTTAGGGCGCTTCACCACCGACGTGATCGGAACGTGTGCGTTCGGTATCGAGTGCAACTCACTGAAGGAACCGCAATCGGAGTTTCGTAAATACGGTCTGAAGGCGTTCGAGCTGAAGCCGGTGACGTTGACCAAGTTTTTCTTCGCATCAACCTACCCAAACGTCGCCCGGAAGCTAGGGACGCGAATCACTCTCCCGGACGTTGAGGATTTTTTCTTGAACATTGTCCGAGAGACTGTAGACTTCCGCGAGAAGAACAACGTGCAGCGGAACGATTTCATGAACCTGCTGCTGCAGATCAAGAACAAGGGCAAGCTGGATGATGCAATTGCAAGCGTGGGAAAGGGAGAAGTCGGCATGACCCTGAACGAGCTGGCGGCGCAAGTGTTCATCTTTTTCCTGGCCGGCTTCGAGACTTCTTCGACGACGCAGAGCTTCTGTTTGTACGAGCTGGCGAAGAACCCGGACATCCAGGAGCGCCTACGCGAAGAAATCAACAGCGCTATCGAGGCGAACGGAGGCGAGGTGACTTACGACCTTGTTATGGGCATCCAGTACCTGGACAATGTGATCAACGGTAATTAGTTGCACTGTTACCAAGCAAGTTTTCCGACGTTGAAATTTTACCTCTTGTTTTTTTTTTATATGCTTTCGTTCTTTTTCGCAGAGACATTGCGAAAATACCCACCGGTGGACACGCTGACTCGCAAGCCGGCACAGGATTATGTCATCCCTGGTACACAGCACGTTTTGCCCGAAGGAATGATAGTTCAGATTCCGATCTACGCAATCCAGCGTGACCCTGAGCATTATCCCGAGCCTGACCGGTTCGATCCTGATCGGTTCACGCCGGAAGAGGTGAAAAAGCGACACCCGTACGTGTTCCTTCCGTTCGGCGAAGGGCCGCGCATTTGTATTGGGCTGCGTTTCGGCATGATGCAGACCAAGGTGGGCCTGATCACACTGCTCCGAAAGTTCCGGTTCTCACCTTCGGCCCGTACGCCAGAGCGGGTCGAGTTCGATCCAAGATCGTTTACCTTGTCACCTATTGCAGGAAACTATTTGAAGGTGGAAAAAGTTCAGTGATCTGACATGATTTATAACACTAAGTTTGCTGTTTTCATAAAGTTCTTTAAGTTCTTAATCAACATATTCTTTCATTTCGAATGTACCAGTTTATTTTAACTATTTTTCAATAGTGTCTATTACAATTTTTGATCTGAACGATAACAGTTTTAAAATAATATTCTTGATTTAGAAAAATAAATGGAAAAATGTCACTAGATAATAAACTTATTTCCAGGTACAGTTAATAACAAACTGCAAGGTCACCCGACAGTTTGCTACCTCATGCATTATTTTTTAGACATTTTCAAAGCTACCTTACTTTTGTAAAATGGTGTTTCGTCGCAAAGCAATGAATTAGAAAAATAACATATTTTAATATAGCTCCAGAATTCAGAGCTCATTTTTGGAAATTTTACGTTTGATTTGTTGCCACATGATGTCAGATAAATGTAATCGAACATGTCAATCAATGCGAGCAAATGATAACCTTTGAATGCACATTCGTTTAAATATGTTACCAACACTATGGCACAGTGCATTTTGCGCAATGTCTTGTAATTAAAACCATGTCACATGTCGGTGTCGAGCTTGCTGTCTAAAATGCGCTTTAAAATGTTTGTTCATTTTAAAATACCTAAAAATATGACACTTGTGGGTCGTTTTGAAACAAAGCACAATAACTTATTGAATTCCTAGCTGACATATCAAGTTAGGTATTGAGATTGACACAAAAGAAAGAATAATTGTTTTCCTACATCAGCCATCATCAAGATTCCATAAATTGGAATATAAATGAGATGGATAAGTCGAATGATCATTTCCATTGGGATCCAGGCAAATGCGCTTTAAATAAATGCCTTGTGCGCTAATGAGCGTTTTTGTTTTGCTATGCAATTGTACTAGTAGATAGGAAGGCAAGACCTACACCTATATCCTATATGTATGTGTTTACATGTTAACGAAGTGAAAAAGTAATTTACAAAAGGTAATACATCGTGCAATTGCGACCCGTTTTTTTCTCAACAGTCAATAAGCGCCATTCAGGATGCACGAAAGTGTGCTTCCAAAGTAAGGCGTTTCCTAAGGCACGTGTATGGAATATCGCATTGATTCAGCACTTTCTTCAAATGATTGGTTCGTGAATCGGTATCTCATCTCTAATTTGGCCCGTTGGAAGAATAGTCGTTCGATCACCAACACCACGGAGCGTGGCTCGAACGAGAGCCACGATCCAATGACTTGTGGAATTTGGCATCATAGCCACTGCTTCGCTTGCCTACACAACTAGATAGCGCGTCTATCTTTGACGAGAGTAGAGGCTAAGGTGGGCTTGTGCTTTATAAAATGCTGGACGCCACACGCCACCGCTCAGTTGAGTCGCGAGGCTACAGTTCGGCGAACCGTCAGCCATGGAGCCCATTAACGCCTTGCTGGCGGGACTCATTTTTCTCGTTTCCATCGTGTACCTGTTCGTTCGCAGCAAGCACAACTACTGGAAGGATCACGGGTTTCCGCATGTCCCGAACCCACACTTTCTGTTCGGGCATGCCAAGGGACAGGGCCAATCGAAACACGGAGCTGATGTGCACCAGCAGCTATATTTGGAGTTTAAACGGCGCGGCGAAGCCTACGGTGGCTTCAGCCAGTTTGTGATACCGTCCGTGCTCGTGGTGGATCCGGAGCTGATCAAGACGATCCTGGTGAAGGACTTTAGCGTCTTCATGGATCACGGTGTGTTCAACAATGCCCGGGATGATCCCCTTTCGGCTCATCTGTTTGCGCTCGAGGGCAAACCGTGGCGCGATCTCAGGCAAAAGCTCACGCCGACGTTCACCTCCGGCCGGATGAAGCAAATGTTTGGCACGATTTGGGACGTGGCACGCGAGCTGGACCAGTACATGGAGGAGAACTACAGCCAGCCGGAGGTGGAAATGCGAGACATACTGGGACGATTCACCACCGACGTGATCGCGACGTGTGCGTTCGGCATCGAGTGCAACACGCTCCGGGCGCCGGATTCGGATTTCCGCAAGTACGGCAACAAGGCATTCGAGCTGAACCCGTTGATTATGATGAAAGTATTTCTGGCGTCGGCCTACCCGAGCCTCGTCCGAATGTTTCGCTTGAGGGTGACGTACGGCGATGTGGAGAAATTTTTCATGCACATTGTGCAGGATACGGTGAGCTATCGCGAGAGCAACAACGTCAAGCGGAACGATTTCATGAACCTGCTGCTGCAGATCAAGAACAAGGGCAAGCTGGACGACAGCGAGAGCCAAGAAAGTGTTGGCAAGGGTGAGGTAGGGATGACGCAGAAGGAACTGACGGCACAAGCGTTTGTGTTCTTCCTGGCCGGCTTCGAGACGTCCTCAACGACGCAGAGCTTCTGTTTGTATGAGCTGGCGAAGAATCCGGACATCCAGGAGCGTCTTAGGGAGGAAATAAACCAAGCGGTTGAGGCGAACGGGGGCGAGGTGACTTACGACACCGTGATGAGCATCCCATACTTGGACCAAGTGATCAATGGTACGATCGGGAAAATAGTTATGCTGGTTGCGGATGCATTAATGTTTACAACTTTTAACATTGCAGAAACTCTACGGAAGTATCCACCCGTCGAATCGTTGACTCGAGTCCCATCGGAGGACTACACCATTCCCGGCACGAAGCATGTCATACCAAAGCGAACACTGGTACATATTCCGGTCTATGCGATCCAGCGTGATCCCGATCACTACCCCGAACCCGATCGTTTTAACCCGGACCGGTTCACACCGGAAGAGGTGAAAAAGCGACACCCGTACGTGTTCCTTCCGTTCGGCGAAGGGCCGCGCATTTGCATCGGACTGCGTTTCGGCGTGATGCAGACCAAGGTCGGTCTGATCACACTGCTCCGAAAGTTCCGGTTTTCACCCTCGGCCCGTACGTCAGAGCGGGTCGAGTTCGATCCGAAAACGCTCACCATAGCACCTAGAATGGGCAACTACTTGAAGGTAGAGAGAGTTTAACGCGCCATGATGGTTCAGTTGTTACTATAGCACAGTTTTCTTACGGTCAGTTTGATGCCATTATTCGGCTTCTTATTTCCAAAACAAAAAATGATAAATCATGATAATAAATCATGAGTGATTGGTTAAATTTAATACTAAGGTATCACGAGATAACTATGCTTGTATATTGTCTCGGCAGATAACAATAGCAAGCAAATTATTTGAGGTTTTTAACCGTCGTTTATGGCTTATTTTAAACTCCTCAATATTAAACGCTCGCGCAAAATAAAGATCTTCCATTGGCAAACAGTCTGACCGTCAACTGTAGGGGCCAAAAAAACCAACACGCCCTAAATGAGCAGCTTTTGTTAAAATCTGGCAGCAGCTCTAGTGAGCGATGCGCAGTGACTTGCAGTTTTCTGTAATATTTGTTACGCATGTCAATTCCAAAAAAAAAAAAAGCTCAAAAATTCAAACTGGCAGCTGCAGAGCACGGAGAGAAGAGGGAGTTTGAATGGAACGACAAGTTAGATGTGTGCATTCCAATGTTAGTAGTGCGGCATTACGTGGGAAGGGGGGTGGGGGGATGGTACAGCAAGCAGTTGGCAAATATTAGCGGCCAGCGATTTTGGGTCATGTTTTGGGCAATCTCTTCGCCGTCAACCGCACGATCGAACGCGATGGTTGTCGTTGTGCTGAACGGTTTACTCGAATGGTGCTCTAGCGCTCGTGTCGGTGGCGTAGAAAATTGCTTCTCCAAATTGCTGCCATTGATCTTTTTCTCTTGTTTGCTTCAACATGAGGGAAGCGTTTTTT
Source organism: Anopheles atroparvus (assembly GCA_914969975.1). Lineage (NCBI taxonomy): Eukaryota > Metazoa > Arthropoda > Insecta > Diptera > Culicidae > Anopheles > Anopheles atroparvus. Next base: position 45,210,999 of record CAJZCY010000001.1, on the reverse strand, counting down.
ATTTGTTGGGGCTTGTGACCAAGATGATGCCGCTTTGATGATTCCCCACTACCACATGCTTAGCATACAACGCGATCGTGGTTTAGACAGCAGACGTATTTGAAGGTTAAACATTGAGTACATTTGAGGATCAATTTGTAAATATTTACTCCATCTATGTGTGATTTTGTGGAATAGTAATTTGTAAAATCATGTTTTAAACATTTCAATTTTTAATATTTTGTTTTTGCTGAAATTGTTTTCCATCACAAAGATTGTTAGTATACATTTAAAAATTTGTACATTAAATACCTTTAAAAATTTAATACTCAAGGAAAAGAACAAGATTAAACTTGGCCTCGAATAGGTAATTGTGAACGCTTCCATTTAATCGCGAAACTAAACATGGAATGGTAATCTAAACTAAACATCGAAATGTGTTTTGAGCTCTGGACTTATCCATTTCCAAATCGCCTTTTCCACACCTTTCGACACACTCACCAAGGTGGATACTATTTTTTTCCTCCGTTACTTCATCGAAACAATGTACGTTTTATCTATTTGGAGTTTTTTTTTATGTCACTGGCGTTGCTTCAAACATCATTTGTCTTATCAGTTGATCAACGGTTCTTTAAGCAACACACACAACAATCCGAGCTAGAATTAGGCAACGTGGCATTACCGGCTGGATTTTGGGTCGGAGATAAAACATAATTCTACTCAAATCACGCCGTTTATCGATATCGATCGTCTTTCGTTTCAAAGTCTGTCGACGCTTGCTCAGTTGCAGAGAAAGCTTTCTCCGTGAAACATACCGGACCGGGTATCGTGATGCCGATCGTAGAGTTCTGGATAGCCCTCGGCTGCACGGTTCTGCTGACGGCAGCGTTCGGTGTCTGTCTCTTGCTAGACAAGCGGCGCTCGGTGTGGAATGACCGGCGCTTTCCCGGCACCGGCAGGACGAACGTTTTGTTCGGTGACTTTGGGTCGGCGGGTCAAACCGAACACCGGATGTATGTCACCGAGCGACTGTACCGTGCGTTCAAGGCGCGCAAGCTGCCCATCGGTGGTGCAGTGATGCACCTCACCCCGTGCGTCATTGTAACCGACGCAAAGTTGATCGAGCACGTGCTGAGTGATGAGTTTGCCAAGGTACACCCTGACTTGCGCGGCATGCGTACCTTCCGCAGCTGCTGGGACGCATTCGTGGACGAACGGTTTGAGGACTTGCTGCGGGTGGTAACGGAAGAGAGTCGCGCGGTGGCACAAAGTTTTCGCTCCAAGGAAGCCGTTCCCCAGGACGTGAAGGCAATCAGCGAGTTGTTTGTGGTGCGAACACTGGCGAGAAGCTTGTTTGGGAAGAAGTGGAACGAACGGCACCAACTTCCGCTCTCAAATGTTAGCGAAAAGCGACCGCCGAATGCCATTTGGAACATTCTTGCCTGCAACCTACCATACATTAGAAGGATGCAATCATTTCTCCATCTCGAAAATCCCTCTCTTTTGGAGGAGCTCGTTCATTCACTGGAAGGCGTTTCTACGAGCAAAGTATATTTCCTGCAGCACCTTAAGAAGGTGGAAAGTATGGCTGACAAAAAGGATCGGCTAGGGTTCTATCATACGAAAGTGCTGCTGCAGGAGCTAGTGCAAAACGTGTTCTACTTTGCATCCGGTACGATTATTGGTTGTTTGTTCGAGTTGGCCCACCACCCGGAATGTCAAGCTTCTCTGCATGACGCACTGAAACGATCCGCAGAATCGTCGGTCGACAAACTGGATCAAGTAATAGGGGGTAAGAAATTGTAAGTATTTACAGCAAACAAACCCACTTACTTCCGATTCAATATCGCCCCAGAAACTCTTCGCAAGTATCCACCGGTGGATGAGATATCGTTCATATCTGCGGCCAACAATCGATTGCCCGGGTGCGATCTGGTTGTCCCGAGGCACACGACAGTGACGGTACCAATCTACGCCATTCACCGTGATGCCGAGCACTATCCCGAACCAACCCGGTTCAATCCGACCAGACCGATTCTGCGATCGGCGGACCGACCGTTCCCCTCGTGCCTGTACCGTCCTCTGGGCGTCGAACCGCTACCAGTTGGAGCATCCTTTGCCACGATGTTGGTTCGTGTTGGATTAGCAAACATTTTGGAGCGGTGCACGATCCGACTGACACCCGAAAGCCCTGTCAGCTTGGAAATGTGTCCAAGCCTAGCGATACCGTACCCGCGGGGTAAGATAGCGCTACTGATAGAGGAAGCAAGATAAAAAGGAATGAATGGTTCGATAACCAGGCAGAATCGAAACTTATCTATCGAAACATGAAGAAATAAAAGAGCGATATCGATAATGTTTATGTTTGTATTGAATGGAAATAAAATAAAATACTGCAACTCGTTGTTGGACTTCCGATGTCATCCCCTTGATTGCTCACATGAAGGTGAGGTGAAGGTAAGATTGGATCAAGTGAAGCCGAGAGAAGTTTCGTGAGTTAAACATTATATTGAAGCTACCTTTTCCAGAGTTAATTCAGTGGCAATCAAGTTTCTAGACGTTTCTCAACAACAAGTTACTATTATCAAGCAACTCTGTTCGATGATGAGCTTTATCCCTTACCACGCATGAGGGAAATAGCCGCCTTTACTTGTCTGCTTCGTCATCGAAATCTCGTGACTGTTGTAAAGATTAGATTTAAGTTGATTTAGGTTTCCCACAATCACACCATAAACTTGTAGAATAGGCAGGAAGTTGAGGCTGGCCTTTCGTGTATTTATATAAAAGGCAAGCCGAGGTGCAGTTCGAAGTGCTAGATCACAATCCTTGAGGCATATCCAAAAATGTGGGTGACGGTCGTACCTTTCGTTATACTTTTGGCATTTGTACAATGTCAAAATGAGGTAGGTAGTTAATTTGAACATATCAATATACAAAAGAGAGTAAACAAGTCAGGCGCTCAACTTGTTTTTCACTTCAGGATCGTCCCATCATAACTGTATCCGGAGGACAACTTCAAGGAACGACTGAATCGTGTGGACTATTTTGCACGTTCTACTCCTTCAAAGGAATTCCCTATGCAGAGCCTCCAACAGGAACGAGGCGTTTCAGCAACCCGGTACCGCATTCGGGCTGGCCGGGAGTACGAGATGCCAGTGCTCATGGTAGCAGCTGTCCCTCGCCGGATATGATTCCGACAGAGAATGAGGATTGTCTCTTTCTGAACGTCTATAGCCCTTCGCTTATCGGAACTCGACCAGTGATGGTGTTCGTGCATGGTGGAGCTTTTAGTGGTGGCTCTGGAGATGTTGGATTTTACGGTAGTCAGTATTTTATGCCGGAAAATGTGGTGATCGTGACGGTGAACTATCGTCTAGGAGTGCTGGGATTCTTCAGCACGGGTGATCGCAGTGCGTCCGGTAATTGGGCGATCAAGGATTGTGTGGAGGCATTACGTTGGGTGCAAAGAAACATCATCGCGTTTGGGGGGGATCCAAATAATGTTACAATCTTCGGTCAATCCGCTGGCGGTGCGATGGTGCACTTCCTGACGCTTTCGCCTCTCACGGCGGGGCTGTTCCAGCGGGCGATCACGCACAGCGGATCGGCGCTCAATTCTTGGGCTCTTCAGACGAATCCTCGAAAGTACGCGGATCGCTTGGCAGTTGCCTTCGGTTTGCCCACGGCCGACACTGCGGGTTTGGTAGCTGGTTTGAAGCAAGTCCCGTACCGTGACCTAGTGGCTTTGCAGGAAGGCTTACACGAACTGGACGTTCCACTGCTGCTGCGACCGATCGACTTTGCTCCCGTGGTAGAGCCAGCAGATGCACCGGAACCTATCGCTTTAGGTCAACGACCGATAGAAATCATTGAAGGTGGATTCTACAACCCCGTCCCAATGATCGCCGGTTTTACCGATATGGATTCTTTGCTGTTTACCGCAGCCGAAATGGCTGTTAATCCCGGTGTTTTCAATGTCTTCAACAATAATCCTCACTTTTTAGTACCATTTTTCTGGAACATTGCGCAAGGAAGCCCAGAATCCACTGCTGTCAGTCAGGCCTTCAAACAGTATTATTGGCAAGGGCAACAGCTCAGCGCTGCCCTTCTGGCAGAATTCTCTGTGTTTGTGACCGATCATCAGTTTGCCTACCCGCAACTAGAAATGGCAAAGCGACACGCAAACAGGTCTCCGGTGTACGTCTATCAATTCAGCTACGATGGTGATCTTAACCTGATGAAACAATCTTTTGGGATTACACTGCCTGGAGCAATTCATGGTGATGAGTTATGCTATCTGTTTGATCCCAAAGCCCTAAGAACAGGAGAAATTCCACAAACCAGCCACGCCATCACCGTTCGCGATCGAATGCTGCGCATGTGGACCAATTTTGCCAAATATGGGTAAGTGGCTGAGCAAAAAAAAAAAAAAAAATCATGTGTGAATACGTTATTATTCGATTTTTTTTATATCAGGAACCCAACGCCAACCCTCGATCCGCTGCTGCAGAATACCTTCTGGACACCAATCAGCGGAGGAACGATCAACATCGCGTTGGAAATTGGTCAAAATCTTGTGTTGGGATCGAACCCCATTGCTTCGCGTTATAACCAGTGGCAGGAACTGGCCGGGCGCTATGCAAACAATATTTTCAGAGTTTGACATGCTAGCAAGTGTTAACTTCATATGATGCTAGCATTATTTTCGTTCGTTTTATAAAATTTGAAATAAATTAGAAATCACGAACACAAGCTGAGTGTACAAAGAAAAAAAGGCATGATGATGGGATGCAAAACTTAAAAAGGAATGAAATCAGTTATTCACCATGTTTAAGGCACATATCTAGTACGTGAAAGCTGAAGCGGCATTGAAATATAATTATGGAATCGAAGAGAATGTTGGTCATTTAATTACTTATTTTTGCCATGGAAAACGAGTTTTCTACATAACATCTTATCTCATGCAATGATTAAGAAGATTGGTTTCCATTTAACTTGGCCCAACCCTACAAACGGTACTAAAAATATACTGATACAAAATCGTGTGTCGCAGATATTGACATAATCTAATCAACGATTCAGCGTTAGCTATGCGTTAAGAAAATGTATAAAGGCTCCATTGGTTCACCGAGACCTTAGCAGTGATAAAGTAGAGTGTCTCGGTTTTCAATATGTGGTTAAGGGTGGTACATTTTGCCATATGGCTAACGATTGTGAAAAGTCAAACCGTGGTAGGTGCTTAAACGAGCTGTGAAAAAGAATTATCGAAAAAATAAGTTCATGCTCTTTTTCTGCAGGATCGTCCCATAATAACTACGTCTGAAGGACAAGTGCAAGGAACGACTGAATCGTGTGGACTATTTTGCACGTTCTACTCCTTCAAAGGAATTCCCTATGCAGAGCCTCCAACAGGAACGAGGCGTTTCAGCAACCCGGTACCGCATTCAGGCTGGCCGGGAGTACGAGATGCCAGTGCTCATGGTAGCAGCTGTCCCACGCCGGACATGATTGCGACAGAGAATGAAGATTGTCTCTTTCTGAACGTCTATAGCCCTTCGCTTATCGGAACTCGACCAGTGATGGTGTTCGTGCATGGTGGAGGTTTTAGTGGTGGCTCTGGAGACGACGGATGGTACGGCAGTCGGTATTTTATGCCGGAAAATGTGGTGGTCGTTACGGTGAACTATCGTCTAGGGGTGCTGGGATTCTTCAGCACAGGTGATCGCAGTGCGTCCGGTAATTGGGGACTCAAAGATTGCGTGGAGGCATTACGTTGGGTGCAACGAAACATCATCGCATTTGGGGGGGATCCAAACAATGTTACAATATTTGGTCAATCCGCTGGCGCTGTCCTTGTGCACTTCCTGACTCTTTCGCCTCTCACGACGGGCTTGATCGACCGTGCGATCACGCACAGCGGTTCGGCACTGCACTCTTGGGGACTTCAACCAAATCCTCGAAAGTACGCGGATCGTTTGGCGGCTGCCTTTAGTTTGCCCTCAACTGACACGGCGGCGATGGTAGCTGGCCTCAAGCAAATCCCGTACCGTGATCTCGTAGTTGCAGGAATGGTTGAGCCGGAAGTCCCAATGTTACTCCATCCGTTTGATTTTGCTCCAGTTGTGGAGCCAGCAGATGCACCGGAACCTATTGCTTTAGATCGACGACCGATAGAAATGATTGAAGATGGATCCTACAACCCAATCCCAATGATCGCCGGTTTCACCGACCTGGATTCCTTGTTTGTGGCTGTCGCCGAACTGATTGTCAATCCTGGTGTTTTCGATGCCTTCAACAATAATCCTCACTTATTGGTACCGTTTTTCTGGAACATTGCACAAGGAAGTCCAGAATCCGCTGCTGTCAGTCAGGCCTTCAAACAGTATTACTGGCAAGGGCAGTCCATCAGCATTGCAATTCTAGCTGAATTTTCATTGTTCATGACCGACTATCAGTTTGCCTATCCTCAACTAGAAATGGCAAAGCGACACGCTCTGCGATCATCAGTTTACGTCTATCAATTTAGCTATGAAGGGGATCTCAACCTGTTCAAACAAGCAACGGGAATGCCCATACCCGGTGCGGTGCATGGTGATGATTTGTGCTACTTGTTTGATACTCCAGACTTACGAACAGAAGAAATTCCACAAACCAGTCACGCCATCACAGTTCGCAATCGAATGCTGCGCATGTGGACCAATTTTGCCAAATATGGGTATGTGAATGAGCAAAAAAAAAAAAAAATCATGTGTGAACACGTTATTATTCGATTTTTTTTTTATATCAGGAACCCAACGCCAACCCTCGATCCGCTGCTGCAGAACACCCTCTGGACACCAATCAGCGGAGGAACGATCAACACCGCGTTGGACATTGGGCAAAATCTTGTGTTGGGATCGAATCCCATCGCTTCGCGTTATAACCAGTGGCAGGAACTGGCGGGGCGTTATGCAAACAATATTTTTAGAGTTTGAAAATCAAATCACCTGCTGGTTGCGGTTCTGTTTTCGAAATATAATTGGGTTTTTTAATTGCTACCATTTTGTTCCCAAGTATACTTTATGCTCTCTTTTGTTCGTACGTAGATGTTTGAATGCATTAAACCATATATATCTGGCAAGTCATGTTCCGCCTGATAGGGTGTAAGGAATTTAAGCCGCTTGCAATGCGCAAGTGCAAGCGATAATAGAAATAACTCTCTGAACTATCATCTCTCTGAAGTGCTTTCGGAGCGAGTGTGTAGAGCCGCGAGACTGACGAAGTACCGCGGCGGCGAAGCAGTCGGGCAGTTGCCGATGAACTGTGTTGAAGCACAGTCGGTGTGTCGTTTGATACTGTGGACATTTAAAACAGCGCATCAACATGTTAGTGTGGCTGCTGGTGGTCACGCTGCTGACGCTGGTTTACTATTACGCGAAGCGTCGTTTTCGTTACTGGAGTGATCGAGGTGTGCCCCAACTGGATGGCGCACTACCGATGGGAAGCATGAAGGGCGTTGGCAAAGAACTTAGCCTAAACGAGCTGTTAGATCGGGCGTACAAACGCTTCCAGCACGAGTCGCCCGTGGTCGGACTATACTTTCTCTTCAACCCTGTACTGATCGTGTCGGATCTCGATCTAGCCAAGAGGATGCTGGTAAAAGACTTCCATCACTTCCACGATCGTGGTTTGTACGTGAACGAGCGCGACGACCCGCTGTCCGGCCATCTGTTCGCGATCGATGGTGAACGATGGCGCTATCTGCGCAGTAAACTCAGCCCCACGTTCACGTCCGGGAAGATCAAGTCGATGTTCGTCACGATTAGAGAGATCGGGGGCGAATTTCTAGCGTCATTTGACAAGCTAATCGAGCAGGGTACCCCCATCGATATAAAGCAGCTGAGCCAGTGCTTCACCTGCGATGTGGTGGGCTCGTGTGCGTTCGGACTCCACTGCAACTCGCTTCGAAATGGAGGTTCCAAGCTGCTTGAAATCTCCGATAGAGTGTTTCGACAAAGCCCCGCCCGTACCTTCTACTCGATCGTGGTTGGGATGTTTCCCCGATTGTCGCGGGCACTCCACCTGCCCGCCTTTCCCGGAGACATCACGTCGTACTTCTCCGAGCTGGTTCGGTCGACGGTGGAGCACCGGGAGCGAAATGCGATCGAGCGGCCAGACTTTCTGCAGCTGCTGATGCAGCTACGCAATGGTGGCACGGTCGAGCCCGGCGACGGAAGTGCAGCAGAGTCGTCCGAAAGGTTTACCCTGGACGAGGTGTCCGCCCAGGCGTTCGTGTTCTTCTTCGCTGGCTTCGAGACTTCCGCAACTACGCTATCTTTCGCCCTGTACCTGCTCGCCAGCAATCCGGCGGTGCAGGAACGCTGCCGGGAGGAGATCGGGGAGAAGCTTGCTCTGTACGATAACGCCATCACCTACGAAGCGCTCAAAGAGATGACCTACCTCGATCAGGTGATAAATGGTAAGTTCGCGGCAAAAAGGGAAGCGGGTTCCGCTACAACTACAATCCAAACTCTCCATTCACTCTATCCGACTGTAGAAACACTCCGACTGTATTCACCGGTCGGCTTTTTGATACGAGTCGTCACCGAGCCATACCTGCTGGAGTCGCTTGATGTGACGCTGGAAAAGGGCACGATGGTGTTCGTTCCGATCGACTCCTTTCATCACGATCCTGCCCTGTATCCCGAACCGGAGCGCTTCGATCCGGATCGGTTTGGACCGGAAGCGACCCGGGCACGCCACAGCCACGCGTTCCTGCCGTTCGGCGAAGGTCCAAGAAATTGTATCGGCATGCGCTTTGGGCTGCTGGAGGTGAAGTTCGGCATCGTGCAGGTGATCAGCAAGCTGCGGCTGACGGTCGACCCGAAAACCGTGGTCCCACTGCAGCTAAACAAGGGCACAGGGTTTCCCGAAGTGAACGGTGGTATTTGGCTGCGCGCAGCTCGACTGGAGTAGGGTGTGGCCGATGCGAGAAGTACTGTTTTATTTCATTAAGATGAAGCTCAATTTAGAAACGTTAGCCCCTCAAGATAATCAGATAATGTTATACCGCTGCAAGTTGTTTTTTTTTATCAGGCATTACTAGGCACATTACCGCACATCGTGTGGACACATTTAAAGCGATAAAAAAAGGAAAGAAAACATCCACGCGCTGGCGAGCGAGCACTCGAGCGAAGTCCACGACCGGTTCTCGATAAACGAATCTAAAAATATCATCTCCAAACCGACAACACCCCCCCCCCCCCCCCCCCAAAGGAAGATCTACGCAGCAGCATAATATTTACTGATTCAACTCAAGTGGGAGTTTGCATCAGTTCTATCATAAAAATAAGAATGAAAAGTCAACACAAAAAAGAAGTTCGCCAAACTTGGGCGGGTGATCTAATCAAGTTGCGGTGTTGACCCCTACCCCTCTTGCGTTGGGATGGTAATACACCAGCATGCATTGGTGGTTGTGATAGAGAAGCGTTCGTATGTGATGACGGCGCTTTGACTCCCTCTGGTTACGTTGGATCTAAACATGATACCAGCGCTCAGTTTGATCTTGACATTGGTCGAGACCGGACGCAAAGTGTGGTCAGCCTTTGGCCGTGTTACGTTGTGACATTTGCGAGTGTGAGCGGTTGTGTTAGGTATGGCGTATATCAGTGTTCTCCTGGGTCTGCTGCTGCCGGCGGTGGGTCTGTTGTATTACTACGCGAGACAGGTGTACCGCTACTGGTCGGACCGGAATGTGCCCCAACTGGAGGCAGCGTTCCCGTTCGGCAACATGAAGAACGTGGGAACGAAATTTCACATCAACGATGTGATGGATGTGGCGTACAGGAAGGGCAAATCGCTGGGCACCGTGGGTTGCGGGATGTACTTCATGGTCAGCCCCACATTGATCGTGACAGATCTGAACTTTGCGAAGCGCATTCTGGTGAAAGACTTCAGTAGCTTCCACGATCGCGGCCTTTACGTGAACGAGCGCGACGATCCGCTGTCCGGCCATCTGTTCGCGATCGATGGCGAACGGTGGCGGTTTCTGCGCAACAAGCTGAGTCCCACGTTCACGTCCGGCAAAATCAAGCAGATGTTCGCGACGATCCGCGAAATTGGTGACGAATATCTGGAGTCGGTGGGCAAGTACGCCGATCGGAAGGAAGCGATCGACATCAAGCTGCTGAGCCAGTGCTTCACCTGCGACGTGGTGGGCTCGTGTGCGTTCGGGCTGCGCTGTAATTCGCTCAAGAACAAGGGTTCGAGGCTGCTCGAGATCGGTGACATGGTGTTTAAACCGCCGGCCTGGCGCAACATGCTCGTCTTCCTGCAGATATCGTTCAAGAAGCTGGCCCGCGCCCTGCACATGTCCGCAATGCCATCGGCGATTGGTGCATTCTTCATGCCACTGGTGCGCGACACTGTTGAGACACGCGAGAAGAATCTTATCGAGCGCCCGGACTTCCTGAACCTGCTAATACAGCTCAAGAACAAGGGAACCGTGGAAGACGAGCCTTCGGAGGCGCTCGAGAAGTTGACGCTCAATGAGGTGGCAGCGCAGGCGTTTGTGTTCTTCTTCGCCGGGTTTGAGACATCCTCGACGACGCTTTCCTTTGCGCTGTTTGAGCTGGCTAACAATCGTGAAATACAGGAGCGAGCACGAGAAGAGATCCTTGAGAAGCTGAAGCTTCACGACAACCAGATAACGTACGAGGCACTCAAGGAGATGACGTACCTCGATCAAATAATCAACGGTAGGTCTTGGCGTCTACCATATGCTGCGCCATTTTGCAAATTTAAAGCATATTTCACTAACACTGATCTGAAATCTAATTTACAGAGACCCTGCGGATCTATCCACCTGTTCCGCAACTGCTACGAGTTGCCACGCAGCCCTACCTCATCGACGAGATGAACTGTACGCTGGAGAAGGGCACAATGGTGATGATTCCGATCTACTCGATTCACCATGATCCTACCATCTACCCGGACCCTAAGCGGTTCGATCCGGATCGGTTCAGCCCGGAAGCGGTTCAAGCGCGTCACTCGCACTCCTTCCTGCCGTTCGGTGACGGGCCACGGAACTGTATCGGCATGCGGTTCGGTCTGTTGGAGGTCAAGTTTGGCATTGTGCAGATGCTGAGCAAGCTGCGGTTTACGGTGAATCCGCGCATGCAGCTACCAGTAGCAATTTGTAAAACCTCCGCGGTACTTGAAGCCGACGGGGGCATCTGGCTCGATGCGGTGAGGTTGTGAAAAGCTAAGAGCGTCACTGCGCAAACCCAACGATACGAGAAAAAATAACGTCGGCATGAGGTTTCTTTTTGCAAGACACGCTTATCTTATCGATAAGACAAGAATGTTTATGTACACTGTTAACTCCCTCTTTAGCCGAAAAAAAAGAAATACTACTGCTAATAACGTCTGTGCTTTTTTAAACAAATGCGAAAACTGACTTCACAAAATCATATCATCACAAATGTTACATACAGATCTAAAACTCCTGCCTAAAATTGCCTCCGCAATCTAATATTTAAAAGTTATAAAAATAGTATGAATAAATAATGGATCATAACAAAAAAATTTTTTTGCTTCAGCAAATTGCATTGCATCATATTAGCTCCAGTAAAATTTGAATTCGATTCGAAGAAATAATGATAAAGCTTGAACAAAGAAATGTTAAAAACATCAAACTATCGTAACAAAATATTACTCCATAAGTTTGTCCTGCTGATATAGTTTTTTCCGTCATAATTTTTGTATTGAGGGACAGGCTAAAGGGATTCTATAAGGTGGAGAAGTGCATCAATAAATCATCTTTTATCTACGATATATTCCTGTCCTGGTGGACTCTTGCCAGAGAAAGGATTTGCCCTGAGTGATGATGGGAAACACGGCATAGAATGCGCGCACACATTTCCTACCCCGTGCCCGACCTGCGCGATTGTTCGCGCGGGGCAATAAATTACAATTAATTTCTTTGCATCCCAAACTTCCTCCCGCACCCAATCAAGATCCTGTTGCTCACAGGAAGGTGTGATCTATTGTGTAGCTCAGGGCGGCTCGCTTATGAATCAGTACGCCGTTGTTCGCGAAAGCAAAAGGTGACAAATTGAAGCAAACTGGCGCGAAATGAAGAAGATCTTTCTATCCGCGTGCTCCTTTGTCCAGCGACAGGAAGGGAAGCATCTCAACAATGCCCGGCGCTGGGCCGTACACCTTTGCATAGGAAGATAAATTTAACGAATCAATAGACCGTCGAAAGGCGACGAGGTGGTTCCGCAGTGAGAAGGGGACTATTCTGCTCCATTGTCGGCCGGCCACTTTCCCGGGAAATGACTTTCCATACATTTCTGCTGAGCCCGCCTGTCACTGGCAGGCTTCGGGAATATCGCGTCGGCTCGTCCGTCCGGTGCTCACGAGCGAATTTTCCACGTCAGCTTGCATCGCGCTATTAAAGTGAAAGTAATAATTCTTCTCCACATTGTTCCGTAGTCTCTTCCTGCCTAGTCACCTCCCGGCCATTCGGCCATTCTGGTGTGTTGCCATCGGCAAGGAAACCGAAATTGAATTAAATTTTATTCCTACTGTATCGTTGCCACTATATGTTCCTTTCTGGGTGCACGCTTGACTTCCGGGTAAGTTTGCTTTATTTCACCTTCTTCTGTATGCATGTATTTCATGGTCGAGCGCAAAACATTGAGGGAAAAGCTCGTTTTGGCACGGTCGATTTAACGGTCGGTTTGGTTTATTCACCCTCTTGATATTTCGCTTCCTCTCTCTGTCCTTTTCTGTTCCTTCAAGCAATTGCCGGTCGCCGTCTGGGCTCGTGCGGTGCGTTCGGCATACATTCAGGCGCTCCGGTAGCAAACGAACCGCCGCGCACTTTGAGATCGATTCCGTCTCGACCGACGGGTCGCCCAGTTTGCTGGCTTGGACGCGCGGTAAGGAAAGGGGCCGCGGCATGGTTTGGACTGCAAATGGCGATTGTGTCGTAAAACAATTGTGCCGACAATTTACGAGTGTTTCGGGTGCTCTATGTGGCCGGCTGCGAGGAAAATGTACGCGTACGGAACAGCATGCAAGAAGTCGGCTTCGGCACGGAATGACCGTCGTAAACGATTGATGTGTTCATACAGAATGTGGTATTTTTTCGGCTCACTTTGTACACCACAAACATTGAGCGCACGGATACCGTTTGCTTTTCACGCTAATGAGACGAGACGCCCGGTCGCTGAATGTGTGGTAAATGGTTTGCTTAATTACGCACATTTGTTCCGTTACACGAGAAAAACGGACACCTCCTCCGAAAAGCAATGGTCAATCTTTAAAAAGTTGTAGTGGTCAGCATAACAACAAACAAAAACTTTGAAAGTTACGAATGCCGGAAAACATATGCGTGTTTCGATGAAATTTGCATAATTTGTGAAATAAATAATACATTATGAAAAAGAAATGCGAATGCATCTATCCGAGGTGGTTTTGTCATGAATAAGTTTTTGTTACAGAAATTGACCTTGGCCGACACAGTGTGGTGCAAAAAACCGTAAATCATATTATGCTGGTAAAGGGACGTTGACAGCGTTACGGAAATTACCCTGCGATATACTTTCGGGTGGACAAAACTCTGTCATACCCCTCTACGATGAAAGTGATGTAGCTCGTTACCATAAAACCACACCAACGCGCACCGAGCGATACGGTGGATAGGAGAAACATATTTCAAAAATGTCGTGATGACGTTAAGCACAAATCATAAAACTTCCACATTCATCATAACGCCCATAAGGTGAAGGTGTGGTGGCAAGCTACGTCTCAAATCCTGGCAAACAGCCTGCCTGCTTCTTGTGTCCCAAAAACTGCTGAGTTTGTAGCTTTGTAGTGAAGGGAAAAAGGGAGAGCTATAGAGAAATGTTGATTGGCAGAGACCGAATGCGAAGGATAGAAAAGGAACCAAACGCCATGTGTAAGGCTCATTGATAAAGTTAATGTCAATGTAGCGTCACCCATGCTGTTGCAAATGCAACATGGAAACACTTTGTTGGCTTACTGTGACCACTTCGTGGTGCCACAAATTAGTGTTTATTAGCAAAGAGGTCCCTTTCGGCGCGCATCGCCTTTTTATTACATTTCTTAGACCCGGTCCCGTCGACCGATCAGCCTTCGGCAATGATCGCGCCTCCCTAAACGCTCTCTCTCGCTTCTCACTTTTCTCTCGCCGCGGTGAGGAGTTACTCTCACTCACGCCGGCGTAACGTTCACGCTACTGTTATTTCTAACATTCCACCTCCCAGTGACATATCAATGTCACTTTCTAATTAGCGTGACCTACCTTTCCCTGCCTTCTCTGCCACTGCGTCATATCAATGTCACTTTCTAATTAGCGTGACCTACCTTTCCCTGCCTTCTCTGCCACTGCGTCTCCTACCTAATGTTTTCTATCTCTACCTGACCGCGTGGCCGTACATCAATAATTGCGATTTTCGTAGCCGGTCGTTCGATAATGCCGGTAGCCGTTTTAACCGTGGCTCTTCGTACTTGGCCATCCGCTGCCTGTACAATATTTACGACGCGTCCCTTTACCCAACGGTTGCGCGGAAGAGTGTTATCCACGATGATAACAACGTCGCCAATCTCGATCGGCCGCGTCGGTTGGTCCCACTTGGTGCGTCGGGTCAGTGTCGGCAGGTAAGTCTTCACCCACAGGGCCCAAAATTGGTCGGCGTTTTGTTGCGCCGCTTTCCAGGATGACCGTACTGCTGTTGGCGAATCGTCAAACCTTGCCGGTGGTTTTTCGCCGTTGGAGGAGCCTAACAGCAGGTGGTTCGGCGTTATAGGGTGAGCATCTTCATCGTCGATTGGAACGTACGTCAGCGGTCTAGAATTGATAATAATCTCGATTTCTTTTAGTGTGGTGTACAAAACTTCATCCGTTGGCACACGGGGTAGATTCATCCTTGCCATTGAGCCTTTCACCGACCGAATTAACCGCTCCCAACATCCGCCAAAGTGCGGAGCGCCCGGCGGGTTGAAGCTCCACTTCATGTCCGGGCTGTTGAACTCAGTGGATAGTTCGCGAGATGAACCGACAAAGTTCGTCCCGCGATCGCTGGTAATCTCCCTCGGACGTCCTCTGCTGGCAATAAATCGACGAATGGCCATGATACAGGAATCCGTGGTTAGCGTGTGTGCAATTTCAAGATGAATTGCCCTTATGGTGAGGCACGTGAAGATTACGCCCCAGCGTTTCTCATGACGTCTTCCCACTACCACGTTGATTGGCCCGAAATAGTCGACGCCGCAGTAGGTAAACGGACGTTGCTTCATCCCGACGCGTTGAAGCGGAATGTTCCCCATCAACGGTGAATGCGGCATCGCGTTCCAGACACGACACAGCTGACATGATCGACGAATTCGGTTGTGTTCTACGCGCAGCTTAGGGACGATGAATCGAGAATGTATCTCATTCAGGACGGTTTGGTGATTGATGTGGCAAAACCGCTCATGATAATCGCTGATTAACAGGTCTGTTACGTAGTGTTTCCGCGGCAAAATTACTGGTCGTCTGAGCGACTCTCCGAGGAACGAGCAGTTAATCAACCGTCCGCGGCTGCGAATCACACCGTGTTCATCCAAGATCGGAGTAAGGTTTTTTAGTGCGCTTTTATCACTGATGGTTTTCCAGGGATACTCCTGCTGTGCGGAGCGTTGTAACTCGGCAATCTCCGTGGGAAACGCTTCCGCTTGGACGAGTACAAATATTCGCCGTTCTGCTTCCTCCAGCTCCTCGCGTGTAAGCGGCCCTTGTGTCGCTTGTACATGCGTCGATCGGGCACGTGTGTTGTGAATAAAACGGATGACGTATGCGACTGTGCGAAGCAGCCTTTTCCACCCGGAAAATCGATTAAATTTGATCGGTGACTCAACGGTGCTAGCCACATGATGCAGCACTGTCCTGCGCAGTTCTTCCGACGTTTCGTTCTGGGCGCTGATGATCGGGGGCCAGTTTTCTACTGCTTCCCACATGAAGCTTGGACCTCGAAACCAGCGACTTGATGGAGACAGATCCGGATTTCCATGCCACTTCGTGCCTTCATCTGCTACGTTCAGTCCTGTCGGAAGCCAGCGCCATTCGTCTACATTTGTAGTTTCCAACAGCTCTCCGATTCGGAACGCTACAAACGGCGTGTATCGGCGATGCTCGGACTTCAACCAGCATATCACATTTCTGGAGTCAGTCCAGAATACTCTCTTGCTAATACGGATCCTCTGGGTTTCCATGATGTGTTGCGCAAAACGTGAACCGATCACCGCTGCCTGCAACTCAAGCCGTGGAACCGATGTGAGCTTCACTGGAGCTACTCTAGTTTTTGAGCCTATCAGCGCACATTCGATCACCTGACCGCTATCGAACCTGAAGTATGCTACGGCAGCCATGCCACCCTCTCCAGCGTCGCAAAACGTGTGCAACTGTACGTCGCTTGTGGGTGGTGTGAGGCTTCGATAGCAGCGCGGAATACTCACAGCCTGTAAGGCAGGCAATGTCGCAACCCAAATGGTCCATTTCTGGGCAAGGCCGTCGTCTAACGTATCGTCCCACTGGCGACCGCTTCTCCAAGCGTCCTGGAGAATCATCTTCAGCCCCATTAAATAGTGTCCGATGAGCCCCAATGGATCATACACTATCATGAGGAAGCGCAATAGTTCACGTTTCGTCGGCACTCGGGCACCGGACAACAGCTCGCTATCATGACGCGGACTTAAACGGAAGACAAACACATCTTTAGCTGTGTCCCACCACAGTCCCAATACTTTTTCCGTAGGAGTGTCTGTCATCATTTGCACCATATCCTGCGACGGATCACCCGCTTCGCTACACAGCCGCTGAACGATTTTCTTCACATTCGACACCCAATTACGTATTTCGAATCCGCCTTGATCGTGTATATATCGCACATCTCGGGCCAGTGTCAGCGCCTCTTTTTCAGTCTCAACACTTGCCAACATGTCATCCACATAGTGCTCATTCTTAATACATGCGGCCGCCCGTGGAAACTTTGAAGCAAATCTGTCTGCGTTAGTGTTCTTTACGTATTGCGCACTTCCAGGCGAACACGCCGCTCCAAAAGTCATCACCGCAACTGCGAACACGCAAGGCGCTTCGTGAATGTCCGTGCCGCTGATCCAAAGGAAAAGCTGACTGCGCTGATCATCAGGTCTCATTCCCACCTGAAAAAACATTTCTCGAATGTCGCCCGCTATTGCCACCTTTCCTTCACGGAATTTGCGTAAGACGCCGATTAACGTCGCTAATTGATCGGGCCCCGGAAGAAGAAAATTGTTCAAACAAACCCCGTGTGATCTTGCGGCAGCGTCGAATACTACGCGTATTTTTCCCGGCTTATTTGGGTTTATTACGGGAAATATTGGTAAATACCAATCCCGCCCACTTCTTTTTTGTAGCTCGGGTTCGCTCATCCGGCGCACGTAACCCTTCACTTCATATTCGTGCATTTTATTTTTCATGGCCGTTGCCAACTCTGGGTTTCGGGTTAACTTTTTAATGAGGCACTCGTGCCGTCGTAGGGCCATCTCTCGGCTTGAGGGAAGTTTAACCCCGTCCGTTTGCCAAAGTAGCCCGGTCTCGAAACGTTTGCCTATTAGCCGCGTTCGCGTGTTGAGCACATGAAGCGCCCGTGCTTCATCCTTAGACCGCAATGGTTCAGTTGGACGCACTATGCCGATTGCGTCGATCGAAAAATATCGCCGAAGTGCCGCATTCAGCTGATCGTCAGCGACCGTGGTCGTGTAGCACGGGTAAGCAGCCAGCCCAGTGCTTGCCCTAGGAGACGGGCCGAAGATTGTCCAACCTAATCTTGTCTTTGCAGCTACCGGCTCGCCCCATTTACCCTCTGTATATTTTTGGGCCTTGAAGAGGTGGCAATGCTCCACTCCAATCAATAAACGCGGCTTGGCGTTTTCATATGACTCCGCCGGGATGCCTTTTAGATGCGCATACGAATCGGCAAGCTCTGGTACAGATAACGTTTGTGCGGGCAACGACAATGCACGAACCGTATGTACTTTTGGCAAACGATAAATTGAGGCAGATTCCTGCACCCCGGAAACCTTCAAACACACTTCGACGGAGTCAACTTCCTCTCTGGTGGTATTGCCGGTCCAGCTCAAACACAAAGGACTCGCTGTGCCACTCAACCCCAACTCATCAATTAACTCCCGATCCATCAAAGTTGTTGTTGATCCATCATCCAAAAGTGCAAACGTTTGAATGTTGGCCCTTTTCCCGTACAACATAATGGGCACATACCTTAATAGTGCACCTACAGTGCGTGTGTGTGTGAAGCAAGTTCCAGTCGAATTGTTAGTGCCGTGAGTGTCCTTAGTAGTGTGTCGTTCCCGTTCAGTGTCCGTGTCGTTCTGTCGTCGAATATTGTGGTGTTCGTGGTTCCTCGCCGGTCCGTTCGTGGGTTCCCTTCGCGCGCGATCGTCTCCATAGTCGTCGTGCAGCAGACGATGATGCTTCCTCGCACAGCCCGGCGCATCGCAGCCCCTTGCTCGGCATGATCCACGATGCAGTCGAAGGCAATTTCGGCATACCTTGCCATTTCTGACGACTGCATTCCTTCCAGCTAAATCCATTGCGCGGAAGCGCTGGCAGTCGGGTAACGCCGAGCATCCTTCATCGCATGCCGCGCAGCTGATTCCGTGCTTTGGGCCGATCGAATGAGTGGTAACCCACGACCTCTTCGGCGGCATTCGCTGATCCGCTGTCCCGCTCTGGCTGGTTGGTCTAGGGAAAAAAGGGATTTCGCCGCTCGCGGCGTCAGCTAACTCACCTACCCAATTGCCAAAGTCCAGCAGCGTAGTGTTAGTAGTCAGCTGTTTATGCCTCGCCCAGTCGAGACGAAGGGCGGGCGGTAATTTCGCCGTCAGCTCCTTCATCAGCGTGACGCTGCACTGATATTCCTGCAGTCCCGATAAGCGGATGGTAGCACATAGGTTCTTTATGGCTGTCCCGTACGTCACCAGCGTCTCCAGTTTCTCCATCCTCGGTGACGGCAACGACCTTACCCTTTCGACCAGAGCGTCAACGACTAAATCGGGCCGTCCGAAACGCGTATACAGGGTTCTCATCGCCTCGTTGAGTCCGCCCGGGAGCAGCAAGAGATGCTCGACTGCATCCAGCGCTGGCCCACGTAATGTTCTTTGTAATCGAAGCAGATTTTCTTCGTCCGAAAAGCCGCAAATTGTGGACGATTTTTCGTAGCTGGCAATAAAAAGTGGCCAGTTACGAGCGTCACCCGAAAACATCGGAAGTTCCTTGCCCACAGCCTTGCGCGCCGCAATTTGACTCTGGGTCAATTCACCAACGATAGTGCTATTGTAGTGCGGGGCAGTGGTAAATGGCAACGAACATCTTTGGCCGCTTCGTTGGCCGGTGCCCGAATCGTCGGCCACCATCGTGCTGCTTTGCCCAACACCATTAACGGGTCTAAACCCGTACTTCTCATCTACAGCGCGCCTCCAGCGCAACAAATCTGCATCTGCGGCGGAAACGTGCGAAGGGCCGGAATTTCGGTGCATTGTGGCAATCGTTGTTCCCTGTTGCACCAGGAGCGGAGCCGGATCGTTGACCCGGGTTACCGTCGACCGCCATTGCGTTTCCCGCTCATCTCCGCACACACCGCCAAGATGTCTTCCGAGGTCGGCCTGTCCGTTGACCCCGTTCACATTTTCCTCCATCGCGTTTTGGGCGTGAGGGTTAACGTTCGCCGAACCTTCGCCTCCTGCCTGCTGGCGCCTCTTCCTCTCCAGCAGCAATTCTCCTTGCGCAATCTCGATTTCGAGCTCGACCTTGCGCCTTTCGAGCTCAAAAAGAGTTTTCCTTAACGAAAACTCGCGGGACGACATATCGTGACTCACCGGGCGTACTGGCGTCTGTTGTCCGTTGTCATCCCCGCTTTCATCGGCCGTTAGAGGGGTCGATGGTGTGGTTGTGGTGTCCATCCGTCCTTCTGTGGGTTTGTCTCCGTGCTCCATTATGCGTGGCTGATCTCGGTCGTTCACAGCAACTTCGGTCGATGCACTCTCTTCACTTGATAACGCGGCACGAAATAACGTGGTGCGGAAGGATATCGACGGGTACTTCTCGTGGATGATTCTCTCTTCACTTTAACACGGTTAAGATTCGACGCGGCGCGGAAGGATATCGACGGGAGCTTGGCCCACTACCTGGCTTGGATCACCTCGATTTGTGAAATTCGTGAAATTTCACTGAAGCTCCTTTTCACGATTGCTCCGCAAACGATTTGTGGAACAATTTGTGGAACTGCTAATTTGTGGAAATGTTGCAAATGCAACATGGAAACACTTTGTTGGCTTACTGTGACCACTTCGTGGTGCCACAAATTAGTGTTTATTAGCAAAGAGGTCCCTTTCGGCGCGCATCGCCTTTTTATTACATTTCTTAGACCCGGTCCCGTCGACCGATCAGCCTTCGGCAATGATCGCGCCTCCCTAAACGCTCTCTCTCGCTTCTCACTTTTCTCTCGCCGCGGTGAGGAGTTACTCTCACTCACGCCGGCGTAACGTTCACGCTACTGTTATTTCTAACACATGCCCTCATTGCCGACCTCGATCTGACCTGTAGGCAGCAGGCTGTTCACCCATTTCTTTATGCTTGATGTTAACATACCCTCCTGCTGGAGCTAGCAGCTTGGGCAGACATGGGCAAACGAACGGTACGCTATTAGATTGGCAACAAACCTTTAATATTATTACAGGTGTCTTATGATGGCATACGTGCCCGTTTTCCGCGAAATGATTCAACTGTGAGCAAGCAAAACAAACAGCCTAATGGTGACCCCATAAAAGGGTGTATTTTTTCGTTTAAAGAGCTTAATCCATTTTGGAAAGGAACTGTCGGTTGGGATATTTGCTATTTTGCCTATTCCATTCTAGTGATCGAATGAGGAAACAATTTTCCATCTGAGAAAAATATGATAAATGCTTTCGCGTTGTGTCAATCCTCAACTATCACTGATAAACTGTTTCAATAAACACAGAACACAAGAAGCAGGCATGCAAAACTTCGAGTGGGAAAATATGATAAAAGAAGCAAGCGACAAGGTCTCATCACTCAGCGCAAACGAGTCCGCAAGAATGCAGGGTTCAAAATCCGCCACAATCGAAATGAAAAGTCAATATGTTTGCTTCCATTTAATGTGGATAAGGCGGCAAAAAGCTTGCCTTCAGAAATGGATAAAGTAGAAAAAGGAGGGAGGGAAAAAAGAGTCCGCGAAAAAAGGAACCGAAATTTAGATTGGGACAGTCGATCGGTTTCGAAGAAGGGGAGCATAAGGCGAGACTGACGAGACAGAGGGAGAACGAGGAACGAAAAAAGCATCAACCGAAAGGTTTATTGAATTCTTCTTCATAAATATAACTTTGTTATCGGTTAACAACGGTGTCCCTTCCCCCAAAAGGAGCGTGTTCTTTTTTGGCCTCGGGGTACACCCGTGGAGAAAGCTAACAAAGAAAGATGAGTTTGTTTTTTCCTTCTGCTTTCGTTACCCAACCCTACGTTGACAATGTTTCTCCCGTCGTTTTGGCGAACCATTTGTAGACTGGGGACTGGAGGGTCAAGGGAAAACAGTTATTGGAGCGCAAGAGGAAGGGGGAAAACCGTAGTATCCTTACAATATCAATCTTATTTTTTTGTCCACCCATTGACACGGTTGGATGAACTCGATGGATGAATTCATAAAATCTCAGCACTTTCCACTATCAAGGGAGCCCGAGGATCCGCAAGTACAGGCACCCTTTGTGGTGGAATTGTGCAAACTAGCTTTTGCCTCGGGCCGTTTTGTCATCTTAAGACCGTCGAGGGACGATTCGGAGAGCACTCGAGTGTTGGAGGCGACTGATTGGATGAGGTCACTTCGTCTTAGCAATCTCTCAGTGCGTTGGCCGATGCCATTTACAATCCCAGCGGTTTATCGCTCGGTATTCGTTGGAAAATGCCGCGATTGTGCAGAAGTGTGAAGACCAGAGGGAGGGGAAACAAACTAGCAAGATATATTCACAGATGGTTCAGAACTTACCACATCCAAGAAACCGAGCAACAAGGATCATTGTGTGCAACTTCATCGATGTAAAATAATGTGTTCCACTTACCTAAAACGAAAAGAATTGAAACGACCAGAAACCGTTAGTGTAGGTAAATTAGATTGATCTATTTTGAGTTTCATAAAAAAATAAGACTTCATCACGTTTTCTTAACTCGTACATCTCAAATAATGAATCACACTATTTCCAAATTATATCTTGTTGTCTTGGTTCCGCTTGGTTCAAGACAATTTAAACTTTCAAATTTCACCAGAAATGATTTCAAAAAAATAAATTGTTGCTCGAATGATGGCAAATGAGCTGCACATTTTTATTGCTGTACATTGCAATTTGCTAAGTTTAAAAAACCACTTTGAGGTGGCTCATTTTAAAAAGCACTTAGCCCGACGTTGCAACAGCTTGCTGGACGTGCAACTGTTGCACAAAACCGGCAGTGCTCCATTCACCTTGAAAAGCGATCAGTGGCAGGCTCTTCCTCACGACACACCTTGGCTGTGTGCCAGCAGCCGCCCGGAACACCGCGAAAACGAAAACTTTTAATGAGCAATGATACGTTTGTGTTTTATTTTCCATCCATTGCGCTCCTGGACGTGCATGGCGGGTGCGCGGATGCTCGGTTCCTTTCCGGCCAGAAGTTAATTTGCGGCTTCCGACGAACGGCCCCGTGTTCTATCCCCCTTTACGTGACGCAGACGTGATGCCGTGAGCGGAAAACGAAAACTGACAATCGCCACGACGTTCAGTGAGTATATAAACAGGCGCTCTACTTAGGGGTCCATTCTGACGCCGGTGAAGTGACGCTGACGGATTGCAGAACCTCTAGATTAGGTTCCGGGTGGCGCTTAGGATGAATGGTTGATGGCCACGGTATGTTTTACGTAGAGCAAGAGTAGGTGAATGAAAAGAAAACCGAGAAACAAGTCCCGTTTGGTCTCTGTTCGAAATGAAACAGTTCCAAATGTAATCCGTTTTCTCGGAAAGTCCTCACAATGTTTCATAGTGTAGGATTCACGTGATGTGATGATCATGTAGTGATGATTCATTCATCAAGTAAAAAAATTGGCAAAGTTTTAGGTAGCATCGAGCAGGAAAACATGGTTTCTTATAACCTTAGTATTTTTTAAGTATCATAGTATTTTTGAGGTTTACAATCTTCGCCATGATCGATCAGCTCTGTGATCAAATTATTGCCGTCTGACGATATTCTGTTTCGAAAAACATGCGATACAGCTACGGAACACAAGCCAACGGTCAATTGTCGGAAATTGGCTTCCGGGCCAGAAGATGATGGAACTTTCCACTGGAGCGTTTGAATCCCAGCGGCGAAACGACTTTGGCACTTCATTTAATTATGTTTCAATATCCAGCGCTATGTTTTGCTCATCAATGATAAACGGCGGCCAATCGCAATGGTAGGGCAAAAAGAGCTAAGAACGTAAGAAAACGGCGAGAAGCTTTATTTAAAAGTATTTCAATATGGTCAAAGCAAGAAACAACAATGAAGTATGCAGAAGAGTATGCATAGGCTTGCTGACTGCATTTTCATAGCTTAAAATCAAATCAAGTTCAATGAGGCCTTGTAACAACACGTTATTTATTTTGTATATTTACATAAATATGATTCATATAATATAAATGAAACATCCTATAGACATCGGATTGTTGTGATATATTATTATGTTCCAACACAATGTTTACTCAGTGCTAGACCAAGATGTTAGCTCCATCCTCCATCGGTCTGGTGCCATAAATCATCTTCGTAATGACATAATCCAATTAAAAAGAGGGCTTCCAAAATGTGAAAAGGCGATTTCTGTCCACCGGAACCGTTAGGTTTGCACATAACAAGGATCATGTCTAAACTGTGGATAGTTCGAATGTTACTTTCTATCCATTTAACCTAGCCCATTGGATTTTCGGTGCTAATGAAAAGGATTATCAAGGAAAATCCCATCTCATGTAAGTGAGCCACCAACATGGTGCCTGTGCTCCATGCAGCTCTTTCGATTCTTAAGGTACAATCTGCTTTGACGGTAAGATAGAGCACATCTGAGCATACGGGTGACACGTATCAAAAGCTCGACTTGAGTTTGCATATTCCATGACAACTTTGCACATTTAAAATCCCCAGACAATATTATGAAATTACATGCGAATGACATTTTGATTTGTGAAATCCAATTTGTTTACCATGAATTTAAAGATCAGTTAAATCTGGTCGCCTCCTGCGCCGTTTATGAGTCATTATTTGTTTTCACAGGATGCCCATTACAACCACCACGGTCAACCAATGCTTCGTAGAAAGAACAGAAGGGATAGAACGATAGAGAACAAAAGAAGGAAGCTGACTGAAAATTTCCATGGCAAAGACAATCGTAGCCTAATGAAGCATAAAAGCGCCAGGCAACTAGATCGCTGATCCGAACTGCAGATCAAACGATGTGCTTTCACCATCATCATCATCACTATCAGCGATGGGAATAACAGCAGCAAAAGCAACGGATAGAAAGAAGGATAACACACCCACACACCAGATACGGCGTATTTGTTCTCTTGGACTTGAAGAGATGGCAGCAAAAAAAAAAAAAAAACAACCACAGAATGAAATGGCTCTAGAATATTCCTGCATCAGCTTCCGTGGTCAGTAACGTCCAGACCGCACAACCACAGCAACAGAACAGAAAAACTGTGCATTCCTAAGCGTTTGGTTATATTCTTTTCATTTGCCGTTTTTCTATTGTTTCGTAGATGAAAAAATGAAACAGAATGGTGAATGACGACTGAATTTTCAGGAGTCATCCAAGTGGAAACCAAAATCCATTTCTAAAAAAAGAAGTCATAAAAACATTGGATCAGGCAAAATATTTTTCCAATTATGGATTTTTTTATTAATCACCTCTTTTTCTTCGTTCCACTGTTTGCAATTTGACAAAAGGACAAAAAAAGCAATTGGTTTCAGTCCAGACTGAAAGGAATAGACTTAAAAATTGGTTGATGAGGCGAAACGGGGGAGAAATGTGCCATGATAAAAACGCCTGGCTGAGGTAAGCAAAACCCCATTGATTCGTTGCTACAACAGCTTAATGCCTGCGGAAGGGCAATGTTTTGCTCTACTGTTTAACCGTTGAAGGAAATGAAGCAGTTGCTTGGACAAGTCAGTGTAAAATCTGGCCACTGTACATGGCTCACGGCGATCAAAAGCAGATACGATGGTGTCGGGGCTGGTCCATTTCCTCAGCTCGATGGTGGTTGGTTGGTTAGGGGTGATTGGAAAACATCCCTTAAATTAGGTCAGCTGGTTTGTCGTTCGGCAGCACGCCCTGCGCCGAGTCGACAGTAAAGTAGTGCAGTCGACCAACCAGACGACAGAAGGCGTCTATTTTCCTAGCTAGCACTTCTAGCGGCACTCCGTGGCAATGGCAAGTTGCAGAAGTGCAGATGGAATGATTTCAAATACTTTATGGACCTCTCTGACGCCTGCAAACCGTTCCCAAACCGGCAAATTAAGATGATGCTGGTGCAGACTGTATCCTTAGTTGGGCTCATTCAGTCTACTCGACAGGCGATGGCAATTTTTAAGTCAGTGCCCGCGGACGGTTAGTCGTTCAGCGAGTCGTAAGGAAAAGTGGAAAATGCTGTGAAGTTGACATTGGTTCGCTGCGGCGCTTGCTGATGAGATTTTGATGAGTCTTTTTTCCACTTTGCAACCAGTCTCACGCTGTTCAGTCGAGACTGAACGTATCACTCTACACAATTTTAATGAAAGGTCATTGGCAGAAACATAGAACACGTTCTATGGGCAATGTTCATTATCGCTACGAACTGAATTTATCTTAGCATATGTTTAATTGTAGTTTAGCTGGAGTCAACAATGTCCTTTATTTCAATTATGAATTTCACCTGACAAGCTGATTCATTTTAGTTTGATGTTTAAAAAATTCTTTTTTCCGGAAAAAAGCAACAAAATGTAATCCTCAAGCCAATCCATGAATAATTCATCCCTGTAAGGTTAATTCGAAGTCACCTTTATAGGAGTGCCAAATGCGGATGGACAACGTTACATCCGACATTGAAACTCCATTTAACAGCCGAAAGTATTCCAATATCATTTAGGGGTCGCTGCCGGTAGCGAGTACTTACCTTAAATTCTTTACTTTCTTTTATCCTAAGTTGTGCCCTAACTACATCGCCCGCCTTTGGCCGTCCGAGCAGCGCCATTTTGTCCTCCTCCGTCAGCTCCTCGGGAGCTTTGCCTTCCGCCGCCTCAATGATACCTGTCACGTCGTCGTCTGTGGGCGGGGGTCGTTGCACAGCAGGATGAATAGAATTTTCGCCATTTCCGCCATTTTTTCCGCATACAATGGACCGAACATGGACCAAAGAACAGCCATGTTGGCGAAGAGAAGGAATATTTAAGAAAAGTATTAATTTTCTATACAATATTTGGAATTAGGTGGAAAACAGATGAAAAGGTCATACAAAACCAATGACACCAATAATTCATACAAAAAAAGAGAAAAAATATAAAAAAGCACGATTCAACAAAACAAGGCTGTATGTGATGAAAATAAAACATTTCTGTTTTAAATAAATAAGAAAACGATAAATAGAACAACACCAGAACAAAACAGTAAGAACAAAAAGAAAACAATAACAATCAACTTGAAATGGAAATTTAGACGGACATTTGAACATATGAAGTTTGCATTGTTGGTGTAAAAGAAACAAAAAATAAAACGAAAAACAAAGAACAATGTGGAACGAAACAATTTGAAACTGAAACAATGGCTTGAGCATAAATTTCGCTGTTATTGGTTTGCTTGTAGAGGTGATAAGAAGAACGGGAGCATTTGCATTTGCTTGGTTTGGCTGCTGGATGTCAACGGACGAGGAGTGTGTGTTTTTATTTTGTTCAAAAGAGCAAACCGTACGTGAAAACGAGTGAACGAGGACGGTGATTTGCAAACATGAAACAAGATTGCTGTGGGATTGGGTTTTGTTCAGTTCTTTTAGCACAAGTACGGGATGTGGCAGGGTGAAGTTTGTTGCGTTGAACCTGGCATGGCGAGAAGGTGATTGTGTTTTGCGGTGTGGTTGCTAGCACATCCTAGAACAAGTTTCACTTGTCACCGTGCGGACAGGGAACAGGGGGCAAACGACGCAAACGGTGGTTCGATACGACAAAGAGAAAAACTGGAGGACGGGAAACGGTAGTTCCCATCTCGCTGACACTTTGAGGTGGTTGCTACTGGTTTGCTCTTTTGCATGTAGTTGTGTGGCGATTGGGGCAGTGTGGGATTCCTGGTGTGGCGGTGGGTGTACATCAACAACCTAGCAAGAAACACTGAGGACTTGGTTCGGGGGAACAAAAAAAACCGAGTGTGAAGAGCAGACATAGGACGCAAGACACGGAGCGATTTGGAGGCAGGACACAACAGTACCGTGACAGGATGCAGGATTTCGACTGAGTTGAACTGTGGTATTATCGCTGGCATGAAGGAGGATGGAGGATGGGGATCGTCGCTGTGGGATGAAGTTTTTTGTGGTAACGCTAAACAATTTGTTGCTACCAATGGTTCGGGGGAGATGAGCGGTGGGCAGGAAAATGGTTAACCGAGTGAAAAGCTTCAATCCACAAAACAAACTAGGCAAACGCAGCGTCTATCTAAGAAAAGCCAAAATACAAACAAGAATTGCTAAAGCGTTGCCCAACTCAACCGACCAAATGAGATGAGCAGCGAGATTTGAGGCAAACTAACTAACGTGACCGTAAATGGCAGAATAGCTTTCAACGTAAAAAAAGCAATGTTACAATGAAGAAAAAACGGATGATGCAAAAACGGCAAAAACTGAAATCTTTTTTTCACAGGAAACATGATGCTCGTTCGAAAAGAAGAGCTTGATTTTTTTAACAATGGAATGTAGCTTTCACGAGCTGCGTAACACAGGAAAATGCAAACTTGCGAATCGCTTAGAAATGAGCAATCAAAGCGGAATCAAGCTAAGCTGGAATAACAGGTACGTTTATCAAATAAGTTGAACAAATGAAATTACACGTAATGATCACATTACACACGTGAATTGTATACATGATAGGGTTTGAAAAACAGAAGACTTTTGAATGCTATCAAAATCTTTAAATATATCGACATTTCAGTAACTTGATGAGTTATAGTAAATCTTAACACTTTTCTGTTTAAAATAATTTATCTTCTTTCCATTTTATGATTAATCGAAGCTATTCAATCGAAGGGTATTTCGAATCAAACATTCCTTAAATAATCGCATTCGGAAAATTATAAGGCATTAGGCGTCTCCATCGTTGATAGCACCATGCGTCTCCATTACTAAGCAAAAGTGATAATGTAGTAGAAAGTCAAAAAGCAATACCAGAAAACCAAAACCATCGACAGTCCAGGGCATAATTGAATTATTATAACATTATTTAGAGAATGTGAGTAACAATTAAAATAACTTGAAAACAGTTATGAATAAATTATATATTTTTTTAGACTTTGTACATTTGATACGTTTGACGAATTATTATGGAAATAGGAATGTGTGTTTAGAATCACTGAAAATTGATACGTTTTTAATGGTAAAGGATGTAGATGGAAAAGTGCAGGCTCGTGTATTGCGTGTGATATGAGAACATTGGCAAGCGGTTTAGTATGGTTTTGGATTCATTGTGCATTCAAGTGCAGCTGAAGCAAGTGCATAAGCTAGAAAAAAATTCTTTTTGCTTGCAAGAAAAAAGAGAAGCGATATCAACACGTGCAAATCAAGTGTGTTTTGGGTAGAAAAAAGCTCAAATTGGGGAGAAAATAAAGCGAAACGTAAGAAAAATATTACTTACAAAAAAACGCGATCCATCAACATTGCGTACATTGAATGTTTTGCGTACACATTGCCTCATATGGGGGTTGTTTTCAACAGATTTTGGTAATAGTTGGTAAAAGGTAATAGGTAATAGATTGATTTTTTTTAATTTAGTTTTGGCAAACAGTACCGACACGAGACCAGGGACCAAAATCACCCAAATGGCATTGTCAGAGATTTTAGAGCGTCCGGTTGGCATGTTGGAAACCAAATTCATCCGCCGATGATCGTTCGTTGCGTGTTTGTTTCGAATCGAATCCAATTGTTGAGATTAAGAAAGTCGGGCAATCGCACATCGCCAGTTCGTCGTCCAGAAGATGATGCCAGATTCAGAGGTACGTGTTCGGTTGCAAGTTGCAGGTTTGATTCAATTTGTACAGATTTTTTTTTCAATGGTTGTGTATGTGTGCACATTGACAGGTTTCATCGTGGCAGTGTGGCATATAATGGCGTAAGCGACAACAAGAAAGAATAATTAAACGAGAAGTAGTTATAAACATCGCACGTTTAGCATCAATAAAAGCCAGTCAAAATTGATAAATAAGAGAGAAAAGTATGGGTTGCATAAAGTAAGCAAAAAAGATGATAGGAAATATAATTGTTTGGCGATAGAATTGAACAATCAAAGTGCTCGGGCATAATGCCGAATGATCGAGCGGGATCGTTCGATCCAGAGGCAAACGGTAGCGAAACGGTGAGCAATAGAAGTAAGGACGTTGCGGTTAGTAGCGGTGGTGGTAGTTGAAGAAGTTTTCATCCATACGGCGTGTTAGTACAATGACAGAACGGGAGCGTTAGTGGCATTACAATCGTAGTCGGAAGTGAAATATGTAAAAAGGGAAAGAAAAAAAGAAAGAAAGAGAAAAACAATATAGTACGAAATAAACATATAGCAAACTGCAAGACAAAGAAACAACGTAAATGGATTAAACTATGCTTAACTTATTTTAAATACACATCGTAAAAATGCAGCTTTACCAGAACTACTGTTACCTAGGAGGAAGTATCTTTTGCCGACTGGCTGAATATAAATCATCTACTGAAATGGTTCAACTCTACCAAACTCTACGCACCCTACAACTACTGATGAGGGGAACTGACAGCGTAAGATCGATGGCAAATGGGGGCATGGAGGAAGGTAGATACAGATGCCGGTACTATTGAACCAAGGGCCATTTTTCAGATTTGACTCAAGTTTTCGCAGTAAAGATCACCATGGGATGACCAATTTTTACCAAGGCTTGGACATCGCACCAAAGCATTTTGTTTCCACATGGAAGGAATGGAAAGATTAAAGAACTACCAGGAGAAACCCATAGTAAATAAGATCCGGGAGGAAAGAGCGG
Source organism: Anopheles atroparvus (assembly GCA_914969975.1). Lineage (NCBI taxonomy): Eukaryota > Metazoa > Arthropoda > Insecta > Diptera > Culicidae > Anopheles > Anopheles atroparvus. The sequence goes on along the minus strand of CAJZCY010000001.1, from coordinate 45,180,664 downwards.
AAAGGTGAGCACTTTTCCACCACCAGCAACCCTAAGCCGACGACGACGATAGACTCGTAAACGTTTTTTCGGAGCATGTTTTAACGCTGGAAGGCACCGTTGGTTTCTTCCGGAGATAACTTTTATACTCAGAAGTGCTACAATTAGATGAATGTGTAGCGTGCAGATGTTGACTTTTGCCTGCGAGGAGAAACCCGCCCTTGCTCGAGCTTGTCTGGGGTACATAAAACACTAGACGACAAGCATGGGTTCTTAGCAAAGGCTACCGGACGAACACCGACGTTCTGTTACCGGTTCGAAAATAATGAAGAAAAAAAAAAAAGAACACAGAGAGACGAAGCACATCAACACGCCCGTGCACGTTAAACGGTGCTGAGCGTGCTGTTTGAGATTCACTTACATTAATTGCAGCTTAAATTGTGTACCGCTTCTGCTGTGAAGCCCGTTAACAACAGTAATTACTCGGGAGATAGCTTGTTTTCAGATTGTTTTCGGGCGGAAATTACAAATGTAGCCACAGCAGGCTAGGCTACAGAAAGACCTAGTTAGGCTTACATTTTATCAAAAAGAAGGTTGTAAAGAACTTAAAATTGATCAATTTCTAAATTTATGCTATTGTAACTGAGCGGTTCTCTTGTACATGGTGCAGTAACATTAATGCTGCTTTAATATTTTAAGCAAACGACAACGAAGACCCATCAAAACGAGATCTGTCCTATCGTCTTCATCATGTCTTCAGTACTGAACGCCTCTCTAGAGAAAATCAACCAGTGCTTCCTTCAAGGTAAGTGAAATACGGAGCATAGAATAAGGCATACTCGCGGGGAATGGTTTGTTTTACGATTAAAATTAATCTCCTGAAGCTATCACTCGGAGCGATGAACGCAAATAAACACATTATTGGGGTGCGTCCCATCCCATCCCGAAGGGATCGAGCAACACGTGATTCATTGCTATTATTGTTTCCGATCGAGTTCAGACTCGCACAAATCCACCTTGGCTTTCTCCCGCACGCCTTCCCGCACACAACGCGGTGTTTGTTTAGATTGAATAAAAAATTTTATGAAGTGATTATTTTCTCAAACTTCCCTGCAAAACCGACGGAGGAGGGATTAATGTGTGCTCCAATTTCCAATTCACATGCCTACCGCCCCGAAAGATGGCAGGCTGGCTCGGGGGCGGGTAGCGATTTGATAGTGAAAGAGTTATAGTATGTTTATCTTTTCGATTCGGAGCGGCAAGAGAGGAGGAAGGGCTTTCCATAGGCGATTCTTAGCGTCATTGATCGAGGAGATGGTCTATGGTGAAGGTGCACGAAAGGGAAGAATTTAATTTTTGAAAAACGGTCCCTTGTTCGGGTAATGGTCGTAATGGTTTGTTTGTCATTGGGTAATACAATAGATCACTGGTTTTTTATTGAGCTTGTGAAAGCACAAGAAAGTTGATTTAAGATTGCAACTCAGCTTGAGTATTTTTCCACAATCCAAAATATAACAAACAGTTTGTTGTCAATGAAGCAACTTAGTTTCATATGCCATTTTCTTCGTGAATTTGAATATGGCGAGATCAAAATAAATCTCCAACCCAGATGTTATTTCCTTTCAATTCGATAACCGCTGAACATCTTACCTTGTTTTGGGCAAGATGGATACAACAAATAACGCGGAATAGATTTATTTTTGTAGTACGACAAACTAAGAGATCATTTTGCTCACCGCAGCTGCTGGTGGAAGACAATTGAGGGACAGTAAAATAATATTATTCCGATTGTTGTGTAGTACACAACCGACCATATTCAGCACGGTTCACCGAAAACGGAAAGATCTCGGTGCCATGAGCAGAAGGAGGCTGCTTAGAAAATAAAGGTAAAAAAATCTATCCTCAATATCCACATCGGTTGCAGGATTGATGGTGCACCTGGGGTGGAATGGGTGCTTTTCGATGTATTGTTCAATCCAATCAAGACGCTAGTAGTCGAACGATACCATGCCATCCAGGGTGCCGATACTACACTACAGGTGTGTCGGTTTAATGAAGATGTCTCCATTGCGAGGCGAACGACACATGAAGTTTCCTTCGGGGAGAAGAGGACTAGACTGGTTAGACAACGTCGACAAGTCTTGGTTCTTGGAAACCCTGCCGGGGATCCAGCAGATAAAAATACTCGATCCGCGACGCCTTGCGAGGGGAAAAAAATTAATATTCTACACACGTTGTCCTTCTTCTCGGTGATACTCAACCGGCTGATGTGTGGGGAATAGGATGCGATGGCGTATAAAGCAGTCAACGGCATTTGTACTATGCTAACAAATACATGGATGCTTTGAGTTTTCTGGATGCCCAATGTACGACATGACATAAACACGCGACAGGACGACGATGTGTTTTACATGACGCACCAAAGACGAGGGGCTGGCAAAACATCCTAAAACGCTCGTCCTGATTTGAAACTGTGCACGCTGGACCTTGGATGGCTAATGTATTCATGACCAAACGTTCATCCCGTCGTGAGATGACGTGGCGTGAGATATGCGACGTCGAAAACTCAAACCAAGCCACACGGTGGATGCATGAAGCAACGCAAGGTGATATCTTGCACAGGGTCAGGTCCGTATGCTAAGTCAGCAAGCTATCCGGAGCGTGCGGGATGCAAAGCATCACCAAATTTACATTCCACACCCATTTCGATCTGCTTGAGCCAAGACTGCCAGTTTTCAGCAGAGGCGACCGTTGGGAAGGCGTATCCGAAATGGAAATCTTCTTCCACGGGCAGTCATGCATTACATGAGCCCTTTACTCGTGAAGCGTACCTACGAGCACGATGAAACTCTCAAAGCATCATTCTGAGGCGGGATTTGGATCGAATCGGGGATCTACATCGTAATCACGCTTTCGTCCCTGTTCTCCTAGTTATAGTGGAGGTATGACGACGGCTTCTGTACCGTGCGAGTGAATGCTGACCTAAGTTAAAGTTAAATTTACTGGCTTCTACAGGGACAATCCATCTAGCTCACACTGCCAAAAGTAGGCTCCCATGATAACAGCGAGCGTTTTCAAAGACACAACAACAATTTAGTTGACAAGATCAATTATCAACAGACATTGAACGGGAACAATTTGTGGCACATATGGTAAAGTTAAGGAAAACTGAAAGACACCGAAACGACGAGCAATAAAGAAGAGAGTATAATAGAGAAGAAGTGAAGCGAAAGAAAAAGAGAATTAACAGAACGACAAGAAGGCAGACGAGAAGCCTGAGGTGGCTAGGGCAGATCGAGAAGACAGAAGATTGGGCGCCGGCACCGAGACCGAGAGGCGTACGTAAGAGCAAATGTAGAAACGAAAGTCGAGGGACCTAGGATGCGGCTTGAGATACGAGCCATTTACCTCCGATTTGTTGCGGCTCGCCCAGGTTGACGTAGAATAGCACATCCTTCTCGTAGCTGCCCTCCTCAGTGATGAAGAGAGAGATTACTTTTCTGTGGATGAAAGAGTAGGAGCAAAACGAACGATGGTGAATAAAAGAGCATGCCAATTGATATTGAATACAGGGTTATGGATATTTATCAAATGGAATTATGATTTATAATACAACTAATTCAATTGACGCATTACAATTTACATACAAAGATGAGTCAGAACACATTTTTTGAACTTTCCCCTATGTCGATACTGATGGAGGCGCCTGGTGTTTAACGATCTTTATTGTGTAACCATTTGAACCATTTCCACCAATTTCCATATGGCCATAGCTATATGTTTTACTTACTAATAGATCTAAGATTAAATATTTAATTGGTGAAATGAAATATACGTATGGCACAGAAAAAACAGATAGCAGATCGAAGAATCGTTTTTGTTCAGAGACTGCATATAATTCCAAAAATGGGATTCATTTCCAAAGTTCATACGAAAAATAAACTTTAAATTTGTTTCATTACTGGTTTTATTTGTTCAAGAAAATATTTTTAAATCCATAGTCTTAAGAACAGTACAGATGATACTCGGAGGCTGATACCACCAACACAAGTGAAACAACCATCAACTTTTTTTTATTCATCCGGGAGGTGAAAAATTACTGCCCACGAATAAAACCACCGGAGAAACTTTAACACCACCAAATAAATTATGAAAATTATCTCCACAGCGAACGAATTATGTGGACCTGGGGAAGCGATAGCAGGAAGTCGGCAAAGTTACAGATAACAGCGCGGTGAAAAATGAATGAAATCCCTGGTAACACTGTTTTCAAAACAACAACCCACCCGCCCATTTTCACTTCACGCCCGGTGGTAGCTTAAACATGCAGTGGGGAGAAGAAAAAAAACATGGTTAGAAAGAGAAGAAGGCGAGAATTTGATTGAGCGACGGTAGTAGAGCGAAAAGTTGCAACTACAGCAAATCAAAACGGTTAGAAGAAAAAGTTTATTTTTGTCTTCGGCACTCATGTCGGTCGGAATTGCATGGAGTTGGCCTTTGCATGCGAATTTGCAAAACTTCTTCGAAGATGATTTTACCTTTAAACATCAAGTGTGGGCAAATAGGGATACATGTTACACGACCACGTTCTGCGTGAGGAGCCCTCCTGCATTTCAAAGAAGATTAGAGAAGCTTGTCTATCCACAACGGAATTTTGGGAGTGAGAAAGAGCACAAAAGCGTTATGGGTGACTAAAGCTCATCCCGACGACAGCCGTTGTGAAACATTCTTGAAAATCCAGACACCTCCCGCCACGACCAGTCAGTCGATGAGCGCTTGATTTGAGCCAGTGTTTGGAGATGTTGCACTGTAAACAAGCGGCAACGCACGAGCCTCGGCCTGGCGTCAAGGAGCGAAGAGGGGCACCGAACCGCACGCGGACGTGATGTGTCTTCTGCTGTCCAAAACCACTGCACTCCCGGCAGATGGCGCAGACGTTGATGGCAATGGTGGGTGGCTACGTGGCGCTGTTGCTCCTGCTGTTGCTGGTGCTGCCTCTAATCATGGCGTAGGTGACGGGTGACAGATAAACACGGGAAAGCTGGGTGGCAACAGCGCCGAGGCCAGGCGACCGGATCGTTACCTCCGCCGGAACTGGCATTGCATATTTAAACAGATCCATCCATCGGTGTGGTCCGTAAACACCGCACTAGTGGCATTAACGTTCGGGCAGCGCTTCCGCTCCGGTTTGCAGACCGGTGATGGATGATGATGATCATGATGATGATGCTGGTGCTGATGATGAAGCAAAGCGCTGACGATATCCGGCCGAAAACCGCCAAAACCGTCGGTTGCGGTTTCACAGCGCCCTTAGAGAAGCGTTAGAGACAGCAGGTTGTGGTGTGTAAAATTTAAAATTCCCTTGTCAATTTGCTGCGGTGAAGTCGTCTGGGAACGTGGAAATTCATTTCAATATTCGGTCTAGAATAGTCAAATAAACTTCACTGTTTAATATACAGCAACGAAGGTCGGCTTTTACATTATTTTTGTTAAATAATTTTGCTTGGCTTTTTTGTTTTCCTAAAAGTGAATCATTCGTCAAAAGATCTTTTTCAAAATCTTTTCGAAAGTTTCCTTTAGCCCTGCTTGTTGATCATTTAAATCCTGCATAACAGTGAAATATGCTTGAATTGTATTAAAAATGAAACTGAAACCGAATTGGAAATTAAAACCGTTTCCTGGGCAATGCATGTATGTGGGTTGCTGCACTGGGCAGTACTGGTAGACTTTGTGCTAAATTGGATATTTCATCAGACCATACATTGAAGCGCGATGCAATGAAACGGATCTGTTTGCGCGAGGCAATTTGGTGGAAATGCTTGTCGGAAATTCTCATCTTTACTGGGCTCCGTTCCCATAACCCGATGCATTCGAGGAGCCACGATTCATCACTGCAAACGGCGACGCAACAAAATAAGATCCTTTGGGGAGGAAAAGTTCAAAATAAACCCGTAAAAAGTTGTTTTTATGACACTTGATCCTCCCTCCGTTGGAATAATCGACAACGGAATCGGCATATTTTTTTTTCATTTGCCAATTGATGTCTGGTCATAAGTGTAAAGTTTCGTTACCGGGGTGGCAGGATCCGGAAGCAAAAGATGGGATCGAGAAGTTTGAGGCGACCAATAAAATCGACATAACCCCATGGAATTGAGTCGGGTGTGGTGAGAATGGATAGTGTTTGAAATGTATATTTTATATGATTCTCTTCATCCGGCTTCCGCCCGGGGTATTATTTAACGATCATCATACTGCTGAGAGTAGAAACATACGTCGTGGGAGTAAACAGCTTAGTTTAGAAATGAAAGCTTAGGATAATATGTAACGTCTAATCAAACTTAACATAAAACAATAGGAATCAAACGAGCGACAAGTTCATTTGGAATTTCTGCTTGATTGTACGACTTGATATTGTTTAAAAATAAAAACGTCGCTTATGGAACACGAATATGTTTATGAACATGAGTTATAACATTTGCTATGTTCAAGTAACTGCTATCAGCAAGTTCATCTCGGAACTACCTGTCCTGTTTTGGTCATTAAGCACTAGCAACTCTCTAAAATATGCAAGAACGTTTACAAAGAACTCGTTAAACGAATTTTCAAGTACGGAAATGTGCCTTCGTACACGTCGATGCAGCAGACTACCACCATGTTTCCGTTTTTGCACATCCCAGAGCAAGCTGGTGTAATCAACTGACAAGCATTTTCCTATGCTTCGTACATGCCGAGTTGCCTTTTGGCTTATCTTACCTTTAACCCAGAATAAACTGAGCCGAAAAGCGATGTTCGAGAGCATTACCGCATGCAGCCCCGGCCGTTTTTTGCTCATAAGAAAAGGAAGGTATTTTTCTATGTTGCGTCTGAAACGAAACTGCTCTCAGCTGCTCATTTATCATTTCTAATCGCTTTCGAAATTTACTTCCCTCACTAACGATAAACCGACGGTGCAGTTATCCCAAGGAATTCTGGGTGCTACTTACGAACATCCCTCTATTCCTACGAGCCCTGCTAGGCGATTAAAGCACGCAAATTAAGTTCATTTTCTCTCCTTGATGGGGCACTTTAACTACCATCCCTGACGGGAAGCAGGAATGGCTCGCAAAGTGTCGACGTGGCAGGAATTCCCGACGACAGTCGCCAAAAGACCCGTAGCCAATAAATTTATAATGCTGATCGCTCGCGGAGATTTGCAATCCGCATGGCAGTCTTCTTGTCGCACTGTCTCGCCAAATGCCGTAGGCGAGGTGTTTTTTTTTATTTTTATTGTGACGCCTTTACTGCCTTTCAGAATCCGTGGACAGTTTTTAAATGGGGCAATCTCGCTACTTCATTACACGCATAACTGGTAAGGCGGGGTTGTCTTCGCTAAACGGCTCGTTGCACTTCAGCGGCGAGCAAAAGTTTTCTAACCAGCCTTTTCCCGGTCCCGGTTTACGGAGTAATCATGAGTTGATGGAGAAAGTTCTGCACAACCTCTAAAAGATTAATGGAATCTTTGATAGTGGAAAAGAGATTATTCGTTTTTTTGTTGCAGTTTGGGTAATGGATATTTGAATGATGGTATAATAAAGGACGGTAAGAAAGAAATGCGATTCACTTTGTGATAAACATAGGCTCGAGAAGATTTGGATAGAATTGAGCTTGTGTTTCACAAATATTTGACAGAAGCAAGTGAATTGTATCTCAATATTTTTCTTGCTAATGCATCAAGTTGTTATACAGTTCAGATCGATGAACAGTGCTATGGAAATTACTATGTTTTACTTGGAAGACATCGTATGACAAACCGAAATTAATGCAAAACCGGTTGGCCTAAATCTTATTCTACTTAAATGAAATTGCTTCCCGTACAGAAATCCTAGCATCAACTGAATAAGCCATTCCCGCTCGGGAATCTTCTTGCGTCTTACCAATAGTGAGGCTCTTTGTGCACGTTTTAATTCACCTTCACTTAGCGCTGTGTAACTCGTTCCCTTGCGAGATCGTTAAGTTATTCCGTTCCGTCACGCGAAAGTTTCCTGCCGGGCAACAAATTTTCAAGTCCATAAATTATAGGAAAACATCAGACAGCTGTCGGATTTGTTCGCGGTAAACGAGGCCCCCGAAAGCAGCATGTTCAACGCCGGGAAGGCAAACGTGTTTGCGCGAAATTTGCGCACACCTTTTACAGTGTTGAGAAAATTCTCAGCGATCCACTCGGCTTCACGGGCTTCCGAAATGCCGCGCGTCCCAAGCGACCCTGAAACCACAACCCCTGCTAAGCAACGGGCTGCCTTGGGAGCAAAGATAGAGTAGTCCGAGAGGAGAGTTAAGCTCGGTTGGAACCTTTGTTTGTCTTTTGGATGATTTTTATTTCTCATGTTTCTAAATGAATCAAAAGACGGCACGGGGAGGATCGAGACCGAAGTTTAAAAGTGAAGCAGCACTAAGCTAGTCTTTTCTTCGCTCAACATCTACCTTCTGGTCTCGGTGGGGAAGAGACCATCGTGAAAATGTTTTCTTTCGCGCATATTCAAAGCAGGACAGCAGAAACATAAAAATAAACAAAACTTTGGACTGGAAAGAGGATATTGGATAGCTGCGAAGGTCTACCGAGCCTTCTTAAGAGTATGGAAATGGAAAAAGGAAAACGTTTCACGCGGAAGTGGTTAGCGTTTTGTCTTTTTCTCTGTGTTCTTCAGCTTTTGGTTTTTTTCTGTGAGCATTTTGCAGCTCCAAACCCTTCACCTCAAATCCCTTTCAAGATTTTGAGGCTATGTTGAGAATAAAAAGACAACATCCATCTTGAACATTGATACGAATAACATGCGGAATGGCCGAGAGGGTAGTCTTTGCAACTTATCTTAATTTATTATTGCATTTAGTATCACGACAAAAAAAAGGTGCACCTCAAGTAGCAATTACCGAGGATGAAGAAAAACAAAAAGCCTTGAGAAATACCATAAGCAAAACAGTAAAAGCAAAAGATGTATTTTGCGCGGGAAAAAATATCGGAGGGCAGACCCACATCTTGTGTGGAACCAGATTTATGCCGCTAATTCTAGAGATTTATTCATTTGATGTATCTTTTTTTGAACACCAAAGAAAACGGGTTTTGTCGGGTTCCAAACATCGAGGGGCAAAGTTTTGGACCTTCAAAATTGATTTCCTCATTAAAAATGAAAATGTTGTACTATTTTTTACATTATTAGTTTCCAGCGATAGAACAGTTCGGCGGAAGACTGATAACCACGAAGCAACCGTCTCTTGAAATTCAACGGTATCATTCGCGAAGGATAGGCAGCTTTAGGCAGACTTTTGTTTCAGAGCATTCTCCCGCCTTTATGGAACACCGATGCGAGGGAGGCGTGTTTACCCAGAGGCAAAAATCCCATTAATCATTGACGGTTAATAAAACTTTCGTTCGATCATCAGCTAATGAGCTGCTGGCGACGCTGCAAAATTAGGGAAGAATAATGTTGATTCCGTTCTTTGGAGCCTAGTACCAAAGATAACCATTTAATGATCTAGGTGATCGATTGACCCCTAAAGTTATCTTGGTTGAATCCAGTAAGCATCGTTATGGCAGAATAAAACAGAAGAAGTGCTGTAGCATGGTCGGAAGGCACTGGGTGGTAAAACAAAGTGTAAGATATTTTTAGAAACATAAGTACAGAAAAGAATATTTCTTTCCAACCCTTTTTCACTTATGGAATTTTCTTGACAACTCAGGAACCTTAAAATAGCAACTGCAAAGTGACCGAAATTGCATAATTGTCTTTTGTTTATGTGAATAAAAGGGAGGGTAGCAACATTTTTTCAAGCGCTCGGCAGAGCACGCTCCATTTACTTTGGTTGACGGTATTGTGTTGCAATAATCCATGCATAGCTTTTTATTTTGTGATTGTGGAAGAACAAGATTTGCATAACACCGTTTCGCTTTTAAACCACTGCCTAATGCTATTGGGAATCGCCATTGTCCTTCGTTCATTTAGATTTGTGATAGCTTCTTCATTTACCCAGATACTTCAATTTTATGACACTGTCGCGACGTTTCCATTGAATCCTGCATTTGATAAAACGAAAACTAAGGTTCCCGGAACGAATTGGAACCAACGCCATTTCTACTTTCGGGGAAAACCATTACAAGAAATGTCCCCTTTTCAGCCGAACATGCCTGCTTCACTTTTCTGGTTGTTCCCAGTCACACCAGCCGAGTTTGGTTGCATGAAAACCTCGACCCTAGCGAGGCACGGGAGTCAAACAGGAAAAGAACACCCGCTCGAAAATACCAATCGGATGATCATCGGCATTCGATACCCTCGTTTTTTGGTCCGGTGAATGTCATTATTGGTGCTCGTCACGTTCCCCGGGGGAGTCGATGGCGATGGCGTGGCCAGTCGGAACCGAACTTTCGTTTATCTCGCAAAAGATACGCATCACTGCAGCTTCTTGCCGGGATGGAGCATTTTCCACCACCCTGGTGGAAGAGCGAGTGCAATAATACGAAACTACACGTGTGTCGGTATTGATTGAGGCCCACGCTTCAATCCATACCCTAGGCCGTTTGGTTCGGATGGATATATTCGACCTTTAGGTCGCAGGAAAGAGGGTCCTTCGGGTAAAACCAACGTGATCCTAGTTTTTTTTTTCGGGTAACTGTTTGCGGCGGTAATGGAAAAGTTTGGAACGGCAACAAATATAGGGCACAGAGGAGAGGAGTGGGGTCACTCTACCTTCCAGGCCGAAAACTTTACTTGTCGAAAAAGTTTTCTGATCCCTCACATCTATTCGCTCATCGCGAACAATCTGACTGTTTTTAAGAAGGCATGCGTATGTGTTGGTTTTTGTTTAGCTTAAGAATACCCAGCGGATTCATTCCAGGTCGTTTTTTCCCGAGTGACTTTATGAAAGACGCCATGAGAGTGACAACGAAACCAAGGCAGGAAGGGGCATATCATTAAAGCTAATTATAGTACGGTCAAATTATCGTCACCGTGCAATGAACGGCAATTGAAAGTTGTGGAAGGTTGTTGATTTGTTCCGGATTTCCGTTGTAGCAAAACTTGGTTTTTGTACCATTTTTTTTTTCTAGTTTGCCCTCCCAAGGCATCGCATGCTACACGCGATCGATGAATGATTAGTTTTTTTTAACCTCTACCTCTCGTTCTCTTTCGGTCTTGTACGCTCCAGCTGCTTTTCTACGACGGGCAAATGACTGATGTTTATGTTTTGTTTACTTCGTCTCTCACCAACTGGTTCGAAGAAGCTTCAATCGGAGCGATACTTAAACGTCAGGCAAGTCGTGGCACGGCACCTTCGCTCAAGCCCTTTTTCCAGTTGGTTGAAACCGCGGGTAGCCACCGTACCTGGTTGCAAATTACACTGGAAGGAGCTTAAAAACACCAAAACAACGAGAAAAAAAAACACGTTGTAATCCTTTGACAGAAACATTTCCGTCAAGGACCACAAGGAACTACCGATGCCGTACAGCGTCAGAATGGCACTTCCTTGCGTTGGGCGCGTTTCGTGCTCAATTACAATTGGAACGATGAAACGTGTAATCTGATTATCGCAGCGCTCGTCGGTGACGAACGAGGGTGAACGAGGACGAGCGGGGCAGTCACACCGAGGCAGTTGCAGCGTGAAAAGTGCAACCCGACCGGAACCGGGAGGACAAATTCAATTTACATTTTGCGCACCATCAGCGATTGGCCACGCTTCGTTTGACCGTGACGTGTTGCTGCTTCAAATATGAAGCGAAAGCTACGAGCTTGCCATTCGATACCAGACAACTGATCCAGGAAGTTGTTGGACAAAATCAATATTCTAAAATTCCATAATTAAGATTGATTTCATCGTAAAAAGGGGCTGGATTCTTATTTGGATTAGTATTATGTAAACTACTAAAGCAATGAATCAAACTGTGCAAAAATACATCTGGAATCACGAATGTACAAAGTTGTGCAGGAAAGTTTTATTACGCTTGCAGTTCCAGTTTGCAATTCTCCAAAATTGACGACCGTACTTAAAAGAACCGAAGTGTGTTTCCCTTTTAAGAATTCTCGTTTCCTTTCGAATATAACCCAGGCAGTTTACTACACTCGATTTTCGTTTCTGCGCCCAAAGGAAGTTCCAGCGTCCGACCGAAATCTGTGCAACTGTTGAAAATTATTGCACCCAATGGCACGTTCGTTTGGTTTTATCCTCGTCCCTGTCCGTTATAACTAGGACGTGCTAGTGAGGCAAGCTCCTCGGAAACAATGGGATGTGTAGGCTTCTATTCCCAAACGCATGAGTTCGTCTACCGTTTCATTTTCATGCCGCTTGTTCGTTCGTTAGTTCGTGCGTCTGTTTGCCGGTTTGTTCGATGGCATTTAACATAGGGGAAAGGGTGAAGTAATCCCTTTAGCAAAATTTTGCCCACGATACGGGGCAAAGTTGGAGAAAATGGAAGAGAGCGTGGAATCTCTTCGGTTTGATCATGAGCATGTTATCATTGTCGTAGTTGGTCGAGTACACGTTGAGGGTTCGCCGGCAGTTCGGCGTTCGATGTTCACCAGAATGTTCACTCGTTGGTGGTTGTGAAAGCACACTTGAAATTCAACAGCATTTTCTCCCCGTTTGACTCTTCGTAGACCCTAAACGGCAGCAAACAAGTGATGACGGAAACACCCGGAGAATAATTTAACAGCCTACCCAAGGTTGGTTGCCGTTCCCTGGTCGGCGTCTCTAACGTGCCAAGAAAAAGCCAGCAAGTTGATGGAAGTAATATCGTGCCACTTTAAAACCTGTTCGCCTCATTAAGGCGATCTAATTTTTGTTCACTCAACCGCGCAGAAATTTGCTCACCGAAGCGTGCAACAACGAAGAAATGAACCAGCCGGAGAGAAATTTTTAATAGGAGCCCTGAACCAGCCACAACTCAACCGCGGGCCACCGTGGGCTCCGGTGCGAAAACGAACTGGGTATAATCTTATTTCAATTTTTGGCTTCGGAATTTTCCAATAAAAACAACCCTCCAGAGTGCCTTCTCTTGGTCGCTGGCACATCGTCCTGAGCGAGGTGGAAGTTGAAATTTGCGTAGGGAGTAGGGAGAGAATGTGGGTTGGAATTGGTTGTTCGATTTCAAGCTGCGCCGCCGGCTGGCCACGAACGGTGAAAATAGTAGCCAAATAAACCAAGCAACCTCTCGTTCAAACGATCGTTAGTAACCTCACGAAAGGTTTTTGGAAGTAGAAAAAAAAATCAGTCCTTCTCGGTGTTGTAAGCTTTTCATGCTATAATATGGCTGCTTTTGTCTTTATTCCGCCACGGTTTTACTTTTCGCACTGTCCCTCCTTTGTTCGAGCTTCAAGGGCTTTCCAAGAATGGGGCAATCTTTTAATTTGAAACTCGATTAAATCCCCCCCCCAAGACAATGAGCGAGCATCCCCCTGCATCGATTTATGCAAAACAGGGCTTCGGATGGAGAAAGAAAAGGTTGCAGGAAAGGTAAAAGGTACAATGTCTTTCATTTTGACACCTTTTTAGTGCGGGATAAGCTTCATCGTTCATCCTTTTCATCGTGGACCTTTTGACCTGGGTAAATAATACCCAATTCATTGTCTGGCTTTCCAACGGATGTGAGAGTGCTTGTCTGCCCAACATGCAAACATACGCAGGCTTCTGGAAAATGGGCTTCTAATGGCTGGGTGCAAAATTCCTCGGAGAGGGGGGAAGGGAGAGTACCGCTCGTTAGTCTTCGTGTGATGATTTGATCTTTCGCTCTCGAAGAAATGGCGGCAACCATCCGGATGAGGGTGTTTTTGACTTGAGGCCAGGTAAAACGATTACCCGAAGTCCAACATTCGACGGCTTTATCGACCATTTAGAGGCAGTTTTGCCCGGCCTAACGAGGGGAAATTTGGAGGATTGCGTACCGCCGGCGAACAGGTTGAGCCGGGTTTGGCATGCAAGCGCTTAGTCCAGGCACTTTCTGCATCCTATCAGACACGATCAATATCACTTAACTGGAGAGATAATGCTTTTCGAGGTGTGCTCGTGGAGTTCGTGTGGATGTACACGAGACCGACAGCCAGGTAGCTGCTTTCACCTGTTCCGACTCGGCTGACTGAATGGAAGGATGCAAACCCGAAACGCCGCATAAATTCGGCCCCAAATTGTGCGTTCACTATCGACCGGGAGCGTCAGGGCGCAACTCAGGTGGTGCTAGGGACAATTTATGCCTTTTAATTAGGATAAGAAGCGGCTTTGTCTTGTTGACTTTCCCCGGAAGGAAGGCCGGATTTTGCTCAGTCTTCGGATAGGGGCGTTTCGGGGGGGTTTTTCTCGCACGAAGCAACGTCGGAGGATGAGTCGATGTGTCCCATCAGAAGGCTACGAAAGAAGGTTAAGGGGAAAGAGTTATTTCGGACCAGTTGGTGTTAGCATAAAGATCCGCACCTTTATGTGCGTATCGTATGTCGATGTCGTCCATGCGAAAACTGTTTCCATATTTTGCACACGTTTTGATGCTAAACAACAAAAATAGCTCGCTTATAAACAAATAGTTAAATTTTTCAAAGTAGACAAATTATACCAAGTTTACATGTTTTAGAAATAACTCTCCAAATTTTGTTATATTAGAATAGTAAAAGAAAACCAGAAGCAGAAAGAAATAAATATTATACTATTTCCAAGGGTCTTGGTTTTTTCTTTATAATAACTATACTATAATATTACTTTAAAAAACTGTTTCTTTGAACAAAATCAACAAACAAAAAATCAAATATGTATCTAGATATGTCCAAACTCCTAAGAATCAACTTTTATTTCTACTTTTTTTTTTTGTAAAAGACTACTTTATTTCAAAATAGTTTGCATAACATGTAACGGAATTTTCACAGGCATAGGCAGGATTTCAGCACAGTTAAATCTATCGCAGCATCGTTGTTACCAACGATGTGGATGATGTAATTGGCAAACAAACGAATAACATTATAACTCTGCGAGGCGGTTATCCCTGCGAAAACTGGGAAACGGAGACACTGAAACGAAGGCTGAAACCCTGGAACTACATTCCTGATGCACTGCTGCAGCAGGTCCCAGGCGGCGATAACGCGGGTGCATAAGGTGAACTTATGTTCCAGGGTGTCACGCTCAATACAGTACATGCAAGACACCGAAGATGTGCGTCCCATCTTCATCAGCAGCTCTCCATGGGAAATCTTGCCATTTACGAGCAGGTACAAACCGGAACGTTGCTCTGACGAAAGCTTCTTGCAGTGGATTTTTTTCCATACCATTTTCCAGTCTATTTGTGTTGAGGCTTGCGACAGAATCTTGGGGCCAGGCAATCTGCCCACTATTAACTTGCTGAAACCCTTCGTGGACGGCTCTTTCGTCAGCATTGAGGGAGCGTACGCCAGTCGCTGGACAACACTTCGAAGGCAGGGGTACGAGGACGGAATGGAGGTTGTGTCGGGCGGATTTCTAACACACGAGATGTGTTGGGCTCCAAACTCGAGGCTCTGCTGCTCTGCGACGTATCGGTTTACAAGCAGAGCGATTGCTTTCACCTCTGGGATGTGGAGGTTTAGGCCTCCTCGGTCTCGCGGCAGGGCTAACTGTTGCAACGGGACTCGTATACCCCCGGAACCATTCCAAAGGAGAGACCCTACTATGCTTGTAACTTTCGCTATATCACTTGCGCGAGAGCCACAGACCGACGCAACAAACCAAAGCTTCGGTAACAGGAAGGTGTTAAGTAGTATAACCTTCTGCACCAAGTTCAAGTCTCTTACTCTGTGCAGCCAGACCAGATTTCGGAACTTCTGGATTATTATATCCCAATTTTGGCCAGCTGCGTCCCGGATGTTGTTCGAGAAGAGTATGCCTAGCAGGCGAAGGCGTTCCACGGTGCGTAGCCATGGAACAGTAATCCTATTTTTCGGTGTCACCATTCCGATGTCCAGTGCGATGGTCTTTTGAACGTTTAGTTTAGCACCTGAGCAAATACTAAATGCGTCAAAAATCCGTCTGACACGTTCGATTTTTTCAGCCGATGACAAAACCACCGAAATGTCATCAGCATAAGCAACGACCAAATCTCCTGGTTCTGAACATATCCCTTCGATTTTGTTGATGAGTGGTTGCAGATATAGCACAAAGAGATGCATCGATAACGGATCACCCTGACGAACAGACCGCTGTATTGGAAAAGCAGGAGATAACGATCCATTGATTAGGATTTGGGAAGAGGATTGATCCCCAAATCTCTTCAGTAGTTTGACCAATTCTGGATTGAATCCCATGCTTTCCATGGTTGCAAGCAGAAATTTTCTATCCACCCTGTCAAAAGCTTGGGATAGGTCAAACGAGATTAGCTTTCCACTTCGCCTTTCTAGTTTATGCTTGACTATTCTTTCTTTTACCGATAGAATTGCCTGGAAAATGTTTGCTGGTCTATTGCTGCATTTCTGTGCTGGCGATATGATTTGCCACTGGCTGATGATGGCGTCTAGTCGCAATTTTACGATTCTTGCTAGTAATTTGTAGTCGGTGTTCAGTAGGGATATTGGCCGGAAGGAGGCTAGTGTGGACCCTCCGCCTTTTTTCTTTACAAGTACAATGACGCCACTGACGAACTGTTGAGGAACATGTCCGTTGAGGGCTTCATTCATAATCAGAACTAGTTCTCGCCGAATAATTTCAAGTGTGCTCCTGTAGAATTCAATAGGGATTCCGTCTGGCCCTGGAGATTTTTTTGATGCAGATTTGTTTATAGCCAAATTAAGTTCATCAAAATAGATCTCTTGCATGCAGTCTCGATTAATGGTACAGCCTTCCGGAATGATCTTGGTGGCTCTAAAAGATTCGTCCGTGCCTGTGTTCTCTGCAGCATAGAGTATCTTATAGTAGTCGGATATATATCGCTCTATTTCTTGTTTATCATGGAGGTTTGTTCCGTCATCGGTCGTGAGTTTGTCGATATATGTGCACTTTTTCCGTCTTTGTCCCAACTGGAAGGTCGTCATATTCTCGCCACACATTCTGACCTCGTTTATTCTGGCATAATCTTCAGAAAAACGCTTCTGGATGAGAAGAATTTTCCCTTTTATGCAGTTAATGTTGGCCAGTTCATCAGGGTTCGTGAGATACCTTTCATGTGCAGCTTTAAGTTGTGTGTAAAGTGCATCATTTTGTAGACGGAACTCTTTAAATTTCTCGCTGGTTTTCCACCGGAAAAAGGATTTTATCTTAGGTTTTGCACAACGAATCCACCATGCTATCCACGAGTCAAAGTTCCGCCTTTGCCTCGTCCAGGAGTTCCATTTACATTGGAATTCTTTGATATTTTCCTGGGTCAGGATATGAGGTCTTAGTTGCCAATAAATATTTCGTCGTTGGTCGGGTACGTTTGGCAGGCACAATCGAACTGTAATGGCTTTATGGTCGGAAAAAGCAACTAGGTGCATATCTGTGTTTCTTAGCTGGGACTTGAGGTTGGACGATACGTAAATCCTGTCGATGCGCGAACCAAAACCCCGAGCAATAAAAGAATACTCTACATAGTTCCCTTTTAGGGCTTCCCAGCTGTCACACATGCTCATACTTTTAGTAACATTTTTAAGAGCGGCACTGATGTTTCCACAACCAGTCGCGTCTTTAGACATAATTATCGAGTTAAAATCACCTGCTAGAAGCACATGCTGGGTTGCGCTTCTCAGATGATTAGCCAGCGTTCGATTAAAAAAAACCTCTCGTTCTTGTTTCCGGTGGCTTCCCGAGGGCGCATATATGTTGCATAGCGTGGTTGAGTTTTCAAATCTTACGCTGATAAGTCGCGAATCTAAACTGCGCTCTACATGCGAGAATTGGTAGTGATCTTTGAGTGCGATCGCTGTACCTCTATTCGTTTCATTTACATTTGTCACTGTATTGAATCCCGGTAGCGTTAGATTTGGATCGTAAACTTCTTGTAAAAATACAATGTCCGCATTGACCGTCCGTAAGAACGTAATGAGGGCATTAATTTTATTTGGACTAGACATCGCATTGAACTGATACGTTCAATCAAACTATTTCGGTTGATGAACAAAGGCGCACATTGGATCCATTGTTCCACCCAATCTCTTATAATGTTTTCCATTCTTCACTCCTACCCTGCCTGCTGTTATCTCTTGCGACATTTCAACAAGTCCATCCGCGTCAAGTAAAATAAATGATGATGATGATGCGGTCGGTTGACACCCCCGCGGCGGAAAAACTCTCAATTAACCGTCTCGCTTATTGCGCATAATGGTGTGAGGACATTCTAAGCGGTCAATTCTGGCGCACCAATCCGGTGACCGGGTGGCTCCGGTCACGATTGAGCAATTAATCACCGTGATGAAAACAATCGAAGCCACCTAACTACTATGCTGTCCTCTGCAAACTTCACCTTCCCTCCAACGCTCGCTAGTCAAACGCTTGGACAGGCTGCTGATGATGTATGAATTTATGAGCAATGCTGAAGTGCCCTAAGCGAAAGAAGCGCACGGAAAGCACATCGGAGCGTTTATTGTCGGCGTTGGTGGGTTGTCACAAAAATACGCCACCATCCAAAAACGGCAAGCAGAGCACAATTCACCCTCGACTAGCATTCTTCCGGACGCAAACAAATAGGATCAGCTCCGTGGGATTCCAGCCCGCTCGGCATCGGGCCACAAGGCAAGATGAATATGAAAATGTCAGCGCAATGAGTTTTATTGTGCGTTTTGATTGAATGTAACGGTCGTTAAATGTGCAGTGGTAAGGTCAATGAGAAAATACCGCTTCGCAACCTTCACCGCAACCTTGGCCGTGACGCTTTCCCTGTCAACATCTCATTAGCGCCAGGGGAAAAGCTGCGAACGAGGAACACGCAACCGTCGCTGGAAGCGCAAGCAGCAGCAGCAGCAGCTTTGACGTACGTGAAGCGTTAATAAATTATTCATGGTGGCAATCAAAATATTATTATTTCGTGTAATTCGTATTCGAGCGTCACTCGGAATTAATTGTTTTTTGCGCAAGGCGTCGACAATGATGGTGCCGCAAATCGAGTCAGTGTGTTTACTCGACATTTTACCGTGTGGTTGAATGGTATACGCTTTGTATTTTTGCAAATATTGGCTAAAGCTTCTCAGAAATGTGCGATGGTATGCTTGGAGTAAACACTAAATTTACAAATATGAATAACAAAACAAAAGGATATGAATAGGAACGGAAGTCTCTCTGCGTCGCTTTGCAATTAATATGGTTTTGGAGAATATTTTCATTCTCATTTCTTGATATGATTAAATATAGGTTTGTTCAAAGTTAAATACGAAGAAAGAATTGGCAGTGTATTCTATTCTTCTACAAGTATGAGAGTATTATTTTATTTTCTGTTGTATTATTTTCAGGAGCCTTTCGATCTATCCTATTTAATTGATGCCTGGGTTCGGCGGGAAGACAAATAACATGATAACAGTCTTTGTTTTCCAGAGATCCCCCAATTTTTTTTCCTAACAATACTCTTCCCTCCAGACAAACGGGATCGATTTCCACATCTACCCGGGAAATATGTAAATAAATTCCATTAAACATGAAACGTGAACCTTTTGATTATCAGCTCATGGGACAGAGAAAGCGAGGTTCGTCGGCGTTCGTCGATTGCAGCAATGGGCAAAACTTCACAACTTCCGCCAGGGCCTGCCTTGTTTCCATGCTTCCTCGGTTGCTATATGTCCCCGTTGCCGGTTGGTTACGATCGTTCCGATTTTAAGTTGGTCGAGTTTTTCCATTGGTTCAGTGGAGAAAAAGCACAACCGGTAAACCAAGCAACTCTAGCGGGACAGAATTTATGACTCACAGAAAACTTTCCTTTGCACTCCCACCGGGCTTCCAGTCATCTTCGGTGGTGGGGATAGAGCGGGGAAGATAATGTTTTTGATGATTGTGTTGTTTTTCCCCTTCAAAATGTTTACACTAAGAAGGGGAAGGACCAAGAGGCAAAACATGACAAAATATGTCTTGTTGTCCTTGCCTTCTTACCCGCTCTTAAATACACATACACTTGCACATACCAGCAGGAACGGAACATTCGTGCCTTTGGTCCTTCGTCTAGAACAGCGTTTGGAGAAAACCCTTGAGAAATGCCAAAGGTCTGCACACTTCTTCTTCGGCTTGCTGGCAAGCGGCGGTTCGCGTTGGAACTAATAATATGTAAATAAATGCCGCGCCAAAGTGAAGAACTAACCCAGTTTTTCCCTGAAGCCACGGGGCACAGGTACGACAAAACGGGCCACCAGATGGAAGAGGAAAGGTGCACGAAACGTAACGGCCCGGATACAGACGTTAGGTCTGACGGAAAAGGAAATGCGCCGTGGAGCTGCGAACGGCACTGCGGTTACCAGTTCCGGCGATTTTCCGCCATCTCCAGAAGGAAGTGCGATTACTAAGTATCGGCACCGGTATCGAAAAGTAGCGGCCAACAATTTTCAGCACGCTCTTTTACATTCTGTTTCGATTTACGTTTCTACAGCGACAGCGACGATGGGTAATTGTTCCCAATGTTTTGCAGTACACTGAAGTGCCAACGCTTCCTTCCTGCTGCCGGGAAACGTTATTCGGCAAATTACGAAAAGCAAAACACACACCTTTCATCCGTATCGCAGACATGCTTTACTAACACCTGAATGGTGGTGGCGTTCATTGCTAACCCATATTAAGATGCGTTTAGAAACAAAGCACGTTTTGTATGAGTTAGAAATAATCATACAAGTTTGCATTACTTAAATGTTCAAAATGGCCTTCACTGTTTGAAAATAATAATTGAAACAGCCTGCGCGTAATGTGTTGTAGATCAGATAAAGGAGCTTATCGAAAATCTTTGAGACAACATTACAGCAATTACAATTTCGTGTCAGGAAAATACTCTGCTGGGTAAAACAAATGTGACTGAGCACTCGTTCTGCGAAACCCTTCAAGTTTCCCGACACCGATGCCCTACTTCGTCCTCCAGGTATATCTTTTCTATCCCATCGGTTGTCTTCGAGAAGCCCCAGTTGGATTCGAAATTTGTCCGACGACAAAACAAACCTTTCTTCTCTTAGGAAGCTAAAAACTATAATCCTCGTATATACTGCGCCCTAGTAAGCAAATAATGAATATTGAACTCTTTTGTTATGCTTTCCAAATCATGTTCCAAAAAGAGTTCAAAGTGGACAGTTAAATTGCACGGGATAGCATGTATAAAGAAAGCATAATAAAGTAATCTTTCATGTGTCAATTGGATAATTTATAAAATTTTGGGATAGCAATGACAAACGGACCTTGACCTTCAATTACAGCCTCTTAGTCAGCATAAAAGTCCTCACGTTAAGAACGCCTCCTGCTCATCCAAGAGCATTAAAGTTTGTCGGCAGCGGGCTTTGGAAAATGTATTTCTATCTTACAATTTAGTACCTTAATATTTTAAAACAAGCTGGTTAAATATTTTTGTTTAATTAAACAGTTAAAAAAATAAAGATAAGGAGTATAACATTAACAATAAGAATCATTTTCAGTTTTTTTTCTGGTATCATTTTTGTCCCTTATTTTTGTTTGCATAATTGCACGAATTTACATTAGTGCTCCCGAATCGAAATCTGTTCCATCCCAGGAATGAAACATAAGGTAAGGAAAACTGGGAAAACTTGAACCAGGGACGATTGAAGCCGAAAAAAACAGGTTCTGTTTGTGACAAAAAAAGAAAATCTTTGTGCTGAAGAGCATCTACTAAGCTTCCTAGACACGTCCATTTTCGTAGGATGAGAGAGCGAAAAGCAGAGAGAGAGGAAGAGAGAGAGAGAAGGAGAGAGAGAGAGAGAGTACGCGAAGCGAACACATTTGATAAAACCGTGCTTAGCTGCAAAGGATGAAACCAACCGTGAATGCATGCATCTTTGCACTTCACACATGTGTTTCGAGGAATTTCTCCTATCAACATGCTTCAAGCATTGGGATAAGCAAACGAAAGAATAATCCTTCACGTACGACTAAGGAAACCGCGGACGTTGTACGAATTTTGTTGAAACTGTCAGAGCAAAAAAAACGTTGGCCCTTTTTCGAAACAGCAAAACGGTCTTTGGACAATAACGGGTTATTCTGACGTTCTGAATGCATGAAATAGAACTTCCGCTTCGCATGTGAGGATAGAAAGCTTCCTGGTGCGGTAGTTCGGTGCGTCAGAGAGTAAGTCGTCGTAACAAACAACCAGAAGGCTTTTTCGTCTCGCGATGATTTTAAAAGTGTTGCCCCGTGCGACTCGCAAGATGCAGGCACGTGTAATGATTGGAAGGACGTACTTCGTAAAGTACGAGCGACGCAATCGCATCGACAACGATCACCATCGTAAGTGCACTACACTTTCGTCGGCAAGTACTTTGCTTCCCTTTGGCGAAGATTTTTCAATCCAAGTTACTCGCAAGTATCGCACTCCATTATCTACCGACACACACATGCACAAACTCAAACACAAACACATCAACATTCCAGCCAATGCGCTATCGTACTGAGCAGAACGAAGGTTGCATTTTGTTGGCAACGGGTAGCAGGACACAGGAGAAGGAAAAAAAAAAGGTTTTATGACACTCGCCGCCGTTTTGCTGAAACTCCCTGGGGCCTGCAAGGCAATTTTCACTACGGGCCTCTCTTTTTTACGATCAGTGCATTTCCGATGAAAAGGGCAGCTCTGTCGGGCTTAAAGATGTAACTATACAAGAAGAGCACGGTTCTTGTTTGCTCGCTTGACCTAGCAGGACAACTCACGGACGAGATGGGTCGGAAATATGTATGTGTCGACCATATAGGTGCGGTAGTAGTTCAATTGATGAAAAATCTGAGTTCTATACCCCCGAAGTGTCTAATATTAGTCTCAAAACTTTCACTTAACGTTCATTCAATGCAAACAAAAGAAGAGAATGTCCTATCTTAATAGATAATCATATTTTTATGTCTTACTGCTGGACGATAAACCAGCTAAGGAGGGCCCAAAATAACAGGATTGAAGTAATCCATAAAGGAAATAAGGTCCTTCTGGGTCCTCAATTAAATTTTGCCGACTTAAAATGTCTCTCACAAAGCAGCAATGTGAGTGGAACATTTTATCGTTCCCTGTCCTTTTACTGCGAGATTCGTCAAACCCATCCCACAAAATTAAAATGCCGCACCAAGGGGAAGCCCGCTTTAAGACTGTAGCGTAACCCTGGTACGGGAAGCCCGTCATAATATTTTTCCTTGATGGTGCTTACTTTATCGAGCTACGTTAGCAGTAACCGACAGTGTGACAGTGGATTGTCGTAATTAGCTTAATGCTCTGCAATTCCCGTCACGGCTTTTGGCACCCAAAACTTTCTCAACGGGAGCAATCTGGGCTTTAAGAAGATCAAGCGAACCGCAATTTAATTGTACCGTGGTCGTGATAAGATTTGACAGCAGAAAAATAATCACTCATAGCGACAGTCTTGTGAGTGACCCGTACAACCACATTTTGCTGTAAGAGGATTGTCCGACTTTTGGAATGTCCAGCGCAATTTTCCATCAATCTCACTCATTGTTATTGTTTGGCAGCTTTATTCAGACAGTAAAATAAAAAGACAGACTTATTATTAAGACACATAAATAAACTTATTAATCAAAGTGGTTCAAATATAAGGTCAGACATGTGAGTTTTATCCTCCTGCGTCCAAGGCTTGATTCACACTTCCGTGCGCTTGAATCGACAAAATGACTTACAAAGAAATGCATCGTAGTCAGCAAAACTCCAATTTGGGCCACCAATTTGTATATATTCCCACCAACCAGACGATGCATCCCGGAGTTGTTTGTGCTGAAACCACAGCACGTTTCAGTTCGGCTCGCTGAAGGTAACCACAGATGTGTTCAGTCATTCTCAACAAAAGCCTGGTATACACCGGTAAGGGAGGAAGAAGATGCACACTTGCGGAAAATACGGATTGGGGCTAATTGAAATTCGCTCGCTCGAAATCGTTCATCATCCGGTTGATTGATTGAAGGCAAGACTGACGCAGAGCTCATTGCCGGTTTCGGAAGCGATACTGACTGCAGATCCTGGAGTAAGCAACAGTTGGCCAGCCATCGTAAAACGCAACAAATATGACGACCACGCGGTGTAAATATACTACTTTCCCATCCGCGACGTGGCAAATTAATGGGATGCAAATTATTTACCACAATGATGTCGATCAATCATTCCACCGTGCATCATCCAGGGTAGTTTACCATCAACAAGGGAAGAAACGAAAGGCAGACTAAGCGGAACAAAAGCAATGTGATGCATTTTTTGTTGAATTGAAAAATGTATAATAATACAGATGATGGATATTATTTTTACAAAACGGAAAGTAGACGCATGTTTATGTAAAACATGTTTGTTAAAGTACTATGTACGTAAAATCTATGCTCATAATGCAGTGTTTAATACTTTCCTTCATAGTTTGCTGTAGAGATGTTAAATAAAACATCGAACAAAAGGAATTTCCACATATGCATATGAAAAACCACTTCCTTTATAGTGCTAGAAAGGACAAACGATTCGTTGAGGGAATTAAGCAGATTACGAAACACCATGCGCCTCCACCACCATGAGATACAACGCGGTTAATTCTTAAGCACCACTTTTGTCCGTTGCGGCATTGAATCTACATTTAAAACAGTACCAGAATCATTAGTAAATAAAACAATGGATATTATTTTAAGGAGTGTATAGTGTTTTCTGTTGTAATTGTGATTATCATGGGTTAAATAGCTTGTTCTTGGGTAGAATACAATCCCCAGCATGACAGAGGGTTTATTGCCGTAAAACTGCCTTTAATCTCGTTTTAAACATGTTTTATTCACCTTTCAACATACATACATACAACAGAGAACATACATTAAAATAGTTCATACGAAGAGGTGTGAAGAAGTCGTGAATCCACCACTTTTCTTGGGATTTTTTTATTCAATGACAATCAATCAAAAACATTGTACATTGACAGCAAACCAAGATACATTAATGCACGTACCTATAAATTTCACCGAACAGAAGAAATTATAGGTGGCTTATGGCAAAACATTTATGTTTTGTGTAATGCACAATCGCAACAAGTGAAATACAATTTCAAGATTGAAAATGAAACTGACTGAACCGTCTGAAATGACGGTTGAATTTTGATTTCTGTAAAAGAAAAAAACATTTTGATGAAGTCAAGTAACAAGGCAAAACAAACAGTACACTCATACCCTACTTTTTGGCATTCAACAGGTGTCCAACGTGCTACACGATTTCATATTTAATGCAACGCATCCGGGTCGTCCGGAGGGGAGACGCTTTATTAAAATATATTTGTTTGGCTTTCTGACAACCGGTGCCACCCACCTGTCGGAATGTGGCGGTAGTAGCAACAGCATGACCCTTTTAAGACATAATTATTCTCATTGGTCACATTAACAGTTAGGCTCTGATGCTAACCCTTTTCTGATCCGAAACTGGAAGGATCAAGCTTGGAAAGATTCTAATAAAAGTGTTGTATCCGTAAACATAATTTCAATCGTTTGAAGCATGATTGATTTTATTCTCTAGTGAAATATATTGGAACAATTTGGGATAAGATTGATTGTTAATTATCCAATGAGGAAATTAGAAGCACTAAATATTTTAGCAAGACATTTATCGTTGGGATTAAATGCTTTTTCGATTTTCAAAAGTACTCGCTTGTAAAATAGAAAAAGAACATTTTTTTTGATGGTGCAAAACATGTTGCTGAAGAAATGCATGATAGCGATAATCTACAGGTGCTTGCGGCGATGAACTGTTCTATTTTGGCCACCATTTTTTATTTGTCCCGTCGACATCATCACCATGGTTGCCTTCCGTGACAGACAAAGTTGAATGCCGGTGCTACCGCCACCAGACGATGTTGATCTTAAGTGACTGACGATGTACCGAGAAAGGAAACGAGTAAACAAACACACAACTCGCACCGGCAGCGGCGCAAAGCCACCAAAAGCGCTCGTACCGGTGAAGGAGATTGAACGCTAGGATATGAAACAGAAAGACCAATAAACTGCTCCGACGAAAAAAACGAAGGAACCAAGACAGAACGAGAGCGGATGATTGTATAAAGCCTAAACCTCCGACAACTCGTCCTGCAGTACTCGGAGTTCGGGTGGCGACGGCCGAGCTCGCTTCCGGCTGTTTGGAAGAAAGTTAGATTACATTTCACAGAATCACGCTCAATTCGAAGAAGCGAAGATAAATATGGAACACCACCGGCTCTGGGTGCCGGTGGCCCCGCAGGGAGGAAAGTTTATACAGCACTTGCCCGACTCACCGCTCGTCAGACTGCTTGCCGGGTCTACCCGCACAATCTCGGTGACAACTCAAGCTAGTAAACCCATCTGGAGGCACGAAGCATTAAATACATTTTCACACTTTACCTTTTTACTGTACGCCTTCAAACAGTTATTTCTAGAGGGGGGGGGGGGGGGTTTGTGCCCGGAATTGGGGCAATGTGTCAAGAAGAGCGTTTGGTAGTGGATTGTAGGCAATGCACATCATTTGGCTAACAAATGGTGAGCTTCAACAACCACGGAATGTACTATGAGACGCTATTTCCAATGCGCCTAAACAGATAATTTCTTAATAGTAAATTAGTCTTAAATCTAGAACGAATGAAATATATTATGAATTCTGTATTTAAACAAACCAAAAAACTACTATCATCGAACCCATCCACTGTAACATCAGTTTAAATCATGTCGGCATTAGTGTAAGATAATGATCCTTGTTCTTACAGTTAATAAATACAATTTACTGACACGAGCAGGCACAAGAAAAACCCAAGTCATAGAGAAGAATCGTTTGAGAGCACCCACGAACGTTTTCGTGCAGGTTAGAAATGTATAATAAACATTATTTTAACGGGTTTCTGGTTATACGACATCATTCCGTTTCGGGGGGCTACAGTGCACACGTTTTGTTTGCGTAACTTAACGAGCTTCTCGTAGCTGTCGACTGGCATGGCTACGTCTATCAAACTTATTCAATTTACCGTAACGACCTTCCGACGAAGGAAACCAACCATAAACCGCGTATGACACGAACCGCGAACCGGCATACATCAAAGGTCAAGTACACAGACTATCAAGTGTGTGTGTGCATGTCACTCAATGTAGATGCCACGGTGCGTCGAAATGTTTCAGATTACCTTCCCGTGTCTCAACGAATGAAAACCATCCACGCCACTCAGGTGTGAACTGTGCGTAAGTGGAATTTTCACTCAGTGCACCATCAAGCACGGCAGAGCAGGTGCGCCTTCCGAGCCGACAAGGATACTCGATGGCATCAAGGGAAAGGTAAGATTTTATCACTTCCACCCACACACGCGAGGATTTAGTTCCGAATCGACATCCACTATCGAGCTATTAACAGGGCTTTTCTCCTCACCTGTTTGATTAACTATTAAACCGATGAAATCGAATCAATGAATCACTGTATCGGGAGGCAGTCAAACGGGAATCATCTAAAAAAAAGCATCGTTTCGTGCGTCCCACTTCCAACACACGCACACGTTCCGGAGCATGGGCTCGCGTTGTATCGACGGCGGGCATTGTCGGGTGCCAGCATACCCAACACACTCCATGCATTGGACGGTTTTTGTCGGAGCAGGAGCTGGTGAATATTTTATGCACGTGAGAACGGTGTAGGGAGACTCCGGGTTCCCGATGGTTGGCTCGAATTACCAGCGTTCAATTATGCAGTCCGATGCTATCGGGACCTGCCTGCAGCAGTCAACGTGAGGTCGGCAAAGAACCAATGCTACACACGATCGCCAGTGCCTGCCGATAGCAGCAGGACCGATTGACACGATTACGTTGGCCACCGGAACACGGGTCGTAAGCGCTCTGTAATTGAGTTGAGATTCTGAGACGCGCTGCCTCGTGTAACGGAAGGAATCGTTAGGTTTTTTTTGTTTTTTGCAATACTTAATGCAGATAAGAACAAAAAAATCCATGCAACAAATGGAGAAAGAAATACCACCCAGCAGGAAGAATTTGAAATAAAATATTTAGGAGCATCCAAATAGAAACACCTTAAAAACATTGTGGGAAAATGCGCTTGGGAAGAAACAATTCCTTTCGCATTTCGTCGAGAATAATACAGTAACTTGTTTATTCAGATAATCCGTAGAATCCTGCTGAAGATTCGCAAGAAGCTGTGAGTCAGGAAGTGTTAAGGTGCATTACCAACATTGCAAGGTTGGATTTCAAGGATTTAAAAGTTGTTAATTTGGTGTAGAAGACCACGAGATTTTGTGAGAGCGGGTGAAGACAAAGCCCCTAATCAGTGCAGACAAAATGGTTTAGCAAATCTCACACACACGATTATGTTGAAAAATGGCTGAAATTGCAAATGTAAACACCTTTGCTAATAATTAAAAGATAAACTCAAAACTCGAACAACCTGCAGACCTTCATTCCATTCCTGCAATGTTAAACTCCCAAAAATTGAAGTAATCAGTAGCCGTTTCATTACATGAATGTTGAATACCAAGTCACAAAACACGCGTATCCATTATACCCCAGCATATGATGCGACTCTGATGAAACAATTTAATTTTAAATAATGCATCACACCACGCGTGTGTTCCAAATTAGATGAAAATTTCCTTATTTCGTGCGGTACAATATCAGTTTACATAACATGACACTCTGGGCATTAAGGATATGCTCATCAAATCAAAATGCCAACGCGTCCGTAATTAAACCACATGCAAACTGCTTGTACTGGCTGAGCGCAGTCGCTGTTGAAAATACATTTCTCCTCGCCAGTACCCACGGTGGCCGTACTGGCACACGAGAAGGCAAATTACTTTCCCGGCAGCGGGGAAACCCTGGCGCGAAAAAGTTGGTGGGACCCGGGACAAAAAAGAAAATGCCAATCCACGTCCTTCCGTTGGCCTTTCGCAAGCCCGGCAGGCATGTGTGCAGGCATTAGGTGAAAAGAAATAAATAAACACAGGATACTTACGTCATGACGCAGTAGGCCGCCCAGGATTCTAGCTAAGACCACAGTAAATTGTATGCTCGTAAAACTTATGCTCCGCGCTGTGCCTTAATAATGAGTCCGTTTCCGTTGTGTCGGTCAGGTTGACCATCGCTCGCGAAACCCCGGCAAGCATCCACGTAACACAATTAAACCGTTTTCGAATGAAGCCACTCCAACAAGTTGTTTAAAAGTTAATTTAATTTTCATTAGCATCACCGGCAATCGGCGTTCTGGCAACGTACCCACCGTCGTCCCGTTGTCAACGAGGTTGATTGCGAGCAACTTCGTCGGGCAGCGTCATGCTGGTCACAGCGGAATCTAAACACACCCTAAGCGGCCAGCAAATATTCCCCGCAAAACGGGACATCAAAAACTAATGACTTTTCTCAGCTAATTTTAAACGCCCTGCATTGACGGTACTCACTCTCTTCCTCCGGCGCTTGCTGTCATCCTCACTCAGTAGACGGCTTTATCTGTTTGTTTTTTTTAAATATTTATCTCTCTGTCTGTGTCTGTCTCCAACTCTCTCAAATTACATCGAGAGGGACGTTACCATTCCGCCCCGAAAAGAGTGTCGTAGGACCTTTGCCCGTGGTAAAGACCGCGTAGTGGTATCATTTTCGCCCAAAGTACCCTTCGCTTAGCCCGGGAGTTGTAGGGAAGAGCGTACGAGGAGAATGGTACCGGCGTACACGATTCCGTCACCATGGCCAGGTGCCATTCCGTTCGGTACGAGAAACTCGTTACGACACACCAGGCGCCTCCACCGGATGATTTGAGATTTCGTGTTTGTGCTCAATTTTTTTTTTTAATTCTTAGTGATATTTTTGTTTCCCTCAAATCGACCAACCAGTGCAGGAGAACCATGGCACACGAGTTTGGTGGGGAACGGAAGGTGCCCCGCGGTCACGATGATGCGATTTATGACGCGATCCGCAAGTGTGCGTAGAGGGAACACATCTTTTGCGCTGCTTCTGAAGGGCGAGAATCGCGGTTTCGAAGACATAAATCGGTTGTTAAAAGATCACTGCAATATTTCTGATTTTTCAACAACCCTTCTTCTTTTCCCAGTCTCGATAGCCTTGCGTGAAACAAAAAGTTCACCGTAGCAACGTGTAGAGATGAATGACACAATCAGTGCGGACCGTCATGTGCTGGCTCTTTTTGTTGGGTTCTTGAAAACGCCCCAGTGAGATCCTCGAAAGCTACGCTTGCAACAAAAGAAATCCTCCGTCAACTGCCGGTCGGGCGACTGGGGTCGGTGAGCACGGAAAACAAAGAAAAGACGGCACGGAATTCAACCAATGACCAGACGAACGCGCGAGAGCGCGTGTTTCATTTTTTCTACACTGAATACTCATCGCTTTCAACGCACATCGGCTGCTCGCGCACACAGTGAGGTAGGGGTTTGATGTTTCGGCAAGCCGGACGTCTTGAGGCGGGTCATAAACGCGAGGAAGGCGCCGATGTACGAAGCTGTGTCTGGGATAGGTTACAGCTGCCGAGCGGCAGATAGTGAAGCAGTGTAGAGGGGGAGAAAAAAAGACAAGCGGAACGTCAATGTCAGCGAACTGATTGATGATTAGCATCTGATAGCGGGTGAAGAAAGTGATCAGCTTGCGTCTGCTCGGGCTTTCAAGGGGAAAACGACCGAACGCGCTCAAGGCCATCCTCCCGGTCGCCGCGACGTTCGGCAAAGAAAGGGTGAAGGCCTCCTGCGACATCGGGGGCGTGCAAAGTGGTTGCAGAGCCGCGTCCTATCGTATCCCAGGCCCTAGCAATTGCGGGATATTAACGGAATGGCAAGCTGACGGGCTGTACGATATTTATAAACGGCTCGGCTCGAGTTGACTAGTTTTTTTTATTTCAACCAAAATGTGTCTGTCGAAGCCAAAGTATGGTCTTAAGTGAACACATTTTAGAAACGCAGGTAGTTGTGTTGAAATTGGAACTCAATTATCTCACCCATTTTATCCACCTGAGGTTTCCAGACTCAAACGCATGTGCAGCAGCTACAACACCGATCCTTTTGTACCCAAATTCAACAAAGAAACGAAATCCCACAAAGAGGGATGCTGAAATCAGTATCCGGCACTGCAAATGAGCCAAACGTGCTTCGAAGAAGCGGATGCCTCCCTGTGGTGCGCCGTATGAAAAAGGAAATGATGCACGTTGTCGTCATTTTGTGTGTGCCTATTTTGCGAGAATGTGTATGAAACACGCCCCACGGGAGGCCTGCTGAGCCATCTTGAAGAAATCACATGAGGACGGGCGCTCTACGACTTATAGGTTCGAACACAACGGTCTGTCCAAGTTGCGAAGACGCCTGCGTCCCTTCAGTGGAAGAAGAATGCTAGGGTACTGAAGGTTTTTTTTATTGTCTTTTCCCACAGCATAAGTAAAACCGCATTAGGGGTAGATGTTACCAGAAGATGTTGCGCCTTCAAGTAATGGTATCCGTTGCTCCTAAAAGTGGTCCGACGTTTTTATCCGTCCTTGCTGTAGGACATCATGCCCATGTGCGTGTACTGTGTTCCAAGATTATTATTTTTTGCAAGTGCCATTTAAATTTGACTATCTGGTTTACACTATTCATATCTAATGCTACATAATCCAACACAACGCAACACAAAACGCATTTTTACATCTTCTTGCAAATCTTGCAGATGTAGATTATCTACATTTTGTATTTTGATAGATTGGTTATGTATGAAGACAAGTGGAAAAGAAGGCAAAAAGCAAAATTGAATGATAATGCGATCTTATAACAAACCTTCACACATCGTCGACTTAATTATGCGCCTCTGCCGCAGGACGTTCCAATATATTACCGTTTAGGCCCAATAATGTCTGCTCACAAATCGATGCCCAACTGCCGGGGGGGGGTTTGTTACACGCGCTAGCACATACACACCCAGGGCACGTTTCATCAGCACCGGATCCTCTTAGGGCCAAGGAGAACCTCATATGAATCGCTCGAGGAATGTCTAATTTTCACATCCTTTACCGTGCCGACGCAGCCGAAATGCCAATGGTTGCCAGTCCAGCTGACTTCGCAATGATCGGTTTCGCTTGTGGTTGTTCCTCTATTTTTTTCCTCCATCGTCATACCACAAGCAGCTTTACGCAAAATGGGTTTCTATCGCAGTACTGACGCGAAAAGCAATCGGAAAAGCAGAACAAAAGCCTCTCAGTCTTTTGAACATTTTCTTTGCTTCTTTGCCGTTCCCCGATCTTTTCCTCACCGAGACTTTCGTGGTACTTTGGTTGATTAAATATCGATTGCCTACTGGGAAACGAAGGGAATCCTAAGGCGATTGCGATAGGGATCTTTCGTGCGAATCTACTTCCGATTCCACCCACAGCATAGATGATGTTTCATGCCTCTCGTTCTCGTTCCGAAGGGCTAAGTGCATTCACCACCTACCAGAAGTAGTTTTGTGAAGCTTTCTTCACATACATTAGAGGTGTTTCTCGCCGAATGGTTACATTCGGTTCAGCCTCTCCCAGGCTATTTTACACATACATCCCACCGAACCGGGGGATCCTATTCCTTTTAGTTGCAGCTAGGCCGCACCGGGAGTCATGTAATTTATGCTCGTTCGATGCCACACTCGCTTTCGCCGACCCTGGAGGAAAACTTACGGCACCCATCATTCGTTGGAAGGCGTTTGGATTTCCATTCGTGTTCACACAATACTTCATGCCACTCCGTAAGACAAAGGGATTTCGTCGTCCTTCCTGGAGAAGGCTTGCTACTTTCTTCTTTCCCTGAAATTTCTTTTTTTTTTCGCAGAATATGGCCCAGCCCGACGGGCTAAAAGGATCGTTATTTTTTCCTCTCGATGTCCCGGCGTGAGCGCAGGTTTAAATTGATATTTATGCGTTGATCAGAGGGAGCACGTTCTTCCGTTCACCGCCTCACTCGGCACAGGCAGCATACCAGCCGAACCGTAAGTCTAGACTCTCGGACTCTTGAGGACTTTTTTGGGGGCCGATGCGGGCCGGAATCACATCACACCAAAGACCAACTGGCGTCACGAGCTGGATTCATTGGCCAGCGCTGGCAAAATCCCGCATTCGCAAAGCGGGCAGGCCACCGACCCTTTCTGCGTCTGCTTCGGGGCAGGTCATAAACATGTTTCAAACTGGTGCGTCTTCTCCAGCCCGCCAGGGCGGTGGTTGGGCGGAAATACACTAAACTCCACTGGAGAAAGCAGCCGGTCGCAGCTGCCAGCCTTTGCCATGGTAACAGCTGCTCCGTTCTAGCATCGAGCCGCTGCCGGTTAGCCGGAGGAAAACCGCTTCGCCGGCTTAGATTTTACGGATAACACGACAGCGTCATAAAATATTCGTAGCTTCTCGTTCAACCACTGCCAGCCAGTTTCCTCGCGCTCCAGTAGGCTCCATTAGCGCAGTAAATGGTTTCACATTAGATGATGGGTAAATGTGCCATTAAAGGAAATACATTTAAATATATATTTGATTCGTCCACAGAGCGACATGTTTGAGAAGGGTATGCGTGAGATTTTGAAACATTTGGAGCTTGCCAAACATTTTCATTTGTTTTTTTTTTCATTTCAAGAGTATTGAAATTAAGCAATTGTGTTGTACGGTTCATTTTATTCAGAAAAATAATTAAATTAACATTTATTTTAAAAAAAATTAAGGGAATAATTTACTCTAGAATTCGAGTTAGTGATTCGTCGAAATTGTTACAATTGCTAAAAGCAACAAAAACATACGCCAACATAAAATCATTTTACTACCATCATCACGGTCTAATGGAAACAATGCCAAAGCATCTCCGTTGGCTGCGATTCGTCTCCCTCGACCAGGGATGAATTCTTGATTGGATATCTGTTATTGTCTTTCCGAGAGCCCTAGCCGTAACGATGGCGCCCACATATCGCCTGCGGATATGAAAATTGTGTTCAACGGCAGACGTCACAATGCCCACTGGCAGAGCATTGACAGCAGTAGCGGCAGACATCGTTCAAAGTGTATCTTCATGCTAAGCCTACGCCCAAGGAAAACGTTAGGCACATATATCGGCTACCATGAGCACGCTCGTTTTATGGTTGGGGCAGCGACCATGTTCCCTTCTTCGTTTCCTTGGCGCTTTCTTGTGTCTTTGTGAATGTGTTTAGCAAACAGTTCTCCGTGTGCGATGCCAAGATCCATCCGCGAGGGCGATAACTTGGGAACGACCTTGAACAAACGACCATGCGCCTCCACCAGACTGAAGCAAACCGTCGTCGCGGAGTAGATTTCGTGGAGTTGCTTTACGTTTTTTTTTTGTTCGTACACACATTTTTGCTTATCACCCTTCACCTTGAACTCAACACTGGACTGGTTCAGGGGGTGTGGCGTTTAAATTAATCCTTCTTCCATTAAATTTATTGATAGGTTGCGGAAATTGAGGAAAATGATACCCCACTTATGCAAACGCTACGCCGGTTCGAAGGCGAGGTGGGCTTGAAAGATTTGCCACTAGATCGTGGATAATGTTCCCACCAAAACCACTCCCTGTTTCGGCGAGGAATCAAGCTCACAGCTTTTACGAGCTAAAATGCGTCACTTTGGCTGATCGTATCATCACCACCCCACGAGCCTTAAAAACCCAGCGGTTATTGTGGGCTCTTCACAGCTTAGATTAAAATATAAAAGCTTAGCCCATCGTTGCCTGGCAGTATACAACCGCTTTGCCAAGGAATAATCGTTTCCATGGAAGGCTTTTAGGCTTCGGATTCGAGTTCAAATGAATTGATATCTCCGCCTAAATCGATTCGCTTAAGTTCTATACATAGCTGAAGCGGAGTATTTGGAGAACGGCACAGCCATCATGGTGCGAGGATGGAAAAATCGCAAACCACCTATATCGGAAACCCAATAGGCGAAAACGCTCCACCAAAAACGGCCCTCGCCGACTCTTCACTCACGAAAGGCACAGGCTCTAGTGATCAACCCATTCATCTTCACGTTTAAGCCTCGCCATCTTCTTTTTCCTTACGAAAAGGTAGACAAAAATGAAAATGGATCCTTCAGAACCTAGCGAAATAAGCACCCACGCCCTCTCGGCTAGTATGGATTTCATCTGAATGGAATTTTTAGAAATTCATCTTCCTACAGCCTCGTCTGAATCGAGTACTTTTTCATTCCTGACTCCTGAGCTGTCTGCCTGCGTGGTACGGCACATTCGAACCAGGAAGGGTTCCCATTTTGAAGATAAATACGTCCCAAAACAAACGCACAAAAAGAACACACGCTGAAGCTCGCTTCGAGCAGGGTTGGTTGTATCGAGATTGGGGTTTTAAGCACCGAAACGATTGAATTTTATTTACCTTTTGAAGCGATTTAGTCCTAAATCCACTCGGAAGAAGATTTAC
This sequence comes from Anopheles atroparvus, assembly GCA_914969975.1. Lineage (NCBI taxonomy): Eukaryota > Metazoa > Arthropoda > Insecta > Diptera > Culicidae > Anopheles > Anopheles atroparvus. Next base: position 45,145,237 of record CAJZCY010000001.1, on the reverse strand, counting down.
TACCGAGATAAGCACCAATTGTACCTTTATCGGTTGATATTTAAATAAGTTGCAATACAAACATCATGGAGAAGAAGAAAATTTATTTTCTTAAACAGCGGCTTTTCCAAGAGTAAACAACTCTTTCAGAAACAATGAAAGGACTGATATTGCTTAATGGCATTATCAATCCAAAATTTAAACTCAATGCGTGTATTCTTTAAAATTGTACAAACATGAAACCAGCAATGGAGTAAATAGTTACAGTGAGATCAATTATATTGCTAACGCATGAGGTTTTCCTTAGAGTTCCTTCTGACGTAATGGTGCTAGTTTGTTCTGCAATAATTCTTGAGTGCTTCCATCCGAAACCATTTATTAAGAAACCTCATTTCATCCGCTTTGCATCGAACATGTTTGACATTAGTAAAGACAACCTCAATAAATAATCAAAAACCATTTAAGGTTGGGATACGTTCGTTGTATTGAAGATGCATTGAAATTATTCAAAGATCCAACCGTCCGACGTGCTTTGCCGATGGACTATGAGGTCTTGCCGTAGGTACATCTTTTGTCACATCCACACATCCATAACCGGTTGTTCGAGCAACGTTTGTGCCTTCAGCTCCATTACTTTCCGGGAACGGTAAGGGCGCTTCTACAAAATGAACAATCATGCTCGGTAGTGACAGGAGTTTGAAAATCGATTTAAATCCAATTTAATAACATGAACGATATTTACAAGGAACAGTAAACGGGCAGGCGGAAGGTTGCAGTGTGATGAAGCACGAGGTATAGTTTACCGTCCCATAGAGCTGTTTCATGAATAGCTCTCTTACCCTACCGGAAAGATGAACGTGAAAGCAAGACATCTTCAAGTGGAACTTACCTGAAAAAAGGAGAGAAAAAAACCAAACAAACGAACGTGAGTTGGCTCTCCTTCGCAGGCTATTGAAACGGAAGTACGTTATTGCGAACTTCGAGCGCTATTGAGTTTTATTGTCTCTCGAGGAGTTCATCAGGCAGTTTAATTCCGATTTCCGCTGGAAGAACGAGCGTATCTATCCTGCTGCCAATGGGAAAGCGATTGATGGACCCGTCGCTGAAGGGAACAAGGGCACAAGCATCGCACAATGATTAGCCGATCGGGAAAGCAGCTCCAGCTTCTACCGAGCGCCGTTCTGCATCGGTTGGGTTATTTGGGTTCCCTCGACACATCACGACGGTTGATTTCGAAGAAGCGTCAAGGTTTCGCAGGTGTACGATGAAGTTTCTGGAATTGCTCCCGTTTTCCATTACCTATATTGGACTTTTTAAGTCTTTCATATAGTAGACACCCATCATTTTCTATTTCCGTTATATGATTTTCCTTCAATTCAGCACGTCCGCAAACAAAAAAAAACGCCAAGCTTATACCAACAGGTGTCTCAGAACTCACAAGAAGAGTGGAAAAAGAAACGGCCAACGTTTTCCACATCTCACGCGGCACCAATTGATTCGAGGCGGCGGCATAAGAACTGGCCCTGGGATTTCCACCGGAAAACGTGTGACTCGTCGTTTTCGCCATCGTGTCCAATCGTCCGGGCGCGAAGGACAGCAAAAATCCAAAAACCATTAGCAGGAAAGGTGGCGTACGCGGTGGGGCCGGAAAGGAATCGTTTATTGCCAATATCGGTGCGTACGGTCGTGACGGGTCACGTTTCCTTCGAAGACAAATGCGACACGGGCGTGAATGGGAGGCGGGGGTTTGCTGCCGGCATCGATCGGGGTTTTGGATCATTAATTCGTTCGGTGGCATGTCGAGCGAAAGGTGCTTTGATTTCACACCTCATCAGCTCGAAAACATGGCCCTGTGACCGTTGTGCGGTCGGGCGAAAAAGTTCAGATTAAAACAGTACCTTAAATGATCCTTTTTCAGGCTTAAAAAAGAAGCAGCCAAAGTGTACAAACGTGGCAAAAATGTCAGCTTGATGATGAAAATGGGTTATGATTGGTTTGCGAAAAAAACAGTTGCGAAAAAGCTGTGCAATTTTGCAGAAACACTTAAAAATGAGTATGAGAAGAAAATAAATTGAAAATCAAAGTGAAGCATACTAAATATTCAACGTTTATCTGTTGCTATAGAAAATTAATCAACACCAAGTTGTTTATCAATACTCTAATTCGATCAATGCTAAAAAAATGTATTAATAGTGGTACAGGAAAAATGTATGACTACTTCTGCTGGAATATGACCAACGTTGTTACAGATGTGTTTTTAACAAGTAGAAAAAAAAACCAACATTCTTTCGTATTGTCTTGCATCAGCCGCAGAACTTTAAGGAGAAAAAATAATTAAAAAAATGAAATTTCGGTGGTCCGATTTTTGCATTCCAAACCGTGGTGCGGATGATCTATTGCCAGGTAAGGATGATCTCATTTCGCTCCCCGTTCGACGGAAAAAGAAAAAAAAAACCCCCGCGCAAACACTCATTGAATCATATACTCACAGTACGGCGCTTGATCGGATTCATGGCTTTTGTTTCGTAAACGTTCACCCCCTTCTCCGGGGGCGGATCGGATTTGTTTACGTTACGAAACCGGGTAACACTTTCCAAAACCCCGGTGTGTCCCGAAGGCGCCCCACCCGGCAAACATGATGGACCTGTTCCGGCTGATTGTTCATTAAACATGACTCAGCGCGCAACGTCGTCCTTCTTTCGCCATCGGCGGCTTTGGGGTGCGAGGAGGCGTCGTCAATTATTACCATTAAATTTTGCCTCCATTATAACAACCGTGAGCAAAGAAAGCACACACCAGCGATCCAACTCACCCCCCCAAAGGAGAAAGGAAGGGAACGGTCAAAGGCACAGGCGGGCACGCACGGACCTGTGGCCGGATAACGGCAAACGCGGAAGCACGCGGTACGGCTGGAGAAGCAACCGGAACGGGCCGTTCGCACGAGACACCAAGCTGATAAACAGTTTTATGGGTTGACGGGGGCCGCCCGGATCGAACCAGGACCGGCAAATCCTAGAAGCCCGAGGGTAAATTCAACGGCAAGAAGCAAGAACAACACGAAGAAAAACCCATCGGGTGACTGACGAACGCGAGCACGTCATCCGGGTGCGTTCTCCGTGCGCCACCTTCGCACCCCCGGCAAAGTCGTTAATAATCTCATTAAGGTGGCCCCGAGAACCTGTGCCGTGCGCGCCGGTGGGTTTGCCTTGTGAGAGTTTTTTTTTTATTTTTTACTTTGTCCTGAGTCAGCTTTCCTTTTCTTGCCGTGGGTTGTTTTCCTTCAAACGAAAAGTTACATCCCCGAGGACATCGTCGCGCACGGCGTTCCAGTTCGACGTGTGCACGACGACGTCAGCGGCAACCTTGGTGTGGACCGCGCAGGGATCGCACGTGTGCACCCGTTCGGTGGTGTTACATCAGCGAGCTAGGAAGGGTTTCGGATCTTGCCCTGACCTCCTAATTATTGGTGGTATATAAAAAAAAAAGAAACAGCCACCCTTTAGTGGCGCTCTCCGTGAAGCAGGAAGACCGAACGAAATTTACTGACTCCTTCAACGTGCAGCAATTTTCGGTGACGAAAATCGACCGCACCGGTGACCTTTACGTTAATCGTTCTTGTGCAGCGCGCAATGGTGTGGAAAAAGAAAAAAACGCCTGCGGGGTCGTCATTTTAACGACCATTTAATGGCGAGTCCTTGCATGCGTTGCAGAAGCCCACGTTCATCGTTATTCCCAATTAAACTCGAATTGCCTCCATCGGGAGCGAATCATTTTAAATTGGTCTATTTTTTTTAAAATGTTAATAGCATAATACCTAAATCACTTTAGCATTAAAACCAACCCACATTGTTCATGATTTGTAGGCTAAAAACTCGCGTTTCATCATTCATGCCTGAATGTTATGCATTAAGTTGTACCCGAAACTTGATTGCATTACAAATCATATCAGCGAATCGATGCCAGATGCCCACACAACGCTCCAGCTATGTTCATGAGGATCGTTAGCTGTTTGTTTCTCGCGGGGAAAACACATTTTGTTTAACCTGTACTTCCACTTCCAGCAGTACCTTCCAGCTAACCGTGGGCCAAAGACAACACCATCAAGCGGTCAGTTGGGTGTGTAAATTTTCCCTCGCGAAAGTCAGTAGAGTCAACTGATTTCGCTGAAACTCGAGGAAATCGTGTGTTGGCTCGGTAAAATAGCATTGTTGTTAGCGCAAAACCATTAGCGCCGTGTTCTTCGGGCAGTGCGGTAGTAATTATGGTGTTTAAAATATTTTATGCGCTGCACTGGACGGAATCGCCGTGGGACGAATTAGCCTCACGTTGTTCTCAGGTTTGTTGGAATTTTAATCTCCCCTAATAGAAAGTTGTGCTTGCTTTGGATTTTAAGAACTACGAGAGTTTGGTTAATTTATAACAAAAAGGTACATATTTTCTCATGGCTTGATTAAGTCAATTGAGAAAAAAAGTCGATCACTCACATTACTTGAGCACGTAATAATTTATCCCTGGTGTTTTTAGTCTCCTTAAATAATTCGGCCTTTAAGCCGTTCTCTAAAGCTAGGAGAAAACGTCGTAAAACATCCTGCAAGGTCCTTATCGTAACGATTGACGTTGATTGACGACCTTCATGTAAAATATGAATTTAAAAAAAATCAAAAATGCAAATGCAGCATATCGCAGCCAAAAAACCTTTGGCTCAAACTTAAGACGTTGGTAACAAACTTCTCTCCTAGAAGGTGCTCCAGGTGAGTGCGGCAGACGACCACCGTAAACTTTATGTGGTCATTTTCCACCACCAGCCTAACGTCCCAGTCATCGTGACTTTGCGTATCCCTTTAGTGCCGGTTGGCGCCACCGGAGGGACCGGAGCGTAATCGTTTCGTCTGCCGGAATCCACGTTAATTAAATGATCACTTCAAAAAAGCCCCAGTCCGCAACGCCACCGGTAACGGGCGAAGTTGCTTGAGGGTTGAGAGCTCGTGCCAATAAGAGCAAAAACATGGCGGAAAGCAACAACAAAAAAAACGGAAAAGGTGCTTTTAAAATGAGTGCTACGGTTTGAGGCCGCAACTGACCCGAAATCACTTCGCCATCCCGCAGGTAACGTTCGGTCGGTAGATGCCCTTAAATCCTGCCCCTGTGGGATCGTTTGCGGAGGTTTTCCGTGGTGGTTTGTGCTACACGGTTTGCCACATGCAAACAGCTTTCCACGAAACGGGTCGTGTCGCGGTTTGCCGAGCACGATGGCCACCGATCGCCGTTGCAGTGCGGTGACTGTTCGTGGCATGTTTTATTACTTTTCGGTTTGTATTTTATTGCACGTACGGATTTTAGCAACAACACACACAAAAACTTGCATAAATAAATTAAACCACAGCGGAGCCCGCCCGGGTCTAAATTAGACGCTACCGCAAAAATGCCGAAGTGTATTAGTTATTACAAGTTTTTAAACAAATTATCCATGCGCTTATTTCCTTCCACTTTGCACCCGCCGGCTGTTGCAAATGGTGGCCGTAACGCAACGGGTGTGGATGGCAGTTTGATGATAAATAAATAAATTTAAATTGTTTCACCCCGAACGGCAATCAGCCCGACGACCCTCGAGCGTGCGTGCAACCGTGCGTGTTAGCGTGGCGAAGCGATAAAGCGTCAAACTCCAACCGACGCTGTTGCATCAAGCCTTCCGCTCTTTCCATCCAACAAAAAAAAAAAAGAAAAATTGGGCCTGGTGGGAAAGTTATGCACGCCAAAAATCCGTCTATTGCCACGAAATGTAAGCCAGACGTGTTCGCTTGGGGGAAAATAAAACTACATAATACGACGCCCGAAACACAAACGGTTGCTTGGCACTCTAGTCTCCACCTGGCCACCTAGACCTTGACCTACCTCGCGCTCGATACAACACACACACATATACAAAACGCGAGAAAACAGCAGCGCCTTTTTCGCCGGTGAGAGAATAAATTTTTATGCCGCTCATAATGGAACGACACAAATTCGAAGAGGCTGACAGATGGAGAAAAAAAAAACCTTCGCCAATAAAAACCGGCACAAATATTCCCCATATCCGGATACTTCTTGCTGCCGCGGTGGTCATTGTCTATAATTATCTCGAAAACCCATTTTGCTCCACTTTTCCACGGCCCGGTTAATGACTTGGGTGCTTCGGTTAAGGATCGTAGAAGCGGGTGGCTGTTTGTCCGTCCGCCCGCTTCCGGCCATCCGGGATCGCATAAACGCTAACGACGCCGACTGTCGAGAGCTATTAGGGCGGAAAAACTCTCGGTTCCAATTCACATTTTCATACGCGCGCGGAACTGCACGGGGAAAAGAGGAAAAGGACGAATCGATAGCCGAGCCGAAAGGGAACCACGCGATAGTTAACCCAGCTTTTCGCTCGTCGCCTATATAGGACCGCCTCCAGTATGCGATCCATGGGGCCTTGGGGCAAGGAGAAATAAATCGAATTCACTATGAAAATTACAGTAATTTTCATCGAGAACGCAAATATTCATCGGTATCCCGGGAAAGGTTCGATACATTGTTTGTGTCAGGAAAAGCAGAAAACAAGTCGTGAAGAATTTTATCAGCCTGTATCAGCCTAGATCAGAAAAAGTAGTGCTCATCAAGCGACAACCGTGTTTATTTGCTGGATTTTTTTGTCTCGTAAGTGGCACGCAAACATTACGCTTCATATGGGAAGGAAAGATAAATAAATGTGATAATATTTCCCTCAAGAAAGTAAGTGCTTGTTTGTCCATTCCTGGTCATTGGCAACGTAGCAGATACAAACAAGAATCTTGTTGGATCCAATAAAAAATTAAAGATAGCTTTATGTCACAAGAAACATCATCAATAATTTACAAATAATTTTGCGGAAAACAGTTTGTTCAGGAAAAAACTTTCTTATGCCAAGAATCAGATTTTCAACTAAAATTCAGCAAGTTTTTCCTGCTAGAATGTCATGCACCGTTTATCATTTCGGAGCTAAGATTTCATTCTACAAAATTGCGGTTTGATTGAAACAATTCCCACTGCAGGTAAACCTTCAGGTACCGTTAAACCTTCCATCACAAACCAAGAAAGTTTCTTCGCACATTTCACTCAGCACCCGAACAAGGTGGCTCCTAATGAGACAAATGTACACGCGGACACGTACCGTACCGCGTGCTGAAATTTGACACAAAGTTCCCTTTATGCTGGGGAACTAAGTAATGAAATTAATTTCGTCGTAACCGGCATAAACCGGCTGTACCATTCAGGAGTGATTGCAAACCACAAGGTTACATGCACGTTCCCTCCTACCATCGAATCGAAAGACACATTAATTACGATTGCTTGCGATTCTTGAGACGCTCACCAGAGGCAGACGATGGAGGCGTCTATGTGTCAGCTTCCAATTCCGACCTGGCCGTGGTGCGTGAGGACATGTCGGCACAGCAAGCAACGTCGAAAGACGCTGAAGTGCCCTCAGCCTAAATGGAAAACGGAACGACCGAGCTGCTTCGCTACACGAAGAGCTTTGTTCATCGAGGGAAATCTGGGTATCTGTCTGGCAAGATCAATACCAGCGTCAAATTGGTCCGTGGTGAAGGAATCTTCACGGCCGACGCGTTAAGGGCAACATTTAATTCAACTCCGACCTCACCGGTACCGCTGCCATTTTCTGCGCCGATCCAGTGGGTGTTTGTGCGAATTTAATTAATCAATCCATGTTAGTGTTCGTTCTAAATTGTTCCTAACTCGGCTGCAAACGACTCGGCCCGGGCGACCTTTTCCGTCGGCTGCTTTGGCAGAAGCTCTTGTTTCTCCGTATGATGGCAGCGTTCGGTGGAATGTTTCTCGAAATTCTTTCTCTCACATTCGGGCCCGAAAACTCATCACGTTCCTAATTACAAACTTAGCAGGAAAAACGTTGCCTTCTTCATTCGAAAGGTGCCTTAAAATCATCAAATAAACATACTCATCACGAGCAGAAAGTGATCTTTTAAAAGGCAATTGTAGGAATGTAATGAGACATAAGAGTCGCTTCAAAAAGATTCACCATCTTGAGCGTGTTAAACGTAATTTTGGTTGTTCGTTTCAACTACACCACTTCTAACCTCGCACTTCCTCACATATCCAGCAAAGTAAGGTTCTGCTGGTTTCCTGCTTAGTCAGCGTCAAGCCCGTCGACGAAAACAAAACTGGAACGAACACTTCCTTTTCCGATTGGTGAGCACTGTCAGGTGCAATAGGCTTTTCGTTCCATCGTCATGCTCTCTACCATGCGGATGTGTTCTACTCGGCAGGGAAACCATCGGAAAATTCTAAACGTCTTCCCGCATGAAGTAAAACAACCACCGAGCATCCGATGGCCGGATCCCACAAGCATCCCTCGAATATTAACTGGTGGTGGAATGAGGACGGCAAAAAAAAAAAAGAAAAGAAGGAAGATCCGGGCTGGATGCTCGCCGTAAAAGCGTGGGGAAAAAAAGGGAACGTCTCTCCACCGGTTTTATCCAACAACCCTCCCACCGGCGGCGGATGTGGCAAATTGATTTCGAAGGGTTCTTCCTCCGTACGCAGAGCACGGTGAGCGCATCCCGCTTCGTAGCCCGATCCATTTCGAGCCGGGCGCATATCTTGCACGGCGGGCCTAACCTCATTTAATCACTGATTAGTCGGTCGTCGCTCGATGTATCGCTTCCATTGAAGCGAGTCGGAAAAGCTGGGCGAAGAAAATGGGCCGCGGCAGAGCGGGGCAGGCGTGACGCAGTGGAATCGGGATCAGGGGTTACTACGGGCTCCCATTCATCCGGTTGCTTTTGCCCGTGCGTTCCCTTCCTTCCGGTGGTGACCGTGTGGCGTGTCTGTGTGTGGCAAGGCGCTACGTAATACTTGCGGCCTGGCCCGGATTAAACTTCACGTTCTATTCCACCGTTGCACGAACCGGGGCACCTGGGCGACGATCGATATCCTTACCGCCGAAGCGAAGACGGCCCATGGTCTGTGTGGAGGTCACCGCCTCTGCTGCTGCCGCCAGCGTTTCTGCCTCAGTACATTCGCCACACCAACACACCATCAGGGGACGATTCGCGCAAAGTCCATCGCCCACACAAGACACGAAACGCTTGAGGGCACGAGTTTCTACCGCAAAGCGGTCGGACGCTTGTTTCCTCGCACAGCTATGGAACTTTTGTAGGCACCATGTCACCAATACAGCAAACATCATAGATTCACCGGCAGGAAAACCGCACGAGGACAACGACGACGACGACGTCGACGGCGAGCGGCATGGAGGACCCCCCGGGATTCCGGGAACGAACGGAAGACAAGCAATCCACAATATTTGCCACACCGAAAGTCGTCTCCAGAAAGCAAAATTGGAAACACTGTCACTATGGATCCACGGGACGATCGTTTTTTCTTCTTCTTCTTCTTCTTCTTCTTCTTCTCTTCCCTCCTGTAGGCCCGCCTGCAGCCAAATGTCACCGACCCCGGCGCGACAGCGCCAGAAAAATGATACCGGGAAGGGCAAATGAAGAAAAATGAATATGAAACATGTCAAACGGTATTATTTTTTTCTGCCAACCGCCAGGATCTTCTCTGGCTCCCTGGGTTTTGTGCCTCCCGGATCCACCAAACCTTCCTTCGTTGCCGGCTCCCTGGGGCCCCCCCGGGGAATTCGCCGCGTCCCGTCAACTTCATGCTTTTACGCGAAAGGTTAGTTGGTCCAAATATTGCCACCTTCGCAGCGGGCGAGCGGAACCGGACCACCGGTGGGGGGGCTAAAGTTTTCCGGCGTTCCAGGGGCTTTTTGCAGGCGGACATTTGGCCACAGTTAGCTCCAATGTCCCGAGGGGAAGACAGTCGATGGATGAGGTGAGTGATTGAACAGACAAATGCTGCGGGATGTGTTTAGTGTGTGTAGCAAACAGCATTCCCATTAATCCGGACGTGAGACAGTTCATTTTTCTTCTCCAAGATAGGTGTAGTATAAATATAATTCATGTAAAAGAAAATCGGTGACAGTGTTTCTATAAACTTATTACTTGAACTTATGGAGTTTTGCCATCATTTTTGCTTGTCGTTGATAACATCATGTGAAACAATGAAGTAATTTTAGCGCAAAGATGTAGGAATTTATTCCACGAAGAAACTTTGTTCTCCGTCCTTTATTTATGGACGAATGTTTGCGAACGAACTCCTCTAATAATCTCCATTAAATGGCCATCTCTCGTGTCGTCGTCGTTGGATCGAAATGGGCAATGAATAAAAGATGATGCTGCTCTCAGCACCTTATTTCCAAACACTCCCATCTGTGCGTGTGTGTGTTTGCCTTTGATAGCGATTGTTTAATGATCACTTATCGAATATTACATTATACGCACGAGGGAGCTGGAAGGGTGTACGAGGGTACCTTTCTTGGAAGATTAGGTCCGTAGACACCGTCTCGGTTTGTGGTAGAATAAATGGCCCATGAAACAATTAGGCACCTTGAATATAACGAAGCGGTCGTTTTAATTTCCCTGTTTTGAACATTAGATTAAATTTCCATTTTGAGAAAACGAAAATTTATTGCTATGTAAATTGAAAACGTATTGTTTTCATTTAATGATAAAAAATGCGAGCAATGATATAAAAAACATGCATCAACAATAATCGATTCCTTTCCATATAGTTATCCTGCCCCAAAGGCACTGAAAATCTTCCCTAACATCTTGTTATTCCCGTTTTCCAAGTATACATTCGGCAAGAGACATTTTTAGCAATCGCTTCCTAGCACGTTTCTGCAAAGTGCATAATTATTCTTCAATTTTTCTCAAATTGAATTAGTTCCACACGAACACCGAAAGGGAACAAATTGCCTAAATGGGTGTACTTTCCGGAGTACTACAGGCCTATCCTTCCGAGGCCGTTTTTCCTATCCAGAGCCGCATTATGTAAGTGCAGTGGGTGGCGGGTGTCGGCGGCGTCTCACTGTACGAGCCCGACCCGACGGCTAGCCGGGTGTGTAATCCCGACCCTGTCAGTTCGTTACAATTGATTACGCTGTCACGTCAATATTTACAAGCGCGACAATTCGCCCATATGTTCGCCGGTTCTGCCGTCGATGTTCCTGCCTTCTTTTGCCACTTCGCCGTTCTTCCCCGTGTGCTCCAAGCAAAGACCACATGCTTTCCGAGAGTCGTTTTGGAATGTGTGTCGGCGCGGGACACCCGAAGCTGGCGGGGGTGGTTTGCTGAGCCCGCGTAACGACCGTACGGAACCCACGGAGCGTATCGACCTCGCATAAATTACCCTTTGACGTAATGGACCCAAACATTCGGGAGAGGGTTTCCTTTTCTTTGGGGGATTTTGTTTGGTTGTTTTGTTCCAGAAAGGTAGACCGAGGCAGGAAGCTAACGGTACCATTCACCAAGGAAGTCCTAGTTCCGTGCCCCTGGGTGGCTCGAATTTCCGCCGTGAAGGGAAGCCAACATTTAACCGTAACAATTTGATCTGACCGCCGAATTGGAGCATGTGTGCGGTCGCTAGTTCACCCCGGCACGAGTCGGTCTCTTGGAATATGATCGTTCGCAGCTGTTGACGTTCCGACATTGTACATCGAACTAAAGGTCTCCCAAAGGTAAACACATCCATCCTAGCCTAGCAACGGCAAGCAACTTTGGTCAGCGCAAACATAAATGACCACAGCAATTTAAGGAAACCAGGCACGCTTGGAAGCTAGGCAGCCATTGATTCACTGAGCTCATCGTTTGTGAATTCCCGTCCTGAGGGTCAGCCGTGTCGATAGCATCCCGATAGCACCACATCAGCAAGACGAGCAAACCTGATCACAAGTCACCCGACAAATAAGGCAGGATGTGTACAATTTTTTGTTTTATCAGTCACGAGGCGCCGCTCCACCCACACGGTACGACCTCCCACACGACGCGCCGCAAACTTCGGATGAATGGAATGTTCAATGAATTTCGGCAAATGCCGGCCGCACCACTCGTCAGCAGACTTGCCACCCGTGTCCGGACTATATATAGCGCCGGGACTTTGTTATTTTTATCAACCAACGAAACCGCCTCGTTGACAGCAAACCGAGCTGCGTCCATCAGTCGATTCACCTTGACGAACTCGTGCACACGAACACAGCGGCCACACACACCTGAAGCGGGAGCGATAACTTACCGCCAGGTGAGGAGTGAGGTACGAGAACCTTCCTGCGCGTCCGAAAAAAAAAATGGCCCAACCCTAACGCTCGTACCGGTGCGTATCCGATAAGGGTGCACAAAAAGAGAAGGTTACCCGACAATGCACCATTAACCGAAAGCGGGCGAAAAGCTGACGCTATCTATATGCGGCATTTTGTTGTTTGTTTATTTGCAATTACTGTGTATTTGATATCATTGATCATCGTCAGTTTGCTGGCGATGATTGGAAATGGTGCATGCGTTTGCTTGCAGTCAAAAAGTCTCAGTCGAAGGTTCAAGGACCAAGGGGAGACATTTGTGGGCGTGTTAGGCAGTTTCTTGGTAGTACTTGGATGTACGAAATTCAAATCAGAAAAGAGTCTTATAGCTTGTTTTAAGGGATTCTGCGAGTTCAAAAAGCTTAGATATGCGTTCGTAGACCTTAAGACCCAGTCTATAAATGTGCTTTAGAAACTTCAAATAATGTTATACACTTACGTGATTTCGTTGTTCTCGAAGATGAGCTCGCCACTGTTGGCCTCGTAGTCCTTGCCCGCCTTGGCCGTGCCGTCCTCGGTCCAGTAGGGGACGCGGACTTTACCGCGGGCGCCACTGTACCGCTGCACCTTCACCTCGTACGTGCCGACCGACTCGACCAGCTCGTGGTCTTTGCTCGTGATCGCAAAGATGCCGCTGTGGTCGTCGTCCAGGATCATGACGGTGGCGATCTTGGGCGTGGCGAGGCTCGCCGGCTCCGACGGGTTGCTCAGCTTGATGTAGAAGTGCTCGTCTTGCTCGAACACATCGTCGTCGATCACCTGGATCTGGAAGCGCTGCTCGTCGACGCCGGGCGGGAACGTGAGCGTGCCCTGCTTGCCGATGTAGTCCGAGCCGGCCTCGGCCGACCCGTCCTCCGTTTCGTAGTCGACCGTCACCGAGCACGACAGGTCGCCGCGGCGCACGACGCGCACCTCGAACTCGCCGACCGACTCCATCACCGTGTAGTGGCCCGGTTCGAAGAACACCCGACAGGCGGCGTCCTCCGCGATCGTTTCCTCGACGTCGACGCGCTGCAGTTCCGCCTTCACCTCGCTCAGATCGGACTGGGCTCGCTCGGAGATTTTTCTCATAATGTTACCACTACCCATCATCTTGCGCGTGGCCTGGACGCGGTAGAAGGCGCGTGATTTGGGTCCCTTGTTCATCAGCTGCTCCTGCGCCATGATCTCGAGCTGCTCGAGGTCGTGCTGGGGATACTTCTTGCGCAGGTCGCGCAGCGTGGAGATGTACTCGCGCCGGCTCTCCTCGAAGTCGCGCACGTCCTCGGTGACGCCGCCGTTCTCATCGATAGTATTCAATCGATCGTCCCGATTATCCATCTCGAGTGCCGACTCCGCCTCGACCTGCACGATCATGCCCCGCTTGTTCATGCGGTACTGCTTGCTGATGTACTTGTACACCAGCAGGCGCCGGTCGGCGATGTACGCCGTCACCACGGTCGCCGGGAAGAACAGGAAGGTGAGGAAGCCCTCCCACATGTCAACGCGGCCGGGCGTGATCTGCGCGAGGATCAGATAGAGCCAGATGTACGCAAACACCGACCAGGTGGCGGTGACGAAAAACACGCGCAGATGCTTGATCTTGCGCACCTCCCCATCCGGTATAACCAGAACGCAAATTGCCATGATAACGAAGAGATTGTAGGCGGCCGAACCGACGATCGTGCCGGGACCCAGATCACCGGCTTTGAAGTTTTTCGCCACGATTTCGATGATCGACAACAGAATCTCCGGCGCGCTGGACCCGAGCGCCATCAGCGTCAGGTTGGCGACCGTTTCGTTCCAAACACGGACGACGACGATCTGCTCCTCGCCGCCCGGTTTCTTCACGCGGACCTCCTTTTCCTTCGAGGTTATAACTTCAATAGCGGCCATAAAACGATCGCTCACGATCGACACGCCGATGAATAGGTACATCAGTGCGAAGAAGTACACGAGACCGCGGGCAATGCGGTCGCCGGTGGTCAGATTGTCCTCCGGCTGCCAGACCGGCAGAATCAGCCCATCTTGACACTTGGTATCCGCGTGTTGTCCAGCGGAGTGGATCGATCTATTTGACGGTGAGGACGCACCGTTAGTTACGGAGGCTGTTGTCATTGATAACGCGACTGATAGGAGGACGAACGTGCCCATTGCCAGCCTCGGTCGGAAATTCGTTGTCGTCGCCATGGTTTTGGATGCTGATGATGGAGGATGGTGCAAATTTTTGTTTTTGGCCTAGGGCAGGAAGTTGGCGGAAGTTGATAAAGCGTTTCCAATTAGTGGGTGATTGAATTTGTTTTCGTTCGCTGTTTTGCTTCCGATTCTACAGTTACAGCTGATGATTTTCTCAAATCTACTTGTTTTGTTTTGTGTGAGGCGCGCTAGGACTATTTACTGATGGTGTGTGCCGGGTATATGGTATGGTAAGGATCGTGCACTTGCCAGAAGGCCTGACTGCACGGCTGAAACAGCCGCGCTGTGTATGGATGGCTATTGGTTAGGCTACCGGGAAGGAGCAGCTTCAACCGATGAATGTTCGAGGTTTGAGCAAAACGACCGGTGATCTTTGTCGAGTGGCCAATATTCAATTTCTGGTTTTCCGTTAGTTACGCTAGATACGCTTATGGTACGGTGTCTGGGGAGGTTAACTCTGCGGAACGCGCGCCCTGTGTCTAGCGAGGGACCTGGGAGGTGTGCCGGTTCGGAGGCGACACAAACACCGGGAGCCTGTTTGCTGGCGCTACTCTACACAGTGGTCCGTGGGTTCGTTAGTGTTCGTGTGGGGTTTGTTTTCTTTTCGTTTTCGTTCGTGGTTACGTTTCTTGCGCCGTATCTGGGCTGCTAGGATCCTTGGAGGATGTGCTAGGTTGGTGTGGAGTGGCTACAGTGTGGAGTGGACTGTGTGCTGCTCTTTCAGATCGAATCGGTCGTTCGTTCCGCTCCGGGGATGATGGTGCTGGTGGTGTTGCTGTTGATGGTGCTGGCGATGGTTAGAATCGCTACTACGCTAAACCCCAAGCGTTTTAGTAGGCTCTGGCAGCTGGCAGCGATTGGCGATGGCTACTCTGGTGCTCTTATGCTGGTTGCTAGGAGCTGGATCTACTCTAGTCGAGGACGAGCACGCGCGGAATGGCGTTAGTCCTTTGTTGTTGTAATGCGGCAAGCGTTGCAAGCTACGGCCAAGGCGAAGCCCTGCCAAGATAACACTACTGCTCTGGCTCTGGTCGGATGGCGATCGGGCGAGGGCACTACTACGTCGCGCAGGCTAAACAGAGGCGAACACACTCTACGCGCCCTTGCCGGTGCGATTAGTAAAACGGAGCTGGCTATTGCTGCACGAGAAAGACGAGAAAGAAGCTCGAACAAAGGGACCTAGCAAAATGCAAATCCGAAAACACAAAAAAAAACAACTGTCAAATCAACCAAAAAACAAACCGCGCTGTTCTACTGCAACGAATTCGGCAAACGCGAAACCCGTTCGCGATGTAGCAACAACCAAACGCAAACGGAAGAAACAAAAACACAAACCAAAACGCCAAAAACTCATTTACGCGTGAGCCTTTCGATTTACGGTAGCAGCACAAGGTGTAGGTGGAGGTGCCTTATGAGTGCCAAAGCTAGGTACGGTGCTGGTTCTCGGGGAAAAAAATCTCCTCTGTCCGTTTGCACCCCGAAGCCGTACTGCAGGGGGAGCTGCGTCGAGTTGCCTTTTGAACTAGCGCCGGCGAAACACGCGGAGAGCGACGACGCCTGTCCGGTGGTTCTTTTCTTGTGTTTCCTCCGGGGGAAGGAATCGGTGTTGGGTGGGAGCGGTTCTCTGCACGTCGTTACGGATGCTTGGGCGGAAGAGGGAACCGGGCCCTCCTACCGGCTCTGGACACGCGCGCGTCACGCAAACGTCGCGTTGTTTACACTCGATACGACTCGAGGGCTAGCGATGCCAAATGGCACGGCCACAACCGTCGCGGCACGCCGGCACGATCTTCACACACTCTCTCTCTCTGGAACGCGGCTCTGGACGGAGCGAACGCTTCTTCGGCACCCGTGAAAGAATGCGCGTTCTTGCTTCTTGCTTCGGCACTTTCTCGACTTCACTGACACTGCCTAATTGAACACCGGAGCTGCACCTAACCGTCACACCGGTGTTGGCAACCAACCTTGACTCTTATCTGCCCTTCGTGGGACGGTTTATAGTAATGCCATCATTCGGGAACTTGCACCGGAACGAAGATCGGAGTCGTGTAGCACCGCTGTCGCAAGGGGGAAAAGCACGGACGTCGGTCACACCTGAGCAGGTCGATTATCGGGAACTGGTTCGTTTGGACTGCTGACGCTAACTGCTGCTAACACCGAATCCATTCCACCGCATGGTGCAGCGTGGCCGCGTTAGTGCCATATCTCTCGCAATCGACCGACACACGCACCGATATCGCCACACCGTGGGCCTCGAATCGAAGCGACGTGGCCTTGCTGTGTCTTGCCCTACACCCTGGGCACCCCTTTCCTCAACCTTGGGCCCCCCCTCGGGATGATCTTTCCCGATAGCGGGACGGCGCTTCTCAAGCTTCTACTTCGAATGCCGGTGGGCAAATCGGTGGTCTTCCCCTTCCGGACTACCACTGCACTGCGACGGATTCACTGTGGGTTGCGCAAGGGCAAGGAACTATTTCTGCGAGATTGTATCGCCGCAACGGTGTGGACACTGGGCACTTACACAAACTACACAGCGGCTGCGAAGTCGAGCGAGTAAAAAACAAAAAATGGGATAAATTTGTGGTTATGCGATGCGGGAGGGACTAAAAATATCAGCATTTAATTTGAGTGGTGATGAAGAAGGACGAAACACACTTTTAGTTTGATTAATATTCTTCACGGATTTACACTAGGAATTTGACGAAAAAAAAAAGCTGTACACACACACATCCATTTATAGAGCGCATTCCGAGACGTACGTGATCTTCACCGAACGCTCCCATAAACACAGATGCGTGCAGCGGGTGGTGAGGAATTAAACTACAACTCAGCCTCACTCAGCTTCGTCCTGGCGCGTTCCACCGCCTCATTGAAAACTTCACTGCTTTCTCCTATATTTTTTTTTTTTTCGTCTCATCAAACACCTCCACCACGCAACGATGAGGGGCTAAAAGCCAAAAGCCAGCCGGGAAGTGCACAGCGGCAGCGCACCGTCCCGGTGAAGTTTAATGCCAAATTTTCTTCCTCATTGCGAAGCTTTTAAAGTTGCTATTCACTCGGCGAACGTGCGGCGCGGGCCCGCTACACATTAGAGAACATTTCTTCGCTCGAAAGATCAAACGCTGGCTGCCGGGGTGGCCGAGGATTGGCCAAAACAAGCCGAAGAATCATGCTCATCGTATCGCACAAGTCGGCACTAGTCGGTGGCCGCAGCAGCAAAGATCAAATCCGAAAGATTCCGCGCCGTTCTAATGCCACCGGACACACTATTATTAGACGGGTTTGCTTTTTTCCCTGCTGAGTTGTTGTGTTTCTGTTGTTGTTGTTGCTTCCTCTATTCGTTGTTGTTGTTTTTTTTTGTTTTTTGAAATTTATTTTTCTTTCCCTTCTCACTGTGTGTGCCTTTCACGGCGCACTCACTTTTCCTTCCGCAGTGCACACAGATGGATCGAGCGAGAGAGAAACACACGCACGTTACGTTCACACCAGCGCGAACCGCTCTGTCGTCAAGCCGTAATTTCGCAAGGCCTGTGAACCAAAAACGCTGTCGAGTCCACCTGTTGTGGCCGCGGGGCCCGGTGCTCGAATCCGTGTTCAAACCTTTCCCTTTTCCGGCTTTCCTCTTCTTTTTTTTCTAGTACCTTCACTGCGGCCAAAGCCAACGTTGGAGCGTAGTAGGATTCGACCGGTGGTACGGTTTGTTCTTGAACATCACCGGGAACGTCTCTGTATGTGCGATGCAATCTGCAACGGATTATGGATGCTTGGTTTCTTTTTCCTTCTCTCAAGTTCGAGCGTCACTTCACTGTAGACGCCTTCTGGAAGGACCGGGGTTAATGCGCACCACCATAGACAGCTGGTGAAGAAACATCAAGCACCCGATCGTCGGGCCGGTAGACCGATTCACACACAACCACCAGACACCAATCCGGCCGTACGTCGAACTGACCCTTGTTCACACGAGAGGACACCAAAGGGCACCGAAGGACTTCCGCTTGCTTAGGGGGACCCCGAGGGAACTCGGGATTCAGCGCGGAACAACGCGGAACAAACGCCACCAGCACAACGACGACGAGACTTCCTCACTCGACAGCACCTTTGGGTCGACTAAAAATAAAATCGAAAAGAAGCTCGCCCCGACGGAACTCGCCCCGACCGAAAGTCGCCCGAGGGCCGGCGTGTGTCCAACCCCTCCTCACCCGTCCCATCCGGGGAGGGATGCGCATGCCCTGGACGCCCGTATCAACCGTTACAAACTTTCTCGCGTTACAAACGCTCGCACTCGAGCTCTCTTGCGCTGCGCTCTCGTCTGGGCCGCTCGTCGGCATGCTGCCATGATCCACGGCTTTCTTCCGTTTCGGTGTCTTTCTTCTGTGTGTTCATATTTGAATTTTCTTTCCCCTTGCCGCCGCGTGGTCTTTCCGGGGGGGCGAGGGGCGAACGTTCGCCCGCCATAACAGAGTCGCGCCTGCCTCGCTGGCGCTCTCCGAGAGTGCGTTAATAATAACCTGCACCTGCCGGCCAATCCGGTCCACCAGCTACTCCCGGGGGTGATCGGACGTGGTGATCTTCGTCGGTTTCGTTCTCTCGCGATCGCACACGATCGTATCGCAGCGCACCGCGGCGCACCGGCCAACCACCAAAGGCCACAACCGTTTGGAGCAGCCAGCTGGCGTGCTCACTCTCTTTCTCGCTGCTGCTTCCTTCCCCCCCCCCCCCGCAGCTCACGCCCCACCACCCTTCCGGGTGACTTTGGAACCGACCCAACGGTGGACAGCGGAGGTTGTGTGTCTAGTCCCGTCGCCGCGGGGAAACGCAACGAAGAGAGGCTCGCAAAAGACAAATCCCTGGCCCGATCGATAAATGTCAGCTCGATCGGCGGGAATTTCGGTTTCGGAAATTTATAGACATTCTTCGCTGCTTCGCCCAGCGCCCCGAGGGACCATCAGGAAACAGTCGGTGGCGATTCCGCGAGGCAGGAACTACATCTGCAACAGCGATTCTCAACTGGTTTCCGTCATGCTCATGATTCTAAAGAAATAAGGCTAAGGAGCCGCTCATAAGATTTTTTTATATACGTATCCCATAAGATAAACTCTAAGAATCTCTTTACGAAAAAGAAAAATGCAATCTAAAATCGGCTATGATTATGTTTACTTATGTAGGTATAGACAGGTCCTTCCATACTCCTAATTAGTGAGCTGAAAATTTCACATTTTGTTGAGAATAGTTTCTCTGCTCGGTTGCATTTATTTCTCCTCTTTTGAAATCCAGCCCGAAACGGCAAGGGCCGTTGAAGGCCATTGGCTTAAGAAACGCTGAATAATATAACGACGATGCCGCCTGGCGATAGCCAACGTGGCGTGGGGTGTGTAATTTCAGCAAAATCCGTAAAGATCATCCACCGGTTTTGCCGGCTACGGGGGATGATGATTTATAGGTGCGGAATTAAAATAACAAAATATCGACCACAGGTAAAACGACAAAAAAAAGGCCAACAACATCTTACACCACGACGGTGGCAGACGCCAAGTGACCAAGGTAATGAGCACCGATAAATCGGTAATTATAAGCATGTTCCCGTGGCCTTCGGATGCCGCCGAGACGGGGTCGGTTAATTATCACAGGTTAGGATCGATGGCGGTACGCTTTTCGCGGTTTTTTTTATTCCAGCCTTTCCGTGCCTTGAAAGACATCGGAAGCATAGAATAGAGACAGTTGGTTCACAGTAGAATACACTGAGTGAAAGTATGGTGCCTTGTTTGTCCTTACAAGCAGCCTCTACATCCTTATCTAGTGTATCCTTGAAGTAATTTCCCGAAATCTACCTCTCCTCACATCAGTTCACGATCATAATCAAAGCGGCCAAAGCGAACGGATAGAGTCCAGCTTTAAGCGGTTCAACCGGTAATTTCTAGCTCACGAATGAAAACGGACGCGTTTGACGCGAATGCCAAACGGACAAACCAAAACGGTGGAAATGATCATTCCACTGGCTGAACTGGGCCCATAAAGTGTCGGGGAGAATGGGTGCCCTGGAAAATGTGCAGCCCTCGCCGGGTGGAGGGCTATCAATGGAATGAATGTTAATTTGGTCGTTGTCCCGAGCACCCTTCAGTTTGTTTGCCAATCCAGCATCGCCAACGGGGCTCAAGAGTGGACTGTTTGGAGATTAACTTTCCTTTTCGCTCGTTCGTTCGTTTTTTTGGTTATGCTCTTTTTTTTTGCTATCAGCCGCTGAAAGTGGCATCTTGGAATTTGTTTGCCAATTTCGAGAGGATTTCGATGGCTTTCGCCGCTGGTGGAAACAATAAAAACAGAGGCGAAACTCTCTCGACGAAAAGTTCTTGTATTCAGGGAAGCAAAAAACATTCCGGACGAAAGACACAATAAAGTTGCAGCCACAATAAAGTTGGTGTTATCGGGCGAATCCGCTGGTTGAAGCGGGGTTTCTTCGGCAAAACAGAAAAACAAACCACTTTTCTGCTCCGTCCACGCGCATTCCTTTAATCACTCCAACGGCACTGTGTGGAGTGTGCTGCTTCTCAACAAGCCTCCGCCACTTTTCCTCCGACTAGTCTCCGAGCCGGCTTCAGAGGCTTTCGTTCGCCAGAAGAGTGTAAGCGGAGGATCTCTAATTCAATTAACACTAATCAATCAACGATCGTTTGTTCGAACGGGCCTTGGCCACTTCGCCGGCGTTCTCACGGATGACGCTAGGGTCGTGGTGAACAAGGGGTTGAAAGTCTCACTCGAGAGGACAGCCCCAAAGCCAGACGTGCACCGCGCATGAACCAATTGAACTCCCGAACTATCGAGCGATTGAGCCTGAAGCTTCCAGGAAGCGCCATTAACAAAAAGATAGCTAGACAAAGGAAAAATTCCAAAGCGGAACCAATAGGTATCACCCACGTATGGGTAAGCGACGTTCTTCCTCCTCCTGCGCGAACCGGTACGGACACGCTACTACGATGTTCCCCGTTGTACATCGGACCCCATCGGACGAAATCACGACCCTGTCGAACAGTGAATCAAGCCGCGACCGCAGGTAACCAGACACGAGTTTCCATTTTCCACTGCACTCGGTCTTCTTTGCGGGCGTAGCGGTCACGCCAAAAACCCTGCCGAACCTCGGGTCCGATAAACACCTCAGAACAGTTTGCAGATAAGACAATGCGGCAGAAGGGCTTAGCGCCTCGATGGCGTCTCCGTGCGGTTGCGTGTGAGGTCAGCGTGGGATTAAATTCGCCGAAAACGCGTGCTATATGACGACGCGACGACGTCAGCGAAAAAATTAAAGACAATAAAAAGCCTTCTTTTCCCGCGCGTCCATTACAACGCCACCGACGATAAGTTTGACCACAACCCATGGTCTTTTTTGTTTAGGATTCCTTTTTTTTTTCCTTCATCCAAACACGCCACAAATGTGCTTCCTCATGGCTTGTTGGCCGACAACAGAACCACTCCGGGGCCTATAGCGCACACTCGCGATGATGGCGCATGCGTCGGCACCGTGGGCACGCATCGACACGCTGGCCGATTTTTGAAAAATGTCTATTTTTACCGCAACGGCCAACGGGGTCCAGGGATAGGTCAAGGGAAAGGAGAGAGTGAGAGAGAGAGCAGCAGAAGGCAGAGAACTCAACAGAGAGACAGCGGGTACGCTTATTTCGGGAATATTTTCGGTCAAATGCTTCCCAACCGGAGCGGGGAGAAAACCGGCCGGCAACGTGGGGGTCCGTCTACAACCATCGAGTTTTGCAGAGTGTAGTACTATTTTATTTTGTTAATTTAGTTTCTACTCTCTTTCCCCCAGCACCACCAACCTCCCCTCCCCTACCCTCGTTTAATCCTCAACGCCTTTGCGTTGTTGGCTCGTTTGGGTGAAAGGAATTTAGAAACTCGTAAAACCACAACGACCCTTTCGTTTTGTTGGTTTCCCCCGGTTTTTTTTTCTTTTAATTTCCTGAGCACCCCTGGAAACGCGATCTTTACGATCGTCTGCCTGCGTGGAGGGCTTTGCCGGCGTGACCATTGAACGTGGAGTCCTCTCGTTTGTCTAAGGGTTCCCCAAGAGTGACCTCTCCATCTTGACAGGTATTCGTTAGGCGTTGGAATGTCGCGCCAAAAGTCCAGCGAAAATAGACGCCCTAGTCCGCGCGTGTATCTCAAGTAAATAATGACCAAGGAAGGCAACAAGGACAACTTAAGGGTTTGACCATATATCACCTACAAGCAAGCAGCCGGCTTATTGTGATCGGTTTTGTCATAAGATAAAAGCGTCAAATAAAGTGAAGCGGGACAAGGCGTTCCTGGCATGGCACGCCGCACCGTTTATCGATTTTACTTCAGTGTAATCCGCAAAAGCAACGGTCGATAAGCTGACGAAAGCCGTGACGCTGTAAAGAGGCACAATCGGTGAACGATGCCGCGAAGGTTTGCTGATGTCATAATCGCACGTGACGTCATACACGGGGGAGATAGAACGAGCTTATCGATCATTGTAGCGTTTCGTTTGATGTACTGACACATGGCAAAGATAAAGGTTTCATTGTACCAATTATCTTAACTGTTTCCCATTTCATATTTCTCGTGTTTTCGTTTTTGAATGTTAAGACGTCGTCTGATTGACGTGATTGTTTTACCTCGGAATATACTCGATCTTGGTGAATGCTAACGGTAGCACTTATATAAAGCATATTGTGTTAAATTAAGCACTGATTCATAATATCGACAGTCTTCGTATAGTTAAAAACTTTGCAGAGATTATGTATGTTTCGGTACATCGCCTTGGAAAAAAAGGAAAGTTATTTGGTCTGGAAGGATCCCCTTACTTTCCACGAAGCAAATAACATAGGAGAGGGAAAGGAGCTAGCCGATATCTGTTCGGAATGGTCCGCACGGAAAAGGGCAGAAGGGCGCTGTACAAACGACATCCAGACCATCCACTGTACAACACGCTCACTCGCTGTGGACGTAATGTAGCAATTGGGAAAATAACTAGCACTGCAGTGTGGCCAAAACTCGTGCACAATCTGCCGTTTCTCTTTGGCCCACGCGACACGGTTCGTTAGGTCCCATACAATCAACCGTTTTAATCCCGGTGCCGTACGGTAAAATATCCACCCTTTTAACCCGATGGCTTGCGGTATAAGCCAACGTTATAAGGATCAAAATAAATCCAACGCACTATCATCGCAGGATTTGGTGGGATTTCTTTGCCGTTTCTTCCCTTTCTAGCAGGGTCTTCAAACGAGAAACCGTTTGTGGATAAGTCCCGTGCCGCTTACTGTACGAACATGTGCAACTGTTTTATTTGCTCCCCCTTTAGTGTAAGGTCCTTAAACTCGCCGAAGCGAACGAGGAGAGGAGAGAAAGGAATAGAAAATCACTGGGTCTTTGGGAGTGTAAATCAAGAAACGGAAAGAAACGTGAAACCTGCGGCGTGATGGAGGAGAAACCTCATCTCTTGCCTTAGCTGTAGGGGGGGAGGGGATTGAACAGTTGATACACTCCAACTGCAAAAATGTTGCCCCCGACAAACAACCCAACCCTTGCACGCGAAACTGTGCGGAACGCGCTGGTGGTTGATTGTTTTCAGTCGCGGTTGTCGCGGGCACAAAATTAAACTATTTCATTAACTCCGTCCGTTCTGTCGCTGCCGTTCCATCTCGTCGTGCTCTCCGTCTGTTTTCTACTTTCACTGTCCCTTTCCTCCATGTTTGTTTGCCATCTCACTTTCTCTTGCTTGGTGCTCTTGTGCAATTGTTTCCGATGCTTTAGCATTTTATTTTATTTTTGCTCTCGACAGTATTATTATTTCAGTGCACCTTACTCATCTCCACTCGCCGCTGTTTAAATGAACCCAAGGGGGAGCACGCTTGCACACATAACCACACACAAACACACATATAAGCCCTTGTCGTGGTCGTACGTGTGCCCGCCCGAACACAGTGAACCTCGTAGCATAACGTCCCATTTCGTGCTGCGGGAGACGGGGTAACATCCGCCCCGATTGCGCCATAGGGGATTTTACAGCTTTGCCAGAGTCAATCTGATTAAAAGCAGCTTCGTCCGGTTATTATGCGGAATCGTGCGGCATGCGGCCTCACCGTGTTCCGGAGTACGGCCGGAGTGTCGGGGAATCGGTACACTGATCCGGATTGCGTGTGCCAGGCCAGGAGTTCAGGCTGCTGTAGGAGCCTCATCGTAATGGAAGCAAAGCGTGCCGCAGCTCGTCATCGCTGGCCGGAGAGAATAGCAAACTCATTTGGCGTCCCTTTATATATGCGCAGGGATTTTCTGGCGGCTAGATCCCGGCCTATCACCACGATGACAAACGGTGAGTCATTCACTTGGAGTTCGCTAGAGGTGCTTGGGAGAAAATGTTTGACTAGCTTGAGACAACTATCTTTGGCCGGCAGAGAGATAACGCACGCGCCGATAAAGTCTCATGGGCGTCATAACTGTTTATTGGGACGCCTTCAAAAACAGCCCCAAACGATTCCAGCCATCAAACAAACGAATGAAAACCAGCCAAATAGAATACACGCGAGAGACATTTTGAAGGACGCATCATGCTCAACCACTCAACCAATTCAATGACAATGGTAGGAACTGTTTCGCATCACCCCAAAGACCACCGACACCGATTTGCTTCATTTGTCGGACAGAACAGAAAACGACAAACTTAAATGTACCAACACGTGAACCATGTGGAGCACCTTGTCAGCACCAATTACTACCGTCCGCCACTTCGAGGAGCACGAGCGCTAGGAACCTCTCTAACAAATTATAATTAGTTCTGCCAACACGTCAAGTGAGTCATCAATCGGGGCGGGGGTAGCTTTATTTGAACCTTTTTTAATTCCTTTTGTCACCGTATGCCCCAACTCCCGCAACATTCGCATGCAGACAACTTTCAGGGCGAACGCGCAGACGAGAGCCGATAACCATAAATTTCGCCCCAAAGACTACGTTTAACGAAACTGTCAAAAGCACTCTTTTGCTCCTGCTTGTGGGGAAGGAGCGGTTGGCGGACCGGGCAGGAGTCAGCCCAAGGATGTACCGGGGAGTTATCTGAACCCAACCTCCACGCGCCATGCCGGTTTCCCCTGTAGGAAAGTTTCTTCACCGTGTGTTCCGCCGAGCCATTAAGCGGGGTGATGGTCTCATAATCGGAGTGCGATAAATCTCGTAAACCCGGAGGGCTGTGTGCATCGCCTTTTAGTTGTTTTTTCTTGCTAACAGTGTGTAATAACGTCTAACGGCAGCACATTTCTCGGTAGCATGACTCGTAAAGTAAAGTCAATCGTAAAGAAAATTTGCCATTTTTTTCTTTATTGGTAAGGTAAGTAGTCCTGAGTTATTTTGTTTTTGTGGCAAGAAAGATACATGAAGACTACATTTGTGGACACAAACTGCACTCCGAAGATGTCTGTTGCCATTTCAAAATGTGCAAGCGTGGTCAAATAGAAGCGATTACAATGAACTAAGCTACCGGGACCTCCATCTCTCTTCCAAATGGCACGTGTCCGCCCCAGATCAGCGGACAAGATAACTCTTAAAATTGTATCCCACACATTATTACACCTTCCAGTCCGGCTAGAAAGCCAGTGGCCATATAACTCTGTTTATGCGAGTCGCAGACCTTTTCTCTCGCGGGACGTGTTCTTTACGCTTCGTATCATAAGCGTGTGATAGCAATCGCCGCTGATTCGTCACGTTTCCTGAGAGAAGAAGCCCTTAATCCAGCTGCACTCGAGAATGTCTGCCTGAGATGAAGATAACTTCCTGGTTGCTAGCTGCTTACCGAGATGGCGACATCGGGCCGATTCTTCCGACCTTCCGACACGCCCCGGGACCACCAGGAAGGCACTCGAGCGAAGAAGGGCCCACGCCATCCAACGGCGCAGACGTCGTTCGGTTCGGCGAGCTCACCGTTTTGCGCACAGTGCGGAGTGCGGAAGACAATGACTATAGCTTCTGCCAAATTCTAGCACACTCTTGCGGACGGACGACGTCACGTGGCGGTACGGCAAGTCAAGGAAAAGGCGACAAAGAATTAACATATTGTCTCATGCAAAGTGGCAAAGACGGCCCAGAAGACACTGGGCCATTTTTCCCGGGCCCGGCCATCCGGTGACCGCCGTCCGCAGGCCACAAGCGCGAGCCGAATGCGTCAAAAAACGCGACAACCGCGTGGAACTTCGTGGTCACCCCTTGCCGGCCCTGGGGCCTTGCCGTGCTGGCACGCTGTAATTAATTTAAAGCTACAAGAAATGTGACGATAGGACCCGGCTGACGTGTTAGCAAATAAAAGCACCCCCACAGCCCGTGGGGGACGGCCGGCGGAGAAAAAGGGAAAGCGCCCCCGGCCCCCAAAACGGGTTGACCAACAGCCGCCTGGCGAGCCGCGACCGAGGGCAGATAAAAATATACACTGCAGTGTAATGGTTGGCGTTCTTCTGCCGGCCTGATACGGGGAAGGAGAAAGATTTTGTAATTTTATAAGCACATTTCGCCCGGCAGCGGCAGCAAATGGGAAAAAAACGACCACACACCAGGTGTCGGGTAGGAGTCGGCGAGTGACTTTTGGCAGTCAAAACGAATATCGCTCGGGATCGAACAATGGCTCCGGTTTCACCTTCCCTTTCGGATGGCCTCAGGGACACCGGGAATGCTTCATTGGCCTCGCCTAAAGACAGACTTCAGATGGCAGCGGAACGAGAAACACATGTCCCACGGGCGTCATCAATCATCGATCGTCTCGCGATCGTCTTTCGCACGGTGCGAAGAACGAACGCCAGTTTGTACTCTTTCTAATCACCGCCTTAAAAACTAACTTTTCTTCGCCGATTTTTAAAACCAAACCGCAAAAAGGCACTAAGGTTTGTCAACCTACCTAAAAGAATCGTTCCCCGCCAAAATCGTGCAGTCTTTCTTTATTGTTTTAATTTTTTAAACAAACATTTGTGTTTCGTTAGTTTCTGGTCTTTGTGATTCGTGTTGTCACGCCATGCCGTAGGGACTGTTTAAAAGCGTCCGCTTGTACCACAAATGAAGCGTGATAATTACATTCCGGCAGAGATTGAGCAATTAAGTAGACCGTTGGGTTGGTTTTAATTTCTTTCCTGCACGAAATATAGCGCGATGAGTTTTCGTTGCTTACGTGATGGCATTTAACGTATTAGCTTTTAGAAAATTAAAAGATAGTTAGCAAATAGCAATGGGATTTTCCTTTTTTAATAGCAGATGGATTGGCTAAGGATCACGATAAAATGATGTCGCCATAACCAACAACTATTCTTCTTCCTGGCGGAACACGACCAAACTGGTCATGCCTACTCATTCCTTCAGACTTTTTTCCTTTTTTGAACACGAGGATGGCTCGGTCTGGATTCGAACTTACGCCATCGGGGGTCGTGTTCAAGCCGGCGTACGCGCTCGGCTATCCAGGACCATCAGCAACTATAATGACATCCAACAATTTCTAAGAATTGCCAAAAAAGAGGCATGAAGAAATCTTATAAGAGTAAAATTTCAAATTCGGTAGTATATTTGCTTTACGAAAACTGCGTCATTTCAAATGTTAGTTAAATAACCCAAAAAAAAGTTAAACGCAAAGGAAATAATTGAAACAAAAATCTTTGAATGTGAAGCTGTATTATAAACCTATTGTCTAGTTCGATTGCATACGACTCAGTTTGAATCACTAAGTCACTCATTCCTCGCGGAAAATTGATAAAACAAAACTTTGTGTTACACGTCAAAACCGAGCGATGTCTTTACGTGAAGAAATTCGGAAAACCTCGCTGTCCCCTTGAAACGACATCTTTATCGTAGCATGATTATCTCGTTAACAGCGAGCGGCATCGAAGGGCTTTAATGATCGCCGAAAATAAATATCACCATTTATCTAAAACCTTGTATGACGAGCACATTAGGTCGCCCCGCTCGTTTTCTCCCATCACCCCCCCCCCCCCCCCCCCCCCCCGGGAAAGGCATCGAAATTTTTCCCACAGCGTAGCGGACCGTTGGCCGAATGGATACTAAATTTATCCCGACCAGAAGTTTCCGCCTCCGTGACAACATCAAAAACATCCCCGGCTCGCCACCGATCCGCTCGGACGCCAGCTATTATGCTGCGCCTTGGCCGCCGCTATGCTGACTCCCTCCCTCCCCACCTGAGACACACACGCCCATCCAACCACCCGCATCGTTCGAAACCCCGAAAAAGTTTACGGCGCTCAGTTCACAAATCGACGACGACGGTGACGATGCTGACCCATACTCCACCGATTGGTGACCGGTTCAAGGTTTCCCGAAGAAAAAAGGCCTCGTGGGAGAAGAGTGGTGAACGAGGTAAAAAAAGGAAAGAAAAGCATTATTCAACCCTTACCCACCCACAGGAGGAGAAAAATAGGCTGAAAAAAAGAATCAAGGGCAATCCCGAGAGGCAGGCATATCAAACTGATCTTTTGCGGCTCTCGGCAGGGAATATTCTAATTACAGGTGATTTATGCGAGGCACAACATGACAGCCAGTTGGCCACGGTGGGCCATCCTTTTGACCTTGAACATAGAAACATATGTCAATGATCGCTGAACAGAGGCGCTACTTTAAGCACAATCAGAGAGAAACAAATACGTTTAAAATGATTTAGATTTTTCGAAGGTTGTTGGGAAGACAACCCATAAAGGATGTCAAAGAGATTGTTTCGATGGAAGGTTCCTGAGAGGAATAATACATTTTGCAATCGAAGGTGAAGTATAATCAATTCGTATCCTCCTTGTGGAAACATCAAATCCCAACCGGTCGGCTGAATCCGCACGCGCTGAGTGACATTTGTCCGTCAGGCAATGAACGCGGTTTGATTGCTTTCACCCCCAGGAACCAGCGTCAAATGGATGGGTTTAGCAATCTCACCTACCACCTCCCTTTCCTTTCGACGAAGACGAAGGGTGGTCGAATGGTCAGCACGTCACGGTCCCGCACGGACTGTCAGCTGTTGGATCGTAAATCTTTTCACCGCCGCAACAACCTTGAGACGGGATTTAGAGCGCTAAAAGGTTCGGCTACAGGATCAAACCACAGCAGCAGAAGCAATGTGTGCGTGTGTGACAGTGAGAGAGAGAGAGAGAGAGCACAAGTATGTTGTCCCACACCAAATGCGTGCCGGTGGTCACACGCTGGTGTTGGCGACGAGATGCATGAATGATAACGTTATTTATTTTCCCATTTCGCTACCTCCTCAACCGTGTTCCCGGATTTTTGAAGGTGGCAACAAACAACAAAAAACAGGAGGAACTTGTTCAGGCATGTCAAAAATCAAATCAATCCGAGGCAAAGATTGAATTTGGAGTGTGCGCCACAAAAACGTGTACAAATCGACGGACGGACTGAGGTTGCTGATGTTCAAAAATGTATGCTCCTGCTCCTGCTTCCGCCTGAGCCAACGCGCGCATTCTTTCCAGCAGCCCCCGAAACGTTTCCTCCCCCCCGGGGGCGAACAAGGCCGGCCCTAATCCACCCTAAGATGATCGTTCGCGGAAGGCCGGCAATAAGACGAAGAAAAAACCGGGCAACGAAGCGACAGCGTGCAAACAAATTGTCCCAGCCCCGGAATGAGACTGGTTTAATGGTCCGTTTCGGGAGAAATTCGTTCGCCACCCAGTCCCGCCGGGACCCTCTTGGTGAAAAGGTCGAAACGTGGTGGTGGTGGTGTCGTTAAGTCACCGAGGGAAGGACTCCACAGCCGTGCCGTATCGCTCGGAACAGCTTCGGTGGCCTTTTGAATGGTGTCAGGTGTTTTTTTTTTTCGTCGTTCGACTGCTCAAGCTGGACTAGAATGACGGTCAAATTCTTCAGCCTACTCCATTTTTCTTTTCTTTTCTTTTTTTAACGAACGGGTGAATGTGAAAAAATGTCGTCCACGGTTGTGGTTTGTTCGGCGCAAGCAGGAGGCAAGCAAAAAACCGTCCTTTCCGGAAGCGGTGGCAGCGGATCGAATGAGTTTCCTTTTTTACGATCTATGTGACACCCCTGAAAGAGTTTACCATTGGCGGGGAAGGAAGTAAAGAAACGGGGGAGGGTAAGCGTCCGCCGAAACGAGATCCGAAACGTGACAAACATCAACTTCCGGCCGATGCTGGGTTTTCACGTTTTTCCGTTCACCAGCCTTCGCAACGGCGAGTCGGCAGTGATGGATCGATGGCAGGGTTGAAGTGGAGATGACTCATTTCGCCACTCCACAAGTCGTCGGCGAAAAACATCACCAAACAGGCCCCTTCGACCGTTTTGTTTTCCCTGCGATGCTTTCCAACCTTTTTTTTTTTTTTTTGAAGCTGGAAACCTGGTTTTAATGATCCCGTTTGGTACTTTTACACCCAATAAACCGTGCCGGGCGCGGGATATTGGATTCCGTACGCTCGTATGCGTGTCAGTTTTTTCCGTGATGGCAGCATAAAACCAGGGACGTCTGATGGTATCAGCTTAGGATGGACGTATCGAGCCCCCGAATGCAGCACGATTCAACACCCCAATGGATCGGTAGAATTTACATCTCCTGCTCAGCATCCGATGTCGAGGTGCCTGTGCATAACGTTGCCATTGCATGCTAAGGTCGCATAAATCCGCTAGCCTCGTGCACAGGTTTATAGATTAATAGCCTTCAGGAGTCATTAGCCTGTGTATATTACATATCTTAAGCCAATTAAAAGCACCTGCATCACCACCACCACATCGTCAGGCCGTTAATGATACATGAAAATATGACTACCTTTTTTTTTAGCCTGCGGAGAAAACCGAAGTTAAACCATAATCTACTTTATGTTGTACAATATTTGTTTCATCACCCATCATTGAAAAATCTTATTCCGAAAGTATCTGAATTTTAAATAATGTTTCTCAACATTGGAAACCATTTTTAGGATTCCATAAAAAAAGTAATTTGACAATTTGAAAGTTTTATTAAAATATCATTCGCTACTCGCTAATCGAAAGAACTCATTTTCTTCGCATATCTTACTTTTGAGGATTTATGAGTTTTCCTTTCCGTCGAACCCGTAAGCTACATGGCTTATTTAACTTGGAAAAATCACATGATATGTCTTCGTTTATTTTTTATTTTTTTTGTTTAATACGAAACATGAAGCTTTAAGGGATGATTTTCAGTTTCAGCTCATCAATACGTATCTCTTAGGTGTACTTTTAAACACCCTCGTGCGGATTCTGGTAAAATCCTGGATTTCAGTCAGCACATTTACGACAGGCAAATATTCAAACATTGCCATTGCAAACATTCCAGGTTGTTTTACGCACCCAAATACCGCCGCTGACACTACCCGAGCCCGGGGGGTGCCCAAAATCTGGGATGCGTTGCAGAAATACGTCGCGTTTAAAAATAGCGTATATGTCAAAACACAAACCGTCTCCTACGGTACAGCTTCCCAGGGGCCCAACATTAACTCTCAGCCCTTTCCCCGCCAGCTCGGGCGGAAACGCATCAACGAATGCCAGGTCCGGACGGGGCAGAAACGAGGGACGCACTAACGCACGGAGGTCTGCTACGCTCCAATGTGAGTTATGCTCAGCAGCAGCAGCATCAGTAACTCGATGCACTTGAGTCGTGGAGTTGATCTACGGCGTAACGTGCACGAGCAGTGCAGGTAGAGCTCGCCACTTCCTAGTGGGCAAAAACCGGTGGGGCAAAAGCAACAATCGTCCATCAACAGACCGGTATCCATGGAACTGGCGGTATCCATGGCGTCACATCCAAAGTATCAATTAAAGCGAATGAGACCTAGTTTGTTAGGTTTGTTTTTTTTTGTTTTCTTTGTTGCTCATCTTGTCCTTTAACTCACTCCAGCACGCATCATGCTCGCATCAATTTTTGCTGCCCCACTAATGACGCCCGCCGGCCCGACCGCCCGAGTGGAATGAATTGTGCATCGCGGTGCATCGACAGCGTTGTTCGCTGGGGAGCAGAATGGCACTGCGCAGCACACCGGAACGTAAAACAAAACCGTGGACTGAAGAAAAAAGAAACAAAAACGGCCAGGCCAGGTTGGTACAACGAATCGTAAGTAGAGAAAAAAAGAGCTACGCATGCGAATATGTGCTTATGTGCTGCGCAATGCCTCACGTGGCCATAGGCAGAGCAGGCGCGTGGAGGTCACCGTATAGCAACATACGAATCTGGTCCACCTCCTTCCATCCATCCGAGTCTCGTTTTTTTTCCTATTCTCGCAAGGGCATGTCGCACTCTCACTCTTACTCCAAATGCTCCCGGCTCGGGTTTACAGTAATTGTTGAGGTGAAGAGCATTCCAAACCGCGGCAGAGCTCCGCAGACATCACCGACTCAAGGCCGTCGGCTCTGTGGAGCGAGCTGAAGTGCATTACACGTGTTTGGTAATATTAGCAGCAAATTGGAAACCAATCGCGCTGAAAACGTTGCTCTTAAAAATTAAAAATTAAACCAGTAAAGATTGAAAGATTGAAATGGAGTTTATTTTTTTATGGCGTTTTGGGTTATTTTTTTTCTAATGATGCTCGTAGCCCACACTTTTGGCCAAATGTTTCCATTTGCAAAATTAATTTAAATTTTATTCTTCACGGAATGTAAAAGAATATACAGCAAAAAAACCCAACAACAACAACATTGACCTAAAGCAGATACAAAATTCTGAATCTAGATGCGACTCAATATCGGTTGAAATTATCAAGCAGCCGCAAAAGGCGAACGACCTAGCGCTTCTTTCGCATCAACATCAACCTCAGCAGAAAGGCAAATCAAATCGGAGCATCGTCGTCAAACACGCTGTAAGGGACGATGGCTCGACGGAATGCCAAATTCAACGACAGCGCAGACAAACGTGGAGCGAACGCAAACTATGCATCCTAAGCAAAGGCCGTTACTGCGAAATTTGTTTTGTCTTTTTTTCTAGAAATGAATATTTATAAACGCAAGATTAAAAACATGCGGGCAGAATTGAATAAATTGGTTCTTTAGAATGCAATGTGAAAAAAAAGTATCATACCGTTTAACATTGTCCTCTGTTGTTTATCTAGAAACGCAACAAACTGACAAGTTAATAGCAACGCAAATCAGTTTGATTAATTAAAATATATGCTTTTTCATAAAGATGTCATTCCTTTTTGCACCTTACTTTACCTTGCGCTTTTTCATATCATAATTTGCTCTACTCTTCTAAGATTGTATTTAAAGACTATCATGTCTTTCTTGCCGCAGTTTGAAGCCAGTCATGCAAAACCAAACCCCAACGGAAGCTGAACTTGTGCATGGAGCACAAAACGGAAGCTTGGAAAGATGACTTACTCCCCGTGGGGTTTTCGAAAGCCTCCGGGGAAGGCAAGCATCATCGCAATTGCACGCCTTCCCCAGGAACCGAGGAATCATCCGCTTAACAAACCCATCAGCATCGTAACCGCCGAACACGACCGAGTGGAGCCATTACGAGCGGTGCAGACAGCAGACTCGTTGGCGAGCTGAAGCATCGGTCCCCCTGCTTCTTGCAAATTTGCACAACCGCTCAGGTGCGGTGATATGCTTGAGCAAACGGAGACTCCCTAAATGGTCGTTTGTGCCCCCAGCCAGCCAGCCAGCCAGCATTCCGACGCAGGTGACGTGAGTGTGAAACGAGAGCATCGAGTATCCGATCATGGCACGAGGGTGACGTTTTTGCTTGCAGGCCCCGTGTGTCACTTTTGGGAACCGCGGGGTCGGGTTTTTACCATCCGTTTAAGGAACTACCACGACGCGCCAATCATCGAGCGGATGCCGAAGCAAGCGACTCGGATAGAGATCTTCGATCCGGGGCTTTGTGAAGATAACAAAAAATATATGTATAAGCGGCAACAGAGACGCGTCGGCTCGGTGGAATTCCAACCTGCTCCATCGAAAGTTTGCGTCCCAGCAATGTGTGTAGCGATTTGATTTCAGGTGAGAGCAGGTGTGAGTAAAATTCTCCTAGGGGTGCTTTAACCGAACATCGTGATCAAGAAGATCGGAAGATTGGTTTGCCCATCGAAAGGAACAAATTGCAAATGCGCTCACAAACAGCTCAGGTGATCCTGTTCAGATGAAGCTGTTATGAAGAGATTGATTGCACGAATAATTTCAATCAAGAAAGATCAATCATACTTTTAAGAAAAAAAAAAAAAGATTGGTCTTTGGAAAAAATATTGAATTATGCCTAGCGTTATATTAAAAAAAAAAAGTTCTTGTTTTGGTTTGTCAATATCTTGCTCATATTCATGCTATTCCCATGACTGATTATTAGCCATAACTTTTCCATATATTTTTTTTATCCAACATCGTAGAAGCAATTACTTTAATGGATTGAAAAACTGAAATGCACAAGCACCCAAGGATGATTGACAATGATTGTAAGGATATGAATAATTGCATATTTTATAATGATCGATCGCAAAAATGCATGCGGCTCGTGGGCTTTCAAATAGTCGTTCAGGTTACAATCCACAACGAATGCTCACGATATGGCGACATATGAACGATGTGCAACAAAACATCACCAGCCAACAGCACGACGCCAGAATGTGCTGCTGCAATCTGACTGATAAATGATTTAATTATAATCAACGTTGATCAGTGGCGAGAAACAATCGAAAGGCGTCAGCATCTGAAAAGGCACAGCGATACTTTCGAGTATTAAAGAGCCCGGGTTTCCAGAGACAGTTGCTCGACTCGTGTAACACTTGCACCGAAGCCAGCCAATTGTCTCTTATTGATGCAATACTTATGGCTCGGTCTCCTATTGATGCAGCATAGAAGCGACAGCATGAGATGTTGAGACGAAAAGTGGTAGAAAAAGAGACAGAGAGAGAGAGAGAGCGAGGTAGAGAACCGCGGGTGTGAGAGAGAGGCAGAGGAAGGCGGAAGTTGGTGGAGACGAGCCACTCCTATCAGAGGTGATTTATTTTGCTTCTAATGCCCGTACAGGCATCTTCCATCGGCTGCATATCGATCGCAGCTGCATACGGTCAGTCTCATTCTTTTTCCCACACACAACCATGCATTGCTTAATAATGCACACAAATTGCATCTGCATTCCGACCGTACACGATCGACTCGACGGTGGACGTGGTTTTTCCGGCAGCAGGTGGGATTCTTACTCGACGGCAAGAAAGGAAATTTTATGAGTAAGACTTGACTATGCATTCTCGCGCCTGCGAAAGGTGATCGATACCTCAAGGCAGCTAGTATAGAGGGCAAGGTGAGTGTGATATTAAATCTTAATCGGATCCTCCCGCGACAAAAGGTTTCCTCGCAATGGTGCGAAAGGTGAGTCGGTCTTTTACGCCCGCCACTAAATTGAGCGTTCAAAATTGGTGGCATTCTTTTCCCATCGGACATTTCGATCATCTCCCACCGGCTGCGTCGAGATGCGAAGAGTCCGGGGAGGGGTGACATTTCCTTGCCTTGCAAAAAAGGTGCCCTTTTCTGTGGCGTGTTCTTCGAGTGGACTGCTGCCCTTTTCACATGACCGAAAGCCGATGGTTTTTGGTGGTCTTGTGCGAAAAAATTTGGCGGCCCCCACACAATCCAACGAAGACGTGCGAAGTAATGGTGTGAAGCCGGGAGATGGGAAAGCCAGGCGGAGGCGACACGCACAGCTGTACGTATGTGCCAGTCGCTTTCCTTGCGAGCAAATTTTCCTGCTATTTTTATTCCTCCCCACGACCGACGGGTGTCTGGCGACATTGGTTGGACGGAAGAATCGCAATTTCCGGAAAATAATACATCGGGCGTAGTGGGGCTCTATACTTTTTCGTTGACTCCGTTTTTCACCTAGACTTCCTGGGCAGCCTGCGCATTTTTACAGGCTGGAACATTGTCTTCCGCCAAAATAATTTTAAGTCGGAAAATTTGCACACATACTCGATCGTTTCACCACATGTACCGCACCGCACACTAACTCAACACCTTCGGTGTCCCCCCTCTGATCCTCACTTACAAGCCGCACCAAAGGTGGTAGCGAGTGGCCAGCTTAGAAGCTTTTGGAACTAAAGGAAAACTGGATATAGCACATGTGGCACCCCCCTTCGCCGCTCAAGGAAAACCATGCACCTGGCAACGATATGGGGGGTTTTCTCTTTTCTCTCTTTTTTTTTTTTTACTGTCGTTGCTAATTACATTAACGAGATTAGCGAGGTTGGTTTGCATATGCCTTTCTTTCGTACGCATAGAAAGCATGAGCGGGCGTGTGGTTACGTTTTGTTTTTTTTTTCTGCTGTTCTCTACTATTCCCAGCACACTACCACACCACCCACACAGCGAAGCTAACACATAGCATTCGATTTGTCAACCGTCGTTCGTTCCGGTTTGCCTCATATTATTCCATCATTAGTTCTGATAGACGCTAACTTCCTCCATCTAGAAACAATTATTCACTGACCGCAACCGTGCGCTGCCGATGGTGCCGAATGGAGCATGGTCGGGAGAAAGAACGTGATAATTCATTACTTATCGTTTTACATATCAGCAGCTCACACGACCACTTCACACTTCGTCCACACAATGGGGCACAACGTAGGCAACCCCCGGGCGCTTTTTTCACACACAATGTCACACAAGAAGATAAGACCACGGTGTCCACCAGAGGCGGAAACAACGGCGGTTCGAGGACGCGATTCGATAACGCCGTCGAACTCGTAAACGAAATTTAAACATTTGAACAATGTTATGGCACACACACACACTCACAAACGCATATATCAAACAAACAACGGTTTAACGATGGCCTTTTCTTACGGCGCTAAAGAAAGGTTTGTGCAAATCCTACAAACTGGGGAGCCTTGTTCGGTTTCGTTGGGTTTGTTAACTTAACCTAGTGCACTCGTTTGCGGCCGGTGGAATGAATCACTACAAAAATCCACTCCCTCTCCGCACTCGAATCGTTCAGCCGACGTCCATCCATGTGTTTGTTTGCCTTCATTATTATGCCGGCATGTGGACAGTTTGTGATCGATCGTTGTAGGGGATTTTGATTTCAATCAGGGCGTTTTTAACTGCTCGATTGTTTCGTTCAATTTCGCCCAAGGACACACAATCGGGAGCTGCACGCACACACACACCCACACACACGGACGAAGGACGCATTTTGAACATGGTTGAATGTTTACGGCAACTGAAAAGCACTGGTTGTTCTTGCGAGCCCCAATCAACAACAAATTGCGTGCAGAAAAAAAAAAAAACCAATGGTTCGGAAGAAAGCCGAAGCCGGCTTCGTTGGGCAGCTTGCAACACAAAATCTGGTTTGTTGTGTTTTCGATCAGACGCCTGCGAAAACGGAACATTTGCCCTGGGCGAGCCTCCGAGCTTACGTGCGGACACTCCGGAACAGCTGGTTTCGGGTTTTTTTGTTGTTGTTGGGCGCCCTCGCGCTTTGCTGCAGTCGGGGGAGAGAAAGAACTCGCGCACCACAGGAGGAAAGAGAAAGAAGACACGCGATCGCTCGCACACACTCCGGTCGCTTCGAGCTCAAGCACCAAACTGACCCGACTGGACGGTTGCGGTGCGGCCCTTATTCGAGCTGTCGTTCTCGCACACTGCTCGAACGAATCCGGCCTGCCGTCGGGATGCGGAGAAGAAGCGCGAATCTATTGTTATTGCGCCCGCGTGCTCACCACTACGCGAAAGGGCCCGGGTCCGTTACTGCGCTACTAACACCCACGCGTGCGGGTTGGCGTATACTAGACTACTGCGAGGGAGCCTATACACTAGGTGGACACCAACACGGACGCGCACACACGACCGTTCGGCGCGATGCACACACTCGACTGTAGGGAAAAACGCGCTCTCCAAGTCGCGTCTTCGCTACGCGGTGATGCCATCCGTCGCACACAAGCATCCGTAGCTCCCAAGTACACACACAGTCTGCGTGAAGTCACCCAACCGTGGCGCAAGCCCCCCCTCACCCACCCCGGAGCATCGGTGGAGCACGCAGCATCATGGTCCTCGCATGGTGTCACGTTTTCGCGTTGCCTGTATTGATTCGCGTTCCCTTCCCGCTCACGCACAGGCCTACAGGTATGCTGTTTGTCGTGCCCTCGGCTCGGTTTCTCTCCAGCTTTACCCCATTCACCACTGTTGTCCCCAGCCTTTCATTCATCATCGCAGCTCCATCGGACGCCGAGCCGTGCATGCTTCGTGAGGCGCATTCCTCAGCAAGTTACCCCAAACAATAAACAAAAGGGAAAATATAATTTCCCTTTCTCTGTGCAATTTATTTGCTAATTCCACACCTAGCCAGCCGAATACGCCTAGTCCGGATAAATAAAACATTCGATGATAATTAAATTGAGTTGATTGAACACATTGCTCACCGCCAACGAAGAAAGAAGGAAAAGCTTTTTTTCTACTTGACAGTCTTCATGGCACTAAGTTTGTTTCATTTTGTAGCCGTTTAATGTATATTTTGCTTCTTCTCTTTTCTTGTTTATAGCGCAAGTGAGGTGACAACGAATGTTAACTGGTTATGCAAATATAATTTCCTACTTAACACGGGCTATTCAGTCACGTTATTTTCCGTTGTTATGGTTGTGTCTCCTATTCTTGTCAAGTTTTGTTTGGTTTTCTTGGTTTGTTGGGTTTTAAAAGTAAAATAAAAATAAAATTCCACCTTGCTCCGTTTAGTTTCGGAATACCTTTTTACTTTTCTTTCTAGCTTGATGTTGTTCATTTAATTTGCAAATAATCAAACGCTGTTTTAATCAACTAGTTTGTCGTGTTTTAATAGCAAAAAGAAATCGTCTCAATCGACTTGAACACTTGAGCCAAACCAATCAAATCATAGCTCCAATGTGCAATATGTCCAAAAGTTAATTGAAACACCTGAACATAGAGCACACGCCTCCACCATCGCCCCTCGTACGTCTTTGCTGTCGATAATCATGCAAATTTATCCAGCCTTCAGCATTCCTCAACACTGTGCACGTGCAGAACGAGAAACCAGCTCGTCTCGCGCCAAATGATGCCACACCTGTATGAGTGCGACTGTAGCACGACGAGTGTCCGTCCGTGAATCGCATCTGACTCATGCATATCATTCCTTCACACTGCGATGCCAAAAAGTGAAACCGAAAGCCTC
The DNA here is from genome assembly GCA_914969975.1 of Anopheles atroparvus. NCBI lineage: Eukaryota > Metazoa > Arthropoda > Insecta > Diptera > Culicidae > Anopheles > Anopheles atroparvus. The sequence continues at coordinate 45,105,716 of CAJZCY010000001.1, read as the reverse complement.
GGGCCCTTCATCGGGTGTTTCGTGCACACATACACAAACAATGAACACCCTTTGTTGTCCCCTCGAAGCATGCCGACACGGATCCTTTGCTGCGTGTAGACAGACGACGAATGTCCTTTCGGCAGCGTCCTCTCGCACGTACACCAGCGCAGCGAACGCGTCGTCCCTGTGTGCGTGCGTATCCGATGCTCCGACTGGAGAAAGTTGTACGTGCGTTCGGAAAACGCAAGAGTGACTCGGCGGCGCCAAACGGGAAAAATGCTCGCATCCGTACGCGAAAAGCGATGCGCCTCGCTCGTTTTCACTTTCACGGTGTTCGGGTTCACCAATACCAGCGAACATCGGATGAAGGGGAAAGGACACAGCATCATCCAAGTCCTGGCCGAGTGAAAGGACACCCTTGGCGCTAGGCCAAATCCATCCTGCGTAGAATAAGGAGTTCTGTGACGGTTGAATGCCCTTGAGGAGACACGGCGCCCTCCTTGAGATTGTCTGAAACGCAGGAGCTAAACGTTCGTAGCCTACGTCTACGACGAATTATTGCGCTGTATTCGCAGCTAACGAGCGCTAGTTTAGACGAGCGTCCTTACTCCATCGATTTTCCCATCCCTCTTGTTCCCGTCTCATAGAACGGCGACAACCGTGTTGTGCATCTGAATAGTCGCGGGCCGCTACAGCAGTGCTGCAGATGAGGAACAGATGATGCCTCATTATTAAGCAAAAGATAGTTTCCCTCGAGCAGGTATCCTTCCTGATTTTTATGAGATTAGCGAGATTTGTGTTGATTTGCGTACAAATGATCGAAATTTTAGAGAACAGATACAAAGGCCGTAGAAAATCAATAATATCCTTTTCAGGAAGTCGAAACGTACTCCAGACCAAACGTTTAACATAGAAGGATAACGTTTTTGCATCCGTTGCAGCCTACATTCATACAAACGTATAGATTTACTTTTATACCTCGTTCGTTAATCTATAATGTTCAAGCAATATTTACGATTTTTCAGCTGGTACTAAAAAAAATATCAAAAAAACATCTCACAAAGTAGTAAAATGTCTCAAGATTATCTTTACTTGAGCGTAGTACTAGAAGTACTACTAGCAATAAAACATCAAGAAGTTGATAGTGTCGATTATTCGAAAAGAACCGATTCCGTTTTTGACTCACGTCTAAAAGATATGCACCAGGTTTGGCACATGTCCGATATTGCAAACCGGTCACACGAAGCGGGATTTTTGAGACAACCGGTTCATCGCGTGAGACATATCGTTTCCAACTGAGACATATCGTTTAGGAAGAGTGGAACGGCCGTTCCTTGAAACAGCCAAACGATAAAAGTTTGCTAGTTCCGAATCGTTCCCTCAAAAAGACTCAATTTTCCAACATTATGTGTGTTCGCAGTGCAGCAGCGTAACGTTGAGGCGTTACTGTGGTTCAACCCTTGAGGTGCAAGCGACGAAACCGACGGTTGTTTTCACTTCGATTTGGTGTTTATAAGATATATGAGAAAATAAAAAAAAAAGATAGTGTGTGATTTAGATACACGTGGCTAAGATCATTTCAAAAAAAGGAATTCCAAAAACTTGCCCCCTGTACAAACGTTAATTAACGTGATCCAAAAGATATCAATAATGGGTTGAGAGCATGACTGCAAATAAATCGCATTGTCGGAAAATCATCCTCGGTGTGATTTAACAGTACGAAGGCGCTCCAAACATTCCAGAACTTATATCCGTGGGTTGTGGCTCATATAGTAGGGAAAAATCAGGTGCAGCAACCATTCACATGCTGTTTATGCAAATGAGCAGTACCTGCAAGCAATCACAACGATTCCTTCAAGCAGCAATTAAATTAAAGAAAGGTACAAATCGAAAACTGTAGACTTACCAACCCCAGCGCGTAGCCATTTCATTTCTCTTATTTCCGAATTTGTCTCTAAAACACGCACACGCACACATGATCGGTTTAGTTTTGTATTTTTTTTTTCAATACTATTTCTCTGTTTTATTTGACAAATCTTTCAGGTTCTTATTTTTCGTTTATTCATTCAGAAACTATAGTCCACTCGGTATGTGATGGTTCTTTTTCGCAGTTGATATCGTGCATATCCCTCGTCGTTCGCTGCGAACCGCGCTTGCTGTGATGGCGTGAATGATGTCAGTGGCAGTATCCGTTCTGTTGCTGTGCTGTTGCTTCACCGAACAGTTCGCCGGGCTCCTCTCGGTGGGTCTTTCCCAGATGAGCAACGACCAGGACGAGCAGGACACACGTGCCATACCATTAAGGGTAAGCGGGCGACACAGCGATCGGCGGAGTGCGGAGACGTCCTCCGCAGGTGTGTCCCTCTGTGTGCTTCCCACCGAGTAGTGGAAGGTGCCGACAGTCCACACACCCACACACACACAAATACACACACACACACGGCACGGGATGGCGGTGGTGTATCCGGTTCCGATGAAGCATCGTCCCCACCAAGCTCGTCCTGCGGCGTACCGCGGCTGCGCTTTACCGTCCAACTGGAGTTTGGATTTTCTCGTTAAGTTTGTTTCACTTGTTAGTACTTTTAACCTCTGCATTCTACTAGATCGGGCTAACGTTGATCGGTGCCACAACTTCGGTATGTTAATTGTCTTCTTCCTTTGCGACTTTACGTTCTGACCAATCGCGGCATCGTCTTGCATCGCCTTTCATTACCACTGGTTGGTTTGTTTCTTTGTTTAAACGAGCATACTTTTCTTTTTTTAAATCTTGAGTTACTTACTTTCGTACAAGAGCTTGCTGCAAATTTAGCTAATCATAGGTTTTTAATCATTTTTTGTTTGTTTGTTATGTGTGTGTCTCTCTTTCACGTTTGTTTTAATTTGCTGCGTTTACTTATGATTTTTCTCCCCCTTCATTGTTCGGTTTGCTTTTTTTCTTCTTCTTCTTTAAACTATGGTTTGCATGGCGTGAGCATGTCGTGTACAAGGTGGCTGCGGTGGCGGCGACAGCGACTTTCTCGCGTTAGGTTTAGCGTTTCAACCCGGTGGCCTAATTTTTACGTGTGCACGGACACCAAACTGATCTGCATACGCGCGCGAGAGTGGATGGGTGGGGGGAGTATCGGTGTGAGTGTAAGGTTTGGTGTGCAGTGTTGTATGTATTTGATTTCTTCTTCTTCTTTTAATGCGAATATTCATTTGCCCATTTTTGTTTGCGAACCCATCGACGTAAAGGAGGCGAATACCATTAAATGTAGTACTTTGTATGCGGTAACGAAATAAACTCTCACCCCCGAAATGGTCTTAATAATTGCTTAAGATCTAATCGATCTCCACTTCAACTACTGGTTCCTTCTACGAGGACACCTGATTAAGAGATAAGCTGGAGCGCGATTCCGCTGTGGGAGTTGTTTCTTTTTTCTTGCTTTTAGTATATTTTTTTCTTTTTTTAAATGATCCGCTTGACTGTCGGTTTTTAGCCTTTAATGCTCTGCTCGCTTTCTACATGCGTCTAAGATGACGCAATTTAGTGTTGGGTTTTTTTTAAATTTTAATATATCTTTTCCCTTTATCGGCGTGAACTTCTCCTACACTTCATTTTGTTCTCTTTTTGTTGTTTTTTCTTCTTCCTCTTTTGTATCGCATTTTAATCTTTATTATATAATTATTTATTTATCATTTACAACAATCGGGCAGTTTTATGTGACGCGTTGCTTGTGTATGATTTAAACTTCCACTTCGCACACTCCACTAGTCTCCAAAGGAGCCATTCTATCATCAGCTTGCGATTTTTAACGTTGTCCTCCACACCTGATCTATCTTTAACCGGCTATGCGAACCACCGTTTCACCATCGTTCGTGTATTTGATTTCATATATTCAGTGGTTTACTCTGTTCGTTCGATCGATCGTTTTTCTTATTGTTGTTTTACCGCACAATTCAAACACTAACAAGACTTAGGCTGTTTTCTTCTTCTTCTTATATTTCCTACATTATACTTACTCTGTTTTAGAAGCGACGGAAAAATGTTGATAGAAAAATTTAAAAGTGAAAATAAGAGTGATAGAAAATGAGAAAAAGGGATTCCTCGAAAGAGCACACAAACACCCCACAACGATAGTTCTTCTTTCGATCCCTGGCCGCGGGGCATCCATTTTGAGTAGTCAAACGGTATCTATCGTTTGGTGGTTTTGTACTGTGAACGCAAAATCGTGAATAGTGAGAAGAAAGGAAGAAAGTATAGCTTCCGGGCACTAGCACACCACCCACCACCCGCGCATATCTAATCTACTGACAAAGCAAGCGATAGTGCTCGCAGAGAACACAGGAAGGAAAGAAAAAAAAACAGATCCGCGTTTTTTTTGTTTATTTTAATTCTCTACTTTTAACGTTATCTCTTCAGCTCATCAGCACTGCGATTTGTCTCTCTTATGAACATAACAAATTTTGTTTTTTTATTCTTCTTTTGTTTCTCTATTTGTAGCTTTTGCTGTTTGCTGTCTGCGTTTATCATCTTACTTGCTCCGTGTCTTGCCCGTCGCATATCATCAAATTCTATTTCGTTTCTAAGTGTATTTCAGTGATTCATTTTTGTTTCTTTTTTTTTCAAATGTTTCATATTCTTCATCTTCGTCTCCCTCATCGTTAGTAGCTCATCATGCGCTGCTGCTTACAATTGTGACGTTTTCTTTTTTCTTTTTTTGATCCGCGGGTGGGTAATTTTGTGTGAGTTTTAGGTGTATGTTCCATATGTCTTCTCTAAATGTCTCTATATTATCGTATGTGTTCTCATTTCCGCTACGTATCGCGCGCGTGGTTTTGTTTCATTTTTTTTTCAATTGTTCTTGCTGTTGGCTATGTGTACGCGTGTGTAATTGCGGAGATCGTCTTTCGGTTTGTCTCGATTTCTCGCCCACAACGACAGCAACAATAACAACGACGACGACGACAACGACGACGACGACAACGACAGCGATGGCGGCGACGACGGCAATGAAGACGAGGACGACTACAGCACTAATGTTGCTTGGTGTGGTAATCGCCAAATGCTTCGGTTTTGTTTTCTGTTTTCTCTTTTCTTTAATAATTCATTCCACTCTGCTCAGTTTTTTTTCTTTTCTCTATTACTATGGTTTTATTCATTTTAAATTATGTTCCGAGCGTATTATTTACTTTATTACCTTTTCTTTTCTTTTGTAACTAACAACGAGTTGATTTCAATCATTTGCATCGTGTTTATTTGTGTGTGGGTGTGTGTGTGTGTGTGTGTGTGTCTGTGTTTGTATATGTGAATGTGTCTGGTTTCTTCTTTGTTGTTATTGATGTTGTTTGCTTTTCTTTTATATCAATTTATGATTAATTAGAGAACAATGAACGTGGGAAATTCCGAGAACGGAGACACACACACACATCGCGCACAATGAATGTGTTTTTCTGGCCTTTCATTTTGTATTGCCTGGTTCCGTCTTGAGGGTGTGTTATGGTTGTGAGTGGATGCACGTAAGGAGGGAGGATCAGTAGCATAATTCGGCATTTGAACATGAGCTATAGCTGGCTGTGTGTTTTATTACTCAGATTTCGCTCCGATCCGTGTCGAAGGATGGCGGATGATAGTTTGGTTCCTGCTTCTGCTTTGCAATATAACGGGAAGGGATGGGGGGGAAGGAAGGTATAATTGCGCTGTATGCTTGTAACGAAGACATACGTTATACATTTATGAGATACACATTATACCGTAACGCGGTTCGGGGAATAAGAAAACGTGGTGCGCACATACTACATCATGTGCTCCTGCTGATGCTGCTGATGCTGATGCTACTACTGCGCCCTCCCTTCAGCACTGCCGTGCGGATGCATGCCAGCCTTCGCGCCCCACGTAACTGCTGCTCATTTTGGTTTTCCTACATACTACATCTCGGCTCGCTCGGCTACCCTCCTTTCAAAAAGCTAACGGAGCTCATCGTGACAGACAGTGAAGGATATAAAATGAATGGCATCATGGCAACTGCTACGATGTCACGATGCTGTGCGTGATGGCACGCATTAACGAACTCCCTTTCTTTTTCCTGTGGCCAAAACAGACGGGAACATTAAAAAACAAAACAAAGCTATAACAAAAACCTGTGTATACTAACCACAAGCACCCACAGGGTCTACCAGACAGCGCACACTGACAGCGGCACACACGCGGGGAGGCTAGCACTGTTCTACTCCCTATACTTGGCGTCGGCGGAAAAGCATTGAGAACAATGACAATTAAACTCGGCAGAAATCTCTGCCCGCGCGCGGATGACACACGATCGATCACGCGTGGGCGGTGTCTTTTTTCGTATCAGTGTTCTGCTTATCCTCACAATTCTGTTTCTTAAAGTACGAACACTCACACACACACACGCACATGGCTGGTGCGGTTGGTGTGTTTAATAAGATTTATTGTTTGCATTTGCTGCCTTCCCTACGCTAACGGTTTCGTATGCCATTATGATTATGAGCAGCGCGGTTTCGTAACAATCATTTGAATTTGCCTATCTGCGTTTTTAGTCATCCAATCCAGAAAGGGGAAATGGGTCCTTTGCGTCCCAAGCAGAACAATGTTGAGCGGCTCATAGCATCGCTCGAATCTGGAGCTCGACTGTTGAGGAAATATACAACTGATCGTTCGGATGTTTCGCAGATTTTCGATCCCTTCTGATTCTAGTCATTCAACCAAGTACCGCCAAAAGTGAGATTGATCGCACAAACGCAAGCACTCTGCTCTACGATGATGTGTGGCGTGTTGTTCGATTATTCAAAGTTTCCAACCTTTTCCCACGGGGTCGACACATCCCCCATATCCGTTTGACTTCAAGCATCCTTCCCTTCTACTAAGGCCAGCGCACGGGCGTCGTGTGAAACGTGGGCAACAATCCCACTGCAAGCCAACGTCATACTGGCGCTTCTGCAAACACTGCAAGCAACACTCCATACAGCTCCCTTCCTTCAACTACATATCACGCCCGCCTGCCCTAACGTCCTATTCGTATCAAGTTAAAAATTTAAGAAAAAACATTGTAACATTTCCTCCCGCTAACACAAACACACAAACACACCCATCAGCAGCGTCAACATCATCATCATCATCACCATCATCATCATTCTCAATCGTTTTCCACTTTGCCAATCGATCCATCCGGTGGTTCCCCAGCGAACAGCGTTTTATTATTAGCGCGACGCGTTCAAGCTTTTCCTTACGCATACACACATCCACACACACATCACTAACCCTCCCGCCCACCGCAAAGGAGGGGAAGGGGGTAGAGACGTGGGAGCTTTTCCTGTCCGATCGGGTCTCGAATAAACACACCGCCTTTTTCTTCTCGTACACATGCTCTCGGTGATCTTCTTTGTGCCTATCCACCCGCGTACACGCACGCTGACACACGCACACAAACGCATGCACACAGACACAGAACACACACACACATACGCACGCGCACACACTCCGTTTGCGTCCTTTGTTGGGAGGTGGGCGGAGGCGCGCGCGCGGTGGCCTATGCTCTTGGGTGGGTCGGGTGGGTGCCTGTCTTCAGGAAGCCTACATAGTTACGGTCGATCTTCTAACCCTAACTAACACCGTGTTTCTTTTTTCGTTCACTTTCGCCTTTCCTCGCCTTCTGCTTATGTGGCTAGCTAACGGGCCTGGCTACTTACTTTTGCACGCTCTTCCTCTTTCCTTTCTGCATCGTTTCGCCGAGCTTTTCATCTCACAGCTCCACAACTTCCATTTGCTTCTTTTGCTAGTCGTTCGTAATAATGCTTAATTTTTTAAATATTTTATTTCTTCCACGCACTAATCATACCGTTTGCTTTATACCGCGGTGCTTGCGTCTGCTGCTTTGCTCGCATATTATATAAGCTTTCCTCAATCTTCTCGCCCAACCAGCTTCCGCTGTTCGATATCTGTGTGTGTGTGTGTGTCTGTGTTTGTGTGTAAGTGATGTGTTGTCGGATTTGCGTGGATGCCTGCGGCTGTGAGTGTGCGCGTGTGCGAGTTCGTTTGTACTTGTATGTCTATTATCCTGTGTGTATGGCGGTCGTGTGTATGCGCTGGATGTCTGTGTGCATGTTCGTGTATGTGTGTTCGTTGTGTGGTGTTGTTGTCGGGGAGTTGGTTTTGTTTTGTTTTGTTTTTTAATTAATGTTTTTAAATATAAATTTGTTGACCTAATAGTACGTTTCCTGCTCTAGCCAGCCGCCTGGGTTGCGTCTCAAGTAGAAGCGACGAATTTCGTCATAAACGAAGATGGACAAGCTGAACGGTAAAGCTGGCAGCCACCAGACGAACCTGCGCAATGAAACGAAGAGGAAATGTAATGGTTAGACACAATGTTCTGTTTGCTTCCTCGTGATGCTGTGGCCGCACTTCACTGGCAGCGATCCAACTTCTTTCACGCTACTTACTTCAGTGGGAACATACGCAGACCCTTATCCATACCCGGCGTATAGGATAGAATGGCAGCCAGTATCGTTTCGAACACGAGACCAAAGTTGAGGGCCCAGTTTCTCATGCCCTGGTGGAAAATGGAGTTACGACGAGTCTTACAGATGATCAAATCGGCCCACTGGACCACGACGATCGACACGAAGAACGCGGTGTGGCAGGTGAACTCGAGAGTCTTACGGTCGCGGTAGGTCTATCGAGGGAAGACAATCCGAAAAATAAAATTAGCAAAAAACCCAGGCCTACATTTCTAGCGCAAGTTGTGCCAGCCTGCACTTACCCATTCCTGGCCGTACGAATCGGTGAGATCGTTGATGGCCTTCGAGTCCCAGTTTTTGCGGAGACCGAACAGCTTCAGCGGCAAGAATCCGTTTTCAGCCATGATGACGAAGTACACGAAGAAACCGGCGGCAGCCTGGATCATACCGATCTGACCGTAGGCCATCGAGATAAGTCTGCGGTGCGTTGGAAAGGGCGAAAGGGTAAAAAAGGGACGAGTTTGGAGGGAAGGGAGATGAAAGAGAAACTTCATTAGCAAACGATGCGCCATCGGGGGGAGATGGAAGAATCTCATGTAGACAATAGATTATGTACTTTATCTAACTACTGTTAGTGATACATTGTTAGGCCAAATCTGTAGGTACTTGTGCCCGTTGCTTGAGACTAGGCTCTGTCGAACAACGTTTTTTTTTTAAACGCATCTTTCCTACACAAGAAACGAGCACAAAGCTTAATGACATTCAATTGTCAATATACGCAGTTTGGTTAGCATTGTAAAGCGTTATTTCAGCACACGGCGTTAGATAATTCAAAAGCGACTTAACACTACCCACCACTTAGGACTACTATACTTATTACCGATTGCCATGTTGGCAAGCGCTACTCACTAAAAAGCATAAAAGCGTGCAGAAGGGTGGACAGAACCAATTTCAATTCCAACGGAGGGTGTACTCTGCTCATGGTCTTGGAGAGTGGTGTTATTTGTTGGTTATTGAACATCGGTTCGATCGGTTTAGAGGAAAGGAAGCGCACATATACAGCGATATTTACAAAGCATAAGGGTCATGCAGAAGAAAGTTTGAAGAATGGGATAAAATCGAAAGATCTACACCAAACCGAAACTGCAACTGGTACAGTTTCGGCATCGAGGCGATTGAAAGTGGGGAAAAGCTAGTTCAGAAGGCGCTCGAGAAAGATAGAAAAACATGGAAAATTCAGAAGATTAAGATAAAAAGAAAAAAAAAGGAAAACGCTCCCAGGAGCGGTAGGAGTATTTAGTAAAAGTGATGGCAGAAGGAGAAGAAAACGGACAGAGTGTTGCAAGAGGAGAAGAAGAAGTAAAACAAAATGAGAACACGCATTTGTTCGTACGAAATACTCACTTTTTGAGCTGGAGACATTTAGTGTGTGAGATTAGAGGGTGATATGGGAAAATGGAAGATTTTGGGGATTGTTGAGATGATATACGGTCGGTAGACAGAAGATATTTAAACCAAAGGATTGTTCACATTGAAGGACATGATACAACGTGTGAAAAAAGAGGACCCCAAGAAGAGTTAAGATTCGAAGCGGACTGGAACTGGGACGATGGCCATTTGGAAAACACAGGCAAAGGATCAAGGGGCGAACGTGGAGGTTTTTCTGTAATTGACACAATTTCATAGACAAAGTGTAGCAGTGTGTTACTGTATGCCTTATCTATGAAAGGTGCATTTTAAAAAATCATTCGTAAGGGAAGCGGTTATGTTACCACTTTCAAATCAATGTGTAGGAATAAAGTTTAAATCACTATCGTAATTAAATTTGCTAAAGGGTTTAATAACGTAACTGTACATGACAATCTGAGTAGTTGCGCATGTGGATGTTCAAAAACGTCTAAATTGTGTCTTGCAGAATGCAGAATGTACACATCTAAAATGAGCCATCATACTAAACGATGTCGGATTGCATAAAAGCATTCACTATGGGGCTAAGGGTCTCTGCGGGAAAAGTGTTGTTTAAAGGACTTATGTTTATGGAAACAAACAAACGCAAACACAGACACATAGATATATAACAACTAGCGGCATATCGGACACAGATCGGAACGGATTTTAAACACGGAGCGTTCTATAATATGTATTACATCTAAAGCAGCGGGGTGGCTTGTGTGGATTTTATCGGTGTTGGGGTCGATTTAGTTTTCATTTATTTTTATTTATTTTTTTTCTAATAGGATTCTTCTCAGGGCAAAGATCGGGACGCGTGCGGTGGGTTTCAAAATTGGATCGCCTCTAAAGGCGTCAGGATCGAATATTGACTAGCGCGTCCGTACTGGGATTTATTGTTGGTTTTAATTGCATTTCTAAAAGGATTTAGAGGTGTGTTCAGCTAAAAATGTAAGATACAACACAACTTGTGTGGGGCGGTTATGCTGCATCTAAAGGTAAATGCTATCCATTCCACAATCTCTAATGGAACAAACTGAAATTGAAACTCTCGCTCTTTCTACTTGAAACGCTTCTAACACGACATCTAGAAAGTATTGAAACCAGTGAGGTGAGTGTAACAAAATTAAAAAAAATTGTACTAGAAAATCCTTTGCACTAAATCAAAATTCAAAAACACTCAAACACTTTGACGGAACTAAAGTCAAGAAGAACACAACGTAAAAAGACGAACGAACTGATAAATAGAGCACGATAGCATGTCACAGGAAGGAAAATAGTAATGCTATCACATAAAAACCCGGACAGATGCCGACAGATTCGCTTGAAAGACTAAGTAAGAGTTTATTTTAAAAAAAACTGATAGCAGAGTAAAGATTCTCTAGTAGATAAGTCAGACTCTAATCGGGAATGGTAAACTTCTAAAAGCGCACAACGGTTAATATGACACGCACCAAAAACCCCGTTGTAGGCACTCAATGCAACATGAGATACAGACCGGGAGGATTTAAAATTCAGATATACAATGTACATCATGTTCCAGCAGCTACGGCTGCAGTGCAAGGGTAAATATTTATGAACCGAGACAGTCGAAGAAAAATATTGTTTTTGGATAAGAAAGAAATACAAATTGAAGAGTTCCTCTATGATTCAGTGCCAGGTACATTGACAATGAATAAAAAAGAGGTAATAACTTAGAACTTTTGATATAAATGTAGGTCACCGAGTGATACAACAAAACTCGGTACCAAAAATGTGTAATCGAAAAGAAGATCACAATCAACAGAGTGTAGGCGAACACCGCTGAGAACCTTATTTTTCTAGGTTAAGAAATGCGTTTTAGTGAAATGCACTGACTTTACTGCACTGGCAGACTGTTGAGTGGCAGACTGAACAATAACAAATAACACGAATTGTTGGGTAGACGCACAAAAAAAGCGGCACAACGGAAATCATGAGAAACAAAATACATCTGTTGAGAAACATCTTTTGATAAACAGAACAGTTAAAAACAAATAAAAAATACAGATCAAAAAATGTTTTGAAAAAAAAAAACATAGCGTTTCAATAACATACAAAGATCAAAGCATCCGGCAGCTTCCACCTGGAACACCAACGCATCGAGCGTTGCCGAAAGTACCTCGAAGCGGAGGACGTGTTCGGGACGAAAAACAACGAACAAAAATATTTAAATAACACAGTGAACAGATAACGAAAAGATAATAAAGATATTCATTTGCATTGCGTTGACAATGAAAAAAAAAACAACAAATTAACATAATCAATGATGAATTTCATTCAGTGGAACGTTTACAAAGTTAAAACAAGAACGTGGCAACGTATCCTGACCTGCGGTTGACCAAGTTGTCACGATAAGGATCTCTCGGTCGGCGTTTCATAATGTCACTTTCCGGTGCTTCGTAGGCGAGCGAAATGGCCGGTACCTGAAGATCGGGCGTTGGCGGTGGTGCAGACAGTGGCGACGGCAGCAAGGGGCCGAGTTAGCATGCAAACGCACACGAACACGCACACGCCCACACACACACACACACGAAGGAATAGGATGAGGTGATTGAAAATTTCACGTTTAGATTAGTATGAACAATTGTAACAACCGCGCATATAAGAGTGTACGATCGTGGATGTCGTTTGTAGCTTTTCAGTAGTAGTTGTTGTTGTAGTGGTTGTTGTTGTTGAAGGCGCTCTTCCTTATCATAAAGTTTTCTAGTATCGCGACGAGGGTGGAGACTAACGAAGGTGTCTCAGAGGAGATAAGGATACTAGTATAACGAGCAATCAAATAACAGCCAAAATCATCAAAAACGCCCAAGTGAAGACAGCCATACTTCGATTGATCACTTTTCACACGCTAGAGCAACATAATCACGCATTAAAACCGTTCGCCAATTGGGTTAACATTGTGAAATATTTAAGCACACCCGTGTTTCCCAAATCAACAATACTACAGGCAATCACGCCAAGTGTATTTTAAAATTTTGTCCATGACTATGTTGGTAACAATAATGCTGATACAGTTGCTAGTGAATAAGAGCTTTGGATTTATTTGGTGAGAGAAAACGATAGACGGAACAATTATGATCAGGAGTTTGACTTGAACTATTCTATAGCAGCATTCGGAAAAAGATGACATATTCAGGTAAGATAGTTAATATTAAAACTAATACAAACATTTGTTGCAATCAGAGTAGTATAAAGGTACAGAAAGGGCGATAATGAAATAGAGAGCACAAGGGAGATACAGAGAACGAGATAGAGAGAGAGAGAGAGGCAGAGTAAGAGGTTGGTACTGCAGTAAGGACGGAAAAGATTCCATATTCTAGTCTATTGTTTCGGTTGCATTTTCACTAGGAAAGAAAACCATTCTCTAAAATAACGTTCCGGCTAAGGGTGGAGAAGTGTTCTGGTGTGTGCCAAGACGGTTTGGTGCTCGGATGGCCGCAAACGGGTGGTCGCTCATCCGGGGTGTCGTGACAATCATAGCATCAGTGTGGGGAAACGGTACGCATATTATCCGAAAGGTAGACAGAGTTTTGAGTTGAGTGTGTTTATTCTTTGATTTTTTGGATTTCAATGTATCAAGGATTAGGAATGGGATCAAAAAGATAATCAGGTGACGAATATGGATGACAAATATGCTCCGACTGTTAGTGGAAATCAAAGGTTCAAGAACATTCGTCGATGATTTTACGTGAGCGACATTTTTGGGATGGAAAAAGCCGATGTGAACTCCGATGGTGATGCATTGGACCATTTGACGATGACAAGGAACAGGGGATGGATGGGAATGGCGAGGAAGCTTTGAACTTACCTTTACTATTGATTTACTAAACTTTGATTCTAATATGATCTTCTCAACGTTTAATTCTTCAACACGAGATAATGATAAGAGACGGACAAACAAACGGAGAAAATGTGTCCGAATTATAAAGAGTGATTTATAGAAAAAGAGAAAGAGCGAGAAAAGGAGCAAGAGAATAATCGAAAAGATAATGGGAGAACGTTATTTTTATGTGTTTGGAAACCGACCAAAGGACATTGAGTTTCTTTTTTCTTCAGTAGGAGGCCAGCTCCCCTTGTTCGGTTTCCATAAGCTAACGTACGATTTAGAAGAAAACTAGAACAATGTTCTATGAGAAAGTACTTTAAATCAAACGAATCTAATGCCAATGTCTAAAAGAGATCAATCAAATCCATTACTTCCAACCACCAAAAAAGTAGATAGATAGAGTAGATAAAAACGAGTCAAAATAGACGAAAAGGTAGAATTGTTAAAAGAGAACAACACGCGCACACGAAAATTACAGTCACAACACTGAGAGTTAGAGAAATAGAGAAAGAGAGCGAGAGAGAGAGTGAGAAATAGACGGAAGTGGAGGGAGAAAGTGTGTGACAGTGAAGATAAAAGTAATATCAAATCTAGTTTGCAGATGGTTCCCGCAGCCAAATGGCGCCGCGGTCCATCGCTTTTGGTTGAAGAGTAAACACAAACAGGATTACACAACACAACACAAACGAGGATCACACGAGTAGAAAAGGTACAGATACACAAACACACACAAAATCGCAAGGGCACAGGAAACAGAAAAACGGTCAAACTAAACAGCTTGGAAAGACGCATCGATCCGCGCAAGCTTCCGTTCCTTCCCGAGGAAACGCCTCAATGGACAATCGCTTGAATCGCTGGAGCGGAAGCGGAAGAACACGCGGACATCGACACGGCCACCCAGGCGCATGAGACATGTGGGTGGGGGGATGGATTACCTTTCGTTGACCAATTTATCAGTGAACGGATTTCGGGGCTGGCGTTTCATGATATCGGATTCGGCTTCCTCGTAGGCAAGAGAAATGGCAGGAACCTGCGTATGCGACACGCAAATGCACAGAAACACGGATGACACACACACACACACACGAGGCGGATGATCGCGCACGAGGACGCGATGTGTGCGAGGACGGCGAGGATTAGTGCATGTTTAGGCGGGTTGGTTGAGATGATGGTGTCGGTGTGTATGATCGAATTCGGTTTTCGGTTTTCATTTTGTTGGTTTAGCAATCGAATTATAGTTGTATTAGGGAAAACAAGATCCAACGGACACCGCCGGCAGGAGCATGAGAGCAGGATGATGGCGGCACGAATTTTAGCATCATCGACCGCATAGAATGTAACACGTAAGTTCGGGAACCGCGTGTTTGATTGTTCAGTCCAATTGTGTCAGTTGTGTACCCGTAGATTACGGCGGTTTTGTTTTTCATGGTTGGTAGAATTATTACATTCGGTTTGTTGTTAGGAAATGGTTGATAGGAAAAGAAAGAAAAAGATCGTTTAATTACTTATCGCGTGTACTAGATGGAAAAGCAACGGGAAATTTACAGGAGATTCACGGAAGACGATGGTTGTTGTTCGCGTGTGGTAGGTCCTTCAAGATGAAATGGACCACAATAAACGGTTTGCTCGTCACAGACATTACATTAGCCAAGCCAAACTGGTGCAGGTTATTCGCGATGAACCTTCGCGTTTTCGGAAACAGAGGACGGCGATCACCAAAGGTATGCAATTGGACGGCGTGGACACATTTTCAACAAATAAAACATAATGTACAGATGGATGTAATGTGAGGAAATGTATCGCGCAGATAAAGCAATGAAAATAGGGTAGATGCGACTCACGGGAATGAATGCGAGATATAGATCGGGAGCGCATATAAATGCTTACGGTAAATGGGGGGTTTTTTTTTTCTTATGTCATTCGAAGGATAAGGAGAAGAAACTAGGTTGATTATGTATGGCGTTGTGTTGTAGATGTGTGTAGTTGTAGAGGAAGTCAGCACTGAACTCACTGATCTGAAGGGAAAAGGAACCCCCGTCCAGCAAAAGTACCGGTGGTGCAATCTCAAACTTAGCCTAATTGAGGCAGCTTTGGCCATTTCATTTAGATCTTAAACCCTCTTAGTCGCTAAATGTTATTGGGCGGTAAAATTAGTCCCATAGCCGCATTCACACCATCGTTATCGTGCAGGCGGAACACTAGCCATTCCCAACGCAGTCGCAATGCATTTGGAAGGAATATAAACTATCTTACATCCGTCATAAATTAGCCGAGGTTCGCAGAAGATGGGTAGCTTCGTTAGTAGAAGTTTTGAAATTGCATTCTCATGGCATTGAAAGGCTATCCTTGGTAGGTTTCATGGGTTAAGTGGTATATTCGCAGCATTTCATATTAGGGTAAAAGATATCATACCATTATTATTATGATTTTAGTAGATAAATAATAAGCCCAAATTCAATGTAAAGAAAAATAATGGATAAGAACCTCTCATTGACCAGTTTGTCGTTGAAGGGATCACGCGGTGGTCGTTTCATGATATCGGACTCTGCATGTTCGTAGGCTAGCGAAATGGCTGGTACCTATGGGGGCGCATGGGTTTGGGGGTATTGAGGGAGCGAAGATATCGCACGTAATTGGAGGGAAAACGAAAAAGGAAAATCATAAACAAAATCAATCGAAGAGCAGCACAAGTAATCCATTGGCATTTGCAGAACGCGTCGTGGTACCCGTCAAAAAATAGGGGGCCGCTGGCGACAATACTAGCTCGCAAAACCTTGAGCTGCTATAAAATCTTTCTTTTCACTATTTGGACATACATATCATATAGCGACGGTTGCGGTAAATACTAGTAACGGAACAAAAATATAGCAAGTTCTACTTTGCATCCGCTTTTGCACACACATACCTGCTGCTTGTCGTTATTTTCTTTCTTTTCGCTTTACTGGGAGGTTCAAACATCCGAGTAACTATGGTTTGCATTCTTTAGCTAGCATTAACAGGAGGAGGCTTTACTATGATCTGGCTTGCATCGCTGTATTCTAATCGATAAGTGATTTGTTTATAGAATGCAAAATAAATTATTACGAAGTATAGAAGGTCAAAGAAGTAGAAATGTATTTGAAGTGAAATAGATTAAAATGGCAATAATAATTGTAGTTAGAGCAAGAGAGATATATAGACAAAGAAATAGAGTGAAGATAAAAAGGAGAGTAACAGTGGTTAAAATCAAAACACTCTCGAGATTCGAGTTGGTGAGAGCGATAAGATAGTTTATAATAGTTATAGTAAAGAAAAGATACAAAAAGAGAAATCTTGCAATGCTAGCTTTTTAGCGCTAGGTCACGCTTTACGACTTCCAACTGAACAAGTTACTACTGAAGTGAAATAAAAACAAATCAATATCGGAATAAGATAGCAGAGTGTAAAACTGAATATATAGTTTCGCAACCATATCGGATACCTCTCGTTCACCAGATTATCTCGGAAGGGATTGCGAGGCCGCCGTTTCATAATGTCGGACTCGGACTCTTCGTAGGCCAGCGAAATGGCCGGCACCTAACGAAAAGATTACGTGTCCGAACGCAAGTACAAGGAACGGAGGTGCGTTTAGTCAGTTTGGCAGTTTGTGTTGCCATTACCCAATGGTTTGTTTGTTACCCATCGTTGTGATGATGGAGAAATAAAAAAAGGAACACAAAAAAAAACAATTAGTTAATCAGATGCCAAGATTACTCGGAGTACAGTCGATGTACTGGAAAGACCGTCGATAAAGGGCCGATCATCGTGAGATCACCTTGAAAGTCCTCTCGATTCGCTTAAGGCTTTCACAGCTTTCGTCGTTCCATCGCACGAGCACAGTCGCACCCTATCCGACCGCCAAACTTAAGGAAGGAGCGTAGTTGTGCACTAGAACTTACAACAACACCTTCGTAGTCGCCTGTGTCGAGATCACGATCGACTCAGTCCGTGGGAGCCGACCGAAAAGTTTTAAGGGGTGTCGCGAGGGGCCTGTAAACGATTGAACTTACCATGTCCGTGCCCAGATCGATACACAGAATGGTGACGGTGCCGAGCGGAAGCGGTACGTCGCACAGGATGAATGCCAGGAAGGGCGAAATTTCCGGAATGTTAGACGTCAGTGTGTAGGCGATCGACTTCTTCAGATTGTCGAAAATCAGACGTCCCTCCTCGACGCCGGTGACGATAGAGGCGAAGTTGTCGTCAAGCAGAATCATGTCAGCGGCCTACGGAGATAGAACAGAAGCATTAGTCGTTGTTCCTACAGCTTTTCGTGGTGTGATTTTCCTACCTGCTTCGACACATCCGATCCGGCGATACCCATAGCGACACCAATGTCGGCCTTCTTCAGAGCGGGCGAATCGTTTACACCGTCACCTGTCACGGCCACAATGGCACCCATGCGCTGGCAACCTTCTACGATGATCAGCTTCTGCTGCGGCGAGGTACGGGCGAACACAATTTCGGTATGGTAGCGCAGAATCTCATCCATCTGGTCCGACGACAGGTCACGCAGCTCCGAACCGTGCACGACGGCGGCCTTGGCTTCACGCGGGTTCACCTCCGACACTGGGATGTTCAGGCGCTGGGCGATGTCCTCAACCGTCTCGTTGCCCTCCGAAATGATACCGACCGACTTGGCGATGGCCTTGGCCGTGATCGGGTGATCACCCGTAACCATGATGACCTTGATACCGGCCGAACGGCACTTTGCGACGGCGTCCGGGACGGCAGCACGCGGCGGATCAATCATGGACATCAGTCCGACGAAGCGCAGATTCTCGACCTGGAAGTTAACCTCGTCCGAGTTGAACTTGAAGCCAACCGGGTACTTGTCCGAGGGCAGCAGGAAGTCACAGAAACCAAGCACACGCTCGCCGAGTCCACCGAGCTCCAGGTAGGCATTGTTGAACGCTTCCTTCATCTCTTCGTCCATCATCTTCTCCTTGCCGTTGATAAAGATGGTCGAGCAGCGCTCCAGGATGCGCTCGGGGGCACCCTTCATCACCAGCAGGTAACGCGGATCGCTCGGGTCCTCCGTCTCGTGGATCGACACTTGGTACTTGTTGGTCGAGTTGAACGGAATCTCGCATACCTTCTTGTTGCGCTTGCGGATGCTCAACACGTCGCCGAGGGCAAGTTCCATACACTTCAGCAGGGCAGCCTCCGAGGCGTCACCGCTAACTTCCTTCTTCAGAATTGGTACACCGTCCTGGCCTCCCTTGAATTCGGCACGGTTGCACAGCGTGGCGATGCGGGACAGAGCCTTGAATCCGGGACTGGTACGGTCGTACTGAACACCGCTCTGATCCTCAGTGGTGTCCGCCTCGATGATCTGGTTGTCGAACCACATATGGGCGACAGTCATACGGTTCTGGGTCAGCGTTCCGGTCTTATCCGAGCAGATGGTCGATGTGGAGCCGAGCGTTTCGACAGCCTCCAGATTCTTAACCAGACAGTTCTTCGATGCCATACGCTTAGCGGTGAGCGTCAGACACACGGTTACGGTGGCCAGCAGACCCTCCGGCACGTTTGCGACGATAATACCGATCAGGAAGATGACAGCGTCCAGCCAGTGGTAGCCGAGAATGAAGGCGATAACGAAGAACGTAACACCGAGGAACACGGCGACACCGGTAATAAGGTGGATGAAATGGTGGATTTCCTTCGCAATCGGGGTCTCGCCCGTGTCCAGACCGGAGGCCAAACCAGCGATACGACCCATCACGGTGTAGTCACCGCAGCTGATAACGACACCCTTCGCGGTACCCTCCACGGCGTTGGTGGAGAAGAAGGCCAAGTTCTTGGTTTCCAGCGGGTTCTCATGGGTGAAATCCGCTCCACGGGACTGCGGCTCCGATTCACCAGTCAGCGAGGAGTTGTCGACCTACACAAGTGAGAGAGCAGAACAGAAATCGTAGACGTTAGAGAAATAGTACTTTTAAAAGAGCAAACTGCTGGTTAAAAGAATCAAAGGACCTATTTCAACTGGGACTCTGTCCAACCATTTAAAGAAAGGACATGGCATCTTTTCTTTACCCCAAAATGGAACTAGCAGCTCTGCAAAACGTACATTGATGTATGTACATTCGTACTCAAATACTTTGCTCATGTTAATGAGCTTATTTCGACCATTTTATCCGCCGGAAATTGATAGGGGTGAGAACGCCTCGTGTGTTTATTTTTTGCAACGTTCAACATCCCTCTTCACGCCGACGAAATACGAGCACACACAGAACCAGATCCTGAAGTGCACGGCGCACTCGTTTGCCATCATTGCGGTGGTGCTGGTTACACAATCAACCCCGCCCGTTGTTTTCTGCCATAGGTCCGCACCGGTCGTCATTCATTATTCCGGTTGGATTGGATTGGTCCGGACGGCAACGGGTGACCGCCGTCGTCGCCGCCGGCGAAGGTCGCGCGGTAAAACCAATCAAAACGAATCATCATAAAAACCAACAACCGGACCTACGGCTACGCAACGTAACAACAATGCCCCTGACTGGGAGAACGGCACCTCCGTGTACCGCAACACTGCACTTGCTCCGAGAGCTATCCAACCGAGTCCCATTCGAAATCGCTCCATTGCCGGAAAGCAGAACGGTTTCAATTATTTTGTGTTCCACGCACATGTTCCTTTTTTCATGATGATTGGAACGTTTCGCGAATGCCGCCGCAATTGAACATCGCTCGTACAACAACAACGCGCCCTCCGCGTAACATTTGTGGGTTCCACGTTTCCCTTTTTCCTCGATTGCTTCCCTGCTGCGGGTCTCAATTCAAAGGAATTAAATTTCATTATTAATGAATGATGAGCGCGATGCTAAAGTCGGTGTACACGCATCCTCTATGATGACATGATGCCACCAAAGTAGTCGTTATGTCCATGAATGAATGTACCAAACTCATCACGAAAACAACTGTCGTCAAGCCCCCCGTTTCCCTTGATTCGAACGGGCCCGAGTACCAGTTAGAAACCATTTTTTTTTTTCGTCATTTGTACAACTCAAGAATTGTCAACGCCGCTTACCTTGAAGTTGCGCGCTTCAATGATGCGAATATCAGCCGGTATCCTATCACCAAACTTGACCTCTACAACGTCACCGATGACCAAATCTTCGGCGCGCAGCGTCAGCTTCTCGCCTTCACGCAGAACGGTAGCGAACTGAGGGACCATGTTCTTGAAGGATTCCATAATCTTTGAACTTTTCGATTCCTACAAATGATGATGATAAGGAAATTAATAATTAATAATTACAAAAAAATGATTATTAAACTGGTATTGGGTCTATAGTGTCACTTACCTGATAGTACGAGAAAATACCGGTCACTATCACGACAGCGGCCAGCACGATACCGAGATAGAGATTATCGTCGGCCGGTTCCTCGACGGTACTGGCCTGAATCGAGTAAGCGATGAAGCACAGGATGGCACCGATCCACAGCAGCAGAGCGAAACCGCCGAAGAGATTCTTGCAGAACTTGACCCATTCGGGCGTCTGTTTGGGTGGGGTCAGGGCGTTTGGTCCATCTCGTTCCAGATTCTCCTTGGCTTTCGCATGGCTGAGACCCTGGAGAAAAAGAAGACAAAGTCGATCATCAGTATTATGTTACATTGAAAACTAAACCTAATCTTTCTGTCCCTATACAAATTTTGCATATTGGATTTCTCTGCTCATGGCACACTATAGTTGAAAAAAAAAGAGTAACTCAAACGACCTTCGCAACAAACGTTATTTAAAAATGGGCGATAATAAGGCGTTTCAGCCCTAGTTACAATGCAAGGGTATTAACGCTTCGCTATCAGCCATATCTGAAACTTCTCAATGAACGAAATGCAGCTGAACCTGGCATAGGCGGGGCCGGGCTTTGCACCACAAGCTCTTATCACGCATCCAGAAATATGCCGCTCTTTCACCGGTATTATTCTCCCGTTTCCGAGACAATCTAGTTCAGTTCCGCCTTTTGCTGGTTGTAAACGTAAATTACTGCAATTTACCAGGTCGAACTGAACTCCTATCGCCATAAAGTGAGCTGATTTTCACCGATTTGGATCGGTTGAGTGACGTACGCGATGAATGGAAATAAATGACAAGGGGAGAGGAGAAGGCAGTTTTCGGCATACAGTTGATAAGAATCGTGCAGTAATGGACCCTTTTTTGCAGTAAGACTCCTGTTGATCAGCGTTGCCTTATTCTACAAGACATCATCCATCAAATCCAAATTGGGAACGTATCACTGATATTTTCTCATGTTCAAATCGTCCGATACTATCGAACGCATTCATTATGTTTAAAGCAATTGAGTTGTATCCTAAGAAAACAGATACTATGCATTTAGGACTCAAATTTTGATCATTTAGTTTTGTCATTACACTGTGAAATGGATATGTTATTAGTCTTAAGTTGAGTTAAGTTTACTGTATACTTTATTTATAATTACTCATCAAAATATTGACAATCCACATATTAAGGCCACTTGTAGAATGTTCGCGAACTACAAAAACCCTCCTTAGTCCTGAACACTATGCTTCTGAAGGTATCTCCGTTAATAGCATTATACTTTGTAGATATACCCAAATCTAAACACCTAATTTATTCGCGTACTTACATTTTCCGGATGTGTCTGTAGTCGCTGGTACAGTTCCTCCGGTGTGATCTTATGGTAATCGATATCCAGCTCCTGCTTCAAGTCATCTAAATCGGCGGCTTTCTTCTTTGGCGGCATTTTGCGTCTGGACTGTGGTCGGGTAAGCACGGCGAGTAGGAAAAAATAGACAGAAAAAATAGTGGCAACCACTGGTTAGCTGGAGCGTAGCACTTGTATTTCACGGCCTTTTGTGAAGCGCACTGTCCGACACGGCAAGGTTAACGGTGGTGTAATAAAGCGAAGGTGCGAACTTCTTAGCGGATGGCTACAAGTTCATCCTTGCCCAGTCGAACTCCACACGGTGACTGACTTCGGGCTGCTCGCTCGAATTGGTGTCTTGTCGTCCGGCCGCGGAGAATCATTAGAGCACGATAACTCTCCAGTAATGGCATGGACACCGGCGATAAGATACCGATGTCAATGTGAAGGAGTGTGTGTTTATAAGGGATGGCTGAGCTGGGAATTTGCAGAAGACCACTTGACACTTGAGCCAAGAAGAAGACTCAGATAGATTTAATTCAATCGATCGCAACCGCCTCTTAGTACTAATGCTAATATATACTACTGCTCTACTATTACCACTTAAAATACCATTACAATGCCACCGTTTTACCACCGAGGATCACCACTACTATGAAATTTAATACGCTGCGAGGAACACTTATATCCAACGTAGGGGACCAGGTAGTTGAAAATATGTATGTTTTACTGTTACGGTTAGTAAAAGGAAGAAATTCATGTACTTAATATTTCTGCGCCCAACATTCCAACCCAATATTTGACGTCATTGGCACCGGGGTTAATTTATGCAAGCATGAGCAAAAGGAAATTAATTTACGATGTACGAGGCCACCAGACACACCTGAGGTGGAGCACCTAAATGTGCCATGTCTGTGGACTCGTACAGAATGGCTCACCCGCCCCAGGGGAGTGCACTGTTGTAGCATAGGTACTTTGCCGTTTTTTTTTGTTTGCAGTAAAAGATCCACAAAATAGTGCACAAAATGATGGCATTTACACCGCTGCGGGGACCAAAAAGTTGGCACTCCTACGGGTGCAATGAGGCGTATCAAACATACACGCAAGGTTCGAAACGTTAAAAAAGAAACTGCTTATGCTAGAAAGAACGCATCGTGTGTCTCATGAGAGAAAATGCAAAAATCGCTCGCTAATTGATACCCTCCGTTTGGCTCCGTCCGGTAGTGCTCTAGTTTCGATTTCGCCAGAAGCAGAAACGCACCGGACTCGCACTCGTCGCGGTCGAGTGGAGCTTTCCCCTTGCGGTAGAGCTACAACAGCTGCCTTCTTCCGAAGGGGAAGGCTCTTCCTCACTGCAACTCTGCCGCGTCGCGTCGAAACAGAAAGCAAGGCAGTTCGATGATTTCAAGGACTCGGGGGCAGGTGATGGCAGTGTTTGCGCTGCAAGCCATCACATGACACTGCCGAGAGAGTGCGAAGGAACGACACTGCAACACACTCAATATACAGCGACATCGAGACCTAGAATCGCACCCTCCTCCGGCGGAAGAAACCAAGTGGACAGAGAGAGGGAGTGTGGCGCATAACAAGCAAGTCAATTTACCATCCCTGTGACATCGCCAGGGGATTGAATGATAAAAAGAACCCGTATTGAGAGCGTTCTATTTGATTATTGGCAATCTAGTGTAGCTCCCACTCGCTACGGAACGGAGGGTAAGCGCTTATTAGTTGTTATTATTGCAATTAAGATACGTTCGTGAAGAACGTGAGGGGGGCATATTGGCGGCTTCCCAGACGGAAGGGTAAGGTTGCGCCGTCTCCGGTGGCCATTTTCGCACCGACCCTCGTCGCCGTCGGTGTCATATCTTTGGTGCCTTGCCCCAGGTGCCATCTAATGACGAACGAAGCGCGCTGTCTCCGTTGAAGTACTTGGCCTCCATAAATAACTGACGTCAACATGTTTCGGTTCGTGTATTAGAGGAAGATTAGTTCGGTTGTTGTTTGATATTTGTTTCTAAGCATTAACACCAACATGATAATTTTCTTAAAATGTGATGATTTTGGAATAAATATCAGGAGCTCAAAAAACGTATCTTACCTTACCCTTTTGGCAAGCAAATATTAGAGCATGAAGAAAAACACAAATACATTTTTGACAATTTGATGGAAGGCAGTACGCATGCAGTAAAGCTAAATGATGTGTTGAAAAAGGAAAAGTAAAACCGTAACGTAAAAACATGCACGAACCATCCATGATGGAGCATTTTTCTCGCTCTGAAAATGGGGTGCGCTGTTCGAAACCATTGAACCGTGCGCTAAAATACTACACGTGCGGGGGTGCAATGACACTGGCACTGAAGAAAACGACCTAAAGCCAAGGTCGGTTCATTCGGAACACGCGAACGCTATCGCTGTAATGTAAGTTTATAAACTCTGGCTAACGTTGAATCGTTAAATACAATTTAAATTGGAATAACTCAGGAAAAATAACAGAAACAGAGAGATGAAAAAACCAAACAAAAACACACTATCAATCTTAACACTGCCCGAAAGTAATGGACGTCACAATTGCAAGTTTGTGGATAGGGTGATTTGTCATGCGTGACATAATTGAGCGGTGATTGTCACAAGTCTTGGTTCTCTTTTTTACTAATGCTGTTCTCCTGTACTTCGATAAACGGTCACGGTCGATGGTCATAATGAGGCGTGCGAGTCATAAACCTGATCCGCAGGGTTGCCAACATCAAAAAAGCTAGTAAAATGTTGATTGCTTACAGGTTCTGCGCGGCGGGCCGAAGAAGTCAATAAAATAGCAGTATCATCACGATTACATAAATATATATAGTCGTATCACATTTATGGATGTCCAGTTGGACGCCCGATTGTTCGCACCGTTCATCGGTGGGTTGGATTGATTGTGGCGACTTGCGCGATGACACCCATCCGCCCCCTTCTGTGCGGTACATTTGGGTGGTTTTAACGGGTTAACGGGGGTTTCCTTTTTTTCTACCAAGTCGTTCATCAACGCACGCATGGGGCCGCTCGAGCGCGTGCATGTTTAGGATTAGGCGAACTGCCAAACGTGGCCTTTTCCGACGGCGAACCGTTGGCGCTTCTTGGCAGCAGAACGCCTGGACCGCCTGGTGGCTGACTGCGATGGTCTCTGTCGGTCCCAAGCGTGGAATGTTCTTCGGTTAATCCTGTTCCCTTGTCCCGACGCAAGGCGGTGGACGATCGGAGGGGGAAGGCAAGAACATAAATGAAACATCTAACGTGTCATACATGAAAAATCGCTCATCGTGAGCTATGATGGGTCCGATTGTGCAATGTTCAACGCTGCGGTTAGTTTGAAGTGGATTAGAAACAAGGAAAATCGTCAGAAATGGTTAGTACGATTGGTGCTCTTAAAGTAAACCTTTTCATAAGCGTAGAGACATTTGTCGTTAAAGCGTTATAGAGTGAGTATTCTTCTACGAGGAAACAACAGCAAAAGAACATTAAAACATCGCATAGAGAGACAGGGATAGTAAGGTCTGAAGTCAACATAAGGGAAATTCAAAGCAGAGAAAAAAAAAAACCAATACTACCTTGAATTGGCCGTCGGCTGTACGGTTGTCATCCTTTAGCGGGGCCACCGTGGCTACACGGTACGAGTCCGTCCTACCGGTCTGTAGCGATTTGGGGCCGATCATTGTACGTGTTCGTTTGCGTTTGCGTATGGGTGTGTTTTTACATTTAAAAATATCGTTTGTCGCAAGGATGTTTGTCCGGGAGTGGGATAAGGATACAGGCGTGAGCATTCACACGAACATGATACATGTTCGCCATGGGAAAAGGGTAGGTTGGACCATTGTCGTTCGTCACGTAAGTCGCCAGCAGTTCATAGGAAATCATAAATCGAATATGATACAATCAGTTGGCAGCACCATCGTGCGCAACCGTGCGGGCACAGATCGTATGAAATATGCATTCATGGAGCAAACATTGATGGCGAGCATGAGAACAAATAACAATCGATGACAACAACAAACACACAATATAAACACAAGAACACGGCACAGAACAGCGGGACAGCATACGCGGGTTTAGATTGGGCCGCATTTCCACGAACGGGTTTGGCAGTGCGTTTAGTTGGCACGATGGAGATTGTTGGATGAATGGGTGGTGGAAAATAAATAAAACAAGAAAACAAACATGAAGAAAATGAAAAAAAAAATGATTAGCAAAATACACAGCTGGAAATGGGAACAATATCACAAACATGCGCAAGCCATTTTACAATCGGAGAGAGCTTAATAGAAACGAAACGAAAAACCTGAAATCAAATTTCAATCTTATGCAGTTTGACCTTAAAAAGACGGTGTCACAAACGAACTTACGAACAAACGAGATGGAAACAGCTAGTTTCTTTAAAATGTGGGGAAATTATCTTCCGATCAGCGAGGATCTATTGACGTTCATCCATCGTCTCTCGATGAGCAAAACCGTGGAAGCTGAGGCAGTTTTCAAAGTCAATGTTCAACTTGTTTGCCCATAAAATGTGCCCTGCAATTACCTTTTACATGAAAGTAGAGTATTACCTAGACATCGCTTATGATGGTGGTACTCCGAAAAAAATGGCACATGCATTAGTGCTCGCGTATGTTTATGCGGTACCAGCTGCTCCACATTCTCCGATCCACCAGTGCGACGAAAGAGCAATGGCGAAGGATGGAGAGTGTGAAAATGTGCAGAGAAAAACTATAAGCTCACCGCATGATGTGGGGTGAGAGCAAAATGGGTCACTCTCAGCAAATTATCCATCTTTTCCGGATCCTCTTCCACCGCCAAATGAGTGCCAAGCCACTCGTCTCCATCGCGCGAGAGAACTTACCCTCCCCTCCTCCCCCTCACCAAAACGAGCGACTTCTCAGGACATGCGCAGTGAGGATTTTCCTATTACATAATAGGGAAAATTTCTTCACTAGCTAGTATGGTTTTCATTCGCACGCTTTTCCCACCAGGCTTTAATCGTGGTGGAGGAATGAAATTAGAAAAAAAAACAAATGGAACTACAAACATTCTCTGTCGGTTGTGCTGGAGGATGTGCTCTCGGTGCACCACAGACACACACACAGACACACTTAAATTATTGGGGAGCAGAGCCGCGAGGGAGCCGATGCCGAGTAGCAGGAGCTCTTTTAGCGGTGACCTTAGCAGCGTGGTAACGGTGCGCAGAGAAATGTCACAAGGACACAAACCGTACCGCATGCCCTGTTCCCAACATTAAGCCAGGGGCGGTAAGCTCGGCAATGCAGTGAATTTTGCACAATTGGTAGTAGTAAGCTCTTCAATATGCAGGGATTTTTCGTTTTTTGGTTGTGAAGAAAAACTCGTCCAAAAAATCGGTTTTTGGACTTACGCAATGAACTTCCTGTTAAACGGATCTAAAATATCATCCTTAGAAGAATGTTTCAAAAGTGACGATTGAAAAAGAAATATGCTAGAAAACGCTTCTCGGCAAAACAAAATAGTACGAAGCAACCGAGCGGCCCCGAACACGATATATTACGGCTCATCGTGTACCTCTACACTCGCGCGCGCATTTACGGCTTAAGGTCAGTGTCGTAAACTCCAACGATCAGGCGCGCGGTAAATTTAAAGCCGCTGTCTATCTTTAACGCGTCGCGCCTGGCACTTTTGAACGTTGTGTTCTCCGAAATCCACTGCCCATCTTACCCCCCCCCCACCGCCCCGGCCTCCCCCCTCCGATTTCAACCCCAAACCTCTCTGATGTCATACCCTAGGGGAGAAAAATGGGAGGGAACTATAGTGTCTGTAGACGTGCGAAGGTAGAGGTAGAGCTCGGCTCTTCCCGTCAATTCCGATGGCCTTCGATGGCCCTGCGGAAGGGTAATTAAAAAATGAAGCAAACCGATCCCTTGACAGGACGGAACCGACGATGACCGATTGGCCAGGTGCCAGACGCTCCTGCCTCCTAGGGAAGAGGACTGGGAGGAGGGTATTAGAAGTGCAACAAATACAAAAAAGCCGCGTGTGCGCGCAAAAGTGTTGTCATTTTTCTTCTAATAATAAACAGGACAGGATCAGACAGCAGCAATGGCCGCGGAAAAGAGCGGCATTTGATGATCAGGCTAAAAAATGGATCAGATAAATTTTCAGTCACAACACCCTTAACCCTGAAACAAGATGGAGACGCCTGGTTCTTTTATCCAAATGCGGTCTCGTTAGTAGATTCTTCAAGAAACGTAGAATAGTTTGAAGGCAGTAAAATGAGTTCATAAGGTTTTTACTCTGCAAAAAATTAAATTTCCTACGAAGCCATGCAATCTTGCAGCTCATTAGGGAACAGACTAGCAGCTTCAAGGAATAATCGATTACACAAACAAGTTGTTGTGAATAGCTCAATGCCGGGAAGGGAACCCCTTTCAATGAGAACGGGGAAACTTTCCAGGTAGAACCCCGTCAGCCAACACACAGTACCGACATAAATTAACAACAGCGAAGTGTTTGGCTTGCGACAGGCTCGGTAATCTTCCACTTGTCAAATAGCCGAGAGCCTCTGTTGCTCTGTTCCACGGCACGCGGTATACCGAGCGGTTAATCCCATCGAAAGACGCACACATACCCTAGAATACCTTCTCCGCGTGCCATATGTACAGCTGTCGTGTGAGACAGTGAACAATCCGGCCCAGTTCCAGCGACCGTTCCCCAGCGGTGAGACGAATTTACGATGATGCTGGTTGATTTACGACACCCAACCCTTCGCAGGCTGATAAGGACCGAGGGAAACCTCTCGATTCCGGGAGACGCTCTTGTCCGCACGGCGTGGTCAGAAGGCATCAGCTTCAACTCAATCTTCCTAGGCAGGACTTGTCTTTATTCCTTTCTCGTTTTTTTTTTTTTGTCGGTCATGCTTCTCTTGAGCTCGAAAGCCGAACCTGCTATCACTAGGCGCGATCTTTCGCCGGGCACGAGTACGGCTGTACTTCTGCTGATGTTTACACTTCCTGGTACACCCGCAGCAGAAACAGCAAACTCAGCATCCCATCCCATCCCTCCCGTTTGCGCTCGAGTCACCATCAATCAGCACGATCGCGGCATCAGCGCCTGTGTGTGGCGAATGGGAATAAAACCATTTTGTTTTGTGTTTTCATCAATCAATCCCCGAGCGTTCAAGCTCATATGGCTCATTATTTACTTTTTACCATTACATCTTCTCCCTTAATTTCTGTTCGATGAAATTAACGAGTGGCGGCCGTTGGGTCTTGTGTTGTTGATTAGTTCCTCCCCGAACCAGACACCGCTTCGCTCGGTGGGGACTCTCCTGTCAGCTGCGAGCAGACAGCAAAATATACAAGCGGAGAAAACTGAACGTGCCCAACATCCGGAGAATGTTTCTTCACACCAGAGGGTCACATATGTCTAAGTTTGCCTCCCGTCCAAGATGGGTGGTTTTTTTTCCGCTGCAACCTGAATGAATGTTCACGAACAAGTAGCAACTTCTTGCGGTACCTCGGCATCATCAGCTATTCTCCCGGAAGGACTGAGACATACGAAATCCAACTATTTGTTTATTTGCCAACGTGATTTGGAAACTTTTCGTTCGAGCAACAGGCAAGATGGAAACTGATGCACTGAAAATTTGCCCGCTCGTCTGGGGCACCAGAACACCGAAGGGTTTGAGTTCATCAGCGCTAGTGGTGAAGTTAATTTACTTTATGTTTCAACCAACGTTAACAAAAATAAACTAAGAAACATCAATCAATGGTCCGAGCTCGTCATCATCAATGCGCGTCAAAGGGGAGCCAAAATGGAACATAAACATTAGAGCTTGTGCGGGAAAAGAAAAAAAAAACAGCAAACCTAAGGTCTGGCTTAAATCTCAGCCTTCCGTAGAGGGACGAATGCCGTCGTATCGGCAAACGTCAACATCATCAAATCACCACGCCAGTGCTACCGCTCCAACTTCCACCTTAAGCCACCACCGAAGAAATTTGATCCGATGGCGAAGGAGTTTCGAGAAAGTGGGGTGAATGCTCTAGTCGCTTTTTTGTACTGATTTGTCGGTTTTCGCTGACGCTGACACGACTGATAGGATCGCAATCTCACGCTTTATCCAAGCGGAAATAAAGTACTCAAATAGCACCTCTCAGCCGTTTCTTGAAAGAAAAACACTTGGTGTCTAATGCACCGATAAGAAGGCATTTGGATTCTCTTCTTCCTTTCTCTAGTATGCTCGTCAAACATGGTTCCGCTAAAGAACGAGAACGGACTGATAGCATCGTCCAAAGAATCCGCCCAAGATCCTTGCCGTCTTCGGCCGAGCGAATCTATTTTCGTTGCGGTCCGGTTGCTTCCGGTTTCCGGGCCACGGGGGTGGGAACCATTAGTTCGGGTGCGTGTGTCAATATTTGCACACTTCACCGTTTCCCGCGAGTGCAGGTGGTGGTGCTGATGGTGGCTGATAGCAACACGCTTCCCAAAGCCGACGATTTCTTTCTCTGTTCGTCGCGCGAGAAAACAAGCGGAGGTTCTTCTTGCTCGAGACATTAGAGCGCTAAAAGCCGTTCCCTTCTGCCATCATCGCCGCATCACCTGTTTGTCCTGAGGTGATTTTTTTACAACCCCAATGGTTTATTTGCATCTGTCACAGCTAGTCATCGTAAAACATGTGTCTCCTGCTCGAGCAAACGGAACACCAGGTCGGCCCGGTAGAGCGGGTGGACACTCGAGAAAAACGTGACAGGCTAAATTTGATAACTACTTGCACTGCCGGTAGGGTGCGGGAACGTGCTGTTTGAACAGAAATAAAATCCCACTTTTATTGGTAAACAGCAACACCTTTTCCCGTCCTTTCTCTCTCTTGATGCCAGACTTGATAATGCTAGATGCCAGAGGAATGTTACAGACAATTGAAGCAGTCAGCACACGCCAGGATGCCTTGGTGCTTTGATGGAGAATATTTAGCATACTTTTGCAGCCATAAAACTCTGGAAACTCGTATTTCAGCTCGACAGAAGTAGGGGAATCTTATGATTATTTATTCTCCGGACTTTCAATCAATCACTTTCGAAGAAAATTACGTGCATCACAGCAGAAAGATAGTGCATGAACTGTTGACATTTATGTTTTTCCACTTAAAAATACCACAACAAGTACTTACAGGGAAAAAGGACTAATAAGCAACCACACCGTAGAGGGCTCCCGAAGGAAGTTTAGCATCGGAAGCGGCAACCATAGCGTTCCGTTCTTCACACAAGCAACCATTCTCGCACCAGCGCCATCATCGATCATACCCTTGCGGGCGAAAAACACGTTTGCCGTTGCTGATACATTTACACATTAGCAAACAGTGTTTTGAATAAACATGAGCGACCTTATCTTGGGAACTAGTTACACCCGCTCGCCCCTAGTTGGCTATGGCCGAGCACTGCTTCCCCGCTCCAATGCATCTCGTCGTCGTCACCGTTTTGGAGGGCAAGGCAAGCAAGCTCCGCTACCAAACGCGCTAGACAAAACGCCACTATTATTATTATTTTTATGGCGGGGCGCGATTGTCGATCAAGTTCAGATCAAGATCGTCGACAAGTGCGCGCAAGTCGATATCCTATCCAGCGCCGTCGCAGCAGCCAAGCCATATATTGGCTTGCGGTAATTATCTTTTTGAGAAAAAAAAGGTAACACAAAATGAAATAGCAACTTAATCCGAATGAACTCCTTGCATAGAGCCGCTGCGATTCAATTAGCTTCCATCGAGAACGACCCAGAAGAATGCCAGCCCAGTGTGTACCATCTGTGCATCTAGGCGGGCATACAACATTCCAGCGCGTTGTTGACTTACAAATGCAACTTGCTGGAGTGACGCTACACAGGGTTGTCCCCACCTTCGATCGAGGGCCGGTTGAGAAATCGTCTCATGTTTTCCATCCACGGAACGTGACTCCATCCGGAACGTGCATAGAGAGAGCATCGTTCCCCTCGGGCCCCTCGGTAAAATGCCTTAGAATGTACACTTTCATCTTCAAACTAGCCGAAGGTGAATATTTATGTGCTCGCAAATGAGGGGCTCACATCGTTTACAGGTTCAACTTCACGCTCGCCAGTAGACCAAGAGGTGAAAAACGCGCAGAGAAGCGGAATGATCACGTACAACCGTCAGACACGCGTGTTGGAACACAATTTGAATTGGAACTGGCGAGACGATATCGGCGTACGAGAACAACTGTTTTCGATCGTTTTCGTTTTTGTTTTTGTTTTTTTTTTTTCTCCACCTCCATGTTTAAAATCCAAGATGCGAAGAAGCAAGGCGAAGGACGGCCAGCAGGGTGATCGTGCGTGTCCTCCAACTGCCAGCATAGACGTTCGCGTACTCTCTCGCTCTCTCTCAGTCTGCCTCACACCAGCACATGCATCGTTTGACCTGTAAAGTGCACAGTGCAAAAACGATGTATCCCTGCCATCCACCAACCAACCCTTGCTCCTCCATTCGACGATGGCGGACCCCAAACAGATGACCATCAATCGGTACAACGGCGATGGTGGCGTTGGCTGGCGTTCGCAGCTGGTGACCCACAATCGATCACAGTAACTAACAAAAAAAAACGCTTCGATTAGGAGGTTGGAAGAAGATAGCTCCCCACCCGCAAAACCCATGAAACGAATCGCACGTACCGTGTGCCATCAATCGGGCCCGTCAATCGTGGCCGTTTGTGTGCGCCCCGAACGTGATTGATTTATTTCCACTGAAATAATGCGCCTCCATCGCCGCAATGTTTGGTTCTGTGTGCCGCGAGGCCGGGGGAAGGAGATTATTCATTTTCGTTTACCTTGCTGCGTCTACAGGCTGTATGTTTCTTTTATCTACTAACAGGTGAATGATGGGACCTTGTATAATGTTTTCCAAAGAAGGAAAGATACATTCGTTGACTAAAATTCATTCAGAGTTTGAAAATTCGACCCTAATATTTTGGCATATGCCATGCAGAACAGCCGTCATCTCAGAACGAGTAATTGTTTGGCTATCGTCACATTCCGATAGCGAAAACGTATCATAATGTATTCCTCCACGCGTTCCATCGGCTGCCTTGGCACCAATTTCGCTGTCGATGTTCGCACGGCGCGGGTCGACAATTTTAACTTCAACTAGGCGGCTGAACTTTGCCAACCTCTGGCGCGCATCGATGCTTCTTCTAAATCGATGGGAGAAATCGACCAATCATCGATTTGTGTATCAACAAACGCGACGGCCGTGGCTCGGTAGTGGCCATTGTGTGGAACTGTATGCCGCCATTTCATCGACGCACAAGGGTAAGTGGTCCGGTTGAGCTGCCAAAATCTTTTACATGGGTATAATATACTTATATGTGCACATGAGTTCATAAAGAATACCCACATACAAATGTGCTTGAAATCAACAACAAAATGAGCCCAAAAGTAAGGTACAGATGTCAAGCAACGGACAAACCAGGCGGCGGTAACAAAAGCTTCCGTCGCCACATTATGTAATCACCACATGCACTCAGCAGTGGCTGCTCCACCCCTTGATGGAGGCGCCCGGTTTGCACGAGTTCCCTCAACAGATGGAAATCGATTTTTTTTTCGGATCGAAGAATTGAGGAAATTTGTGGAAACATGAAAAAATGTTGGATCGACTTGAACCCGTGCCAAAAGACCAGGACCGAATAATCTTTTCTTTTTTTTTTTCACTATACCATCGCCTGGGGATGGGAACGGCTAGTTTGACAGAGTTTTGTATTACGGAGCATTATGTAATAACGAAAAAGGGTGCTCCAAAGAACGTGGTTATAAAATATTTTCAAAATGAGACCCTACGAACACTATCGCTCCATTGTTCGTTCGTTCAGTTTTTTTGATCTAATTGTGACCTTACAAATATTTTTTTCATGTATCTTTGGTTTTGAATATCAGTTTTTTTGGTAGTAATTTCAATGTTGCATGAATGTCGGGGTTTTTGTTTCGTTTCGTTTGCTATTTAAGCCCTTCCTCACGTTTGTTACACGGGGAAACCTACCTGAGGCATTTTGCTACTGCCTATACGCGGGACAAACAGAAAAAGACAGCCAGTTGTGCGTATGGGGAACCGGAATGTCCAGTGGCCTCCAACACGCCGTGCTTACGAAATAATACAAATCTATTGAAATTCGAATAAAATCGGTCAAAAACGTAGTGACGGATAAATTGATTTGAAAATTTCCAATTAACGGAATGTTTTAACAGGCCACAAAGAGCAGGATCACATTGGGGTTGTAAGGGACTGTCCGAACAGGACGTGTGCATGTGTCCGCACGGAGCACGCCGTCGATCGAAACAGTTGCGCAACGCAACGTTTTAGTTTCTCTTCTTGCAGTTATTCAAAAAGAGCCCGCGTCAAAGAGACGGAAGAGAGGGAGAGATTGAACGATTCGCTTTCCACGAGAGAACTTGGAAAGCATTGTGGAAAACTCAATTTTCTCACCTTTTAAAGCTCAACATTTTTCCCTTCTCTCTCTCTCTCTCTTGGCTCTCCTCCTCTCCTTGTATCTGTTTTTCTCTTTCAGAAAGAAAATTGTCACTCGCCAGGAAACTCTCTTCCTCTTCATGGTTCGGCAAAGAGATGGTTATTTGTCCGTCTTTCATGCTTGTTATAAACGCGAAGGAAAAGGTGTCTTTTAATGGCATGTCCCACGCATTACCGATGTTGAAGCTCAAACAACGAGCAAAACGGGGTCAAAAGAAGCACACCCTCTCTTCACGAAAATCCAGACGAGTCAGGCCAACAAGGATGACTGACCGAACGATCCCCAAAAGTAGGGTAACAAACGCGGGATCCAAGCTGCCGTCCTTTGCTCACACGAATCCATCGCAAATCCACGCGTGCCCTCTGGCCAATACGCGTTTTATTTTAGTAATAACAGCCGAAAATAAAAACCTTTCAAGCCGGGTGGTTTTCTGAGTGAGACAATTTTCCTTTTCTTTCCTTCCGCCGATTCACTTCTGTTTGCTCTCATTTCGCTAGCTAGCTGGTGGAGAGCGGCAAAAGAAGGACACACATTACCGCGCGCTCTTCCTCCTTGATCCTCCGGCTTGTGGTTTGACCGGGGAGGGAACAGCAGAGACGCGGCCCAGATCTGCGAAAGATCGCGATCATCTTCGCACCATGCGAGGCGTCGCGTCATCGTCCACGCGGTGGGTTTTTGCGTTTAAAATTGTTTTGGACAGTTGCAAACATAGATGCCAGCACGAATGCTTCGGTTCCGCGCCGAAGCGAGCGAAAGAGAAGACTGTCGGTCCGCTCTTTCCCCGCTCGTACGCTAGAATCGATTTTAAAAGTTACACAACGGCATGGTTTTCCCATCCTAGTCAACAACAACTAGGAAAAAAGTCCACTTGCCGTAGTTGTACTCAGACCAACAGGCAGTGGCGAAATTGTGCGCCCTTTTGACACGGATATTTTCTTTCCCGCGTTCTGGCTAACATACTGTTTCGACGATGTTCCTGCGCTGCGGTCTTACAAACCCCTCCGGTGAACATTTCCAATGGCACGGCACGAATGTTTTTCCTGACGAAACCTCGGAGGATGTCCTTCCGGAGAGGTTACCCCCGGAGTTGTAGTAGCGGTGGTGGTGATGGTGGCAATAGCAGTAGTTGTAGTGGTGGTAGTAGCAGAGGTAGTAACACTAGTAGAGCTGGGCTTGGTACGATGCTGCGATGGTCACTGGGATGAATGGTATTGCTGGCGGTGGCGGTGGTGGGATGGCATAAAAATCACACATACACACACACATTCGAAGAGTTCTTCCACTTTCAAGGCTCGCGGTTTTCACTCGTTCCCTCCTTCGGACCCTCACACTAATTTATGAGCCGCTTTCTTCTGGCCCAGCAGTTCCTGTCTTGTGTTTTTTAAACTATATTGTGAATGTAGTTTTTAAACTATATTGTTTCAAACTGTAACCCTTTTCCAAACCCTTCACTGGTCCATTTTCGCCATCGAATCACTTTTCTGTAAGAAATGTATCTTCCCTCAAGTTCGCACATACACCAATGCACACCATCAGGCGCGATCATCTTTTCCGACTCTTCCTTCTTTCTCTCCACGAATTTTCCTTCTGCCTTCGAGTGAACGAACCAACAAACAAACAAACAAAAAAAGGGGCGAGAAAACAAGAAAATCTCACACAAAACGACCACTCCTCCTGCACCGTCGTGCGATGGTGTGGTTTTGCACCAAACGTTCAACTCGCAAAATTAAGTGGAAAAATTATATTTAACACGGCAAGTTCTCGGCGCGCAATTAAAATGGTTCCTCTGTCGGTTTCACAGATTTTCACAGTTCAGTTTCTCGGGTCGCAAAAATGTCGTTGGATTTTCGTCGCGTTCGCCAGAAAAGACGGCATAATGCCAAGACGGCACGCTCATTTAGCATTCATTGTTTTACAAGCTGCTTGCAGGTTACGCATAAAAAATGGTTGTTTGAGTGCTGGAGCTACTTTTTCCAAAAAAATTTTCACCAGACATTTGGCGTTTGGAAGAAAGTGGTAACGACTACGACACAACCAAACGGAACACCGCCCCACCAAGGGCAGATGGGCGAACGAGAAATGTCCATATTGGACGTCGGCTAACCAACCTATTCCAAAATGATTAAAAAAAAAAACCACAGCATTTACCACTGCCAATTGGGGGTCGCACAGAACCACCAGATTCCAGCGCTGACAAGCACTCCGAGCTGCTGGGCGCACCGGGGAAACTGATGACACGCGAACACGGGACCAGCCTTTTGCAAACGCGGTTGGATGCGGATCGACCAGTGGAGTAGTACTGTACTGCAACCGCAGAGACCACGCTCAAGAGTCCGTAGCAAGACGTAAGGATGGGATCCTTTGCTAGCGGCCGAATAGCTGGAGGCCTTCAACTACAACCAGGCCCCAATCAGTGCGCGGGCATGGCACGGTAGGAGCGACCAAACGAGTGACCACGGGCAGCCCTCCAAACTGGAACACGTTGACAAGCATGGAAAGGAGGGGCAGATGAATGGATGTGGGTGGGGAGGGGGTGGGGGGTGTGACGAAGGAAAATATCTCGTCAAACTTTTGATCGCTCAGTCAAAGCGCTTTCCGGGCGGAGAGGAGCAAATCCTGGGATCTTTCCCGAAGTCCCGACAACTCTGGGAACTCATTTTCTCTCTCTCCCGCTTTGTTTTTTTTTTCAGGTTCCATCGTCGGGCCTCATTTTCCTGCTCCTGTGAGTTCCTACTTCCACAAGCAAAAAGGAACTTCCGCTCCACTCTATACTCGGAAGATATAGAGCGAGAGCGAGAGAGACCAAAAGAGAGCGAGCAGAATATGGAGCAAGACAGCAATTTTCCGTGCTGCTCTTCCAACAGATTTTTCTCGTGTGTCCTTGTGTCGTAACAATGATCCAAAGGATTTGAGCCTCGTACAATAACTGACACGCACAAACACGCACAATCACACTCGCACACCGAACCATTCTGTGCACGGATACCATCAGCAGGGCTTTTCGTTGTGTAATTTTTGCATTGGGACTTTCCAGGACACACATTGTGACTTAACTTACACCACATGCACTATGGAAAAGGATGTGTTTTTTTGGTAGGAAAAAATCTTCACGAGGAAGGACCTAACAATTCTGACAAAATTGGGTCGGTATCAAGCCAACCCTGGATTCTTTTTTGTTTTTCATTATGTCACAACCGCTGGTTCTATGAGCTTGTGTGTCCTTGTGGTGCACAAAAGGGTGGTCCGAAATGAGAGGAACGCACGCACGCATGCACACAAACGCCATCATCAACCACCACACCATCACACAACGTTTATTGCAGCATTTTTCCACCGCCAAACCACCGAGCAGCGTATTTCCTGTCTGTTTTTTTGTTTTAAATTTCCCAGCAGCCATCCAATAGCAACAACAACAAAAAGGTTGGATTGTCCTTATTTCCTTGCCGGACACACGTTTTGAGGCTGTGCTGCTTCATCCGTGGGCCATTCGGGGGGACAACCGACAGTTGGTAGGCTAAGCTGGAAAGGATTTTGGGGACAGCCTTCGCCTTCTACGCACCTATTGATTTTTTTCTTCTCCCTTTTTTATGTTAAAAACGCTCTTCACGGCTAAACGCGCGGGTCGGGCCCACACACGGCAGCCCACAACGCGCGCACACACACACGCAGAGGCGACACGCTCGTCACGGTGCGCGCACACACACACGCACGC
Source organism: Anopheles atroparvus (assembly GCA_914969975.1). Taxonomy (NCBI): domain Eukaryota; kingdom Metazoa; phylum Arthropoda; class Insecta; order Diptera; family Culicidae; genus Anopheles; species Anopheles atroparvus. The sequence continues at coordinate 45,067,102 of CAJZCY010000001.1, read as the reverse complement.
ACGTACACACACACACGCGCGGTACACGCACAGCACACAGCGGCAACAGCACAGGACAGACTGTGCGCTGAGGCAGAGGACCAGTCCTTCTCCGGGGATGTGGTGTCGGCTCGAGAGAACACCAGTTAAAAACGCGACCTTCTTCGATCAGGCACGGCGCTCAACTGAGCATTGGCCAGTGCGGTTGCTTTCGTTTAAGCGCTGCCGCCGCGGAGGCCATCGCGATTGAGCGGGAGCGCTAGAGCGAGAGCGGCCGAGTTTGCAAAACGCGCGATTGCTGCCTGACCCGCCCGTCCACACACCCAACCCAACGCCCCCCCCTTTTTCCACACACACAATCCACACGGCCTCGCCAGCCAACCCGTTCGCCGTAAAACGTGATTCGTCTGACCGTCATCATCCCCGCGAGCCGCGAACCGTTCGTTTCGATGGGCCACATTAGACGGCGACGCTCTCTAGCGAACGGCTCTATCTCTTTCTCTCAACCCCCACCCCAAACGCCCCTCACCATTCAACCCTCCATCCCTTCGCATTATCTACATCTCCTTCCCTTTCTGGGATCGAGTCTCTCTATCTGTGCAATTGCCGCCGTATGAGCATTTTCCCAGTGCCGGAGGAGCGTTCTGGAGCCGATCGTCGACGGACGGAATCGGACGACGACGACGAGTGCGCCAGCCCTATGACGTCATACTGCGTCACTGAATTTGTGTGACACAATCAGCACTTTTTGCGATCACCCCCTCTCTGTCACGCTGCGATTTGCTATCTCTCCAACGCGCTCGCTCTTCTCTGTCTCGCCCCAGTTTCTAACGCTCATTTCGACTACTTTTTCGACCGATTGGGTATTTTCCTCGTTTTGTCGTTATAACTCTAACTTCAAAGCTACCGCGAACCACCCTCTAACTAACTCCCTTACAGCTCCCCCCTTTTTTGTAACATGTGTTTGGGCTTGATACTCTCCCGTACTCCACGAGCATCGTGCGCGCTCCTTCACATCTCCCTTTCTGTTCCGTTCCATCGCGCTCTCGATTTTGGTTCCAGCTCTCATCATTTTCCATTCCTCGGAACTCGGAGGCTATCTCCTGGCTCAGGACTCAGGAAAAAGTTAGCCCATGCGATGAAAAAGCTCTTCAGCAAGCCCCACACACTGCTTTGGAAAGCGAGACCGACGAGCTGGAGAGGATAGCTTCGAAAAATGTGTGTGTGTATGTGTGTGTAGAAAGTGTTACGAGCGCGCCTTGCCGTTCTGCCACCAAAGGAAGCTGAAACCATTGCATAATCTCAATATCGTACAAACACACCCGACGTTTATCACACGGATTAGGGAAGCTGCACTCGACGAGCTCCCTCTAGGTCCAAGGAAGATTGGACAGAATCGTCCTGGTAATTTTTGCAGGAAAAAAAAAAGACGAACATCTTGACGTAACAGGATCTCGAGATCGGGCAGCAGCAGTTGCAGCGCATAGGCCTCATCATTAGGCCATTTGATTCCAATCCGCATTTGATTGCACAACATCTCCCATGGCCCATCAGAAGATGAGAAAGATTTCCACCGTTGCTGGGAGCCAAATTGGCTCCACATCCTGAAAGTTGTATCGGTTTTTAGGCGAATGCAACTCCAACGATCCTCTTGCAACGCAAACAGATATCGATTGTTATTCTCCCATTTCCGACGGCTGCTAACAGATATTCTTTTCCAGATTTCCTGAGGGCGCGGTAGGCAAACAACCACGGCTAGCAAACAAGCTGCCCATGTATGGGCACAAACACAACAAATAGCTGTGTCTGACACGCCAACAACCTCAGCCCAAAGGAAAAACTTTATTTAAAAAAAAAAAATCGGAAACTGTCGTCGTCCTCGTCCTTGCTCTTTCCATCGGGGGCTGTCAAATGCCATCGAAGTAGGATATTACCACTAATAGACAACCCAGAACTTCTCGCTGTTGCCATGTTCCATTTTCCACAAAATTAAGCTTCTCTTCCCTTTCTTGTGGCTTTTTTTAGAACAACATATCAAATGTCATGAGGTAGGGATTAAAAATTGGATTTTCGTACACCTTCACTGGCTTCCACGATTGGGGAGCGGTTTATGCTATGCCTGCCTTAACTCTCACAATACCTGACATACACACACAAACACACACACATTGGTAAACTCTCGCATGTAACGTAATTTTGGATGCCGTACCATTCCGTTCGCTACGCCAGCCATCCGTCTATCCCGGTTCTTGCTCGGGGGGTTTTTTATAACAATTCCACCTAAGAATCGCCGATTTGGTTACACCATCGAGCAAATTTACCCACCCCAAGCGGTTCGGATGAGTGTTGGAATGGAAGAAGTTTTATTAGATTTCCGCTAGCTCGGGCTAACTTCCGCACCGGAACAGGCGAAAGAGGGAAAACTCGTACTCGACTTCGGCTGCTCCTACCTACGTAAGTGGCACACGATGGGAAAGGCGGGAGCGGAGAGCGGGGCGGGTGGTGCGCAATCATGCAGGAAGATAATTTGTCAGTTTTGATTGAGCCGCCACCGTCTTCCACCGCTACCGTCACCCCTCGCGCACTAGGAGTAAAGGAAAATGTCGAACAAGGACCTCGCCAGAAAGAAAGCGACAAATAGGAGGAGGCGCGGTCAGGCGGCGCACAACACAATTGACCTCCAGCGATAGCAGCTGGATACACACGTTTGGGGAAGGCTATGTACCCGGTGAAATGTGGGAAATTACTTGTACTCCGCCGGGCTTCATCCATCGTGCAAGCAAAAAATATCCACAGCCCCGAGGGCTCCACCCAGCGGATCTCGATAACGAATATCCTCATCGCATTCTTGCAGCGAGCAGCCGTCAAACAGCGACGAGGCTAGATGCCTACCGAGTCACAAGCGGCTTAGGGTGGGGTGATGAATATCGATTTGCCTTCCGTCCAAGGCAGGCAATCTCCTGCGCCCGAAGGATGTCATTTGGAAGTGCGGGGCCGCCCCAAAAACCGGTACAAATTGACTCGTGCGCCCAGCAATTTCTCTTACTTTCGGTCACATGGAAACAACACGCACGGTGTTTCTGCGAATCCGAAAAGAGGAAAAAATGTGTTAAACGAGACCTCAGTCTGCTTCTCGTTCGTCGTGTGCGCCATCATCAAAAAAAATGTTGCCATAAAATTCTTTCACAACATCAAGCACCACTCCCTGCCAGCCTTCGCAGTGGCTAGAGGTGTGGCAACAGGTAGGGAGGGAGCAGGGAGAAGCGATATCCGCGTTCGCCCTGTGCTCAATTTTCGCGTGCATATTAATTTTCACAACTTTGCCCCGTTTGATGGGCTCGAATTGACTCGAACGACAAACAAACGATTAGCGCCAGAATTGTGGATCACAGATTATCGTGCTCGTCATGATCGTTGGCACACAAAACAACCATCTACCCCCGGGCCCTTCCCCGACCACTGACGGAGTTAGGTGATAACAAAGTTGGTGCGATGGAGCGGAGAAAACTCAATTTTTTGGATCTTAGATTCCATATCTTGTGGTCGGCACATCTAAATTGCGCTTCGCGGAATCCGAAACACGTGCCCGTCGGAGACTCGAAAGGACAATCTGCCACAGGCCATCGCCGCTGCCGGGGTGCTCGATTAGCAGCGCCGTTGTGTCATTATTTGGCGAACCAAAACTGATTAACATCTTTACAGCACAGCATCGATCACGTTATCGGCCCGATTCGATCTCTCTTTCTTCTACATATGACGCCATCGAACACCCTGTTCGCTCGACGAGGGCAGGGAATAGATTCCCTCTTATCGATAAGAGTTCACCGTTGGTCCCTCGAAAGCTATTATAGGAACCTAAATCCTAATCAACTGCCAGCCTCGATTACACGTTCGAGCGAGCTTTGCGGATTCAAGGGTGTTGCGTTTACACCGTGAGGCGCTGCCTCCGCCCCTTGCTGTCTGTGGAGCCCTTGGGCAACCCGGTGGCCCTTGAAAATGGTCACACACGCCTGCCATCATCGATTCACACCTGCGAATGTCGCGCCGGCCCCGATTGGGCATCGTCATGTACGGCCACTTAGCACCGCCATCTAATCCCGGGAGACAATGCGAAGTAATGAAATAAAAGACAGGTCACAAGACAGGATTTACTTCACCGGCGAAGTGTTTGGCTTAGCGGAAGTGGTTCATGGTGCCTGCCTCAAAGTGTTTGGAGCACGGAATGGCTATGGATTTCTAAAACCGCAACTTGCGAATCTCGATTCCAGAAGTGTCCAGGATCCAGCCAACAATCTGCCATATCGCATTCGTGCGGTAATATACCCCAGCCAACGCGCACGTCTCGGCGTGCTCCGGAACTGGGGTAGTCCGAATGAATACTGCCATTTCTAACAAGGAAGACATAAATATTGAATTTCACAACTTGCCCCAACGAACCGCGGCGGTCTCCTGCGTCTTGCAGTGTTTGTGGTGCATAATAGTAGCACACAGCTGCCGTAAATGCCTCCCACTCATCTACATATCCGTTCCTATACTCCTCGTCTCGCCGCAACCATCCGGTTTTTTTTTTTTTTTTTTTTTGCAAGTAGCCACAGCACAATGGCTTCACAAGCGCCTTCTTGCTACAGCATGTGACTCGCCGCGTTGACATCTCGCGACTCACTCTCGTAGGGCTGTTTCGCGGGTTGTCGGTCCGCGGTAGAGGGCACCAGCATGCATGGAAGGCATCGCGACAACAGTGTGCCACCAGCGAGTCTCAATTATGATGATCGCACTGATTGACCACGCTCGGAGAATCTTATGCCGCGCGCACTCAGCGCTTCCCCTGCCCTGAGGCATTCAATTTCAGTTCATGTTTCATCCGTTTGCCTCGTGCGCGCAGGGATACAACCAACAGGCAACACCGTCGTCGCCGTCGTCTTGGTCGTCGTCTATGCTGCCGGGGCCATAAAACACGTTAGGGCGGAGTGCGAATCGACACCGATCGGGCAGGATGGACGTGCGAGCAGCGCGGGCGGGCCTCAGACGAAGGAAACATGCTCACGGGTTTGGGCGACGCGAAACAGAGGCGAGGCCCAAGGGATCGGAACAGACGGGGCCGTGTGGCAACGGTGGTATGTCATGCAATATACATATGCATATATATATATATATTGAGCGGAATCAGGAGCGGCCATTATTCAATTCTTCACGAAACATGTCGCGGGCGCACACTCATGGCAAGCAGCAGGCCGCAGTACCCGAAGCCACAGCCACCGAGTGGTTGTACAGAATAATAATAAAAGTGATACGTATGAGGTTGAGGGCCAGCGCTAGTGCGAAGCATTGTGGAGGAATTCTGTTTCAGAGGAGTACAGCAGAGTACAGTGAGATTAATGTACCAGGAACTTTATGAAACTCTGATGATGACTTTATCACACACACTGATATATTTTGTTATTTCTTATGCACTTCATTTTGCTTCAATCTGAAGTAAAAAAGGTCTAAATGGATCAAACTTAAACATTTCCTTTTCGTTAACCGACGTTGATTTTTGAGACCCTATTTACTGACATGCTTTAAAATATTGCAAGTAAAAAAAAAATTCACACACCATAAGACACTAAATCTTAGAAATCAATCTCGGTTAACAAAAGGCAAAGTTTAGCACAAAATGGCCCACCCCATGGTCTGAAAAGTATATTATGAACATATTTTACAAGTTATTTTATAAATACAACATCGAAAGCGCTAGATTTAACCATGATTGTTGTCATTTCTGGCAAAAACAGTTCCAACGGGCAGAATCTTTACTGCTGCAACAAAGTGGAATTCGAGAAATATTCGCAAGCTTGCAAGCCTGCAAGCATCAAACTCAACGCTGCAATTTCCACGATGTGCATGCATGTGGATGTATGCGGTGACATCGCACACGCACACACATACACCTACACTTAATCTCCACCCGCAAGCAAGCAGCAGGGCAAGCAGCAGCAAACAGTACGAGCAGGATTTTCCACTGCAGTAGCTTAGCCTCAATGATGGCGACGACCGATGGAATGAGCTGCACAACACCCACTCCCCCACTGGAGACAGAGCATCGAACAAGCAGTGGCAGCGAAATGGTGATGTATTAGTCCTACACGGCATGGCACCGGTCACCGATTGTTGTGGGCAAGGTAAGGTCCTTGGGGAAAAGGATCCGCACGTACGAAGCATATACCCCGCCGGGGGGAGGAGTACCGCAATGCTCGCCGCGTTCGTTGTTTCCTACATACACTATTAACGTGTATGTACACCCATACACCGCGCGATGATAATGGAGTAAAAGTACACCTTCGCTCGTTTATCTCTTATCTAATCAGGCCGTGCCGTGCAGAAGGTGCAGTGTGCCGCAACGGAAGCAAATGGCAGCAGCGTACGGCGCACACACATCACAGGCACCGACGCGCGGATAACCTCGCCTACGGGATATACCCGTCTTCCATTCCAATACTCCTGCCTATGCGCTGTTCCTCTCTCTTCTTCGGGCCAATTAGCCGCCCGTCGCTGGAAGCGCAAGGGAACTGACGTCAGAAATGAGCACTTCTCATTCCTCGAAAGGGCGCGGGGGAATGTGACCACCGGTGCCTTTCCGGGAACGTCTTCAGGCCGGCGAAAACGCGAGACGACTCCGCCATATCCGGCAGAAAGCACCGGAAGCAGTCAGACGCGATAGAGCACGGAAATGAGAAGAAATGAAGGACAGACTACAGCACACCAAACCCCGTCCAATTCGAAACTCCTGCTCGAGTAAGTAATGTAACTCCTGGTGAGTCGAGGGCAGGAAGCAAGAACAAAAAAAATATAGATACTGGAAGCCCAAGCATGGGCTGAAGATGACTCTCAGCGAGCCCTGCTTCCTGCCATGGCCCACCGTTGATGCATGGCGTAACACTATCCTCAAAACCCCCCTTTTGCTGACATCGATTTATATCGTTTGGTGCATGAAGGAAAAGGAAGCAATATTCGCACTAAAAAAAAAAATAAAAAAAAAACAGAATGATTGCATTTAACTATCATTTTGTCAATGCAATGATGTAACATTTCGATCAGGTTTTGGTTTGGAAGGTTTGATGAAAAATTCTGTAAATGCCGTGGACGCCTTACAGTTTGGCTATTTTACATTCTAATTTCTTATCTACTTGAGGCAGTTGACAGTGCACACGAATTGTCCCGAGTTATGAAACATGTGCAAATGTTACTTTTATTGAATTTTTTTTTTTAAATATCCACTGACTACCTCGACCTTATCGGCCATCCACTCGTGTTGATCATAGATCCGCCTTATGTTGGACACAGGATATCCAACTCCACTAACCTCAACTGCCTAGCTGGCTTCATATCGTTTGGCGTCGTATCATCGCTGCCTTAGAAACTCAGGCCCACAAATCCATCTCCGCCTTCCATATCCAGTGCCTTGCGTTCAATTAATACTAACGAACCCTCACGGTCACACGGTGCACACGGCGTCGATACGGTTGGTTGGCTGCTTGCCGCCGTACTCACGGTGCCTCCTTCTCCTTTTTTTCAGCTGGTCCCTCTATACGCCCGGGTGACGCAACAGGCATGTTCTAGTCTATCCTGGGATTCTTTTTGTTTCGGTCTAAAACTGATTTTCCTTCATCTCAAAACCCTGCATACATTTCACATAACGTCCCGCGGAAGTGTGATAAATGAATCCTCTTAATCTCACTGCCCCTCCACAGCCTGAATTCTCTTCTCACTTGTTCGCTTCCCCTCCTGTCTCGTTGTTGCGGGTTACGGCTATTACAACACACTCCGTAGCTGTGTACTTCTAATCACTAATTAGCTTGCATTATCAACTTGAGCATCAGCGACAGTATACCGGCGACCAGCCGAGCGACGTGTACATCCCCCATATCTGAGCTAGGAACTCCGCCCACCCCTAACTCCTCAGTTGTGACCTCCGCGAAGACAACACGTGCACGTGTAGCTGTTAAATTTTTTCCGACTTGAGCGTAAATCGCGCCTAGTGGGATGAGCCATATCGATCGTACTTCATTGGACGTGCTAGATGATCTGGTTGCGACTCCTCTCATCCCTTCGTCACCACGCAAGAAGGAAGAGGGAGAGTTCGCGAGCGAGAAAGAGAAGGAGATGTTTGCAAGCGGATCTAGAGTCAATTAGCATACGCTTAGAACCGAGGTCGCCCTCAGCGCGGGATCGGTTTGTCTACACACTGGCCAGTTTTGCGTGTTGTCGGTATCCGCTCCGCTCGAATTAAATGTGAACATCCGGCCGCTCCGGTGGCACACTCCGCTAGGCCACATGGCTCGCAAACTTGGCTCGGATTGCCGAGCGATGGACGACGCTTTGCTTTGACGAACGCGTTCGTAGGTTTTAGTTGGACCACCGGCTGCAGCAGCAGCAGCGAACCCAGCTGGAACGTTCAAGATCCTGCTGGCGAAAAGATCTCCACTCCCACTCCCAGGGACCTAGGCCCCTCTCGCAACCCACCCTGCACCGCCTCTCCCGACAACGGACTGCAATTGGCCATTTCCGGTGGCTAAAATACTTGAATACGAACCCTAACAGCGCTTCTTGCCTGCTCGGGCACACTTACGAAGAGACAGGCCGATGCCGCTTTCAACGTCTGATGGCGGGTATCACTCTCTTCCCCCTCGCCCGCTATCAGCCCGAGCTCGTTTGCGCAAACCAAGATGATTGTGTTACGCTGCGCCACCGCTGGCACACCATTTGCGGTGCGTTCGCGTCTTTTTAACCGGGACGATCATTTAAGACAATTTAGCGCTAGATTTTATCAATTTAAAGCCCTATACCATCCACCAGCGTGGGTCCACAACGGGTCTATTTCGACGAAGATATGTTGCAGAAGAAAAACCATCGCCGTTGACAGTTGATACCCTCCAAAAGACAGTTGATACCCAACCCATCATTGCAAGGTGTGCTTCGGTATGGTCCATGTCGTTCGCTCTAGTTCCAACTCTTATTCCGATATGTTCATGATACCGGTTAACGCATGGCAGCGTACTGCCCTGCTCGGTTTGCGGTAAAAGTTGCCGGGATGGCACCAGCATGCTAAATGCTTGAATGCAAATAACGTGCTTGAAAGACGGTTGCGTCTCTGCTTGTAACAATAGCATCGCTAATGAATCCGATCCCTTATCGTCCCTTCGAAGGTGGAATCAACCCCTGCCCATTAACAAGCGAATGCGAAGGTCGACGTGTGGTCGATGGAGGCGCCTGGCAATTTGTATCAGGGGATCCCCCTAGACAAACGTTCAACTCAACTAAAACCAAAGCAACATCCAGAATACGGGCGGTTAATAATGTGGACTGATCGAACGTTACAACTTACTATGTCGCTTGCAAAGCTGTCCATGCGAATGTCAAGAGACCAATTATCGATTGCCCGATAAACGTTTCGGCGACAACAGCCTTTACACCGTGTGACGTTCTTTTTCGCTTAAACCGTAGGACACGCTACTACAGCAAGTTGGCGCCTATAGATTCGGCGGTTTTGGTTGTACAAGTTTCAACCGGTTTGCGGTGGATTTTGTTTCTTTCCAATCGCAAAACGCATATCACGACGCACCCGGTAATTCTCTCGCGCTAATGCTGCGTTCTCAATCCCGGTTAATGATCTCGATTACGCCACACCACGATCGAGTTGGGAAAGCATCGTCTAAGGTGTTTGTTACGCACATTTGACTCACCTTGCTTTTGTGGCATCATGAAAGCATGCGCAACATCGAATGCACCCTTAGCCCAAGCCAATAACAATGCGCTGACCCGTCCGATGCAGGTGCAATCGAGAGTCGAGCCGGCTCGTCCTAACTGGTTCAAACTGCCTGAGCCGAGTCACTACCACTACCCTCCGATAATCGTTGATAACCGCCCGCGGATTTGTTTGTGTTGGAGGCCCGTCGTCGACTGTCGTCCAATCGTCTAGCGGCGGCAGCAGCACCACTGTAACAGGCAGGAGCAGCAGCAGATCATCGCATAGACGGCACCCAAAACAAAACACCAACGCCATCGGCTTGCGCCAAACCAAACAGAAATCCCCCCCACAGGACGTCAAGAGTCAAACGGGGATCGAACGGTTGCAACCAGTTCGAACCAGAATCCTTTTTCGTCCCACCTTTGGTGCCTTTGGCTATCGCAATGGGACGGGGATTCGGCTCGGCGGGGGGTCCCAGCGTCGGTAGAAAAGCTCGAGGAGCTTCCGTGGCATCGTCTGCTGATGGGGAGAGAAGAAGGAAGTGGTAACCTTTGGTAGTATGAGCGAACACCGATTGTGGAGCAGAGAGAACCACAACGCACCGTGCCCGGTTTCATCCGGATAAAACAAGCGCAAATCCGTACGGCGCGGAGCTGCGTAACCCGGTTTTGTTTATAGGGTTATCTACAGCAGGGAAAGCGCGAGGTATTGGTAGACGATGCGGCGAACGTGTGGCAGTCCGAAGCCTCCTGACTGATCCCGAGAGACCTGCGGAACTGGACAAATCCAGAAAAGTTCGCTGCCGCTGCCAAGGTGGATTACGCCGCCGCGGAGGTAATGAAAAACGTACTCTACGCATAAAGGAGAAGGGGACGATCGTGCGCATTCGCCGATGCATCCCTAACCGGGAGCGCGCCGTGTGTTTGTCAACGTAAAATAATGACGTCAATGGAGTAGCGAAGCCCCCCCCTCATAGACCTGCTAAAAATGAAACAAAACATCCAACAACGTCATCCGAGGCCGTCATTCTCCGTGGCCGGCTGGCTTGCCCGAGGTCCTTACGGGCATCACGGAGAGGGATACCACTCTCAGCTGCTGTGCCGTGTGCGTTTGGCCGCCAGTTTTGGCCGGTGACACTTTCCCATGGGTGGGATGGGATTTAAAAATAGCTGGCTCACAAAAACAAACTCATAAGAGTTCTCTCGCTCTCGCGTACAGCTATTGCCCTCCACTGCATCACGCCAATTCTTCTGGTGCGATATATGCTCAACTCAAAGCTGTGTGATGCTGGCCAGTATCGTCATCGATTGAACAGCGGTGCCGAAGCGACCAGGGCGCAGAAGCAATCGGACCTACGTCAATCCGGCTTAACGCCGGTCAGAGGAGTTTGGACACGTCACGGAACAGATCGACGTCGTCGGCGCTGTAAACCAGAGGGTAATTTCACCTCGTATTCTAAGTCAAATCTTGTTTCCCTACTCGCAGAAGTTCAAATATAAAGACAGCAATTTCACAGCGATGATTCCTGTCCTATTTGAGTGGTATGAAAAGGAATAGAAAATGAACATAGAATAAATAAAATTTATTATTGCCATGGCCATATCAGATCATATGGTTATGGGAACATACAATATTTTACTTTAATTAAAATACCTGTTCAAAGTTTGACAGGTCTTCTGACAAATAGGAGGCAGACATGTGTTAGCAGTTTGCAATCCATCAACCTGCTTCTTGCCGTACTGCGATTGCGTCTGCGTTGTTTCAGCGTTTTCCTACTCCTGAAAAGCTAGTTTGCTATACTTCTCTCTGTTTACATGAGGTGCGGGCGGCCACTACTGCAGCTACACCAGCAACAATAATCTAGATCTGTAATGACGCTCTCGGACTAAGCGCTGACCGCGAGACGTGCACGTGTGTACGAGCTTAACCTTGGGAGGGTAGTCGCCACACCGCACCGCCCAGCCTGGTTCAGCGCAACGCGCAACTGTTAGTCGACCCTCGCCATTGAAACGAGTCTGGCATTTCGGCCACAGAGGACCTGACATATCTTCCCAACGGCACCACAGCTGTGTTTAGATGAAACAACATTACGCCAGTCCTAACCAAGCGAGTTGTTCGACCACCGTGGTGTTCTTACCAATGAACCCCCGCGACTCGGTAAATAACACCTTCATCCTGGCTCCAATCGCAGAGTGTGTTCCCACAAACAGACGGCCGGACACCAACACCAGCACCACCTCCCTTTTCCCATCTGACCAGACACACCACCAGACGCCTGTTGTTGCATTCCACCCATTAGTCCTTCCGCTCATCCCCGGGCTCGCGTCTTGGTCGTGATGTCCTACTCATGCGCTACCTCCCGGAGTAGCCAGCCGCGCCACGTTCACAAACCGAGAAGGTGTATTTTATTTTCGGATAAAAATGGTACACCACCTAAAAATAGGTTTGCCACGGCTAAATGAATTGCCTCCCCGTTTGAAGTACGGTGCGTTGTCTGTATGTGTGTTGGATGCCACTGTCCGAAAATCGTTCCTGAGGGGATGACCATGGCACAGTGTTAAGATGCGGGAGCGTTGCCACCGGTTTCCGAACATTCATGGTTGCGATGGAATACGCTTTCACCTGTCAGTGCTTCTTACTGATAGCGCCAGCAGGAAACACTCTTCCATTAATGTTTCGCCATTTATGTTTCGCCAACAAAAGCAGGAATCGCGCACCTGATGGTCTCTAAAGGAACTTAAACAAGCCTTGGTTTGCATATACAGATGAGCAGGTTTCCAAGCAAAAGGCAACGGGAGGAAGGCTGCCCGAGCTGCGCCATCTCCCATCGGAGCAGTTACCATATGTTCAAAGGTATATGGTTTGCCCGACCAGTGCCTCTTTATCACGGGGTATTTTTATCGACGTGCGTGCGTGCCCCGGGTGATGCGTGGTTCCGTTCATTTCGGTGCGTAATCGATCTCTAAAATTGCACCATAACTTCAACTCTTCCTAGAGACGCAGCTAGTGAAGGCAATGGTCGACAGAGTCCCGGTGAAATCCCATTTGTCAATGTACACACACCAACGGATGAGCAGTGGTGCCAGCTGTTTAATCGTGGACCTACTGCCACCAACTTTCCTCGAACACACGAAAGCGTGAACGAAGGCGTTTACTGCAAGGTAGAAACAAAAAAATGTACCATTTCGGCTAAAAAATCAGCGAAGCACCAGCGTTCCCTAAACACCATCGAAATGATATCCGTCCAGCATGGCGAAGCAGGTATCAGTAGATCCAAGGGTGGTAGTATTTTGCGCAATGCCGCAAACCTAAGCCGGCCACACTAGCTCCAGCGAACCGAAAAAGGCGGAGATAGCGCAAACGAAATCAGATACGAAGCGCTTATCGGCACTTCTTTGCCGGTCTGAATCATTGTTTGTGGAATTTGTCACCGGGCCAGCCGGCTTAGGTGGGGCTGTGGAAGACGGCTTTCTAAATATGCTGGCGAAGTGCAATGCAGTTCACATAAGATACGGTGCGACTTGTGTGGAGCGTTGTTTCTACTTCCTAGCGTACGGTGTTCAAAAGGACTTCCACTACCACAAGCTGGACAACGTTTGGTTCGCGACACTTTCAAGGATCAAATGAAATCGATCATATTAATAGATCTTTTCGTTGAATTCGGTCTAGTTTCCAGTGGCCCGAATGCATCGGTGCCAATTTTTAACCCTCCCTAATGGGCTAATTAGCCCTCTAAAGGTACATATTTGTCACTCACACCTCGAAAAGAAAAGAAAAAATCATAAGCACACACACCGGCACTGGTTTTCCGTCAGTGTCGGTGTTAGCAATGGCCGCGCATAGAACAAACCCGACCGACGGGACCGATGATGCCTGTGCACCACCACCATTGAGTAACGTTACCTTCAATTTATCGATTTTATGAGGCGTGTACGCTACCGTTTGCTTTAGCTAGCGTAAACGAGGCAGCGACCGGGAGGCAGGCGAAAATGTGTCCCTCTGCTGCCTCCGTTGCACCTAACCCGGGGTGGGAAGATACCGGAAAAGGGAGGGGGGGGGAGGGTTTGCTGACGGTGAGGTGGAAGAATGCATGCAAAAACATCATTCGTCGCCGCAGCGCACTACAGCCGGAAGCAAAGTTTCCCTCCGAGGCGAAAGGTTCACTGGATTGACGTTCGACCAGGGGGGTGTGTCGGTGTCAAGGGTAGTCAGCAGTGGTAGAGAAAGAGTAGCAGACAACACGACGAGCCAGTTGTTTGAACATGGTTGCAGCATGCACCCGCCCAGCTGCACAGTACAGTGTGCCGAGCTAACCGAGCGCAAAATATGCTTTCTGACGACTTAAGCTTCGATCGGACAATTATCAAGCTCGATGGTCTGGTAGGAGGACCTGCCCGTTTTTTGTCTCTCCACAGCTCTACCTTCACCCTTGTAGTGCCTCGCTCGAAACAATTGCGATGTGGAGACGGCAGAAGTGACATCATAGCATCGGTAAAAGGCGAAGCAACAGCACAAACAATAGAACATACAGAGGACATCTGAATTTGACAAATAATGAAACATTTCACGTTTCCCATTATCCTTTCGAGAGCCTGTTTCTGCTGCTGCCATGCATCCTAGAGGCAACGGCAAAGAATAAAGCACGAGAAAATTTATGCAACTGACGCCACAAGTATCCTTGTTTCTATTTTCCGAGCCACATTTCGATCGCATACAGAGAAACGGTTGTATCACTCTCTCCTATTCCCATTAATATTCTGGACAATTCGATGGTGTGACCTAACCGGGCCATTTTCTCTGTGCCAAACACAGTTATGAAAGAGCGCTCGAGGGCACACAACTTGGCACACTGCATATACCGGAGCACACAGAAAAAAAAAGCCAGAGCGTGAATGCAATCGGGGAGTGCAATTTCGCTTCGATTTGGTTCGAAAGTGATTTTTCGTGCCAAACGGATGCCAACCCACGGAGACAAAAAGCGAAAACGCCGTGCGAATGAGGAAGCACTCGAGGCTCGGGGGGATGCCAGCTGGTGGCGAAAGATGGGTTCGCTCCAAATACTCTAGGCTGGAAAGTAGGGTACGGACGCGTTTGATAACAGGGAGCGGCGGACCTTTCTTTCCTTCTTTTTTCGGTAACCTAAAAAAAAAGACTCACATCAAACGGAAGTGCAGCCAATGCACGAAATTGCAATAGCGCCGCCAGGAAGGAGCCGCGGTAGAGCGTTGCAAAAACTTATGCTCCCGACAAGTTATGGGCACGTGTAGGCGCGCCATTTTTCGTTTATGCATTGTAAAAAAGAAGCACAAACTGGAAACGTGGTGTTGCAAGCGTTATTGCATGTGAAACCAAGGGAACAGAAGAAGTGCCTGGAGAAGGTCGAAGAGGAGATGAAGTTAGATTTTCCGGGAAGAAGCACGTAGTTTTGAATAATACCAAAGCCCATGGCACACCTTCACCCATCGAATCGAAGGTTCCAGTCCCTGTGAGACTGTTGTCGAACAAGGAACAAACTACTTTGGGAGTGGAAGCAAACACGCTCACAGACACGCGGGCAGGTTACCACACCCACACACCCACCCTTAAGCGGCAAAAAGCTTCGAGTGGGGGAAGGCGTGCGAATCTTTCCTCTTCCCGGCTGGGAGGAAGCGAAGAAATATTGGCAAAATTTATTCTGCTGGTGCCTCGCACGGGGTCGGTGGTTGTTCGGTTACATCACCGGGGCAACATCATCACGTAGTCGCGCGTCGCTGCAGGCAGCCACTCCATTATCCTTCAGGGATAGGGTAGGTGGAAAACTTTTGGCACTGCAGGATACGTACCATTTTTCCCCATTAGTCACTGAGTGGCAGGAGACAAGAATGAAGGCGGCATGAGATCCGGCAGTCGCCTTCGTTAACCGCACGGATCCGTCAAGTGGCGTTGGATGGAAATTGCACCAAGCCGGAGGGCAGGAGGGGGAGGAGAGGAGTTTGACTTGCTTGGGAATACTGCCGAAGGGATCCATCGAACGGAACAGCGAGGACAGAGACCATGTGGAGTGACTAACGATAAAAATAACCTCCGGCGCTAGGTCCAGCCCGCTCGCTCAAACCGCACGGAAGCTTATTCGATGACGTCAATTAGAAAAGCTTGCTACGAAACCTTCTGGCCTCCTGACACCAGTATCCTGCGAGACATACCGCGCCTTCGCATACTTCACATCTATCTTCGCACGTAACGAAGAGGATTTTTTTTTTATCAGGGAACTATTAGAGAGGGAGAGATCAGCGTGAGAACAATCATCCAGAGTAGACATTCAAATAAAAATTCCTCTTGTTTGAAGCTCTCTCACTCTCCCTCATAAAGGATCCCCGGTATGAGTGTGTTCGTAAGTAGGCCATCCCCGTTGTTCCTAGGCCACAGATGTGTTTGGGTGAGCAACCCATGGCACATGGCCACATGGAAAAACTTACATAACGTCAGACTGGGAAACACACCATTGGAGTTGGAAATTCATTGCCGGAGCGTACTGGTTCCTTTACGGGAGGAATTGGTCTCCCCAAAGAAATAGAAGAGAAAGAGCGAAAATGTAAATAAAATCGTGGAATTCCAGCGAGCAAATGCGAAGAGCGCATCTAATGCCTAAGGACATTCAACTGCCGAGCATGGTCAACGCTTTGCAGAGAACTATTGGGAATCGATTTTGTACTCCAATACACTGCAAGCGGCACGAAAGGACTCCACTGCCTTTCAAGAATACTCTCTTGATATTGCTCTCCTATTCCTCAACAAACCAGCTTCAAACACAGGAGGATGCTTTGAATCGCTTCCAGCAAGAAATACCGCCATACGGAAGTTCGCAAAAGCTACCGCAACGGAAAATGCCACTCATTTTTATACTCTCCTTTCTCTTTTCAAAATTTTCTCCCCCTGCACGTATCTCACGCTCTCTGATTTTCCACGCGAGTAAAGCTACGCATCACGCTCCTACGCAAAGGGCCAAATTTTTCGCCGAACGGTTACATAACGTGGACATCCAAGGATTCTCATCTAACTTTCCGCTTCCCTATGACAGCGGCGGTACACGCTGACCTATGACTTCTAAGCACAAAAGGACGTGTTTGCCCAAACACAAATTTGGACATCTGCTCCTGATGGCGATCCATTCCCTTCCCACAAATGCACTGCTAAGCCGAGAATCCTGATGGAAGAAGACTCACATTCCAATGATCCCAAAAGTGCGCTAGGAGCCAGTTTGCGACCCAATGTCACCGATGCCATAAAACTTTGCCCTCTGGCTGTGTCGCTTTTGTTTTCCCTGTTTTTTTTGGAAGTTCGGAGGGAAGGCCTCTTTCTCCTCAGCTCCCTCCCGCGCTTCTGGCACGTTTATTGCTTGTTGGTAGGAATTAACAGCAGAAAACACTTCCACCATCCCACGTAAACGAAACCCGTAGAACTGGCGGAGAACAAAGTGGGACTTTTGGCATTCAACCGATTATGTCACCCTGCCAAGCAAAACTCCCCGGGCAAGAAACTGGACTGGAATTTTGGCCAAGTTCCTTTTAGTCTTCCTATTTTTATTTGATTTTTTCTAAAACCTTTCGCTAGCGAACTAACTGGAGCTGTTGCAAACCGGACCGAAAAAGTATCAGGAGCAATCTTTTGGCAAACGAGATCTTTACTTCTTATTCTGAAGTTGTGAAGCCTTCAGCGAGAAAAAAATTCTCTCGTCTTCTATAGATAGCTCGAAGAAGTTGCTATGTACCATATCCAAAGGTTGAACGAGCGGTCGTTTTCTCACCTCGGGCGGGTCCACCGGAGCCGGATGGAAAATATTGTTGCCAGCCGCCCTGGGCAGGCATTGTGTAACGCGCGTTTGGTCGTGTTCCGGAAGCGGGAGACTCTCTGGTTTGCGTAATGCACTGTGCAGCCTTCAACGTCACGGCATACAACGACGTGTTAAATCTGCACCTTGGGAGCAGCGAAACTCCCGAATCCTTCACACGTTCACATCAGTTCCGGTGTCGGTGTCCATGAGGTGAGTTTAGGGTTCCACATCACCACACCCTTCGTTATCCAAGCGCGGTGGTTACACTGTTAATTGTTTTAGCTGTCTCAATTAACGTTCGATGGCGAACTTTGTGTCCCTTGCGGTCGCTAGCAATCATAACCCAACATCTAACCACCGTAGCCAGTAGCTAACCAATCAAGTTTTTGACGTAGTCGCGCTCTGGTTGAGTGACTTTTCAGTCGAGCCGACT
Source organism: Anopheles atroparvus (assembly GCA_914969975.1). NCBI lineage: Eukaryota > Metazoa > Arthropoda > Insecta > Diptera > Culicidae > Anopheles > Anopheles atroparvus. The sequence goes on along the minus strand of CAJZCY010000001.1, from coordinate 45,049,156 downwards.
TAAGATGTTTCAACTTCCTCGTGGAACGTCAGTTATAGCATAATTCAACTCGCACGTTGATCGTCACACCAGGAGAACCTTCGTGACCTTCAGGGACTAATTTTCTCGCCGCGTGTCCACGTTCAAGGTGTGGAATTGTGGCGGATACAGACTCAAGGGGTTTGCGGACGAGCAGCACTCGGGATGGAGGGAGTGTCGAATTTTCGACATCATACCGTTGATTAGTCTCGCAAACAGAGTTACACAACCAGAATCATCGTCATCGCATCATCATGCTCACAACTGCTCCATCCGTCCCCTGCTAGGAATCAAGGAATCCTCTGCCCACGGATGTCACAGAATGGATATCAAGAAAATAGAACATTATGTGCGACAATCATTATTTATGCACACACATATTACTTTCAATTGAAGACATCCGTGATCAACGATGCCCGGTGAGCACCGCCTTCATCATCATCACCATTATCACCATCATCGCCGTCATGGACCATCAGCCCGAGAGCCCCGGCGACGAGGCCATCATTAATGCGAGCACGCGATTATTCCGTGCTTACAAACTCCAGCTTGAAGACTCACAAAAGGATTCGTTCCGGGACAAATGGATCATGGCTTACGTCAGCCATATTCTAGTGCTGAATCGAGTGCACGATAGTGCATAAATACAGACGTACCGACCTCTCTCCTCCCTGACAATGGCAATAAAATGACACTAACTCACGATTATGAGCGTGAACACCCTTGAGATACCGTTTAATTGTTTTTCGCCGGTATTGGCTCGGTTGCAGCACCGCCCGTTTTCTCCATCGTTTCACGCTCGACTCTGTACGTCCCGCATGCCAGCAAAAGCGACAATCACTCCTCGAGTGTACCTAATTATTTATCATACCAGCATCAACGACAGAAAGCCTTTTTATAGCCTTTTCACGTGCCCGACTTTGTTTGCAGGTATTATTTCTCAACGTTTCTCTTTCATCGCCTGCACCTGAATTCCTCCCTCTGTTAAGCCACTTGTCGAATGTAGTTGCTTCGCCGGCCCTCAATGGCATAGCTCATTGCTCAATTGCTAACTTAACACGTACTAACAATATTTAGCACGTTCAGTCACGGGCCAGCCAGTTGTTCTACATGACGGATGTCCTCAGGTCGCACCGTACCTTTGACGCGAGGCGCAGGTGATCATTTTTTTCATTTCTTTAAAAAAGCTATAACGTGCCACTTACACAAGCGACCGTACATTAGTGGGCGTTTAGTACTTAGTGGTGGAGTTGTGGCGTAATTGAGCATTTAAGTTTAGTTCAAGCGTTGCCCCATTGTCAACCATTGGCCCACTTTGGCGCCATGCTAGTGTCGAGTGTGGCGATAAATAAAAATCAATCTTGTCCACTTACCTCGCCCGTGTGTACGAGGATTAGCAGCGAACCGAAGGAATACTGAATGGTCTACATCGAATGGTCCTACAAGATCATTACCAATTTAAAAAAAATCTAACTTCAAGCCAAGAGATGGCAAATATTTGCAAATGGAAAACGTCTTTCATGAAGTAACGCACCTTACGGAGGGGTACAATGGATACGCGTTCCCTTCACCAGTGGCCCACTTGAATACCGGCCGTGTTCGAGAAGCGAGAACATCATCTTCGGATCTGCTGATAAGCCGCGGAGACCGCGCATCTGATTAGGGCAAATTATCCCATCAGAAGGCGTTCGTAAAGTCATCCATGGCCACCGAATCGAGCGGTCGACCGTCCTCGTCGTCTCCTCGTCGAGATGCCGTCCAGTGGTCGCACTAGCGAAACCACCACACTACTATGTAGTAGCGCAATTTGGAACCGACAATTTCGAGCGCGAGATCTGCTTTAAATTGATGCATCCGCACTTTTATCTCGCTCTCCGGGAAACGGGGGACAAACCCATGACGGCAGCGATGATCCCGTCGTGGTCGCGGCATCGTCCTCCTAAGTGCACGTCATTCAAATCAAGCCTGCCACACACCATCGCGGACCAACTGTTCTCCTCCTCCTCCCCCACCCCCCCCCCCCCTCACCACTGGCCAGGCGAAAAATAGGCGGAGGTCAGCCACGGCACGCGTTTTGAGGTCGAAGGGGATACGAGCGAACGTCTTCCTGCAACGTCTTGTACGAGCGGCTGGCGGAGTGAAACGCTAGAAGACCGAGTAGCAACCGAGAGCAATCATTGTAAGTGCGCGATCGTAAATCTTGTCCGCCATAACGAGTGCCAACCGAACCGGACCGCAGCCGCCATTACGTAGGTAAGCATCGCCAGGACGGACTGTTCTGGAGAAGCATCGATGACTTGGACGAGACCGCCAGGGAACATTTTATCGGTAGTAACCATTCGTAATACGGGTATTGTGAAGTGTCTGGAACACTTTACTTGCACGCAATCGTCTCTCATTCTCAGTTCCCAGACACCCCCGTTTAAAGCATTCGAACACAACAAAAATGTTGCAGAGTTAATGAAGCGTCAGGAACCATTAATAGAAGCAGCACATTTATGGCACCTGATCTCGAGCATCAACTTCTTTCCTTTATAGCCAAGCGTTGTAATTGTTACTTCAAATGGGATTCTCCTCCAGATCGCTCATTTGCTTAGCCACACCATAAAACGCAGGCCTCAGGAATATAGAACAGGAAGCACCCTTTCGGCTAGCAGATGGAAAGAAATGAACACAAGCAACCTAAGTCTGTGTATGTGTGTGTGTGTGTGTGTACAAAATAGCAGCAAAACTCCTTGCAACTGCATCGATTCTCTGACTGCATTGGATTATGTAACAACCGTTCACGGTTGCGCGAGCGGAGAAGGAGGAGAGTACGCGTTAGGGAAAGCTTTTTTGCACCGCCGCCCACATGCGCCTCCATGCGACGAAATACAAACAAGGATGACAGTACGCTTCTTGGAGGCCACATCAGTAAATTGTTACCAGCAGGTAGGAACCGTGAACAACACGGCATAACAACCGAAAAGGGAGTGGAGATTATGCGCGTGTTTTGTAAGCAGGCGGTTGTTTGAGCCAGCAGTTGTTCCTGGTGCAACCTACTACATATTATCCTTCAAGATATCCGTGCAGCAGTTTCTAGGCCCAGTTACAGCAACCTTGCACCGAATGCAACGCCTCTGACACTTTCCTGGGAGCAAAAAAGCGCATCGAAAAGAGTGAAACAATGAGAAACAGAGACAGACAGAGCGACAGAGAGACAGGGAGAGAGACCGAGCTGAAGGACCTCCAGCGCCAGTAGCGTTACAACATTGTCACATGCCCGGAGTTGTCGTCTGTTACCCAACATGGAACCACCAAGCCCCACCGTTTGTAGACCGTACGCAGTACGTGCGTAGTGTATGCTGAGGGCTCGATCTAACAAACACACACACAACAAGGCGACCACCCACACGTAGACCCACACTTGTGCGCATTTTTCATCCGTACTGCAGCGATGCGCAGCTTTTCGCTCGCTCGTGAGTTCCTGCGGGAGGATCCTAACCGTGGATTACTGAAGGACACCAAGTCCTCCGATATCGCTCACTTTCTTTCGCTCTTTCACTTACTCTCTCACAATTTCCAACGCCGACGGAGATTCCTGGAGGAAAAATGCTCCGACTTGGAGCGGAACAGACTGGGAAAGTCCTTCGCACACAGGTGGGAGGGCTTATACTCCCACAAAGCTTGCCCGGCCTTTTTTTTTCTCCAATTTTCACGTATTTGCCCGCATGGCGACAGTGAGCAATTGAAAGAAAGGTTAGGCCATTCCGAAGAAATGGTCGGGATCGTCGAAGAGTGGGAATGCAAGCCGTAAGGCGTCGAGGAGATGCTATTTCAAGGAGAGCCTTAGGCTACGCCGATCAATATCACACCCCCGCGCTGGGTTGGTTGGCTACCTGGAAGGCCGGTAGGCCTGGTTGGAGGACACGCGGTTCCTCGGACGACGTGACACGATCCTCAGCCCTACCTCTAGAATGCGTGCGTGCCCCGCCGTTAAAAGTGCGGGTCGTTAATCGAATAACCAGCGTGGGCCATCGAGCAGGGAAGGCAAGGCATGGACGCAGTTCACCCGCGAACTGGCGTATTTTCTTCGCTTGCTCTGCCGGATCGTTTGGATCATAATCCAATTACGTGTTGCCAAACAACTCTACTCCGTCTCGTTCTCCTTCAAGCGGAAATCGATGAGCTAGGTTTAAAAGTAGTCAGATTAAGAAAGCAAGTACACGCCAAGCGTTGAGCGTACCCCATCCAAATTTCGTCCGGAAGGTTTTAGGTTGTACTAACCGTATGCCACCACCTGGGCGGAAAGGAGCGTTGGCTTAGTGTGGCAGGCATATCAATGCGGGAGTTTTGCCAAGAATTGGACAAACAACCCATCGCAGGTTATGTAACGACGTACAGTTCACTCCGGAACCTTGTTTGAGGGTCATAGGCAATGTTTTCTTTTTCTTTTTCCTTATCCTTTGTATCAAATAACGATGCCGTAAAATCGATCGGTACACATCGTGCTGCAGGGACCCCACCGCGGGAACGCATGCCGTGTGGATGTTCATCCCCGTTATTCGGCCTGTGGCCCCTTCGACCTTGCAGACTTTTGACTCTGTCCTGCGTCTCTCCTGCGGCTGATAACGGACCGCACACACTCGATAAGCACCGCACAGCACCTCGTGCGCCAAAGAAGAAACGATGGCAAGCGAGGTGGGAGGCGATTAAGGCGCCGTCCGAAAATAAACACGATTAAACGCTGCGTGTACCTGCAAAGGCTTTTGGCGACACATCGCGCGACAAAAATCGATAATGGCTCCGCGGTTTGGTCACGGCGCTGCTGCTGCAGCAACACCTGAGGGTGTAGGTTGGGAAGGAATGTATCTAACCAGTCTTGGGTAACACACCCCGCGCACCCTCGAACTGTGCCATCGTCCTCTGCACACGCTTCCGCAGGACAAGCTACACCTGACAGGAGAACCATGTGGCCAACAGCTGGTGGAGGCGCCTCCACACGTTTCAAGGTAAATGTCTATCTAGCTCCCGTTCTCTATTTCTCTATCATTCTTTCTCTTTCACTCACTTTATCTGTTCCTTTGAATTTTCTATCTCTCTCTATCTCTCTCTCTCTCGCGCTCTTTTTCTTTTCATCAAACTCATTCTTTCTCTCACCGGAACCGGTTAACCGGTTGCGCTAGCTCTACGCCAATGCGGACAAATCGATTGCACATAGGTGTTTATTGATTGGAAGTAAGCGTGGAGATAATAACAACGTGCGCAACACAAAACGGCAGACGGGCAAGAAAAAGAAGGAAAAACCGAACAACAACAACAGTCGACTGACGTTTGCAATGAAGTATGAAGCTCCCCGTTTAATCGCACGATAAAATGGAGTGCCCTTCAATGCCGCGTACGGGCACGGGATGGTGACAACCTCCGATCCAAGCCCTAAACCAGTCCAAACACTTGTGAAGGTCAAGAAAGACCGAACAGCTTTGGTAGCGTGTCAGTGCTTATAGTAAGGCAAAAGTGCATTATCATTCCACTGGCAGCGTGGTCTTTGTCAAACCTATAAACTGAGTTAATTGGAGCATCGAAATCCAAACGGTCTTCTAAAACGGACGAATGGTTTGTTATTGCTGCGGTCAGCGAATCCATTTCTATTCAAGCGCTCCAGCTATCGTCCGCACATGAAATTAAACGTTACGAACGCAAAGGGAATGAGAGAAATGTTCAGACGAATCCTTGCGGGATACGTGGTTAGCTGAGATAGGGAGACACGACAGACGGTGCTGCCTGCATGGTGCCAACTTGTCTGCCACCAGACACAACCACAAAACTCCGCGCCGACTCCGACATGCTCCCACCTCACCTAAGGATCACAGTTAACCCAGCGTGTGTAAAAGTTGTAACAAGGGTTCCAAGAAAGCTCTCCGTGGTAGGCGAAACAGCGAGTTAATGCGACCTTTCAACGGCACGGGGAATGGGCAAACGCTTGTCACATGAACCCGGTAGGAGCAAAGCGTTAAAATGCCTAGAAAAAAGACTTCTTAGCTAGGGAGGAATCAACAAACCTAATAATACCCTCCAAGCAGTTCACATAAGGAGATCAATAGTGAAAAGCACCGGGAAAATCGCAGGGTTTCCACCGGGAAGGAAGAAAGGAATAAAATGTAGACCTACACAGACACTCTTCTCCAGTAAGTCGTCTTCCTTCGGAAACCAGCTGCGTGCAGTCGAAACGAAGGATTATGTTTTCGCGGCCGAAAATTTTGACCAGCAGTCAAGTGGAATACGCTTAACTGTTCCCTCCTCATCGTGGTCTGCCACCAGCATAATAAATGAGTGCTTATGATGTAACCGACCCTCACAATCGGGCTCACGTAACAACGTCGTGATGGTGTGGGGGGATCCAAAAAGGAGGATACAGCGAAAACGTTGTAAGCCATTTCTTCCTTCGTGTTTCTGTGTATGCCTCTCTTTCTAACGGTTCGAGTTGGGTTTTTTTCATAATTCGGCTTGCCTCTTGGCGCAGAAAAATCAATACTTAGGACACATAGTAAGTTCGGCAAACAGTACTACTTGGGGGTTTTGACAAAATGATGTTTCGTCTCAAGAAACAAATCAAAGCCCGAAATTGCACAACGCTCTCCGAAAAAAGTCCGCCTCAAGTTAGGAACACGCTCGATCAATAAAGCAGCGAAAACTCCACGCCGGATCACGATGCAAGTCGCCGTTGCAGGTTAGCGTGCACATCGTATCGATTAGCTCACGAACCCGTGCTTTCCTTACCCGCCAGCGCCTGCAGCAACACTTCCACACGCTGCAGAGCCCAAAAGGGAGGAAAAGCGTTCTTACGTCACGAAGTCATCGCAGGCGCAGATTCTTCCTGCGCCGCTGCACCTGCACCGGTTGAAGAATGGCATGCCGTGAGACTGTAAAGGGCATCTCAGCGAGGAAGAAACAAAAAAAGGCCTTGATTGGTTTTTTTTTAACAACCCTTCGGCAAATAAGGACGTTTTATTGTTTCTTGTGCTAACAATCGGGACATAATCCTTCGGAAAAAGGTCATACGGTGGAAGACCCATTTAAGTTTTCCATTTCCAGCTTAGGGCTGGGCCACGATTTCCCGGTAGCCAAAGAAAACCAAAGGCACGGTAAAGCAAACGGGCCACTCCGATTCGCCTTCAAAAAAAACAAACAGAGCATGTCGGGTGCGGCGAGTTTGTTACATAAGGCTGATAGCTATCGGAATGCCATTGTCGGCTCCAAATGTTCTCGGAAGCAGCAACAAGCGGTTTGCAGCGGTACATTTGGGTCGCTATCCGGATTTTTCACCTCGCCTGCCGGTACTGTTCAACATCGACTGCCGAGGGGCAGCTAAAATAAAAAAGCAACACACGAGTCGATGTGACACCGGCGATAACACACGACTCGTGTTATTGTTATTCTATCATCCTTGTTTTCCTCTTCGCAGCCAACCACCTACCCCATCTTTGGCACGAAATGACAAACGGTAACGGAACCGTTCCTTATCGATACTATCTTTTGTCCATTAGGGCGTCCCGCGAACGGGTGGTGTCGACTTGGAAAGGGTTTTGGAAGCGCATCTAAAAACGCTTATTTTTTCCCTTCGCTCGTTTCCACCCCGCAGAATACCAGCACTGGGCCGAAGCCTATCTCGATGTAGCCAAAATAACATCAAAAAACATTTTCAGCTGCACAACATCCTTCAAGGAAGCACGGGACGAGGCAAGGAGAACGATTGTTCGGGGAGTACGATTTATTTCATCCCCAGCAAAACGCCACAACATCGATCAATCATAAGACGCTTCCCGTGGACATCAACTTATTTCTGCACATCCTCCATTCTCACCCACTTGAAGGGATGGTGGGGACGACTTGTTGGAAGGAAAGGGGATATTTTCGCGCGATGACGTACGAACTAACTATCCCCTTAGCGGTTGTTTCACCTTAATACTTTCAGCTTGTTTTTTGTTTTTTTTTTCAACGCCACGACCGCCGAAAGGGGAAGGAGCCTGCCTTACGATCTTTTATATGATCGAGGGCAAAATAGCGAATGGCAGAAGCGCACAAAATTGCTTTCGTCGAAGTCGATTCAATTTAAATGCGAATTTTCGCCGTTCCCGATGTCATTTGGGCGTTTTCGTCGCTTCTTTTACTGTTACTGCTCCTGCTGGTAGTTTTGCTGATTGTGCGCTTATCAGTTTAGCGGAGATGATACACGACCCTCCCCAAAACATCGAAGGGTTGCTTGTGTGGTGTCATTCCAAAGGGATTAGCAAATGCCAGCGGGCCGTGTTGGCGCTTCATCTGCCTCTTTTTTAACTTGGTCTTGACGGAGCCGTTACAGAGTCCGTCTTCGAGGAGACGGATCCGACCGACGAGGTTGTTCGAATCGTGGGGATATTTCGCAGTAGTTTTTTGTGAAGAGAGGAGGGAGTCATTCGGGAACCTCCAAACACTACATCCGCACCATTGCGCGAATTGGGGGTAAGAAAGTGAAGCGAAATATGATAGTTCTCCATGGAAATAAAACGACAAGTGAAGGGTAACGAGGGTCCTCCTCTGCCCGCGGGTAGTGTTTGATGAAACCGAGTTCGAAACGAATCCTCGCAAATTCTCGTGCCGGCATCACCAGCATGACATTAGCAACATCATCTCGAAAGCCGGTCCTCGCGATCATCACGCGACCGAATAACGTCACACCATGGGACGTGTGTTGGCATCGGATGCGAAAAATTGTCCAACCGTGTCGCCGTTGAACGGCATCGAAAAAAAGATCGGCTGGTTCATGATTTAGCTTTGTGTGCTATAGAGAGAGAAACAGAGACAGAGAGAGAAAGAGTGAGGATACGCACCCACAAAGCGCGAATGCGAGAGAAATGCTACCGAGAGATGAATTTCAGTTTAAGATTAAAACGTTATAAAATCCTTTGACTAAAATGTCGAGAATGTCCTATGAAATGTCGCCCCAAATGCATGGACTGAGTGCATTGCCGAACGCTTGACGATAAAAGTTCATGCAATTCTTGAATGTCGGGAAACTTAACTCCCCCGCCGAAAAGGACACACTTCGAAAAGGAAACGAAGAAATACAAATCGAACAAAAAATTGTGCGCATCGCAACACAGGGCCACGCTTGGGCTACGTTTGAGAATGTCCGACGGCATGCGAGAGAGAGAGAGAGAGAGAGAGAGAGAGAGAGAGAGAGAGAGAGAGAGAGAGAGCGGCGATCCGCCTGTCAAATGGCAGACACGACCGAACGTCCTATTTATAAACAGGATCGCCGGACGGTTTATTATAAACCTTCACCACCTCGCAACTATTTCCGAGTGGCGCACCGATGCGAACACAAACAGAAACTCATCGCCAAAAAAAAGCCATCGAGAACGTGGGAAAGCGATCATCTTTACGATGTCGGTCGGAAGATAGAGCACTTGCTAGGAGCGATGACGACATCGGGAGATGCACCTTGCAATTTCTTCGGCATTCCCCGCGGCATCGTTCCATCTTGCTTCGGCATCGAACGTCATCTTTCTCGACTTGCGTTGCACTATCGTGTGACCTTCGCAGAGGGGTTTTAAACAGGAATCGAATAAACAAAAACAAATCTGCCGAAGCGCCAAACGAGACATGTGAATGTAGCAAATGCGACGAACAGCGGGCGCTTTTCGAAACGTCATAGTTGTGTGCTCTCCCCGAGATGCCATTAATTGTCAATCATGACGAATTGGTTTGATAGCGCGACTGTCAGCCAACGATCCTCCTCTCCTGTTCACCCTCGTGGCTTACCCGAACCGTAGGAGGAATTTTTATTGGACACTGTGTCATCGTTTATCATTTTCCTTTTTTTTTTCATCTCTCCATTATGCTGCTCGTCAGCAAGCCGTTTTGCTTGGTAACAGGGGCGCATGGTCACGGTGAGCTGGACCGGCGATGAATAAATAATATTCAACGTTTTGGATGTTTGTAGGATCCTGGTATTTTTTTCCAAATATGGTAAATATCATTGCCAAATATGGTAAATAAATTAAAATTTGTCGGTGTTCCTATCGAAAGCATCACAATTAGAGCCAATAATTTCGTTTGAACGTAGAAACTATTTAGTGTGATATATTTCATTCGGTTATACTAAACACACAATTCTGCATCCTAGGACAGTTTTCTATTCTAGGAATGTCTTTTTCGTTTCACTCGAAAACCTTTCTGCAAACAATGACACGTTTTCTTGAGAATGCTCGATTACGCTGGGAATTCAAACGTATCGTCTTATATGACTCACCTAGCTCCCCTTTGCTCCCCCATCGGCTGTTATCATGCTTGTCGCCGGGCGGCCACATGACGCCATGGCGTGCGATATGGTCACTTCCAGCAACAACCGAAAACACAAACCAAACAGTAAATGCATGAAGCGCAAAGCACAGACAAATTCGCCCGACAACGATGGGCCCCAATATTTGCGCCAATAATAGCCGGATCGCGTCGTCAAACACAGGGATGTAAGCATACAGATGTGAACGGATGCAGCAACATCGAACTGATGGACTCCCCGTGTCAATGTGCGACGACACGAGAGGTTCGATGATTTTTGTAAATCAAACAAAACGAACATCGTCAACCAGAGTAGTTCTTGTGTAAATTTGCATTTAAGAACAGCTCTTTACAACTCGGGCCCTGAGTGGGTTGTGAGAGGATTGCGAAAACATGTAGGTTATTTGATACACAGGATGCACTTAGAGCGAAAGAAAAAACAACCGATATCAAACCACCTCTTACCATCCAGTAACATCACCACCAACTTCAATAACACAACCAACCTGCACAATTGATGGTGAAACGGAAAAAAGATGATGCTCTGTGGTCGAAAAAGGCATCCATCTTTCCTGCCGGTTGCAAGCTACTACCGCCATCTGTTGGCCGGGGCCCGCACTGTTGCGCCCTAAACCCCATCAACCAGTTTGACAGCTCCAACCTCGATCAATTCTCGAGCCGCGAAGCAGTTCAGCAAATGGAGCAAATGCCTGGGGAGGAGGGGGGAGAAGTCGCTAGAGATAAGTGACGGGGAGGGTTTGATAATGCCACTGGCAAACGTTGGACCTTGAGCAATCGTCTGCCACCTCCTCCACCTGCTTGCTCCTCGTGCTCTACACCGAACCCCTATGCGCACACAACCACACACAATTAGTCAATCTGACCTAAATAAAATCTATGAAACGTGTGCTCGCTATGCAATGTCCGTACTAGACACACATACACGCACATGCGTCGGATTCTATAGCATCCGAAAAGTAGCATGTTGTTGACCACAAACCGCGCGAAGGTGTAGCACAGTAGTCACCGCATCGCACTCGAACGGACAGACGAACCAAAACCGCACCGGTGCCGATGATCAGCATCATCGGCGTCATGTGCGTGCGTTTTTCGGGTTACGAGTGTCGCACACTTGGAAAGAAACAACAAAATTAAAAGGCATACCACGAATAATCGTGCTACCATCATCACCGCCCGGCAGGCAGGCTCTGCGATCTGCGACTTGGGTTTGGTTTGCGTGTTTAATTTGGTGATTGCATTACCATCGCCACACCCGACAGTAGCTGTGGAGTCCCCTCTCGGCAAGGAGGGCGCGTGTGTTGAGGCGGCAACAAACAGGCGGGGTCGAAAGGAACGTGTGATCGATCAGTGCCTTACAACAAATCGACGATCGTGTTTCTTTTTGGCAACCGGTGCTGAAAAACGTCCCAGCGCGAAACTGCAAAGATTGATTAACTATCGGTCGAACATTGGCAAACAATTTTGCATCCGAATGTTTGGTTGTTGTTCTCTCTGAAGCGCAAGCAAACGCGCCCGGAACAAGTGAAACGTTGGTCAGTTGTGAAAAATCGTCAGCGGTAGGTTTGGTTTGGTTTTTGTTTAAGTTTTCACGGGGGAAAGAGAGAGCCAATTCAATAGACACGTTTAACAGAAGCGAACCCTTTTGGAGTCGCGGAGAAGCTTGAAGATCGCTTAAAAACTTCTAAGGTGAATTTCCCACATCCACGCAAGTTGGACCAAAAACTTCACCACTACATTGAGTCTGTCAGCTACTTGTAGGAGTTGTTCATAAGCAAAACTAAGAATATGTGCTGGAAATATTATATAAGCGCAAGATCATTCCATTCATTTTACCGCAGTATTTAAGCAACGGACAAAAGCTATTCTAGAACCTTGTCTGTTTTTCCTAATTCAAAATAGTATCCAAAAGTTACAGTATCCAATAGTATCCAAAAGAATCTCAACAAGAATCACCTTTTTTAATAGACGTGTCAAAGTAAGAAGATCAATACATAACCGTGCAAATGACAGGATCAATGCTTCCAGCGGCCACGGTGGTGCCTGTTTATCCCATTCCGTTGATGATAGTTTTTTTGAACGACATACAAAGCATGGTAAATATGACAGCTCCCTGGATAGGCTGGATCGGAGGAACTTACCACCCTACAGGCGGATTGGGTTGATAGTCAGGAAGGCAGGAAGGCAGGCCTTTACTCGGGTAAGCCGGGCACCGATTCGCTGGATAAAATACCGGTTCTTCCGACAGCAACTCTTCGTGCGTCAACCGGAGGGGGCGCCGGATGAAAAAAAGCCCCACACTCAGCAGGTAACCACCGGGTTTTGCCAGCCCTGGCCAGCCTGATCCGCCACCACTAGCTGGCTGGAACTGGTTTTTCGGATCGTTTACCTGCCCCATCGCCTTTCCGCCACACAGCTGCCAGCGCTACTCCACCACATCCACCAGCCTCGCCGAGAAATGATTTTGCTGTCCTTTGCTGTTCGGCTCAATTCAATTTTGCATCGCTCGCACATACAGTATACACACCTCACTATTTAAAACCCAAGACGCGATTTGCGTATTAAAGCTTGTCCCTCTTCTTCGTCTCGCCACCGGTAGAAAGTGTGTCCCGGCCGGCAGCGCCGCTTTGGGATGGAAAGAAAAAGACTCCTCCGTTTGACAATGAACGCTTAATTCCTGAAGGTTCGCGAACCGAAAGGATGCAAGTGGTTTCAAAGGGAGAGCAGCACGAAACGAGGTAGGTATAAGACAATTGGAAAAAAAAACATCACCAACCCCCCGTGTAACATCAGGTTTCGTTGTTGTTGATCGTAAAAAAGTTGGGGATTTTTCGGTGTTGATGTTGTCGAGCAAGAAATCACCCCGGCCCAAGTAAAGATGGGGGTTTTCCCCCTCGCTATTCGCTCTCCCCGACGATGCGCCGAGATAAATATTTATTACGTTCGATCGTTCGGGCCCTCTCGCTCGCTTACGCCAAAATGACACACCAAATAAAACTGCCAGCCCAGCAGCGCCCCGTTTGCGATACGGACGGTTGGAAACCCGATTAGGCTGCAGCTGATCACGTGCTCGCAGCCATTGCGGCCACACTGTGGCTGTTGCTGTTGGCGCAGAGGTCAGAAAGACGAAATAAACGGCGGCGAATCCGACGTTCTCGCCGCCACACGCCGGAAGACAAGAAGAAGGAGAACTTGTACGAGTTTACGATTTCTCTTCACTCTCAATGTCACCCAATACGCGTTTTTTTTCAATTACCCCCATGGTCAATGTCAGCCCGGTAGGCTCATGCTGCAGCGTCATGAAGAAGTGAATGGGTATTACAGTAAATAAAATAAAATTAAAAAATAAAAGAAAACCAACAACCAGCAAAACGACATCGACAGGGGCACAACGAAAAACTACACTGGAAGACCACAGCGAGCATCTCATCCGCAAGTGGAACATACCTGCAGCCTTAAACAGCGTAATGCATTGTCAATGGCTGTTACGACACCTGATTGACAAGCGTTTAATTGGATAAATTCAACAATTATCACGAGCATATAAAGATAGCAGGAAAGGGAACATTTGCTGCATCTCCATGCATTTAAAATTGGACACATTCCATGAAGTGGAACTGATATCTAGTAGATAAAAATCTACGATAGAAATCGAATTAATTGTTGCTATGGTACTGGGATTGTAATTGGACCAGATGACATTAATTCCACGCTCTGATGACTTCTTCAAAAACACATTGCCAACAAGTAGCAGAATTCCGAATTATTCGCACCCGACCTGCACAAAAAAATCGTATGCAATGACATCGAACAACTCACCCTTCGCATGTGATACCACGTGCATATCGAAGCCATTTTTGGGTGATGGTCTTCGCACTATTATGCTCCAAATAAGCTGCCCTCACACGTCCGCATGCCATCATAACGAACATGCCGCACATACATCGGTAAGTCAGGCTGTGTGTTTTACTATCTTTCGAAGATGTGCTGTCCTATGTCGATGCGTGGACGCCTTTCGTGTGTACTTGACCCGCAGACAACCGCGGCATTGAAGAAACTTTTCTGCTTGTGTTTGTGACTGCCCCTGCGAAACCGCGAACAGCATTATCACCGGCATGTTAAGAGAATGTTTGAGAAGCGCCGGCCAACTCCGCCGGCAAATGGCATTAGGTTAAGGGGCTTTTTAAAAAGCGAGTTAAGAGTCGGTTTGGAAAAAAAATCCCTAAATAACAGTCTGTTTCCAAGCAATTTTCGGCGAGATATGACATGGTCAGGCAGTAAGAGCTACCATACCTATCGTGGACATGCACCCTTCTGCTAGCGCGGACACGAACCGGTTTGGTCTGGAAATTTCGCAATCTGCATTGCACGTCTGCGGACGAATGAATCATACACATCGGGTGGGTGCTGTTTGCTTCAACACTTTACAACGCTTTAGAGAAGTGGGTGGGCCCCTCAACATATGCAGCTGTTGTTACTAATTGTCAAGTCAAAAATAGACTCTAGCCTATCTAAAACCACCCTTTTCATGCTCCTGATTAAAGAAAGCCAAAGAACAAACGAAAAAAAAAAGCATAAATAAGTAATACAAGGAATGGGGATACTTCGAGGTGGCAGAACACGCGTGGAGGGTAAATTTTTATCAGATAAGAAAAATCAAGTTCCGCATGGGCGAGTGACACCATTTCGGGGTTGCCGTGAAGCGCCACCGCCTCCGCCAGGACTACCCCAACGAGTGGCAGTACGATAACGAAGACGAGATACTAGAACGACCAACACACCTGTGGCCGTCATCATAGCAACAGACAGCAGTTGGAAGTGGAAAACCAAAACAAACCAGCCGGCAGTGGTTGCGATGATTCCTCAAGCGGACCCCACCAAAAACCGGATGGATGCAGTTTGGTCGCCGTTTACCTTGGTGTATCCGGTGCGGAGCGCAAAATAACCCAAATTTGCAAAAACCCGATGCTTCAAAAATGACCTATTAGGGTTTTTGGACCGGGAAGCGGGAAGCAAATTATGGAATGCCACACGGGAGGATGATTGCCCTGGGTTTGGCTAATTGGAAGGTCAGCAACGTGTCGCCAAGCATGTCCAGAGGGTGGTGTATGCTCATTAATGTTCATCAGCCAGCCAAAGTTTTCCACTAAGTGACCCTTGCTGCCGACGCCGCCGTCGACGCCTAACTACACCAACGTCCCTTACGTACGCGCACGTACCATTAGCGTGGTCACAGCGAACATCAGTAACGTTGGGAAATTATGTATTCGTACGTGGTGCGTTCACCAGACGCACAGTGAAACAGAGGGTGGACATTACAATCGGAAATTTAATGAATGAAATTTGAACAAAATAGGTCACATAGGAAAGGTTCTAGGTGACTGCTGAAAAGCTAAAATAATACTCTTGAACCCGAATACAGCAACTTCGGATATATTAGCACCTAGCCGTGCGGCTAGACGGCCTCGCAGTAATAGGAAAACGATGCACGAAATATCAAGATTATACGTTTTTATACAGTTAAGCGACGAAATGCATTTCAATATTGTTCCCGAGTTAACATGTTTATATGCCGTAGATCACGAGTCGACACTCATAGTGCAACAGTTGCTTATCGAGGCACAAACGTAAAAAAGTTGCCAACAGTGGCGCCCTCTGAAGCTCTACCGTCTAAACTGGTTTATGGAGTTACACAAATTGCCGTGACCGCCGTGCTCCACCGGACTGGCCCACTGTGCGGGGCGTAGTCCCAAGGCTGCTGTCAGTTGTTCCGATCGTGTCATTCGTTCGGGTTTTGCTTTCCCCCTTTTTCACGTTGCCCTTCGCACCACAAACGTGTCCACGGCACTCCTGGATCGTATTTATTCAACCCATTAGACGGCTCCCAAAGCTTTACGGACAAACATAATCCCAGCAGGTTGTGTGAAAGCTGTTGTTTTTCGTTCTGCTGCTGCTGCTGCTGCTGCTACTCAATAAACGCGATACTGCGCAGAGCAGACCATCCACTTGTCAATATCCACGGTCGTGAAAATATCGTCGAGATTCGGATTCCCTCCTTTTCCCCCTTTATCTCTACCATTTTCCAAGGACCGTAGGTAGCGCACGGTTCGACGGGAAGGTCAACAAGATGTTTCTTACATCAACGGGTTCGTTCAATCAAGCAGGCCTAGGATGCAATAGGACAAGGACATTCTGCTCGAAAAATGCTGACCTTTTCGTTCACGTTTCGTTTCTTTTCTAGCCCTGGTCGGTAGGCTCTCCGATTGTAAAATGCTAATGGAAGGCGACATGTATTAGCGATCTAAAAGCAAAGCACTTACCTCCTCATCGATTGATCTCGCCATGATTACGGTTCACGCGTTCGACTACGCGTAAAGTGTTCTTGTTTATCGGTCAAAAATGGCTCTAGGGGTTCTTGCTAGACAAATTCTCACCTGTCTCTAGTTACCCGCGAGTAAGATGCTGAAAACGATGGCACGTTCGTTGACGATCGATGTCCCCGTCCGATCGAAGTCTCGCAAACGGAGGACGACGATGCGCGTTCGACGCACCCCGCAATGCACAACACACACACTCGATATGGATGGGTCCTTCGTTCTTTCAAAACGCGCTAATTAAGCCGTTTTTCGCCAGCAATTTGCTTTCGCTTTCAATGGACGGACGGACGGAACGGGAGAAGTGGATCTTCAATTTTCCACCTCGCACGCCTACTATTTTACCGCGCCGCACACACCTCGAAGAAAACGCGGCTGCTACACACGACTGACCTCGTCTATGTGGTGTGGTAGAGTGGCAAGTTTCGTCAAGCACCTACCATGATCCATCCGATCCAGCTTCGAATGAACGATGGAGCAGGTTCAAATGAACGGAACTAAAAGATTGTTGAACTGGCGGAGCAAGAATACGAAAGAGAAACAAATATAATTGCGATCGCAATCAGACCGATCGGAGCGTGATGCTCACCTAATACTTTCAATAATTTACTATGTTGGGTAGTTACTACCCAACATATGGGTAGTTTCAGTGTTGCAATTCAACCCTCGAGCAACGCAAACCTCATTTATCGTTTTTGTCGTACGCGCATGTATACCAATTGTTATCTCAAAACGATATGTCTCAGGTTTTTACTCAAACTCAATTTTGTGAACTGGTCGTGCCCAGTGGGGTTTTGAGACATAAATCGATTGAAGTCTTGAGATATATCGTGTTGAACTAGGACATATCGCTAAGGAAAATTGAAAGAAACGTTCCTTTTAACCATAAAACGATAACAAGTTTGCTAGTGGTGGGTATTTTTGGAATCAGTTCGAGGAAGATTGAAACGTCAACATTTTGGTAGATGTAATTTCTAGCGGCACCTTGCGGACGATAGGCAAACTAACTAACTGAACTGCGTTTTCAAAACAACCGTTAAAAAGAAAATGGTTTTGAACCTTTACACAGAATGCACTCCGAACGAAATTTTGGTTCTGTTAATTTTTAGTAATCTTTGAGCTCTTTCCGTTATAGAAAAAATACAACGAGTTGATGAACGCCGCACTGGAACACTACAATAAGCTTAAAAGCACGGAGCACATTGAATAGGTGGCAAAACATTAAAAGGACAGCTTTTATGACGAAGTAATAACGTTTACCCGTTATAAATCATCTTTTGCATCATAAGAATTACTATCCTTGAACTTTCCCCGCATCTTAACACTCGTACTGTTTAACAATTCACAGGTATTTTGTCCACAATTTTACAAATCTACCAACCAATCGTAAATCACAAAGGTCTTATCTGAATAGCTGTTAACATCGTTGCTAATAACCACAGTCCGTTTAGCGTGTAACGAGCAGTAGAAAAGGAATTTTAACTCCTCCTCTCTACCATTCACGGTACGTCAGATGCAACACCACTAGAAGGTTATGAAAGCCGGAAGCACGTACCGTCTTCTCCTGATTTATCGACCGACCACATACTGGCACATAGTATTACTTTCATTTTGCAAGCGGGCCACCGTTTCTCGCGGTGGTCAGGGCCATCATTACGCGTGCCTTACCTATTCGGGAACGAAAGCGTTCGTATCGAAATCGGTGCATTTTTCCCGTCGGTGAATGCTTGTGGCAGCTCCATTTCCGTACGTGGGGAAACGGCAACCCCAAAGATGCGCACCTCCTCGGCTTCTCATCCGTCGCGTGAGTCGTTGCCATGATCGTCATGTTCGCGTTCACAAGCGCAACCACCGGACCTGGCTCGCCTTGAGCATTGCGCGAGGTGTGGATTAAGTCGCACCAGGCTCGAGGGCCCAAAAGAGTGATACATACGGCGACTGCGTTCGCCCGAGTGGCGGCGAGAGTGTGGCCTCGAACAGTCGCACCGCAACAAACAAGGAACTCCGGTCCGGTTGGCCCTGCCAAAGCCGCCAAGCCAGTGGACGGCCGTCGTTGGCCAGGGAGGGGAGAGGTAATTGGTGTAAACATAAGAGGGTGCGCAAGGCTGCCGGGGCTTGCGGTGGCCGAAATGGCTCAGAGGTCTAGAGGCTTCGAGTCCATTCCGCAGCCATCAGTAGCCATCGAGCAACGTCGGCGAGCGCAGGGTGCCAGCAGAGTCTAGCTTCGAAGCCGTAAGTAAACGGGTGTCCGTTGCCGAACGATTCCTCACGAAAAAAGAAGCCCTCTGATCGCGGTCTTCAATGTCGCAGAATTGCGCACCACTAATCGCCGCATTGGGTGTGGTTGGATGTGATTCTTCAGCATGCCCAACTGTGTGCTCTTGTGTCGGAAGTGTGCTCATGGGGAAGTGTTGGAACGGTCCAAGTTCGTTGGCACGCTCGAGACGAGTGTTGCATAGTAATGAGGGCTACTGCAGTAGACGTGTACTCCAGTACGATTCCTGTGTTAACGGTTTCCACCCTGATACGTGCAAATGTTTGAATGATTACTGTGAACAATGTTCAGCACAGACTGCACTACAAAAAAAATTGTCAAGCGATTAACAATGCTGCAAATGATAAAGCATGTTCAAAAGTGCTCAAACAGTTACAGATCGGGGGCATTTTTGCATCCACTCAAATGTCAAGAGACCGCTTATTCTACCAAGCAAGAAGGGCACACTAAGCGCTTCGGAGAAAAAAATTGATTAGCTCGTTATCTACTAATGCATGACTCGCGACCAGTCGACGCCATTGTGTCTTGGAGCAATAGAAACTCACGATAAAAACAAGAAGATCGCAAAACAAAGCCAGGGCTTCGAACACTCGCAAACGTAAGTGATCTAGCTAGACAAGCAGAAACCTCACTTCCATTTTTTTTTATGGCATCTCGTACGTTCTTCTGTTTGTGGATCACAATCAGCGAAGCATAGCGGGGTGAACGAATGGCTGGAGTTTTCGTTAAGTGGTTTTTAGTTTGATCATGTTTTATTAATATATTTTCCGCGTCCGAAGTCATCGTGCGCGAACTTCCTGGACGAGTTGTTTCGAAAAATAAAAACACCAAAATGTCGGTGTAGCTGTTTACACTGATCTTGGAATAAAATTAACGCGCCACTCTTCGGTTGTCCAAATGCGTCCCTCTATCGTGGCTTGGATTGCGAGCGGTAAACAGGTCCAAAATGCGTCAACAGCGAGATCACCTCCATTCGACCGGCTTGCGACTGGACGCGACTGTACGTCTCGTGCGGGGATCGTCGACCGTGGCTAAAGACCCCTCAAGGATTTTCCGAATTTTTCAATCCCGAACCGTCATGCGGATGGCGGAAGGAAATTAGTTTGTTCATGCACGTCCACCACCTCCTACGGTCAGTGCGTTGGAGTTCCGGAATGGGGACGGTCGTACGTCATAAGTACGAGCGATGCACCACCCCGCTGTGTTTCCATAAATCCTCTAATCATGCGGCCACCGACAAGATGCATGCCTTCCCGAAACTGGCTGCTTCGGTTGCAACATCTGTGCCAACGCTTTTGCATCGCAGACAAGGAAGTCCGTTCTTCCGATGGTCATGGTTTCCTTGCAACGCGAAAAAAATTGGATGGAAGTGGCAGGAAAAAATGCATTTAGAAACATTAAATAAACCGATTACTAACACCTCCCGTCGCGTTACGGAGATTACTTTAAGTCGTTCGAGATCAGCGTTCCGGTCACGTACGACGCTCGATCACCGGTCGTCCCGGGGTGCGTGTAGAGGCGTTCTCCCGCGCTCGCACTGTTCTTTTCCCCTTGGACGTCCCCGCTGTACGTAACGCCCCTTCCAGACATCGGTTAAGCCGCCAGGCAGTTACGATCGGCGGGGGGTTGTCCGTCCCGGGATACGCAGGTGCGGGAACATGTATAAAAGTTAAAACGCGATTCTAACACCAGCAGCACGATCATTCGCACTCGAACGTCGCACCAGTGAGGAGAGTCCTGAATTTCGCTTCGCAACTTTGGAGAGCTTCTCGCTGGAAAACTGGAAAATTGAAAACACAACCGACGAACCGACACCGGATTGTTGTGTGTGAATTGTGACTTGTGCTTGTGTGTGCACGCATTCCCTCGTTGCATTCCGCGATTGGTGTGAAAGTGAAACAGCGACAAGCGGAGAAGCAAACCCTGGTGAAAATGTAAGTGACCCTCACCCCCAGCGTGATTGTTGATTGCACTGTCCGACTTCTGAGTCAACAGCTGTTGTCACGAGGCGCACAGCGTCAGCACACGGCAATTTGCTGCTGAGGCTGTGTAAGCGTTGCGAGAAATGTGCAAATGTATGCTTCGGGCAGCACAAGGGTTGTGTCGAGCATGCATGTCTATTATGTCATCCGGCACGCGGCGAGCAAAGAGAACGAACATTTCTGCCCCAAGATGCTTACCGTGCGCAAATTGGGTTGGCAAACGAAAAAGGCCGGTATAGCGTATGGTGTGGGTTTCTTGAGGCCGCATCGAAAACATGAATGTAGACAAATAATTGTCACGAAAAGGTCAAGTTAGTGTACACAGGATCCAAGGCGTAGCGGAACAATTTGAAGCGTACTGTGAAGGTATTTATTTACACGCATCGAAATGTGTTATTTATTGGAAAAACATTACAATTTACTATTGTCGGATCCGGTTTTGTTATTTATGAAGTAACATATACGGAATTTAGTGAATTTGAGGAGTTTGTGGTTAAAGCCTAGTCTCTGCTAGTGCCGTGTGTCAACTTAAAGTAATTATGAGAGAATGAGAATGAATTACAGTTTTAAAAGTGAATAAACTCTAGCGGATTTGCACTGGAGATGCTGCGAGAAGCTACGGTGTGAAGTTAACTTATTCATTGAATAAATTATTAGTCCGGTTGTAAAGGCAATCATCTCATCGTCTCACGCCAACAATCCTGATATATTGTAAGCATCCGCCAGCTCCGGTTCGCCGATTTCATCTTTAAGATTGGCTACTAGAAAAAAAAAAAATTCAACCGCTTGACTAATCGTCCACTGGAAAGTGTTCCGCAGGGCTCCCGCTGTGTCGGATCCAAAAGACGACTGACGGCGTTCGTTGCTAGTTTTGCAACAGCGAATAAAACCCGTTTAAGGCGACCCTTGGAACCGAAGGAAAACTTGCAAGGTGCATCGATTAAGGTCTAATTTATCGAACACCCTTTCAACGGGTGGTATGATGACGTGGAAGCGGTTATCGCTAATTGCTCCCTCGAATAGCCACCGCCGGATAACTCGTCTTTGTGCGAGGCATGCATGTAATTAGCACCTTCTGTTGTGCGGCTGATTGGAAAATACAAACACCAGAAAAGGGAACAACTAGATGCTGATGCTTCTTATTCGCTTCCAGCTTCCAGATGATCATTAGCGCTTTAAAATACCGAGGCTTACCCTTTTTCGCATAGTTTTCCAAGCGTTTGCGAACTAATCCGGCGTAGAGTTTTGAACGCACACTTTCCCGCTGAATCCCAGATCGATTGTTTTCTTCCCACAGATTGTATCCCACGATCGGAGACATCGCCTAACCGGACCGTGAGCCCCGTGTACTTCCAGCTTCCGCCTGCGCAATCATGAAGATGTTTTCCGCAAACCTTGCCCTGCTCGTCGTCGTCGTTGGCTGCAGCGTGTACGGCTCCGCGAACGGAACCGTGGTAGAGTCGTGCGGTGGTATGTTTGGTGCCTACATTTAGGCGCCCGTTCGTCGCTTATCCGACCGACGAAGTCTTTCGTTCGCGTGCTGAAACGTACAAGCTGCTTTGCTGATTTTAATTCCCCTCTTTTTCCTACCATTTCGCAGCCACACGCTCACTGGTGCCGATCGAGGAAAACACGGTCGATATTAGCAACTGTGAGGTTGGCCCGTGCAAATTGAAACGTCGCACCACTGTTAGCATCAACCAGAAGTTTACGCCGAGTACGTATTGCGGTCGCTAGTTCAGTTTCGCGGGATGGTGATGGAATTTATTGAGCTCCCCTTTTTCACCCACAGCGGAAGACATCAAGAACCTCGATACGACCGTGTTCGCGAAGATCGTTGGCCTGCCGCTGCCGTTCATCGGTGTCGACGGTACGAGCGCCTGCCCGTTCCTGTTCGCGGAAGACGGCGAAACCAAGCTCGGCTGCCCGCTGAAGGCCGGCGTGCCGGTGACGTACAGGCGTAGCTTTGACGTGCTGGAAATTTATCCCAAGATCCCAAGCTTGACCGTTCACTGGGAGCTGCAGACGAAGAGTGGCAAAACGATCACCTGCTTCGAGGTGCCGGCCAAGATTGTGTAGAGATGAACGATAGACGACGGTGCGATAGCATCAAACTTGTTGCCGATGTGATGTGCTAGCCAGGGTTTTAGTTTTATTAATACCTCTGCGACGAGGGTGCACTGGGAAACAATTGTAAGTTCTTTTACAACAAATAATCTGCCTTACATTTTTTAACCAAAGATGATGACAATTTCGATTGATGGATCTCCCCTAGGTACGAATGGGTTGTATAATCAGTGAAAACAATTAACAATTAACAAATAAATTAATTGAATGAACATGTAAAACATGCGGATTCAGATGATTTAGAACAGTACTACTTTTACCGCTACAGCAGTCATTTTGTGTCGTCCAAAATGTTGATGTATTTTTCTCGCTCATTTGTCGACATTTCGCTACTGAAAAGTTAGTTTTATCTGAAAAAAGCTTTGAATTCATAACTTTGCTCCGGAACAGTGAGTATTTAAAAAAAGTCCAAACAACTTTTTTGTGTCAAACATGATGTACAGCATGTAAAGCATGATGTAACACCATGTTGGAACAGCTACTATAGACGAACTCTTCAGGGGCAACCAACACAGTGCTCTTAATCATTATTGTTAAATCAACAACAGAACAGCTTGTAGCATAGCACGAATAGAACTAACTGTTTCGTGCCGGTCACCATTGACGTACAATAAATCTATAATTGCCATCTATAAAATGTCTACATAAGCTTGCTACCATCAACCCCATTGGCATTCTATCCTACGAAGCACAGAGAGTACCATCATGTGGTTCGCATCTTCAAACGCAAGTGAGCTGTGCAATCCGTGCTTATTAGTCTTGTTTATACTAACTACCGTTCTGACCGTGTGTTGCCACGCGAAGCGGATGGATGTTATGTACGAGCGGTTTGAGCAAATCAGCGGAGTCGAAATACTGGACACGGCCAACATGCGCATTACGAAGTTTAACCGAACGACACCCGTGTTCGACGGGACTATGGAATTGCGCCAGGAGCTGGATGACAATTATTCCGTAAGATACATCTTAACGGACCTTGCGCCAAAGCGAAGATAATTATAAGCATTGTTAAACCAAATAACGAAAATGAACTGCTTTTGTACGTTTGTTCCAGTTTACCGTCCGCATGTCCTACAGCCCGATGGGAAACAACCAGTTCATTGTGTCGCCCTTCAAACTACCTCGGCAGACAGTTTGCCAGTTCCTAAACACGACCTACCGCGACTATCGGGAGCTTTATAGAAATACAACAAATTTCCCCGATGTGGGTACGTGTCCGGTGCCGGCTAAACAGTTCTACGTCCGGAACAAGGTGCTCAATTCCAAGTACATCAACGATTACTTCACCCCCGGCCTGTGGAAAATTGAGTTGCTCTTTTACGGCCATCAAATCGACGAGCCAGTCATTATTTTGGAGTCGTATATCAGAGTATCTAACAGCGATGAAACTTAGCTCATGTTTAAGCAAAATTATATTCTATCACCGGTAAATTTGATTAAATAAACACGTAAACATGCGGATTCAGATAACTTAGAGCAATACTACTTTTACCGCTACAGCAGTCATATTGTGTCGTCCAAAATTTTGATGTATATTTCTCGCTCATTTGTCGACATGTCAACCGTTTTCGCTACTGAAAAGTTAATTTTATCTGAAAAACGCTATTTATTCATAACTTTGCTCGGGAAAAGCGAGTGTTTAAAAAAAAGTCCCTACAACTTTTTTGTGTAAAACATGATGTAAGGCATATAAAGCATGATGTAACACCATGTTGGAACAGCTACTATAGACGAACTCTTCAGGTGCAACCAACACAGTGCTCTTAATCTTTATAGTTAAATCAACAACAGAACAGCTTGTAGCATCTAAACATGCTTACGAATAGAACTAACTGTATCGTGCCGGTCACCATTGACGTACAATAAATCTAAAATCGCCATCTATAAAATGTCTACATAAGCTTGCTACCATCAACCCCATTGGCATTTTATCCTACGAAGCACAAGGAGTACCATAATGTGGCTCTCATCTTCAAACGCAAGTGAGCTGTGCAATCCGTGCTTATTAGTCTTGTTTACACTAACTACCGTTCTGACCGTGTGTTGTCACACGAAGCTGGTGGATGTTATGTACGAACGGTTTGAGCAAATCAGCGGAACCGAAATACTGGACACGGCCAACATGCGCATTAGAAAATTCAATCGAACGACGACCGTGTTCGACGGGACTATGGAATTGCGCCAGGAGCTGGATGACAAATATTCCGTAAGATACATCGTAACGGACCTCGCGCCAAAGTGAAGACAATTATAAGCCTTAAAAATGAACTGCTTGTGTACGTTTGTTCCAGTTTACCGTCCGCATGTCGTACAGCCCGATGGGAAACAACCAGTTCATTGTGTCGCCCTTCAAACTACCTCGGCAGACATTTTGCCAGTTCTTAAACACGACCTACCGCGACTATCGGGAGTTCTATAGAAATGTAACCAATTTTCCCGATGTGGGTACGTGTCCGGTGCCGGCTCAACAGTTCTACGTCCGGAACAAGGTGCTCAATTCCAGATATGTCAACAATTACTTCACCCCTGGCCTGTGGAAAATTGAGTTGCTCTTTTACGGACACCAAAGCGACAAGCCAGTCATTATTTTGGAGTCGTATATCAGAGTATCTCACAGCGATGAAACTTAGCTCATGTTTAAGCAAAGTGATATCCTACCACCGTTTTAATCAAATAAATAAAAAAACAAGCTCTTATGCTTATCCTAATAATGCAAGCTCCTATGCAAGTGGGGTTCCATGTAACTCGTATCCGAAATAGCTGTCGTTGAACGTACATAGCGGTGAAGCGCACTCGGAAATTCAGCTGGTCCACTACGGTGCTCAATGCAACATTTGATTTCCAATTCCAATTTTATATCTGTTTTGTTAAACATACAGCTTAAAATGTGATCGAAAGGGGCAAGCAAAGGAGATTTATGAAAATACTATGTATGATGATGCTTTGTGCAATGTTAATGAGATACACAATCATGTGCGCTATAATAATGCTAAATACAGAGAAAAGCCTTGCCTAACGTAATCTGTAAACTTGAAAAAAATTTAGTTGTGGTTTTTTGTGACCAAATGCAAACCCGTACTTGTGAATTTTCATTCAAAAGTGTGCGATGCAACCGAACAGACAACAATTAATTTTGCCTACTCAATTTTGCATTCTCACACGCTTCCGGCCAAGTACTTTATGTTCGCTCCAATTACGCTGGACGAAATATCCTGATAGGCACCGAGGCTGTTTGTACTGTGTACTAGAGATTTCAATTTGTTATCTTCTAATTACTCTTTTTAATTTTGTTTTCTGTTCAATGTTGTGCAAATGGAAATCCACGCACCACGCAACGGACCTCTGTTTCATACTTATTTAACGACTCACTCTACTCTAAAGTGCGTTCATTTTAAGCTGGAAAGCGTACAGAGCGGTTATAGGACAACATGCTTTCGGTAACGCTCGGTGCAGCTGCGGTTCTAGCGCTGTTCATCGTAGTGCCGGGCGACGGTCTACTGCGAGTGGTACTCGACTTTGACCGATGGGAAGTCTACAACGGTTCGGCCTTTTTCAACATGGAAAAGTTTCGGGTACGCAAGTACAACCGCACACTCTCGGTGATGAACGGTACCGGTGAGCTGCTGGTCGACTTGGACAACCGATATTCGGTAACTATGGGTGCCAAGTAAGCGTAAGATAAGGAAAGTAAGATGTTTCATCCTGACGATTCCCCCAGTACGGCGTACACTTCGCGCGCAGCGCCCAAGGCAACAACCAGTTCAACGCGTACCCGATGAAGCTGGCCTCGAAACCGTTCTGCGACTTCATCAACTCGTACTACCGTGATTACCAGCATCTGTTCCTTAATAACACCAACCTGCCGTTCGTGCCGCCGGAAGGGCTGTGCCCGTTCCCGAAGGGGGTATATTGGGCGAAAGATGCGAGCGTCGACTCGTCGGTCATTCCGGTGGTGGTACCGGAGGGCGTCTGGCGCGCCACTACCGACCTGACCGACATGCAAACAGGGGAGATTGTTGCCCGTGGCTCGATGTACGTCCGACTGAGCAAGGAACTCGCATAAAGAATATGCTTATGGAGGCGCCTGGTCATCAGGTGTTTTACTAGGAGCTAAATAAATGAATGATCAGATGATCGCAATGCAAAAAGTGATTGGTTGGTCTCGCTTAGCCATTCCTATTTTCTATTGATAAAGAACAAAAAAACACACCTTTGAGAGTGGATAGGTCTGTGCCTATGGATACGAACGCAGGCTTGTCGTAGGATTACACTGAGTTGTTTATGGAACGTTTCGAAACGTTCTCTTTTATAAATCCTTTGAGAATAATTAATCAGTGTATTCCTGGCTAGTTTTTAAGCCAACTGGTCTTATTCTATCTCAGCGACCAGCCAAGTTGCAACACCCGAATGGATCAGGTCAAAATATTATTTTTTCAAGCTTGCTTTACTTCGCAATATCGAATTTTTTTTTTAGCAGTTCTCGATAACAGTTTCTTAACATTTTAAAGAGATATTTCCATTGCATGAAACTCCCGCAACCAAGCAATTGCCGAGCAAATCTGATAATGATGTGATCGAGTGCGTAAATTGCATCTCTCACATAGTTATTTCAGTCTATTCTTCGCTTAACACGATGGAATGATTTCAGCTCGATCAAATGGGTTATACTCATGCAATTGTAGTATCTGATGCTATCAAATAAATCTTTTTTTTAAAACCCACGGTGTTTTGAACTCTAATTCAGAAAGGTCCATCCGAAACATCTCCAGAGGCGATGACATCACCTGTGTACTTCTGAATCATAATTCCCAGCGCAGGACTGTTGAAGGTGATCGACGACTCAGATCGTGGCTAGCTGATCAAAGACTCTTCTTTACGATCTTTTTCTTCGAGGATTTTATGAAGCACTGCGAACTCATTTGTTGTGAATCACCATTCAACCAATTAAAAACAACAATAAGTCGAATACATCATCTACACCTGATTGTACATTTTCTGTTAGATCTTATGTTACGAAAACGGAAAAATTTTGTTCCATATTGTTAAAAATTTGGATGATTGATAGCATGTGTTCCACAGTTGGGTTGTAATTTTGTTGTTGTCATTTTACATGTTAAAAATGTTCGCTGTGCATCCAAGTTCGGCTTAACTAGATTTTCTGAGTTGATCAAAAACGATCGCGAATGCCAGTGAGAAAGAAATGTCATGTTGTGATTCGTTATCATACACCATGGACCCTGGCTGCGATGGGTCATAGTTTTGTCGGTGGCTTGTGAAATATAAATATGGTGTACTGGGATGAGCTTCAAACAGTGTGTCACCGAAAGATGTGGTCCGTCGTTTTACCCACTACGATCGCCATTGCCTGCTTAGTTCTGCAGCCGAGCGATGGGCTGTTGAAGGTGATCGTGGATTTTGACCGCTTTGAGCACATCAATGGGTCCGAGGTCTTCGACGTGGAGAAGTTACGCGTACGCAAATACAATCGCAGCCTGTCGGTACTGAACGGTACCGGGAGCTTGCTGATCGATCTTAGTGACAAGTACGAGGTAATGAGTGTGAATAATTTTCGAGCAACACCTTCGATATAGCATGTAACCGCTCTCCTACAGTACGGCTTGAGCTTTGCCCGAAGCGCTCAGGGCAACAACCAGTACGATGCGTACCCGATGAAGCTGGCTTCGCGCCCCTTCTGCGAATTCATCAGCACGCACTACCGGGACTACCAGCATTTGTTTCTCAACTTCACCAACCTACCGTTCGTGTCGGACGAGGGACTCTGCCCGTTTCCAAAGGGTGACTACTGGGTGAAGGACGCCTTCCTCGACTCGTCAATTATTCCCGTGGTAGTTCCGGAGGGTTTTTGGCGTGCCACCACCGAGCTACGTGTCATCGAGACGGGAGAAATGATAGCCCGTGGGGCGTTTTATGTGAAGTTGACGAAAGAGTACATTTGAGTGAGAGCGAAGGACTTTGTAGAAACCGAATAAACCACACATACAGCTGACAAGGACGAATTTGCTTTGTTTGTTTCTTCCGGATTTAACATGTTTTTACAGCCGGTATAGCCATAAGAGGCGAGTGCGTATGCCGCCTAAAACACGACTCACGATGACGTGGGTTCTCACCTAGATCAGACCTCAGCCGGTGCGAGGATTGACTATCCACGTACATTAAAGGGGGGAAAAAATCTCGCAAGCTCTGAATGGGTAGACATGACCAAAGTGATCTTTAAGCTAAGAAGAAGACCTTTTCTGACACTGAATTAATAGAGTGTTGTCAGGCTCTAGATAACTTCACACTGTTATTGGCAGCGGTTTAGTGGGTCAAACATGTTTCCCAATCCATGTATCCTTTTAATTTGAGTGTTACTTCAATTCATTTCAAGAATCACCCGATAAACCCTACGGAAAACTCAAAACTCGCCTGATTGTACTACAACATGCAACGATGGAATAAATTTATTGTAAGCCATGTAACCGAAACACCGTCAATTGATCCCCTTTATGCTTTCAGCTTGACCGTGTTCACCATCAGGATACCCGAGCACACGACTGCACCCTTCATTAGCATCATCTCGACCTTCCACCGGCCCTCGGACATCATTTCCTTGTACGGCTCGGAGTCGAAAACGTACTCCTTGATCCAATACTCGGCCACCGGGAGCGGGCAGGTGTCGTAGTGCGGGAAGTTGCTCACCTTCTCTAGCTCCTCGTAGAAGTACGTCTTGTAGATCGTGCGCATGTATTCGCAGAGCGGCTTCTGCAGGTCGAACATCACCTCGAACTCACTGCCCTCGGCCAGATCGGCGCGGGCCATCAGTACCTTCACCGTGTAGCTGTCATCTAGCTCCTTGTGCTGGTGGACGTGGGCACCGATGCTGTACTTCATCTCTGATATCTTCTCATACGTGTAGTTGTACGTGAAGTATTCGCCATCTCCTTCCATCTTCTCCAGCTTGTCGATGTGCATGTCGTATTCCTACGGGAGAAGGGTTCAAACAGTTCCAATGTGTGATTTTGGGAAAATCTCTCAAGAACTACGCTTGCTTCCCAAGGTATAATCATCCGGAAATGGATAGGCACTGATAAGCAACTCGGATCGAATTGTCACTCACCTGCTCCGCTGCGGCTCCATGACCTAGCACAATGAAGGCGACGACTAGCAGGGTCCCTCTCCAAGGAACCGTGGTCATTATAGTAGACTTACCTACTTGAGCTGAATTACAATCCACCTTCGGGCCTCCGGCCTTATGTAGCACCAGATAGTGGATTGGAAAAGAAGATAAAACACCGGAAGCATGTCCACCGACTATCCGAAAACAACATCTCGTGCCCCGAAGCTTCATGAATCACGCGAGACAAAGGTTTGCACATGGAACCGATGTTTGTGCATGTGGACAAAATAAAAACACAGTGGCATATAAATACGCAACACAAAATTGCTCCCTAATCTCGATGGGAAACAATCGGGGCTCGTTGTAAGTCTCGTTCGAAAAACGGGTGTTTAGAGCGATTGTTATCAGCGATTCGAAATGGATCAAGCACGGCGGGGGGCAATAATACTGAGCCACTCGTTCCCGCGTATGGCAGTCCGGGTCAGTCGTTAAGTACCGTCCGCAAGCGTAGCAACGGAATCGCCGTGTTTTGTTATTATACGACAACAGTTGTAACGGAAGTTGTTTCAAACCGTATCCTTTCTCGTAATTCAAACCAGTAACATCGAATCCTTTGATACAAATGAAGCGGACAGTGTTGCTGGTGGTGCTGTGCGTCGTATTCCGGGCGGCTTCGGTCGATGGTGGAATTCTGCGCTGGTGGAACCGCAACTGGTGGCGATTCCAGTACCAGCCACCCGTCGCCAGCAGTCTCGTCTTTGAAGATTGCGGTAAGCGTGCTCTCGAACATACTCGATATTGCAAGGGACAGAGTCCATGGTGGTGTTTGGGAATGGCATCAAACCGGGCGGGTTTTCCCAGCAGCTAAAAGCGTACAGAGCGCGGAAAGAGAAGTGTTATCGTTGAAAATTGATTGAACGTCGAGGTATCGTGGTTCAATGCATCATTGGAAAGTCCAATTTCGATTAATAATTCCTTTACGCGAAGTGACGTTCACCTGAATAACGTGAATGCGATCTGTGTAAGAACATTTGAACTGTGTCAGATATATTTTAAACTGTCTGAGAGGAAGTTTTGAAGTGCATTAAGAGGTGAATAAAGTTATTAAAAATAAGCCTAGGCATCTTAAATCCTCAATGTTTTCATTTGTTTATTTGACAACCAGTTTCTACGATTCAGTCGTAAAATATATCTCATACATCCATTTTGCGCCTCAGCTAATCACTGCGTCCTATTTTACCGCCGGGAGAGGCATGCAATATCATTCTTCTTGAACTTGTATCTTTATACGATGTGATACCTGCGTCAGTTCCTGGACACCTAGCCCCTTGCTGTTTGATTGATGACTTGTTTGCTGTTAAGTGATTTGGGTTGTGGGCGATGTGATATACAAAGTACACATCTGCATGACGGTGCAAAAGACGATTAACGCGTATTGTGTCTGTATACGACATAGAGTGCAGTTATTCAGTCTAGGTCTAGGTCTAGAAAAGAATCGAATCATTACGATAGCATCTCCCCCGATTTCGTAC
The DNA here is from genome assembly GCA_914969975.1 of Anopheles atroparvus. Taxonomy (NCBI): domain Eukaryota; kingdom Metazoa; phylum Arthropoda; class Insecta; order Diptera; family Culicidae; genus Anopheles; species Anopheles atroparvus. The sequence goes on along the minus strand of CAJZCY010000001.1, from coordinate 45,017,411 downwards.
TTGAGAAGAAATGTTCTAATTTAAATCGTCTTCCAAAGGAACCCAGTACGACGTCCTTTCGATAAACTTGTCCAGCTGCTTGACCGCACCTTGTTCAATGAAACGAGGGGCATACGTTGCAGTGAATGCAGAATTCAACCCTAACGGTAAGTAGGTCGCGCTAATACGCCAAGTGCTCCTAAAAAAGGTTTCGATAAGACAAAGCAACCTCTCATACGCGATCGACCGGCGAAACTGTCCAGAAGGTCACGTCGATGTCTAACTCCAAAGGTTGGTTGTCTGAAGTGGCGTTGAGGCAGCTGTAAAGCAGAATAGAAATGGAACGGTCCTCCACGACTGTGTTAAATGATAAGCTAAATATTGACAGTACCGTGGTTTGATACTTTACTTTTTTTATTATGCTACACCACCGCCACCACCGCCAGGTCCCACCACGGATAGTGTTCTCAAGCACGATGTCCACTTTAACCTGAACGGCGTCAAGACGCAGGCCTCCATCTCCCCGACCACCTGCGAAGGAAGCGTCTGTCCGCGCCAAGGTGCGCACGGGCTGCTCTTCTCGGCCAACATTTACGTCAATCCGAGTCTCCCGCCGGTAAGCTTTTGTGATTGCGGGGCGTCCTGACATTACCGAGCCTATAGCGCTTCTACCCTTCGCCCACAGATTAACGGAAAGCTCCGATGGGAGCTGAGGAACACTAGTGGTGACATTCTGCTCTGTTATCAAGTGCCGGTGCGTATCGTTTAACTGCGCGATTACAAGACTGCGGTTCCGTTACTGCCATACAGCTGTCACAAGAATTCGAGCAGTTCAAAATTAAACATCTATTTACGGTTATTGTTCGTTTCTTTGAGAATTATTTTTCAATTGATTAAAAAAAAAATTTAAATGCTACTGGCTTTTAGATGCTGCCCGTGTCTATCTTTTAACGAGATTATTAGAAAAGCATAAAAGTTTTATTTGTTGGAACGAGCGGAAAACAGGTTTAGAAAACAGCCATTTAGCTTAATACTTGACTACTAACTCAACTATCTGTCTTAATAAATGCGAAATATTTTTCATCGTCAACCGGGCAACACGTAGACTAGAAAAATTCCGAGTCAGTTTATACAGTTGCAGAAAAACGGCGGGTGCGTATATAAATGAAATGAAATCTATGAAATGAAATGAAATGAAAACTTGCTTGCTTTTACTAATGAAAAATTTGCTTTAATTTAACCACCTTCTTGTGTTGTGGAATTCATACAACACAAAATGTAGAACACACTAAAAGCTAGTATGAAACCTTATGAAACGTGAAAACAGAAAAAAGGACGCATTTCGGGAGTTCCATTGGTTATTGGCTAGGTGGTTATGGCGTATGCAGGTCTATAACAATCAAAGTATTTTAAATTTACGAATGATTATAATGAATCATGAACGGTAATGTAATGTCTACGAAATATACATTAAACTATCAAAGTTCAGAGACACTAAAATTACAAATATCTAGCTATTAGACGGGCCAACCAAAGGATTATGTAATCCACACCTATTGATTCCCCTCAAGATTACTAACGAGCTCGAACTCATCTGTGGGTAAAACATTATCAACTATAAGTTCAACGGCTGCTGCCTGCAGGTGGCCAATTGAGCAAACTGGATTCTCAATTTCTCTTCCTCTTATCACCAATCAAACTTGAAAAGGAACAGCTGTATCCTCTTCAGCTCACTCGAATCACCCACGCCGACTAATATATAAGAAGCTCGCACCGTGAAGTTTCCGTAGTTCAACTGTTGCATCGAAAATGAAACTACTCGTAGGTTTGTTCGTCGTGTGTCTTCCCGCGCTGGCGCTGGCTGATGTGGTCCAGGTGCAAGAGTGTAAGCAGCCAGATGCGCCGTTTCTTGATGTCGACCTTGGAGTACTTATCTACCTTTCAACCCCGCAGGCACCGCCGGTTCGCTGCCGTCCTCGGTAGATGTTGCCGGCTGTAAGGCGACCCCGTGCGATCTCCCGAAGGGCCAGGATGCCAGCGTGCTGGTGCACTTCACCGCCGGCCAGCAGCTGACCTCCCTGAGGCCACTGGTTCACGCCAGCCTGGCGGCAGGGGTGACGGTGCCGTTCGTGCTGCCACCGGATCGGCAGGACGCCTGTGACTGGCTCGTCGGCGCTCAGTGTCCGTTGTCGCCCGATGAGGACGTCACGTACGAGCTGCGGCTGCCGGTGTTGGCCAGCTACCCCGCGCTCAGTCTCACAGTGGAGCTGCAGCTGCTGGACCAGAACGGTGCGGTCGTGACGTGCTTCCGGGTGCCAGCGAAAGTGGTCTAGGCTAGGGGCGGACATGTCAGACCTTTCGGAATAAAGTCACAACAAACAGGCAAACAACAAAGCTACGCGATGGTACACAGAGGTTCATTTATTTTACACGGTCGCAGGAACGACGCGCGCATCGACGACGAAGCAGGCCACGGACTGGTTGTCCTGGTCCACGATGTCGATCTCGATGCTCAGGCTGACCAGCGGGTAGATTGGCAGCACCGGGATCGTCAGCCGGTAGGTGACGTCCTCGTTCGCGCTCAGCGGGCAGCTGGAACCCTCGAGCCAGTTGCACGTCTCGGCAAACTCGGCAGGCAGTGGGTAGGGTGCGGTGATGCCCAAGGCCGTCGCCGTCGGAACCGTGGTCATGCTCTGGATGGCGCGGTCTGCGTTGGAGAGAAAGAAATCGAACGAAATGTGGCATCAACTGCCGCCGGGAAGAAAGAGGCCTCTGCTCTGCTTCGCTCACTTACCGGTCGTGAAGTCGATGTACGCAATGACGTCCCGGCCACGGACCAGATCGCACGGTGCAGCCGTGCAGCCCTCGATCGTGGCGGACGCCTGAGGACGACCTCCGGAGCACGGACGGCCCACATTACCGTACACCACGGCTGGCACGAGGGCGATCAGAATCAGGGTACGAATCATGATGATTGCGCGTGTTGCAAAAAAACGGTAGGGATGCCTCGAAAGATCTCTGCTCACTGCACCGGTGCTGCCGCGTTTGACAAACCTTTCATCCTCGGGATACCACCTTTTATAGGGCACTAATGACTTCGGCTTGACTTTCGGCCCCGTATCTGGCCAAATATTATGTAAATGGTGCAATTTCGGGCGACATATGTGCTAGGTATCGGGAACCGATAGGTGCCTCTGCCGTAGGATTTTTTTTTCGCTCTTCCCTCTCACGCCCTCCACTTGTGGATTCCGTGTTAGCTGGTTCACTCCGCGATAAGCTCGAGATTATCAGCCGAACAGGTGGCCACTTGAGACCGACGAGTTGCAAAATTCGCCGTGCCACGCCGTTTTCTTTCTTGCTCCTTTTTTTTACACGTTTGATGAACCTCCGCGGTTTCTCAAGATTTTCGACCCCTTCAGTGCTCGGTCTGACGAATCTGGCTATCTGGTTTGGAAGAACAATGGGCGATAACCGTGCTAACTTCGTTAACCGTGCCAACACGGTACTAACGATATGGTCAAGTGGCTTCCGTTGGAACGTTTTTGTGAAGTGGGGAGGATACGTTGTATTGCACGAAGGAATCTGCAATGTAGTCCTCAAAATTAATGGTTGATTTATTTTAAAATTTCTCTTGACGACCTAGCCATGTGAATCTCCTACTATTTGACTGATGGTGTAAAGAAGAGCAAGCCATAAAGAAGCAAGAAAAATCGGTTGCATGATTGAACTACTCACAGCAGAAAACCTGGTGAATAACCATTTTCAACCAACGTCATTCAACGAATATTTTTTAAAGTATGAGACATTCAGCATATCCATGAAAGACCTTTATTTTAAATTAAAAAACAAACACACCGTTAAAAAGCAGAACGCATGTTTTAAAGTGAGAACTACACACAAACTACGTATAATCATTGGTAACGAGATTTGCATAAAATTTGAAAGCAAAAATATTTAAATTTGAGACCGTACTTATGTTTTAGATGATGCTGAGGTGATAAAAATGTCCTTTTTTAATAAAATCTTTCTTAACAAGGAATTTATTCCAAAAAAATGCTAAAGAAATGTGTTGCTTGGGCTTAATCATTTTTTTTTTTCGAAGAAAATCTAAAAGGGTAGTAGACCTTTATTTCGTTGATGTCAAGGAATGATGTGAAATATAAAATCTATGTGAAGATACACACACACTTTCTGGGCGAATTATCACATCACACACATTATCTTCTGATTCCGCTACCGACGTATAGATGGCTCTGTCTATTGACACATATTTGATAAATAGAAATAACCCTTCACATTCTACGCAGGATACAAAAGGCGTTGATAAACTAATTTAAACATTGACAAATGTATTACTACTATTCATCATCATACCTCACAGTTTAAAAAAGAGGGAATGACGGTTTGTCTTACAGATTTATACTTTTTTTATGTATTTAAATAAACATTGCCTAACATGCTATGCGTTCGTCCGTTAGGTTGTGCAACCCTTTCCTGGTCCAAATTATTCATTCCATAAACTGAGCCCTTTCCTGGTCCAAATTATTCATTCCATAAACTCAGTGTTATCATTTGCGTTTTTTTCTTTTTCCAGGTGTGTTTGCTTACGTTAGAATTTATTTAACAGTACTACATATCACGGTTTACTTAGACAGCTACTACTCGTGCGTCAATAGCGAAGCACGCAAAGTTGCGGTTCTGCTCATCCACAACGCCAACCTGAATGACGAGCGAGACCAGTGGGTAGATCGGCAGGACCGGCATCTCGAGGGTACTGGTGATATCCTCTCCCTGGCTGATTGGGCAAGACGATCCGGTCAGCCAGTCGCAAGCGTTGGCACGATCCGGGGGCAGCTCGTAGGGGGCCGTAATGCCGAGGGCAGTCGCGACCACGGTGTAGCGCAGAGACTGAGCAGCGAACGCTATTGGGAACAACGACAAACAGAAAGCGGTCAATTGATCATCTGCATCCGTTTTTTAATGCAATCTCGTTCGTTGTGTCTAACTTACGGGCTTGGAATTCTAGCTCCATCGAAACATCACTTCCACGCAGCAGCTCGCAAGGCATTTGGGTGCAGCCGGAGATCGCCACACGAGCCGGATGCGGGGCTCCGTTGGCGCAGGGGCGTGTTTCCAGAGCCTCGGTGAGGCTACCGAAGGCCAGGACGGCCACGAACAGAGCAGCGAAACGGTACATTTTCGAGAGAGATTTGCCTTACGCTGACGAGGGCTGGCGAGTGCGCTGATGCTGCGTTCCTTTCTGGCTCGGTTCAACTCGATGCCACGATGTACTTGACTGTCCTGGTGATCGAGTACGCATGTTTTTATACTACCGAACGGTGCAAATCACCTTGGCCGCGGAAACTAATCTTATCCGAGCGAAGTGCAGGTGTTCGGGACACCTGCAAGACGTTGAGGTCCAGTTATCGTGCCAAGGAGATCGCCCATGCTTCACCCAAACGACGGTACGTTACTTCTCGTATTATCGGAACACCTGACCCATCTACTGATCTGCCCGACTAAGCAGCTGGCTGCACAATCGAATCGATAAGCTACAATGACGGCATTCACGTTTTTCATTCGAAGGCTGGGGAGTAACACATGTAAAAATACATGCAATTTATCAATTCGTCAGGCGAGCACTGTTACGTTACTACGGACGTTTGGCTTATCGAAGGTCCAACCGGTGGTTGAGTAATTCATTCACGAATAAGCTGTTCCGTCTTTATCGCAACTTATTCCAAAGTATCAACGCCTTTTTCAGGGATCGTGCGGACGTTTAACCGAGTATATTCAAAGGCGCAATTCAGTACAGCTGTATTCGATTTAGTACATTGATAGCATTAAAAAACATAGTAGGGACACATGTATCATTAGGTGAGTTAAAAAAGTGTTGAACAGTCAAATTAATTATCCTGTCTCTTTTGACAGATCCGCTCAATTCAGGTAGTTTAAAAAAATTCACATGATGAGTTCTAGTTCTATGCAGTTCTTAGTTTTATAATCCTTTTTTAATTCACAGTATGTGGCTTTTCCTCCTCCTAAAACAATTTAAGATATCATTGAAAGTAATGAAAGCATAAAAAGAGGGAAAGATTAATTATATGAACATCTACCAGCAGAATTTTCACGTTTAACAGAAGCTCCTAAAATATTTAACGTATTTAGCTAAGCTTATTTGGCTGACAAACTGGGAATTTGGCTGGGAATTTTTTTAAAGTTACATATTTTAATTATTTTGCAACGACAAAAAAGGTATAAAAAGGCCGGGATAGCCATGATCCAGAAAGGATACGATCCGGGCTTGGTTTAGTCCTTAAGTGCATAATTTGCGTATCATTTAATACATTCTGCTTTATTCAAATCATGTTAAAACAATCAGGCCATTTACAGAATGGTAACCGTTGCTGCAAAGCAGACCGCTACCTGACCTCCATCGCCAGTAATCTCAAACTCCATCGTCACGGTAACGCCAGTCAGCGGTGCCTCGACCGGTGCGTTACCGGAAAGCGTAACGCTCTGTCCTGCCGTCAGCGGACACGAGGTGTCAATGTTGTTGCATCCGTTGCGCAGATGATCCGGAACCTCGTACGGTAGGAACAGCCCAAGCAGCGAGGCACGCACATCCACCGTCAGCGAGTTGGTGGGGAAGCTGGGAGCGAAGCGAACGCTGAAGTTGAAATCCGACTGGTTAGGTACCGGGCATGGCAGATTGGTGCACCCGGGGATGACAACTTCCTGCGGTGCGGGCCGATTGTTGGAGCCTTTACGGGCAGGAGACAGGAGAAACCTTCCGCGGTCAGTGGGAAACACGCTGTGCAACGATTCATTTCAACAACTTACACTGAAGGACCTGCAGGCCCTGGGCAACGGCCGAAAACACGAGGACGAGTGCAACGGTTTGCCTCAACATCTTAGTAACCTTGGTGGGTGGTGCTATGCTTGCAACCTTCAACAGTCTACTGACGCGCTCTGGGGTGCGGGTGCAGATGATAAAGTGCCGTATTTTACAGGATTAATCCCCGAGCTCGATAAGATAAGCTACTGCTCAAGTGATGATCGAAGCATAAACAAACACATTTCGATACTTTTTTTTTTTTGGCAGAACAGTCCACCGTTTATTACGCTTGTTGCGAACAGGTCCGATACGTGGCCAGATTATACCGCCACAATCTGGGCGGACGAGAGGAAGCAAAACAGCGGCTCACCGTTGTCGTCACTCAGCTGCAGCTGTAGGTCCACGGTGATGCCGGCAAACGGAGCCGCGGCCGGCGTACTCAGATGGTAGTTGATGAACTCGCCCTGCGTCACCGGGCAGCTCCCGGCTTCGAAGAAGTTGCAAGCGTTCTGCTGGGCCACGGGAAGCTCGTACGGTACGCGGAAGTCCCCGAGGAAGATGTTGAGACTCGCGGCCACCGTGTTGGTGGCACGGGGCGAAATGAAGTCACAGTCCATGTCGACCATGCCGCCGATCGGGATGACGCACGGTTCCACCGTGCATCCGATCACGCGCACATCCTGTGGTATCGGGGCACCATTGGAGCCTGTTTTGTTTGGATATAGTTGAAAATAGTGTGTAACACCCGTACGCCCGGAAGAAACTCTGCTGTCAGTCACTTACATGGCCTTACCGCCAATCCGAACGCGAGCGCCGGCAGACAAGCAACGAGAAGAAGGTACTTCATTCTAGGCTGAGTGTGGGAAATCGATGATAGTTTCTACTACGGCCTCCGGTAGCACTTGGTGTGAAATGTACACTGTACCAGGTGGGTGCTTTTGGTGAGGTTTTTTATTATTACCCAATGCCACTTCCCCCCGGGAATAGAGTTTATCTTATCGCGCGAATATATTCGAACGTCAGAATTTTTAATCAATCTCGTAATCATCAAAGAAGTTTCAGATAGGAGGTCCCGCGAATCCGACGTCTGTAAAGCCGCCCAAATAAACCAGGTGGAAATCGGGTTGATATCTGCAAAGATAAGCTTCCTGATTATGAATGAAATACCCCTGTACAACACCTGCAGCTTCATATCAATAAAGTGGTGTGTCATTCTATATTTTGGCGTTTCATGGACTTGTATAATATTTACCTTCTATTGAAGGACCTGCCTTTGCTTTATCATCCTTTTTCCTTGACTAAATAAAACATCATAACATGTCCCTAATAACATAACATGTTCTCATATTATACCAGTATGCTATCCAGCTGTATCAAGCGGTATCCAGGTTATGAACTACACCAGCTATGTCATTCGTTAAGTATTGAAATCGAACCATGACCTTCTCATGACGCCATGCTGTGAGCAGTTGAGAAGCTTTGGATTGATTTTTCTCTTCCAAAAACGAACATTTCAAAGCTTTATCCAATAAGAAAATCTAGCCAAACATACACAATTGAAGTATTTTTAATTCACTAAATTATATTTTAATCTCATTTCGTCATTTGTTTCTCGACTCTGTCGAGGAGCGTTCCATGCCCATTATGCAGCAATGATGGTGGCCGAGGAGCGGTAGCAAACCAAGGGCTGTCCGTTGTCGTCGCTAAGCTGCACCTGCAGGTCCAGGGTGATGCCGGCGAACGGGGCCGAAGCTGGTGTGCTCAGGTGGTAGTTGATGAACTCACCCTGCGCCACCGGGCAGCTGCCAGCTTCCAGGAAGTTGCACGCGTTCTGCTGCACCGCCGGAAGGTCGTACGGTACACGGAAGTCCCCGAGGAAGATATCTAGGCTGGCGCGCATACCGTTAGTAGCACGGGGCGCAATAAAGTCCAGGTCCATGTCGACCATGCCACCGATCTGCACAACGCACGGTTCCGCCGAGCAGCCCAAGACGCGAACCTCCAGTGGCACAGGGGCTCCGTTGGGGCCTGTGGATGGCAAGCCAGTGAATAAGACCCGGCACAGATGTTAAAAAAAACCCTCTCCCAGTTCATTGTTTTGCAGCACAACTTACATGGTCTCACAGGAGTTCCATAGACTAATGCCGGTAAGAAGAGAGCAATCAGCATCGACTTGATCATTTTGGAGATCGGTGGATTTGTGGTGTGTGTACTTTCACTTCAGAAATCAAAATACGTCTGAGCTATAAGCTACTTACCAAAATATATACCAGGCGTTTTTGGCGATAACGAATTACCTGGGCAGGGCTTCTCAACCTACGAGTTATGTAATTCGCAGGAAAGGTTAAAAAAGGGAATAAATGCTTTGAACGAAAATTTACTATTTTCGTTTAATTGCAAATTAATGTCGAAAGTATACCCAGAAAACATAAAACCCTTTCAGACAGCCAATTTATTTTGAAGTTGCCGCAGGTTGAGAAGACCTGCATTCAAGCATGCGACATCTTATCGAAATCGCTATCTCATCTTATCGTTCTTAGTTATTTTTCTATTTCAGCACACTAACCTCGGCAACAAGAATCGAACGTGACCTGTGTGATGCAGTTCAGGTTGTCCATGATTTAACAATGGTTGCTAATCGTAGCTCTGTTATGCGCTCTTGAGGCATGCCTGTAGCTTAATCGTCGGTCATATTGCGATATCTTGCGTAACACCTATGAGCTAGTCCCCTACCCTTTTGTTTCGATTTGTTTGTTTGTTTGTATCACCAATGGTGCGAGTGCGTCAACGGCATCATAAAATTGCAGCCCGTTAAATTGATTTTGTCCCAATGCAATTTGTTTTATCTAATTCCCGAAGGTCAGGTCCGGGATAGCCGAGCACGTACGTCTGCTCGCACATGACCCACGATGGCGTGGGTTCGAATCCAGACCGGACCTCCCTCGGTACGAAGCATTGACTATGCATGTACATTAAAATTGGAATAGTCTCGATTTATGGTGGTTAGCATAACATCAGTCCAATGCTAATTCCAATTTTTAATTTGTAATGTATTAACTTGTAAGGAAAAGCATAAACAATGTTGCAGGCGCAAGAAAAGTTTACATGGAATTAATAAACTACGGATATTCAGAGCAACGGATATTTTGAGTCAATATTTCGAATGAACAAAAAAGGATGGCACTACCGGCAAACTCGTAAGTCTTAAACAACTTTCACTTTTGGAAATATGTTTTCCAAGGCAACTAGCATCTCATAAACATCATTGTAACCGACACCATGTACTACAGTATCCGATCTATGGAGAACTATCCCGATCGGTGTATAGGCATCGTAGGTGTGTGTGTTTTTATTTTTCTTCTCAATTTAAACTCAACTTTGATTCGACAAACCCCAAAACAATATTTGAGCCCTTTCCTACGACCAGGTAGCAAAATGTGTAACCGGAGACGATAATGGTAATTACCGGGCCGTTCCGACGGCGTACCGAGGGCCCTGGCTGGGGCACAGTTTGCTCATCGGATTTAGCGTGTAATTGATACGATAAAATATTTGCTCAGCTAAACGGAGCAGCACGATTCGCCGTCGGCGTGACTTCCGCTCGACGTTTGTGGCTGGGCCCCGCGGGAAAATCCTTTGCTCGGGTACGACGAGCTTTGTCCGACGGGCGTGCCGTTGCGTGTTAGTCTGTACTGCTCAAGAAACCAGTTGCTGCTTACCGTTGAGATATGCTAATGAAACGATCCCACTAGGTTGTCTTCGTAGACTGTCCGCGTGCCGGGAGGAGCCATTCGCTAGGGTGCCTTAGTTGACGACCGTTTCCCGGAAGAGGTGGGAAAAGAACGGAACTCTGTGCGGCGGTACCGAACCGACCGACCGCAGTAAGACTTTTTCCATTAAAACGTACGGAATTATGTATGAATAAATAATGTGACATTATGACGGCTTGTGGCTGGACGTCGAGCAGATTGCAAAAGAGCCATGTTGCGAATCACATTCATTTGTGCTTTTATAGTGAAATGTCTTACAATACACAAACAACTGAATTTAAAATACAAATGCGATTTCCTACTGCTTTACACAGCAGACACGAAAATTAGCTCTTCAACATGCTTCGAGTATACTACTTTAACAGTACAAAATCCTGCATCTTGATGTAAGATACATCGTCACGTTAAGGATAAATGCTTAAATGTTAAGGATAAACTGCAGGATAAATATCCATCGGGAACAGGAATTTAAAGTTCATTTTATAATTAATTTTACTTTCAAAAAGCTTCATTAATTTTGTATATTTTTCACTTGTGGAATTAAGTGCGTACAAAACAATTTTAACTACATAATTAACTACATAGATTTTTCTTATCTTTCCAGTTCTAATCAGTTTCGATCTTCCTGAAAAGTGGTTTATCTTTGTTGCGTATTTTAAGCACTGATTTTTTTTCCGCAATCACGATCGCTGCAAGGGTCTTAGGCGAAGGTGTACAACCCTGACGAAGGATAACGTGGGATTTTTTGTTGTTCTTCCTTGCGATGCTGAGGACAATTCTGGATCGTTGCTGCAATCTGTCACGGTTTATGAATATGCATTGACTTCAAAAACTGCCTCGCTCAAGTAGTGATTTTCATTTTCGGACGGCAGTGGAAAAACACAGCAACACAGAAGCAAATTTTCAATATTTATGCAAAATGCTTCAAGAGCGATAAAATTAGCCCTGCATATCGGCGGCAGACAAGAAAGGGGTCGTTGCGTATGGACGAGCGCTCCGTATCACGCCCACGGTGTGAGCTGCGACACAATGATGGAAATGGAAATGCGTAAGTGGTGGAAAATCGAATTTGCTGCCGGGCGATTTGGTGAGCTGGTGAGAAAATGCTTCTTTCGACTAAATGGCCCAACGCATCGCATCGCAACCCTGAGCCGAGAGCGCCCGTGCTGAGGCCATGCAAATCTACTACCCCTCCCTATCCTTCTCTCGATACGTTCCGACGGGTAGCAGAACGCAGGATGCGCCTCTTGTGCCCCTTATACGTCCTGTAAAACCTACAATCTGTGCAAAAGGGAAACTCTGAACAAAATGATCCATGTTTTTCTCGACACTAAAGCATATTTGGTGTTTATTTGCCAACTCCGCTACCCAAACTCACGCGCGTTACCCTCTCTTCATCGCAACAACAACAGGACATGAAAAGAACGAGACAATAATCATTACGGTTTGACGGTGTATGTACAGATCGTTCTGACTTTCGTTCGAGTGTTCGTTTTTCGTTTCGTTCTATCTCACCTCTCGGGCCGTTGCCCGGGAGGCACCGGGACGGATCCTTAACTGCTATCTCAGGCCCTACCCTAATATGTACACAAGGCCTACGCGAACCTACGTTGCTAATCTGTTTGCCACTTATCCAAATGTCAACATTGAGATTTACCAGTGCGTCAACGATTAATGTTAAATAAACGAGTATTAAATACTGACAAAAACTAAAACAGCAGGGACTGGACGCGAACGGGCGTCTCGGCCACCTCGACGGCGCGGTTGCGGCTCAGAACGCCGGTGCACAGTCGCAGCAGAAGTTGACGGCCCGCTCCTCCCAGACCCACAGCTCGCGCAGCTCGCCGGGCAGCCCGTCCACCCCGATGCGCCGCAGCCGATCGCTCTGGACGCACTCGCCGGTGCGCCTCCGCAGGATCTTCACGGTGAACGATCGCGGCTGGCAGGAGTAGTGGCCGTACCAGCACTTTTGCCGCGTGCACTCGACCGTGCGCAGGAAACGCGGGAAGTACTCCGACCCAAGGTCGATCCACCGGATCTTGGCCTCGCACTCCCACGGCCGCGGGCTGCCGCCACCGATCGGTGAGCTGCTGCCGCCCTTGCGCGTTCGGCCCTTGCTGCCGAGCGAGCGCGTCTGGCGAGCGTCTGGCAGCAGCATCGCGCCGTCCGCCTCGTCCAGCGGTTCCAGCGTGTCCAGGATGTCGTTGAAGAGGTCACGCCGACTGCGGGCGGCTGCCGGGGCGGCCCCGTGCGGGATCGACTCCGAGACGTGCTTCACCTCCCAGGCCGGCTTGTGGCTCAGCTCCAGCGAGTACTTGTCGTCGACGTAGAACGGTGGAAATGGTTCCGCGTCCCGCTTGCCGGCCGGATTCGACTGCTCGCCAAGCGCGTCCTGCTTGCCGTCGGCCACCGGTGGCTCCTCGATGCTCATGTAGCGCGGGTTGAACGCCGGTCCTAGTATCTCCGTCAGCACCGGAGGTGGTAGCTGCTCGCAGTTGCCCTCGTCGCTGTACGCCCTCGGGAGGAAGCTGTAGCCGTCGTCCGGCTCGGAACTGCCACGCTTCAGCGCCCTGCAATCGCACCGCGGTAGAACCAACGTCAGCAGCAGCAACACGAAGGCGCACTGTACCGGTAGGAACATGATCCGGTTGCTTACTGGATTCACTCTCGTTCCGTTCCGTTCTCTTTCTTCCCCTCCTTATCCCTGCGTTGTCACGTCGTACACACTGTCAGCAAACACACATAACACGCACGCAGGGCCAGTCAAACGGCTTTCTTTTCCACACTTGTCCCACTGGTGGTTCTCTGGATCTTGCCCCTTTTTGGGCAACCCGGTTCTAGACACAGGCGTTCTCACAGGCGTGTTCCTCTTTGGCGTCTCTCCTTCCACGTTGGCGTTACTACTTTTCGCTAGTAAGCTGATCGGTTTTTTTCTTTTTTGTTATACGTTCTTTCGTTTTATTCGCTGCTTTCCTTTGTGTACGGCAGATCGTCCTTGCGCGCACGTTTCGATCTCCGTGATCTTGCTGGTGCCGAATTCTTTGGCAGACTGGCGACTCACTGGCATTGCCAACAAGGGGTAATGATCGTGTGCGTATGGTTTTATAGCACCACCGTCGTGTCATCCCGCTTACCCCCGCACCAGGGACCTCACACGGAAGGTGTGGAATTTTGTCCCGCTCGCCAGAATTAGCAAACTACCTGTCTGCACACATCCACGTACGGTGACGGTCGTTTGACGAACGTTGTGTGTGCGCTCGACAGATCGTCCCTACAACACCGTCCGTCTGCCTGCCTGCCCGCTTGCCTGCCTGCTTGCCTGTCCCGCTCGTGTGTGTGCCCGCGAAAAGTGTGGCCAAGCGTACTTTCGTCAACCTGTCCCGCTGCTACCGCTTCCACCGTTTCTCTTTGCGGCCACTACCTGTCCCCATGCTGTGGGATGCCTAAATGACCTAGCTAGCCTTACAGCTGCTGACGAGGGGCACGGGATGTATCGCAAAGGCCTACCTCCGCTGCGCCCTTTTGCACCAGTGTGTTTGCTTGAACCCCTTGAGGGGGAAGGGCATTCTTACAAAAAAAGGGAGGGCGGTGTTTGTTTACTTTGCAAACGACTTTGACGTTTCGCTTTTGAACGCGGCACTGTTAGTGCGCGGACACCGAACGGGTATGTCAGGTACGTACCGGGTTTCACTCCCGCAAGCAGTTGTCGACGTGGACTTGCTTCAGCCGTGGAAAAAAAAGCCAACGATCCCTTTCGAGTGCTTCCAGTGATACTCTGCGTTTGAGTTTGATAAGTGCCCTACTACTATCTCCTTACACCAGCTAACCTGCCACCTCTTCCCCGGCAGGTACAACGAATTGAGGAAAAGGATCTCCTGGCCGCGATGCGCGGAAACAATGACAAGACATTAACTTTGTGGTAGCCAATGGAAACTGACGTTCGCTGCCGGTTTTGGAGGATACCGCCCCACTTTAGTTTTGTTTGCAAGCGCTGAACGACCCAAAGGCAGGGTAGACGTCTATCGCAATCGGTTTGCCGATTTCCTCTTCCCGAATCGACGCACACTCGCTAGGAACGCCATAAGAAGCAAGGGAAACACAAATGTGTTAACGTAAAGGAAATTCTACAGGATTTAGTGCTGGTTTTGAGTTCCGCTCGGTGCGCCGAGGAATGGTACTCCCCCACAGCTCAGCGTTGTTGCTACACCGTCTCCCCGGTGAACACCGGGGGCGGTCTTCGCAACCTCAGTCAGTCAGGCTGAGACTAGAATTTCACCACGAGCTTCTTTATAAATTTGATCGGATTAGTTTCGGTTGAAAACTTCAAAAATCTTGTTGCACACCTACCTCCACTAGCTTGTGTGTGGTATGGCGATCGGAAGCGAGGGGTTGACACGGAACGGAATCCAGCTCTAAAGTAGCAGCAAAAGTGGCGAGAAGCTTCTCAAAATATTGAATTTGCTGATTTGCCGTCGATTTTCGATTCGGTTTGCACGCAGGAACGCTTCGTCCTTTCGTGGAGGCATTCGGTGGGCCTTGTCGCAGTTTTTTTCCGGATCACACACATTTCTCGAAGCTAACGAAATGGAATTATCGGAACGCCCATTCCTTCCCATTGTGCTAAGTCCTAAGATGCTAGGTACATCGGTAGAAAGCGGAAAGGGCGACGTTCGCGGCATTCTTTCTCCTTCCATGTGTGGGCCGGATTTAAGGATAAATTTAATCTTCAGGCACCATTACCTCCAGTGGCCACTCCCCGGGGGCTCCCCAACCAGCTTAGCAAACGGGAACTGTCGAAACCGTTCTGCGACACTTTCCCGTTTGATGCACGCCTTCAAAGAGATCTTGCAGTAATTCGATTCTCATCCACCTTCCATCCATCCAACGGTGCTTTCATCGGTTTCGCAACGTCCTGGGGCCCCCCGGTGCACCACGGTTTGTCAACTCGGATTCGTTTCCACGAAGGGGCTTTCACGATACGATGGGAAATTGATTTCTTACAACGGTGGAACCCACACACATGCCTTCGCCCATGCTCCCGCGAGCAGCCGTAACCACCGCACTCATTTACTAATGTAATTTTTCAAATAATAATTTCCCACCATACCACCGTCCCTTATAGATCCCACCTAGGACGAAGGGATTCATTAAGTTCATTACTTTTCACACGTGATACGTCAAACGCTTGTGCCATCTGGGGTGGCAGATCAGGAAACGAAACCAATGAAAATTGGGGAGCACGGTCTTAAAAAACGGAAAACTCACCCATGTAACAACCGTGTTCACCTTCTCGCCCATCCGGTTTAGTATAATTTTATGCCTCCCTCGCACGACACTAATGCAATCGTAGAAAATGCAATTCCATGGCGCACAAACGTATTATTGCACAATTTCATTCATTGTACAATTACAAATGAAAGGTGTCCTTTCCAGAGCACTGATATTTCACGGTGCAAATTAGGTACTGCTTCGGAATCGTGAACCACTGTTTGTTCGGCGGAAGTCTAACCACTGCGATTGGCTAATTAAATTCATCAAGGCAGAGTACCTGCTGATTTCGTGCCAATTTTCAACACGAACTTCGATGGCCTAATTGGAGGGTGTGCATGGCCTGCGTTGGGGTTTTACGATACATGAATGTGGCTTCGTTTTGGAATTTCGATCGTCATACGACATTTTCAAATCATGTAGTTATAATTAATGATGAAACATTCGGAGATGAATCAGAAATTGTAAGCTAAGCTATAAACTTCACTTCATTGGTCTTTATATGCAGGCAATAAATTTACGAAGTCTAACATTTTATAATTCATCCAAAATTGTGTAATGTATTGTGTTAAAACTTGAGGTACGAAAAGTATTCAAAAAAATTTAATCAAAAAATTATTAACAGAATAAAAAAAATTATTATGCAGTCAAGTTCTTTATCTTAAGCATGTAATTAATAGATGTATTATAAAGTCATGATTATGAATGTTATCGTCGGTTTTTTTTTATATTGAATTTTCACACCAAAATCCGTGACCCATTAGAAAATCATTTGTCAACATCCCATAAAACACTACCCAGCTGATTTAACGGTTTGGTAATGGTACCCGTCCTGGAAAATGTACACAAAAAATCCCTACGCCACTTGAACCACCCTCGACCAAAGCCTAGCCAACGGGGAAAACATTTCAATCCGCCACCCTTGTTTACACGCGCAATGTTTCGACCCTTCCGACCCCTGTAAAACATGCTCTTGCTGCGCTCAATTAGCCTTCTAAAAACATCTCAGTCCGTCCCCTCCCAGAGCTACCTCTTCGTTCGCTACCAACGGTGTTTTGCCAAGTTCCGCTGGCGCAAGGGTGTCGAGTCAAACTTGTTTCCATTTTACGATTGATACCCTCGCGGAGCAGCGGGAAAGGATTTCTGTTTTTTTTTATTCACCTTCTATCCTTTCAGTTCTTCGTTGCAGGGTGGAAGCGTTCCGGAAGGAAATTCCCAGCCGGAACTGTCTGCCACAACACGGCTGCAATCTGTTGCATCGGCCGGGAGTGCCGTTCGATCCAGCACCGATACGAGCTGATACGCGTCGCCTCGTGGAAAAGTCAATTGATCGTGACGCTGCGAGTGATTATGCTAATGATGCTGGTCGTTAAAATCGGTGTTTTGATGAGTTTACATGATGACAAATTAACGCCAGCCCGGGGAAACCGACTGTCAAGTGCAATCGGTCCTTCCAGGAGACATTTTCGAGCGGAAATCGGATGGCAAGTAAGAATCGGAAAACACTTCAAACCTGATCTTCGAAATTATTCCCGGACCCGATGGTTCGGAAACTCCTTCCCGCGAGACATGCCAGGTTCCAATCTGGTGGCCTATACAGTAATCCGTACTCCGAGAAGAGAAATTTCACCCCAGCCACGCCGAAGGACGCCCGAATGACACCAGAAAGAAAGCAGCATTCCAACCGCTGGAACCACACCGGTTAACAATGACACCGTCCTTGACAAAACATTGTTCATGTTCGCAAAAATAAATCTTCCCGCGACGCCACCACCCTCCGAGGCGATGAAGCGAGAACCTGTCTCTTCGACAAGGCAACAACGAAGCATATTCGCAAGGCACAGAACAATGGTTGATTGGGATTTCCGTTTTTTCTTCTTCCGCTTTCCGTTGGGTTCTCACTAGGCGGTGGTAGCTAGAATAGTAGGTGAAGCTACATAATGGCAAAAGGATAATCGAACCGTCGGCGAGGATTAAAGCTGTGCAATGGTGGGATGGATTTTCTTTTCCTCGACCACTTGCATCATAGACTCGGGAAGCCATATCCGAGAACGGCTTGGAAAATGTCTTGCAGGTCGCACCGTGTAATCAAGTGGCGCGCTGGAAATCCTTGACGCAAATGCTTCGCCTGAGAAATAATATTAAAAGTACGTGGAACTACGGCATGAGGCAGTCACGTGACAATGCTGTCATCACAATTGCTTACAATTTTTTTTTGCAAATCATCTCTTCCCCTCTAATTTTGTATGCAACGAACTGAATTTAAGAAGTAGAACTTTTCTACATATTCAACTGTCCATTTTATTGTACTTGAAAAACAATGGCACCAAAGGAATGGAATATAGTTTAAGGTAGAAGTATTATAAACATTGTACAATGACACTAAACATTGAATAGGTTCGTCGTTTAACAGTCTTTCATTGTTCCTCTACGCTGACGACAAATAAAGTTTGAATGCCACACTGTTTTAATCACCACCCAGGAGCGCACCCTGCTAATGATCCCCTGAAAGCCTGTCAATAAGTCCGTTGGGTGGCGAAAGTGCCTTTATTGTATCACCGTACCGCTCTTGATTTTCCACACTTTTCAATTACCTGGACTTTAAAGGTTCCATTAGAATGTTATTAAAAATTCCATAAATCTCTCACCTGTACGTATCCGCACGATGGCAAGTGTCTTCACCACCGTGTCCCTCGACGAGCAAGTCTTCCTCCTATCACTCAGGGTTTTTTTTCGCTTTTCAGTGCTGTACAAATTGCTTTTTTTTTCTCATCAATCCTGCTTCTATAAGTCCCACAAAACATTCTTTCCGTTAATTTTTACCCAGGTTTTTTTTTACTTAATTTTCCGAGATCCAAGTGAATGGCCCGATTCATACCGGTGGAAAGTTTCCATTTCATGTTAATTAATTATCATTTTCTTCGAAGAGTTTCCGTTCGCCGCCACGGCTTGGGTTCGGATGGTCGAAAGGCAGGACGGTATAACTTCATCAGGTCGCAAGATTCCTGGCCGAGTCAAAAGTCAGTGAAAACGATCCGCCCTACGTTAGCCGGCCGGTGGTTTCGCGTGGCCAACACCTAATTACACACCGCATCGTTGGCATAATCTCGTGCCCGTTCGGCAAATTGTTCACGGTTCGTCGATTCCCTGGAATCTTTCCGCCGGCCCGTCAAGACGGTCAAATTGCCACTCGATTTCTTGTCTCCCATGCAGCTTCCCTTGTCCCGGGTGGAATTTCAATCATATGCTTGCACAATCCACTCCGGCATTCGCACACGAAACGCCACGAAGGATGGTGTCTGCACCGCGCACAGATTCGGAAAATGCACCCCTATGCCCCATGGATGGGATAGAATTCGCCACCGGCCGCATGGTGGCATGTCGGAATTTACCGCAAATGTCACCAAATGTCCAATCGTGTCGGAGAAATTTGATTTTCCCTTTGTAACGGGATGAAGTGTGTAGTTTTACCAGGGTTTTCTTCCCTCGGTCTCGGGAAAATGGGGGATTACTGGAACGTTTTTGTAGCGTTAAGGTTCGCTCTCTTCAGCCAGGCCGAGAGAGCCTGAAGTCGTCCTAAGGGAGTTTACCTCCTTTCATGTACTTTTTTTTGCGCTCCACGATGAACTGCAAAAGTAAATCTTCGCTCCGTCCAATGCTTTGTTGACCACCATTGGCAGTGCCCTATACCAGACTCTTGAGAACACTGAAGGGAGGAGAAAAATAAAACACGTCCTTCCACACCCTCACCTATCCTTGGAGCACGGGACGGGAAAAATCAATTGTGAAAAGTTAATACACTCGCAAGGCGCGTTGCCCCACACAGGCTGCATCGAGCAGCCAAGAGGATTCTGCACCCAACGGCAGATGGGCGACGGGATTTGCGGACACCCACCGGAAAAAAACCCCCCGATGACAGGAACCTGGACGGCGCATTTACGCGTGTCACGAATGTCGCAACTAATTGAGATGTTATTGTTGGCGGATTATCGGAACCCAACCGAGTGGTGGTGGGTGGGAAACCTTAAGGATTTCGAGGCCTTCGAGACGCAGCGTCTCGAGTGACAGATTCCATTTTTCAGGTGCTTTGTTGCCGGCGGTGTCCCCTTTGTCCACACGGGGCGGAATTGAGCCGGGGTGAACGGGATTTCTTAATCTGATTGAAAATATGTCATTTACGTGTAGGACAATTTTTATCTTTCTTATTCTCATGCCGTCCACACGATAACGTTTGCTTTAATGTGGGAGCATCTCATATTGAATTTCTAGCATGTTGAATTGATGCAAGAATCCTTGCAAGTAGGGTAACTTGTGACATGTTAGTCAATAAAGTCATACATTTGTACGGGATTTTACAACGATTTGTCACGACGGTATGATTAAGACTTAAACAACTCGGGGTGCTTGTGGGGGAGATATTTTATATCTTACCATAATATGTTGATTCAGATTGCATTCTCTAATTTCCTTATTTTTTATATGTAGCAAAACATTTATCAGTGTTTATGAATTTGTTTCAATCAATTACAATTTAGTTCTATCAAAAACATAAAAAAAACAATAGCAAGAAAGTTAAGATTTAAAGTTGGAAGATCTCTGAGCACATCTTTGGAAAAACCGATGACAGACATCAAAAGGGGCAAAAACACATCGCATTACGGTCTGCAGCAACGGTAAAGAAGATAATTTAGCACCGAGGAAAAGAACATAAAAACTCCCACCTTTCTCTACAGATCCTTTTATCGTGCCGATTTCTCTTTCCCGCCCGTGAGCTCGGTCACACTAACAATGGGAAAACTCACGAGTCTTGCGGTTATTTTCTTTTCTACTTTCGTCCTTGCACAATGTATCGTTCGAGTGACCAGGACTCCAATGGTTACTGACCGCATTGTTAAAATGGGCACACTTCAGTAATCAAGCACAAGTGGTGTGTGAAGAAGGTGTGTTGTTTGTTGCGTATGAAAGGAAAACCCCCTCAACCACACTCCCTGTTCCGACAAATCTTTACTTTTCGCTTAGACGCTCTACTACATGTTTCACTGTTTGGGAAACAATTACTTCTTTCTTGCTGCTCACATGGAGTTTTTTATCTATTTGTTTTTTTTTCACGCATGGCGTTTGTTCACATGGAACCCTTTAATGAGAATCTGAAAGAAAAGGAAGCTCCAAAGTAACACGCTGTCTCGTAGGAACGTGTTGCCCGGTTTGTTCCGGTGTCAGATCGCAGAGAGACGCTTCATTAAAAACATTCCTTCGGGTCTTTACCACCCCTAAAACTTGCCGCTTCTTCGGCATCAACTTCATCATCATAACGACCCGACACGTTCCGTACGCATCCAACGCCACCAGTGGACATTCCGTTCCGCTTCACATATGAACCGAGAGATGGGCAAGTTTGGTAGAGGTTTTCCTTGAGCGGGGGCTTTTTTCCAACGTTCCTACGAAACATCGAACGCCGGCAAAACGGTTTCGGCAATCCGAAGGGTTGCCCTAGGCAGGAACAGGCCGTAGCAGCCAGCAGGCGGGTGGAAAAACTCTCTGTTCGGAAGGGATGCAAATGAAGTTATTACCGTCGCAATTTAATTTTCAGTTTACGCTTGTGTTTTCCCGTAATTAACAGTAAAATGTGCGAGCAGCCTCGAGGCGTGCGCGTGTGACGAGGAAGGCAGGAACGGATGACCTTTCACCAAGCGTTGCGTTTGATGGCATCAAACAATGTGGAATTAATTGATATTAAATTTGTGAGCTGTGTGGAACCGGTTTGCTTGCAGCATCCCTCATGTCATCCCTCGTGCGCCTCTTCTTTATCCTTTGCTGCGCTGCAATCCCGGCCATTGGCAAACCGTTGACGTCAAAAGGAGGAATGCCGGCCGAAATAGAGACAGTTGCTAATGAACCTTGGTGTCTGTGAAAATATTTCATACCGCCATCGTTGCATGCGTAAAGGATTGGCGACAAGCGGGGCGGAGGACGGTACGGCTGCCACGTGAAGGATACTGCTTTCGTACGGTCTATTTAGTCAATTAAAAGGACAGTAAATTGGGCCACTTATTACAGAAATTCGTGTCATTCAACAGCAATGCAATTATTCGCATTTATTCCAGCGTTTCGCGCAGTGCTGGTTTTGTTTTGTTTTGGCTAATGAATGTTTATACACAGAACAAGTTCAGTGTAAAGGTTCTGCTTGTTCATGCGCATTGTACTTCGATACTGTTTTGGAACAAAGTTATTAAGTTTATTTTGTAGTTTAATAAATTGATATTTAACTGTTATCTTTTTTCTGTTACCTTGCCTGCCAACTTCTGAAGACGTAGAAATACTGAAAAACATACATAAAGTACACGTACTTATCAAATAAGAATAGATATACAAAAATAAGTAAGCTTATAAAGACAAAGTTCAATTGTAGCGTTGCCTGGTCTTAGACATTGACCAATTTATACAAGGAATCTAGAATGTTATAAAAAATCCGGGACAAACTATTGCAAGTTACATTTCACGCTGCTTACTACGAATGGATCAGTAAAAATCTCGTAATTATTGAATCATCAAATAACTTTTCTTCATAATTTTAATATTTTCATTCCTTGGGGCAAGCACTGCTCAGGGTTCACAGCAGACAAGCAAATTTATGCAAATGACATAATTCATTTCGTTATCACTTCACACCGCTTAACATGGTTTAGCGTAAAGTGATTATTTGTTCCAAAAAAGCAAATCCACATCAGACCGCTGTCCCTCGCCCAAATGATAATAACAACCACTTTCGAGGAAAATAAATAAATTTCAATTACTATGCAAAAAGGATGATGAAATTACGACCACTTCATTATTGCTGGTGCGCGGTTCTTCGGTTCCTTTCCGACATCTTGAAAGATGTTTGGTTTAAAAACACATGCTCTAAACGATCATTTTGGACACTCGGCAAAAGTTTGGGACCCAGATTTTCCTAGCGTATGTGTATGTGAGTTTCCAGGGAACTGAGAATCGTGAGTTAAGCGTAAACCACCAACGCAAACCATGGCACCCGAAAGCCATTCGCACGTCACGTCAACTTCCGCTTCCGATAAGCTTCTTAGCGCCCGCGGATGCGGAACTGGTGCACATTCTCCCGAAGAAGCCTTAAGTTCTGCCCGCAGCCAACCGGGAAGTTGGCCGCAAACCGCAACCGAAAACAAATTAGCGGTTCCGGTTCGGTGGAGCCGTTTTCAATTATCCCTGTGCGCCCTCGTGTGCGGGGTGATCTGGCCATCGTCCATCGGTGACCTTTGAACTGGTGCTTTCGGATGTAAAGGAAAACATTCCCGATGCGCCCGATCGTAATCCACCAGCGGACGATGGTGGACCCCGTATCCATTAAGTCCCGGGTGAAATGCCGCACGTTTAATAAATCATCCATCCAGGGAAACGAACAGAGGCGTAGGTGGGAGAGGAATGGATGAGGGAGGGATAGCTGTGCTTCACCCCCCGCGTATGATAATAACAATAATAAGATAATCTTCTTAAGCGCAATATGGCGGGGAGGAGCGCCAGAAATAGGGAAAGAACACCCGTTCCTGGGGACACGGCGCACAACAAAAGAACATCCTTCGCAGGCAAATATGCAACCGCACACTTCATGGAACACACCCACAACCATACGCACACGTACAATGCTGGGTGGTGGTTTGCGAGGAAAATGCGCTTATAAATACGCGCCGTCGGGCCCGAGACCAAGGAAAAATGCGGCACGAATATTTGCCTTTCCCGGGCCCGGGAAGTAAAAGCGCAAACCTTGCCCATGAAAAAGGCCTTACAACCTGCAATTCGGAGCGCCCTAACATTCGACAAGCGCGGCACGGAAGCGGAAGCATGTGGCCGCCCTTTGCCGGGAAATCGGTAAAGGGACATGGAAGGCAAGCATTTTGCATTTTCCATCAAATCCATTCTACCGGGTGGCATAGGGTTCGCATGCGTGGGCTTCTGGTGTGCAGTGTTTGTTCGTCGCTGCAGTATAGAGTGGAGTGAAGGATGATGCTGACACTTGTGTTGTCGGAAGACAGAGATTTCCGTCGGCCGGATCACCGAGTTGATGGTGCAAAAATCGAAATAAATCGCCTTATAGATTTTGGTCTCGGCGGAACCAATCAAACAGTGCGGGGTATAATTATTAATGTCTTAATTTTTTTTTTCTTTGCTTTATGAATTTAAATTATGATCTGAAAGGATATGCAGATTGAAAAATTGTTTTTTTAATAGAATACTGAAGGTTAGCAAAATTATTTTTCATGATAAATAAAACAAATCCATTGTGTCATACTTCAACTCTTGGAAAAGTGGCATGAAAAGATCGAATGAAAACACAAAATACAACACAAGTCAACGGAGTTAATTCGCCTGTTGCACAATTATTCCTCCAACTGTATTCCCATACGAGTCCCGAGCCCTGATCGTAAATTCCTAATTTTTGCAATAGATGCCCCTCCCTGCTTTACCACCGCTTTATGCTGCAACGCTTCTCTATTTTCTCGGGCAAAAGAAGCGCCCCGTGTATCGGGAAAAAGGCCTCCACTAAGGTGAACGAGATTCATCCAGGACGCTAGTTGCTTCCCGCATTGTGTGCGCATTACGCCCGATTTTCCCATCGCATTGGCCCAGTTCAGTCTCACACTGTATTTCTATTCCGAGCCTATTCGCCCTTGGTACACAATCACGCTGGAAGTGATGGATTTTTGATTACGTTACCGAAAAGAAGAGACATTCTTTCCTGCACTTGCTTCCGACCACCCCAGAATCGAGCTTCTTCTCCTTTGCCCAAGCCACCATCAGTTCTCGGAGATTCATGTTGTTCGATGCGAAGGAAGAGATTATGTTTTGCAGAAAAAAATGACACTAGCAAGGAATTGGTAGCGAAAATCGAGAACCGTCAATGCAGGGGTGCATCTGGCAGGAGGGAGGAAGAAATCGGGCATGCAAAAAAAAACCTATAATGGCCCTTTCCAGCTTAGGGATACCGGGGTGGTTCCCAGTTTTCTTTTTCCTGTGCGATACTTTGCATAGGCAACTCTCGGCTTCCCCTGCGTACATTTCTCTCGAAAAGAAGTCCGCTATGGAGATTTACGCACATTATTAAATCTGTTTGAGGTAATTTCGTTTGTCCTTTTCAGGAACGATACGACGGGGTGGACGTAATGCGAAAATAATAGTTTCTCCTTTTCACAACGCGCTCCGGAGTTTTTCACACATGGCATTGCTGCACAGTGGCAAGAAATGGATAAAAATAAAAATGCATTTTGCAAACGGGTGACAAGATAAGCACATTTTCTCTCTGTTACTCAAGATAAGATAATACCAAAAACTCACTTTTGTACATACTATCATTAAAATTTGGTATTACAAATTCTGCTGAGATCTGAATGCAAAATTCAAATCGTAATGTGAACCTTGTTACTGTTGAAAATTCTGTAGCCATTCAAATAGTTTAATTGTTGTACGTTCACGTTTTCAATGTGTTACCATTTGGCTACGGCTTCATTATTTATCTCTGTTAGTAAATTAAATAAAGCAACAAGATGTAAACTTTAGGCAACATGAAATACAATGATAATTTATGTGTTATGTAACAACAATACGCATAGTATTAGGTTATGTTCATCCTCACCCTAAAGAACATATGAACCAGATTCATTTGTTGGCGAAAATCAATACGAATTGACACCATTCTGCAGTACAACGTGTTCCGTTTCTTCACACCCGTAAAAGAATTAAAAAAAAAACTTACTAATCTAGATTTGTTTTTCCGGCTGCAACTGCATTGTTACGAAACACTAACGTTACCTCAAGCCCACCGAAGAAGTGCAACGAGTAGAACCAAAGAAAACCGAAGACATTTCCAGCGAATCCATAGCCAATGCGAATTGGTGTCACATCGGCTTTTTCTGCTTTTATGTTACCAACTGCATTGACTGCAGAATGATGCAGGGAAACGCATGGCAACCACTTCCAACCTTACTATCCCTGGACTGGTTTTGTTTGGTCTCCCTTCTCACTTTGTTTGCTGTCTTAACGAAAGCCCAATCAATCCGATTGCGGAGGCCTGAGCCGATAAATGAAGGCAGCTGTGACAAGTGAAGCCACAAATCCGCGTGACGTATCGACGTGCTCGGACAGAAAGGCAGGGACAGATTTATCAGGCTATCCATCATAAATCGATATGTGATGCACCGAATGCTAAGTGAACGGTGCGGAGTTTAGCTGAAAAGCCGCGATAACCCAGTGCAGTCACTTGACCAACCACAAAGCCTCCGATTGGTACCATTTTTTGCTTTGTTGCACACTGTAATCTGCTTTTAATCCACTCTTTCGGAAACGGCTCGGGTTGTTGGGCTGTGGAATTTTGATTTCTTATACGGTTATTAACAATCGAGATAGACAAAAAACTGTAAATGGAAATTTGTCTGCACAATCTTACTGTTCCCGCTTTATGGCGTCTCATTTCGGTGTCTGGAGATACAGTGATTGTAAATAATTTTTTATTGGTCCATATTGAACCATAAAAGGGCACGTTAAGCTGCCCGTCTTCTTTCATACCCAAAAAGTGATTAGTATTGGTACCGCGTAGACATTGTAGCGCCCGACCTCAGGTGTAGATGTAGGTTTCTATTAAAAGATCGGTACAATGTGATTGATTAGCTCAAATTTTTGTTTTAAATCTGAAAAATAATGAAAATTAAATTCGATGAAAACAGAAATCGACTTCGACGACAACGGTTTCATACAGCAAGCCTATGTTATTTTTATTGCAGAATTTTGTTTTGCATTGTTCATACAAAACATAGATTGATAGGATATCTCCTAGCATATACCCAAGCCGATCACAACGCATATTTCTCTCTTGGATGAAGCTTGGAAAAGTCTTTAGAATCAGTTATGAAAAAAAAACATTAATTTACTTCACTCCTAACAATAATGAACCTTCTTAATAAAGTACCAGTGATTCAACTTAAAAATGTTTAAAAATAACCTCTTAACTAAATGAAAATAAACTTCCTTTCAAGCATCCCCTATATTCTAATGGTTGTTTAATGGACTTCGCACTGTTCCAAAATTGCATTATGTGCGGGAGCTGCGAAAATGTTAAATGATGAAGAATAACTCGTGGAAATATTCACACCCGTACGCTCCAAAACATACATCACCACCTGCATCGGTCGCCCTTTCGCACGGGCACGCGAGGTCATGAAATTCTCACATATCGTTGGCGCAAAAACTCGCAACTATTTACAAACATTTTACATGCTGAAGCGAACGAAACTGGAACTAAGGGATCCTCCTTGGGGTGGAGGCAGCGGTGATGAAAGGTGTGTGGTACGGGAGTGCTAGGGCATGCGCCAGCACGTGTTACGGGACATCTTTTGCAGAGATACAGCAAACCAAACCTGCCATCAACGACTAGAGAACTAGAGCCGGAGCTCGTCGCCGGAAAAGAGACCTTCCCCAGCAACTCTACAGTATAAACAAAAAAAAACTACACAAAACAAAATGTCCTCCCATCGCCATCCCACGACGTGCCAGCAGAGTCCTGGAGCGACCGGTTCTGCGAATATCTCCGAAAGCATTCCCATTCTAGCCGGGGCCCGATCCGATGGAATCGGGTTCGGATCGGAGCAAAAGTGGAAGACGATCCAATGGAGCAATTCCATTACCGAGGGACACACACAGCCAAACACACATACGGTTGCGGGGGTTCCTCCGATGTGAGGAGCATGCCTGGAAAAGGTTGTAAGAGGGTTTCCATCATTTCGGAGCAGCCGACTCCTATGTATGTATGCATGTATGTAACGTGGTTAATCCTTGTACTGTCGTTACGTTGCGTCTCTACCCCGACATCGCTGGTGGAGGTACAAGGATTGTTTCCATCAACTTCCTCGAACCGATAGTGACTAAACCGTTGGTCGTTTTTCTTCCAGTCCTTCCTTCGTACATAAGGCATCTTTGTGAAACTCTGCCGTCCTCTAGCCATCATCCCTAAAGCACGCCAGGACGAGGACCAGAAATGACTCTACTAGTCCCACCGGTGCTTCGCTAGATGCGGAATCGTTCGACAATGGAAAAAAGGATATGAATAAATAACTAACGCCATCCGGCATTCGCACCACCATCCAACACCCGGGTGACTTTTGGTTCTCATCCCACCGAGATGCCCGCACAACATCAGCCCACACTTCCGTCCTCCGGGCTCGTGGCGAAGCGTGCAAAACTGGGCGTGACTTAGCTGGCCAGACGCGACCCTTAAATATATCCTCCACACGAGGCCTGCGAGCCCGTGGTTAATCTGGGTACCGAACACCGAACAGAGAGAGCTCAACAGATCCTTCTCAGGTTGGTTCGGGACCTTCTGCCTCCGGCACCCTCGAAGGAGGACCACGCGAAAAGCGTGATTCTCCGTGGGGGGAAGGAAAGCTGTGCACTTGTTGCGCTCGGCATGCGCTTTCGCAACTCCTTATGCGGGGTTGAAGAGACGTTCGTGTTTGGAGCGAGGGGTCGAAGTAGCGCCGGAGGATGTGGATGCGGACCATTGCAATGACGTAGGCGTTGACGAGTGTGCGCAGAACGCGATGGTTGCGTGGCTTTTTTTGCGAACGTGCGGAACTCCAGAAACCGGGCGCATCCATTGGTTGACGGTACGGAGCGTATCCTTGCTGCGTACGATGGTCCTCGGAGGCAGAATCCACTGGCGAACCGGTTCAGTTGCCGTTGCGCCGCGAAGAACGAAGGACACAAACGCTGGAACGTGCGGTGTTCCTGCAAAAGATGCCCATACTCGTTGTGAATGTTTGAACTGGTTCCGTTTTATATTTACTCCTGTGCTGTTTGTGGTGATTCTCATGGATGAAGTGCTTCTTTAAATAAGTGAAGAGAGGGAAGGGGAACTTGAAACATTCCTCCAAAACAAAAATGAACAGTTTGAGTGTGGCTACCGATTGTCAGGCAGTGCATCTATCGGCGTTCAGTGTCAGCCTAGACTATCCGCCGACCAGGCCGACAACCCAGCAGCAGCAACAGTCGGACTTGGTGGCCAGCTCGCCGACGAGCTACTTCCAACAGTTCTTTTATCCCACTGCCCCCGATCCGGGTTCCACATCGACGCCGAGGGGTGTCCTGGTGCGAGAGTTCCAGAGCCCCCTGGATCTGTCACTGCGTCCAACCAATGTCCCGATGACACCGCCCTCGACACCATCGCCCCCGAGGAAGCGGCTCAAGTCGTCGGACGATGCGGGATGTCCACCAGCGGGCGACGAGTGGCGTTCCAGGCTCACCGGGCATGCCAAGCACCAGTTCTCCGACACTGTGTGCATCGACGACAAGCGGTACTACGCCAACACGACCCTCGGCGAGCGTGGAACCGGGACGGCCAGCTTCCAGTACTTCGACGACAGTGCCCGTTCCGTGCCGTTCCGGTATCAGCCGGAGGTATCCGAGTCGGAAAAGCGCACCGAAATCGAGGAGTTGGATGCACCAACGGAAGATGATGGCAAGGTGGAGGAGTTTATCGACATCACCGGAGGTCCCGAGGAGGGTGGAGGCGATGCCGATGGTGAACCAATCGAGCAGGAAGATGGCGCTTCCCCACAGACGCTGCTCGAAAAATCGGACTGCTCCAACATCGACGTGGAGTCGCTCGATAGCGTTGACGGTGGCGAGGATGATGACGACGGTGACGACGATAGCAAGGAGTCAATCAACATAGTCGACAGCGAGGACAGGGACCCCACTGTTGAAGGTGACCCCGGCCGGGTGTTGAGCGAAGGCCAGCGCTACTTCGAAGACGAACGGCTTCACCTGCAGGCGATCGAAGGATTCGCGCGGCTGTTCGAGCGCAGCTTCGCCGGTATCGAGCAGCATGGTGGATCGCCGGGGTCGAAGCGAACGGGCGCAAGTCCACGCCAAGGCTCCAAGCCCGAGCGCCGCCGGAACAAGACGCGCAAGCAGGTCTCGCTCGACGAGGACAACACCAGCCCGGTCTCGGGCACGATCATCCGCAAGCTGCAGGACGGCGAGGAGCTGGTGGTGCGCAAGGGCGACATCGACCCGGCGTTCAACGTAGTCGAGATCACGGATGAGGCGAAGGCGATCCTGGCGAAGATCGAGAACAAGATCGGCTCCTACCTTTGCCAGCTATGCCGGGCGCTGTACGACGACGCGTTCGGGCTGGCGCAGCATCGCTGTTCGCGCATCGTGCACATCGAGTACCGATGCTCCGAGTGCGACAAGGTGTTCAACTGCCCGGCCAACCTGGCGTCGCACAAGCGCTGGCATAAGCCCCGTGGCTCGCACGCCGATGGACTACGGAAGGTGGCAAAGGGCAGCGGCTCAATCACGATGTCCCGGGACTCCAAGGACGACGAACCGATCGAAATCATCGACAACTCCAACGACAACCATCCGGCACAGCCAGTGTTGCCAACGCACGTCCCACATCCCCCCGATGACGAATCGTTCCCCTGCGGGCAATGCGGCAAAACCTTCCGAAGGTAGTCTTCCACCCAGGACGGTCGTCCCATTACCATTCCCGCTTTTCTTGCTTTTTTTAACTCTCATTTCCCCCTTCGCTCGCAGGCAAAGCTACCTTAAAAAGCACGCGGCGTCCCACCAGCTGGACCCAGCGATGTTGCGTCCGGGTTCCGTGGCCTCCGGAGCTGCCGCTTTCGGCACAGCCGCCGCTAGCCCCAACCCAACCGCATCCTCAGTCCACGGTCATCACCCTCACCATTTGTTGGCGCCTCCACCGGTAGCGAACGGGGGCTGCTTTGCGGCAGCATTCGACAAGCTAACGCGTCCCCTAGCTGCAGGTCCTCCGTCCGCGTCATCCCTGTTCCCGTTTGCCGCCTGCTACGGTGGGATGGCAACGTTGGCCGTCGGTGCGGGGGGTGCCGCCGGACAAAACGGGGCTACAACCTACAGCGAGCTGGAAAAGCGACGCTGGCAGTCGCTCGGAGAGCTCTACCTGCAGCAGCGGGAACGGCTTTCCGCTTTCCAGTACGTTCGGCAGCATCAGTACGAGGATTACTTGAAATGGTAAGTAAACCATATGCACGAAAGGAACATAAAAAGCATTAGTTCACAAAGATAAACTACTGTTCAGTAGCTGTCGCCAGCTTTTCCCTGATGAAGTTTGTGCATTGATTTTGTTCATTCTTTTCCTATAATGCTTTTAACCTCTCAAAATAGACCGACTTTGGCAGTTTTGTTTCGTGATTGTTAGGAATGTAATTTAATCTATATTTTTATATCTAAAATGAAAAAATATGTGACTTTGTTTCTTCTCGTTGAAATCGTGGTCATATCCAAAAGCTACATATGAGAAACTGGTTGGGAAATGATATCGAGAAAAAACTTCGCTGAGAATTTAGCAACGTTGAAACGTGCCCATCGATTACGCATTTAAGTTAACATGCAGTGAAATCATAAACCAATGGTGAAGTAATGGCGTGCACTTCCTTCAAAGCATCCCAAGAAAGTCTGCTAGTTTTGGAGGACCTGAGAAAATCTTGGGCTAAATGTAATGTAAGTGATGCATTAAAGATGTTTCAGTGAAGTCTGCGCAAACATTCAATTTTATTTCATCAGTCAACTTTGTTAAGTGAAAAATTACTGTAACTTATATTGAAAACCCTAGAAATATGTGTTAGTGTTTAAACCGAAATTAGCTGTTTGTTCCAATGTGGAGTCCCGAGCTTTCATTAAGCGGAAGGTTCCACCAGAAATTGCAAGGTGATTAGCAGTAAATAGCATTGAAATTTAACATTCATTTATTAGAAAAGCCGGGACAGCCGAGCACCTGCGCCGATTAGAACACGATCCACGGCGGCGTGGGTTCGTATCCAGGTCGGACTCCTCGGTACAAAGAACATAATTATCCAGCAGTTAATTGGGAAAAAGCTCTCTTGTATCACCAACTTTACTAACATTATTGCTCTAGTGTAAAAAAAGCCGTAGATATTAAATGTTAATTTTTCACAGTGTAGTGGAAGTTTCTCACGTAACACCTTGTTCACCTCGCCTTTCGTTGCAGCTTTCAACCGTTTCAGTTCTCGCGAGACAAAACCTGACAGAACATCTTGCGGCCAGTCCCCCGGCTGGCCGCGGCTCCCCTCTGGCCAACGCACTCCAATTCTGCTACCAACCCACAACCTCCTCCACTTCCACCACCGCCCCACAGTTCGCCCATGGCTTCCCATCAGCAACAGCGAAGCGTAACTGGGTCTCCGCTGCCGACGGCTCCTGCGACGCTGTTGGAACCACCCAACAGCCCGGACATACCTGGCATTTCGAACGCAGACCGGTCGAGTCGAACATCCTCTGCCACATCCGGCTCCACCTTCGGCCACACAAACATGGACCCACCGACGGGACCGTCCCGTGCCTTCGGCACGATGCATCACTCCAACACCACCCTGGGGGCCCCGCAGCACTCACTCACGTCTGGAGCTGTTTCCGGAGCCTCTCGCATTGCAATGTTGCACCATATGCAACAGCAACCGGCGCAGTTTCGACTATACGAGTGATCCGATGACGCAGCGAAACGATAGAAGCAGGAAGTTGGTACGATCGTTACTAGATAAAATTATAGTCTGTTTTATAGTTTTTAAACAATGTCTTCAGACTCCAAGGCGTTTTCTCACAAAATTCAAAGACTCCACGTGATCCATCTAGAATTCTCCCAGGATCAAACAGTGAATGAATCAATGTGTATCAAACGGTTGGAGCGTAAGAAATAAATTACACAAACAAACAAATTAAACCGGAAAACGAGTCATTTCTTCGAGCATACGAGCATGATCATGCTGCGCAACATGACCGTATCCTCATCACACCCAAGTTGCCAAAGACAAACGATCCACTCCTGTGGTTTGCCGTTCTATTTCCGGTCACCGCAAGAGAACGGAAATCGTTTTATTCCACAGTCAAAAGATATCACTTAAACAAACTGCTGTCCAATCCCTCCGAATCAGGTATCGATTCGATTGACATTTTTACGTCCGCCAGGTCAAGGGATGTTCACCATTTGATGATTTGCCACGAGTTGCGTCCGTGCCGCTTGTTTTACTTTGATTACCGTGTTTTGGGAACCCCGTGGGGAACGATGTCCTTTTATTTCGTTACCTCCAACGGGGTGGGTATCCTTTTTTTTGCCACATGACGGCCATCCATCCCCTCCCGTCATCAGGTGTGCGTGTTTGGTAAGTCAAGACGGTGAACCAGAAACCACGACAGCGAATCCGAAACCCGCTGCCCGGAATTGCACACCTCCTTGCAGCCGTCGCCCAGGAACGACAATCAAATATTTACCGAGAGTATTTCCTGTCCCCAAGGGGGAAACGCTCGGCCATTGCTCGAGAAATCACAGCGGGGCAAGACAGAGGAGCGATGGACATTTCCCTTCCACAACCAGCGACCGCCCGGGTCTGGGAAAGTGGGACAATTGTTACCCAAGCCGCTCCGCATCGTACCGATTTTCTGCCGTTCCGTTAGATTCCGTTTACTTTTTGTCACAACAACTTCACCCCAAAACTGCTTTCGTCTACGCCAGAAACGCTGCGGTGCGTTAGGGGAGGGAAATTAAATCACGGCACGGACAAATTGGCCTTCATAATGCATTTCCTATTTATTAGTTTTCGTTTTCGATTCTGGCTGTGATGGCACGAGAACGTGGAACTCGAAAATGATCTGAGACCGATTAAATGATTGCACGTTTGGCGAAAAACGAGCGTGAGAAATCCGTTTCGGAAGCCAACACCGCCTAGTCAGATTTTAGCTCATGGTTTTATTTATATATTTATCCTTATGTTATCATGTTTGGTTTTATGATTTTAAGATGATTGTTTTTTTTGAAAGAAATATTAACATTATTACATCAAAAACATGCTGAGAAGAAGGTTTGTATTTGCCTAATTTGATTAAAATAGAAACTAAACGTTTTTTTTAAATTAATAACTGTATAAGGAAGAACAAAAAAGGGCACAATTAATCCTTTAATACGTAAGTATATGAACTAATCCGGATGATTCGATGAATTTATAAATAAATTGATTCTAAGAATAAAATGAGATCAAACTCGTGCCTTCACATGTAATGTAACAAAGAACGATTCTGTAAAAAACTGTAAATTATTCACTAAAAACATTCACTATGGTTTAAAAATGGATCGGTCCAAAACTGCAATGACAAATTTTAAAAGTGAAACTATTTCAACAAGAGGAAGCAAAATTCGCTATGAGATTCTTTTTTGCCAAATTAAAGTTAAAGGACTTTGCTGTTCAAACAAAGTTTTGATTGTTTATGAATTCGGAATTATCTCAGGTTAAGTAAGGAGTTTATCAGAGGTTAAGTAAAGGATCAAAGTGAACTTCTTTATCGCTCGTCTCGGTTTATCCATTGCTAAAATCACCACAAATAATTTATAGAAAAATCATCCTTATCGGCAGTAAACACTCAAAAGTCCACCACTAGCCAACCCTGCCGCATCCCCGGGAAATCAAAGAGTAAACAACAGCTTAATCACACCGTTTACGCGAAAATTGAGTTGTTTAAAGTCAACCGTAAGCCGTCCCTGTCTCGATCCACGCGCCGGAACTACCATGCACATCCATCCGGTAGAAGTAGTTTGCCCAAGGCGTGTACATCGGGCCATCTGCGATTGACACCGGTCCACTGTCCGGCCCAATTATGCTCCCCGACGTAAACCGGATCCGACAGCCCATCGCGGAACTGTTTGACGAACCTCGCGGCTTGGTGATCGCCGTGGCTCACCCGTTCCCCGCAAAAAAAAAAAGAAAACCATTCGTCCACGGCCCCAAAACCCCTAATTAGCAACGTACCAGCTTGGGTTTGGACAGTGCTTTTCTTTCTGTTTTCACCGCACCGGAACAGGGCTGGAAAAAAGGGATATCATTAAGCTACCACTCTCCGGAGGGGGCGACCCTGTCAGGAGGCATGCAATATTTATCGCGGCTTTTAAGAACTTAATTCCGTGGCCGGTCCTCGAGTCGTCACATTCGTGCGTGTGTGTGTGTGTGTGGGTGTACGTGCAACCGCTCTGGGAAAAGTGCGAACGAGGAAAACAAGCATTGGCGCAGTACGAAAAATTACAACGCAATGTCACCGCTCGTAAATTATTCACAAAACAAACGATGCACAAACGATGGCGTTCGATGGGTGAACTGCAAGTGCATCATTTGTGCCCCTGTTCCCATTTCCTCGCCGCCAACACAACCGAATAGAAACGAGACGAGCTCGGTTTAATTGGAAAGGTATGCTAATGGAGAAAAGACTGTCATTTTGGTGTACCATCTTTTCATTTCCTATTGCTGCACGCTGAGACAAACCACTAAACTATTAGTGTGACATACTTGTCTTACAAGCAGTTGGCTTTTATCGTATCCTTTTTGCATTTGACGCGACAAAAGCAATCGATTGGTTCTGCGAAAAAAAAAAAAAACACCGCCCGTGGGAACCGTGCGCTGGTTGTGTCGTTTGTGCGACACATTAAAAATTCACTGCCTTGCTGCATTACTGCATAGTTTGTATGGTATTGTATTTTTTTATCGATTGTTTGTAATATGCTGTGAAAGGATTTACCACACTTTCCCGCAGTTTCTAATTTGGCCTTTGAAATGCTGCCGTACATCGTAACGGATATTTTGATTGAAATATTATTTTTCCACATTACTTTGATGGTCCTCTTCCTTTGCTTACTCAAACGAAAATTTCACAACACTCACATTTTTAGCAAAGTTGCGTACATTTGGAAATATTTAATAATTAGTTTAAACAAATATCATTTTTCGCGTTTTCATCATTGTTAGTACTCTCTTGTATGAGGAAAACGTTTTGTTTTTTTTTCTATAACAGTTCAAAAATTCAAAAAGCATATTTTAAAAATATGGACGTTCTTCAAGTTGTACGCAAGTGCAAACATCTGTTATAGGCCTTTTTGATTCAACAAAAGTTTAATGCAAGTTCATTTTCTGATCGTGTGTCTCGGCTAACTGGGAGCAGGAAAGTCGAGCAGTTTGAAAGCGTTGATATGTTTCCCTTTTTGCTTTTCACGACACCAATCATGAGTTTGGGGGCGGTTGGGAGCTTAAAGGTCCATAAACTTCACAAGAATTATAATAGCAGCTTTCCGAGAACCAACCGTTTAAATGCTCAAGCGCACCATATACAAATGTTCCAACTCGATTTCGAGCTGTTTTCTGCATGTGTCCGTCGCATCCGTTGAGAAATTCTTGCCGTGATTCACACCTTCAGTTTTCGCATATTTTCTAGTTGCGCTCAGTAGCATCCAGTTGAACCATTCGCAAGCCCAGAGCAAAGTGGACCATATCGTCCAACCATGTGTGTGTCGTCAGTTCCTCATCTGCGCAGGTCCACCGTGAGAAGGCGTTTCTGCACATTGTCCAAGCGGCAGCCATCACACAAACGATGTCACGTGCAGGCATCGGATCCAGAATGACGCTAGGATCCAGGCTTTGAGGCGGATGTATCGCCAATTCGAAGCATGATCGAAGCGCATCGAGTGGAACCTCAAGCTGGAGCCCTTTGCCAATATGCGATGACACGAAAGCCTTTTGTGTTTCGTGGACTGTCCTATTCGCACTCGTTGGGGGACCTAGTACAGAATAATTTCATCCCAACAGCGGCACTAACGAGAACCATATTTGATCTGGAAATAAGGAACATTTCGAGCAACACCAAAACGTCTTGTCACCGTCGCGAGATTCATTACAGCAGGTATTTCTACTTCCAATTTTATTTTCTAAAAACCCTTTAATTAAAAATGTTATAACAGTCATAAAAAATCACAACTTACTGAATTCTACAAGCTGAGGCTGATAACTGAATAAACTGTCAAATATTGATTAGGACTATTATAATTTCGAATCATGCTTCTTCTTTTTTTAAACAAAATTTCCCTTCCAAATCGCAATTGGGAAAGCGTTTGAGGGAATAACATTTCATCGACCCATCCCTCACTCTCCTATCATCGTTTGGCAAAAAGGGTGGCGAAAATGCAAACGAACCGCGAATATACACCAACACTATCGCATTCAGGTGGTTCTTCTGTGGCGAAATGTATGTGGCTCCCGGTGCTAAAGGCCAAGGTCACATCGACCGTCTCTTTCTCTCCAAGGCACGCGCACACATGCACACACTTTGTTGGCAGGGAAAAACATTACCAGCCCCTCCTTCGTCACCTCCTCCCCCTGGCGAGGTGATTTCCATTTGAGATCCTCCGCTACGGTGCCTGAGATGGAAGAAATTTTCCTTCACTTCTGTGTGTTCGTCGGTGGCAGGTTTGCACGAAACCTGTTTGGCACGTTCGTACATGCATTGCTCGTTGTTTAGCCTCCCCGTTTGTAAACCCTCCGTGTCCCCCGTGTCATTCGCCCGACACACACACATACATCATACACTGTGACTGCGGGGATGTTAATGTGCGAATGTGAAAATCATTGCCAGCGTTTTTCACGGCCACGGTCAGAGCGTCATAGCTTCGGGGAACAGATGGTAGGGAAAGTTTTGGCAGCAACAGAGAGCCATCAAAATTGCAAACGAAACATTTTTGATATATTCCGGAAGATGGAAAGATTATGAGATATTTTTGGGAAATATCTGACTGTGAAATGCAAACACCCTGGTATTTTTGAAATCTTTTCCATTTTTTTCAACGGATAAAAATGGAAAGGAATCGACCAAATCCGAAACATCCAATTATTCAGATTGAACCGTACATCCCTGGAACAATTTCCGTAACTATATTTTTTCTGATCCAAAGTCCCTAACATGTCCCTTTCTTATTGATCACTATTTTGTTTATTTTTAATGTTTTGTTATTCTTCTTTACCTTGTCAAAAATTCGCTCGAACAACGCATGCGCCATTGGAACAAACCTCCGCCGAAGCAGTGCACACGAACACTTAAACATGCTCCAGGAAAGGGCCACTACTGCATGAATCATAACACGACACCTTTTGAGGGTAGAGTGATAGAGAGGAAGAAGAAGGAAGTGAGTTTGTTACTCTTTTTAGGATAAAATCAAAAATCTCTACATTTCCTCATCCAAAAGACCTTCCATGAAGCGCAACGGCATGGGTCAGGAATCTTTTGAATTGATTTATATGTTTCAATAATCATGCTGATGAATTGTGAATCCAAAAATTGATTTGAATTTGACAGAAAGATACAATCAAACAGTGTTGGATCAATAGTTCAGTAATGTTGGTCTGTCGAACCCGATAATCCTCACCTCCAACACGCGCAATCTTACTTCCTAGTGTTCGAAAGTTGTGTGCGGGTGTTTGAGAGTAAAACAAGGAGAGAGAGAGAGAGAGAGAGAGAGAGAGAGAGAGAGAAAGAAAGAGACAAACTGAAGAAATGGAAACAAGAAAAGCTTAGCATTAATTTTGAATGCCAAAGGGTGTCAAAAATGTGGATATTTTAATCAACCATCTCGGAAGAGCAGGTTTCCGACTCGGCCATTTTCATTCCAATATAAAACCGAGAAAAGGCAACAATGAGCGACGGTGAAATAACGATAATTGACATTATACTTTTCGTCAAAATAAACGATTCCATTACATTACTTTCAACATCGCTTTCGATCGGTCCCTCAGATGTTCAAAAACGAGTCCATGGTCCTACAATCCATAACAATAATCAAACACCTAAAGAAACTTCTGGCATTCTTTATCGGTAGCTTCGAAGAAAAAAATGTAAAAGTACCGGCAGTTGGAGCGAGGGTTGATACCGGTAAAGCACACCTGAGATGCAGTTGAAACTGCATGGCTTTATTCCACCAACTTGCAACACGCCAAGGTCGATGTGGAACTAATAGTGTAAACTTTCTGCTTCTGTAATTTGACAAGGTTCCAAACCGTTTTCGTTTGAGCTGTAAACAGTTGTTAAAAATTAAAGCTACCGCCGTAAAGCAATTGAATGAAATGTAAACCATTCCC
This sequence comes from Anopheles atroparvus, assembly GCA_914969975.1. Classification (NCBI taxonomy): domain Eukaryota; kingdom Metazoa; phylum Arthropoda; class Insecta; order Diptera; family Culicidae; genus Anopheles; species Anopheles atroparvus. The sequence goes on along the minus strand of CAJZCY010000001.1, from coordinate 44,978,556 downwards.
GATAACCTTTGTGTGAAAGGGGTTTGTGTTTTAATAAGCTGGCCGCACCGTTAATACTCCGAAAATTGCGATTTACTGCTTGGCAACGGTAACGACGCTTGCCGGACGACCTTGCACGAGTTTAGTGCACATGGTCAAACCATATTGCTTAACCGCAACCCTCTTCCTTTCTATTTTTTCCGCTTCCTCCTCCCCCAGACGGCTATCGTCGAAGAAATGCATGTAGCTGCTTACAATGAACTAATCTACCCGTTGCATTCGCTTGCGGCCTGAACTTTTCCACCCTTTGTTTATGCATAGGTTGTATGTGTGTTTTGGAAACGCGGTAGGGCGTGCCCATTTTTTGGGGTAGATTTCCATTCCCTGGGATGACCGAAGGTTTGGTCGGAGGTCGGTCGGTCGTGGTGTGACGTCGATGATGTTTCCGATTCTGTTCGAGGTGCAAAATTTCAACGGCATTTTCTCACGTACTTTCGCGTACCACCTCAACGAAGTGACCTCGCGCACGTTCGCATTCCTGTGCAGTTTTTTACCAGCTGGGCGATGTTTGAGGTGAAACAGCCGGTTTGCACGACGGTGACGGTGACTGATGACGAGCTTCGCACGGAGCGTGCACAATTTGCCATTTTATCGCCGTTACACAACCTTCAGCAGTAAAACATGTTGGATACGTTCGCCCTGATATTCTTTCTTTTTTTTATATTGATATTGAAATGATTTTTTTTCAATTTTAAATACAGTTGATAAATAACGATTTACGATTTATGACCTTTTAATAGTTCCATTATTGAATGTATCGTTATTTTACTTGATTACTTGTATTTTTGCTCAAAATAAAATAAAATCAAAATTTCATTTATCCCATCTCAGATAAATGAAAATAACATAAAACCTTAAAAACCCAAATGAAATTATAAGCAGTATCTTAATTTTCCGTTGTCTCGTATAATAAAATATAATGCAAAAATATATTCTGAGCACAGGAGAATATTGGCAACACCAATTCCAAGTACGACGCAATTGAATCTAGCGCATCTTCGGACAGAATCGATCCCAACGAAGCCCAGTTTCCGTTCCAGAGGGGGAAAATTGCCGTCGCCATACAGGCAGGTTAGTTTTCCCCGATTGGCACCGTGCCACAACCTCATCCTGCTGAACCATTTTGTCGTGTATTCTCCCGTCTCACAGCTACATGCAAGCGCGCTGTAGTAACATCTAGTTCCCAAGTGAGTTTCTGCGCGGCTCTTACCGCCTTTTCCGGAGTCCTTTTTCCATACTCCAGCTCCATCGACCTGCAAGTAAGCTTTTAGTGTGGAGTGGGGGACAGTAATTTAAAGAAGAAAAAAAAAACACACACAATTTTCCAACAGTTTTTTTCCTCATCTTCCACAATTCGAAGGCACGTAGCAGAGTGACGCGAAGCGCATGGTTCTGTCGTTGCCAACACGTTCGGTTGATTGCTGGAGGGACATACCGTTGCTCGGTTCATTTCTCTCCCTCGCTCAGGGCGCTCCTTTTCCTTCCCAACGCGCAAAGACTGATCAACCACATCCGCTCTGAACCCCAGTTCTTCCCAGCTTAGTGTTTGCTGCAGCGATGCACATTTTCGTGATGGTTTTTTCCGGTGCACCTTTCAATTGGTTGCTTGTTTTCCTCTGCGTGTTCGTTTTTTTCGTTTTTCATTCTCATCCAAATCGTCCTTCACCTTCACAGCTCAGTTCCGGGGAAATGGCAGGGTGGAGCCGGGAACGAGGGTGTCGTGGAAAACGGGCAGGTTTTCTTTCGGACAGAACAACAACAAAACAGTGGGAAAATATCGAAATAACAATCAGCAGCGCATGGAATTCCTTCACGCACACGCGGAAGGACGAACAGAATCCACCGAAACTCGCACCAACAACGGAGTGAACTGTGTTGTTTTGCTACTGTGTGTGTGTGTGTGCGTTCGCTGCAGGATTATGGATAGAGGAAGATTTTCAAGCTCAAGTTCAATCGATTTTTCCCCACCCGCGGGCTTCATGGGAGGAAAATATGCGGATGGTTGAAGGAGGTGGCGACCTTCAAATCCCTCGGTGTGCCGTGTGGCGTGTTGTGTTAGTCCTTTGGCAACGCCATCACACACACCGACAAACTGGGCGACCGCTCCGTAGGGCAACGCTCAGGATCGATCGATAAGCGGGGGAGGTTTTCCATTTTCGCCTCGGCTGCCGCTCGTACCATGACCCGCCCCACGTCTGGCCAAGCTTGGGGGTTATATTTTATTCAGGGCGTCCTTTTATCGGTGAGCATGCGAGTTACCATGCGGTTTCCTTTTGGTTGCCCAAGAAAAAAAAAACAAATCAAAATTGTGGAGACCCTAGAGTGGATGATCCCGATGTCCTTCTGTGCCGAAAGCGGAGGAAAGTGGGTTCACTTCCACTCTCACCACTCCATCGTGGAAGTGCTTCCGGCAACGGTTTGTTTACTTACTCAGATCTAGATAGGGAAACGTTTAAAAGGTAAAAGAAAGAAGGATAGATGAAAGGAAACGAAAGTTTGGACAGGAAATGTTAGCGGAGGTTAGAAAATGCACTTTATCAGCAATATGTGAGGCATTAAGTTTCCGGAGTGATCGGTTGTAAATTTAGATTAAAACACTATGTTACGAAACTATAATGCAAATATATGCATTGAGGCCTGGTGCTTTTATATTGAAAAGAAATTGATTATCCTCTAATATCAAACAATCCGTACGCCTTCCAATAGCACAAGTTTCCAAAGTCACGTAGTGCAAAAGTACAACGTGATAAAAGTTAAATCGATCAAGCACTTGAAGGAGGAAGATGACCAAACCGTTGAGGAGGAACGGAAGAGCCAGGCGAGCGAGGAAGTTCTATTACATAGCCGCTATTGCAGCCGCGCCCCATTGCAGTAACAAGACATCCCTCCCCGTCCAAAGGAACAAAGGAAAATCGTACTGCGCACCATGCTACGACGAAAAATAAACCGCAGAAGCATGACGAACGGCAGCGCGGTTTTCAAACTGCTGCGACTGGGAAGATGCGTTCCAGAAACTCAACAGTGCATTCGACGGGTCAAAATGCACTCGGGCTCGCAAGATTGAGGAGGAGAGCAGTACTGCGTTAGGTAGGTTATTCTGCTTCTCATAAACAACGCTTAGAATCATTTATTTCATTACTGCACGTAACCATATCAGATTGTGGCAAGCGGTACAACAGTTAAGGATGGTTTTTGTCGTTATTCCCTTGCTGCTTGTTTTACTTTTACTAACGCTAGTAAATGTAGGTGTAAATTTTTAATTTTTACTAACCATTTATGCAACGTAAACCAATGATTATACCTGTAATCCCGTAATGCAGCAATTTTAGCAACACATCAGTATAAATTACATTGGTTTTCTAAAACTAACTTACAATGCAATCAATTAGAATGCAATGCCTTTCTCCCTCTTTAACGTACATAGGGAAGGTCCGGTCCTTCGTACCAGGAGAGACCGAGGACTGGATTCGAACCCACGACGTCGTGGGTCGTGTTCCTGCCGGCGTGCGTCCTCGACTATTCCGAACCCCCGGATAGTAGCAAACTAATATATCATTATATTGCTTGGCACTTGTAATTGTAGTTTCAACGTAAAATGACGTATTATTTACTGCACTAAATTAAAAATTGCTGCTAAGGTGTGAATCATTCTAATTCAAATAACCACAACTACACCTATAGCAATCCACGGTGAAAATCGTAACGCACTGTGCGTTACTTTGGCCCGGAAAGGTAATACGCCGGTTTACGTAGCGTTGCCCCGGTGCCCCGAACCAACCCCCTGGGGGGTGACTTGTTAATATGAACACCAGTTCGCGGTACCACCCATCTTCCGCAGCCTTCCCCGTGACCCCCGAGGCAAACGTGATGCACAATCGATGCATTTTATCATCATCCCGCAACTTACGCCTTGTGACACTTAATCACACGTCGCAATCGGAACCGCGGGCGGGAACGCTCGTCCAACCTCACCCATACTCAGCATCCATAGGTGAGTTTTTTTTTTTGCGTGAGTGGGAAATAAAAGGAGACGTCCGAGTTGAATGTGGCATTGAAAAGAAGCATCGGGAGAGAAACAAGAAGAGAAAAAAAAATACCCACAGTAAATAATAATTACATTTGCCCAAGTGCCCGGGACCGGCACAAAAGCCGCCCGTCTCTGCCGTCGCTTCTCCTGGTGCTCTCGTACCACCACCACTCGCCCCCACCTCTGGTGCTTCGCCTTCCCGCGGTGTCACCTGTTCTCGTTCCAATCGCGCGCACATGCGCCCGCCCCGCTTCGGGTTGCAGTCGGCGCCAGCGCAGTTGCAGCAGTTGCAATGCCAGCGTCATCTCCCGCTGGCGTTCAAGGTTACAGCTGGCCGTGCGTTTTGCTTCTCTCTTCCCACACCGAGGTCTTGCCGTTGGTTTTTATCATCTCCACCGTTCAGCGGGGTGCATCACCTGGTTTTTTTGTGTGTCTTTCTTTCGCTGATGCACCGTGCTGCTGCATTGGGTCACCGAAAATCGTCCGCCCGGTGTCGTTTGGGCCATATTGGTGCCAAATGAAAATGCAGCAATCTTTCGATGCAATTGATTGTGTTTAGGCGGTGCTGCTACTGTATACGTGGAACACGTCACCCGTTGCTTTATGGCGCGGTTGTGGTGGAACCGCCCAAGATGGGAACGTTCCGTTGTGGGGAAGCTAAAAATAGTCATCTCAGATGGGGCACATTTGATGCAAATGCAAGAATTGCCATTTGCTGCCTCGGCTGAAGTCAAACGGTTTGCCATTTTAGGGGAATATTTTCCGGCCCCGGCAGGGAAAGGGACAAATGCCAAAATAATATACCAATTTAGGGAAGAGGAGAAAAAAAGGAGTCGGTACTAGCTATTTAGTTTGATATAATAATCGCAATCATCGAAGCATATGCATCAATAACAATAATGTATTAGTTTGCGAGTATGTTCCGTACTATCTATTTAAAAAGGGAAATTTACATTAGTACTTCAAAAACTTACAAATCAAAAGTCTACAAACGAATAGAATAGGAAAGAGTAAGATGGGATTGAACAATAAAGGTAAGAGGTAAATTGCTTAAGAATATCACGTGCAAAATCAAGAACCCACTAGCTTTTAGGCACGTTCCTAATGCCTATGCATTTGGTTTTTTCCCCCGATCTGCATAACCTCGCTACCTTCCTGAAGCCGTTTGAAGACACATATCTTCCTCCTCCCCACCAAAACCGTTGCCTGCAGCCAGTCGCATTGGCCGGAAGGAGGTGTTGGCTGTGCCAATTATTGGCTGTACACACAAACACAACCCGAAACGTGTGCCCTTATGCTTCGACTACCAGCTAGCAAACGGGAGTGCCAATCTGCGAATGCTGCAATACATTTGGGGACGATGGTGAAGCACCGTTTTTGGAACACGTGGATGTGTGTGTTTGTGTCGACAAACTGGGGTCAGGTTTAGCTCCACCGCTAGGAGTTGGCCCTCGTGCTTCAACCGTCAATTTCTAATGATTTTTTAGTAAGTATATTTGTATTTAATTCCTCGATTTAATCGCCGGGAGAGGAATCTTCCAGCGTTTGCCGTTTTGTCAGCATGGCTTGATCTGGTTATCCGCTGTGTTCCAGGCCCTTAGCCTACCCATCGTGGATGATTGTTTTATTGTTAATCTTATCGGAACCCTGTACCTCCCCTTAACCTCCAATTTCTCCCTCTCTCCCTCTCTTTTCGGCATCGCCTCTACGGAAACGACACAAACAAAGGCAACCAAACCAATCGAAAATGAAAACTCCACTTGCCACCACGGTTCATGCCAAGTGGCAAGAGCAAAAATCAAGTTGCCGTTCGCCGTTTGCAGAAGGCGAAGAGGCGAACGGAAAAGGGAAAGAGATAGAAAGAGCGAAAGGGAAAAAAAGGCAGGCAGCACAAAGCGCTCATCGCGCTGCGAAACGATGGGGGTCCACGTTGGGGAGCGCTAATAAATGTGAGGAAAATTCAAGTTCACTGTCAAGGTCGTAATCAGCACGCAAGCGCTGTCCGGTGCCTTGGTTCGCAATGCAGGAGCACACGGCACGGCTAAAACCAACACGGGCGCATTCGGCCAGCGGAGCACCACACACACACAAAGTCAAAGTCGCAAAAGGGGGGAATCGGTGAGGTCGCAGCGCGCACGCAAACACGCGCGCACACGTGTACGTGATTCGCGTTTGCTGCGCTGACGTCGGACGTCGCAGCGAAGCCCGTGGCTGGAATCGAACACAGAATTGTAGCCAACGCGGCAACAACGCAGCGGAAAAGGATCATTGGTTTTCTTCCACTCGCCCAATGGGGCGAGAAGGGGGCCTGCCGGCTCCGGTATCCGTATCCGGTTTTTCTTGGCAGCCACCGATCAATCGATCGTCGTTCTGCGGTGCGGTGCAAGCATGCATTTAGTGGAGTTTCCTTCTTTGTTTCACATCTTCTTGATTTTTGTCGTAGTTGGACACTTTTAAATCAACCGATCGATCGAGGGATGCGATGGAAGGCGGCACACGACCGGACCTCGAGATGATCGCGCGCGGGAACATCTCGCCTGCCTGTCAATTATAGGTAAAAAATTCTAGGAACCGCTGGCCGACGCCATTTGCAAGCCATTTGCCAGCTGCTGCTGGTGTGCGGACGCATAAGTACGCGGCTGTGTGATCCGCCGGCGAGCGAGTGCCTATTGCGAATTGCGCCGCACGGTACGAAGCAAACAGAATATGGGAATGGAACTAATTAGGAGGGTGCATACAGAAAGGTGGCAACAGAAAAAAAAAACCACCCCACCCCCATCGTTTGCTGGCATTCGCTCGTATGGCAATTCAATAATCGCCACTATAAAGATGGCCGCCTGCCTCGCGTCACTCCACGGGATGATTGAATGCAGCGCATCGCAAGTTTGTCGTCGCGAGCGGCCATTATCAAATAGTGCACCTCTTTCGCTCTCCCTCTCTCTCTCTCCCTCTCGCTGCCTGGCAATTTCACGACTCATCGGAAGTCATTTTATGGCGGTGTAAAACGGGGACGCTTGCACTGTGTGATGCAACTTCGAAACTTTATTCGTCGTTTTTTTTTTTTTTGTTCGTGCTGTTTTCCGTGTCAGTTGCCATAGGTCAGGTCAAAATCGGAGCCATCTGTGTGTAGTGTGGAGGTGCCTAATGCATGCAGGATGACATCATCGGACGTGCGCATCGTCGGCGGGAAGCGGTTTGATATGTGGTTCGCGGTTTCCTTTTACAATGCAGCGGTAAGGGAGGAGGGGAGGAGTTTTACAAGAAAACGGCATTTGGGCCACGGATGCATTTCGTTTTGATTTACATAACACGCTGCATATTTATATTACTCCATTGCTGTGGAGCACCGATTGTGAGGCTTTCGGTGGTGGTGGTCAGGAAATAATCGTTGAACTTCTCGTACTGTTTGTTTTAAAAAAAAAAAGACGACTGTACATTTGTAGGTAATGCTAGGCTTCATGAAAGAAACAGACCAGATGTGCGTTGTGAGAGTGCGTTTTGAAAAAAATTCTGGAACAATGTCCGCCCTCCCTTCCAGGCGTACTCGCACTTGTTTGGCACAGGGTGGATAAAGCGACTCAACCATATCGAAATTCGAACGCCTCATAAAAAGAAGAGTGCATCTTGGCGTGGAGTTTGCAGAAAATGATTCGCTTGCCTTAAAATTGGTTGTGTTACTTTTAAAGTATAATAAATTTTTTTTTTTTTTAATTACTAACACCTCCTATGGAAGCACCCCAATCACCCTGTGAATCCCGTGCCTCCTGGATGCGAGATGGACATCTCCGTTCGCATTTCTAGCAAGCCCTCCCCCCCCCCCCCCCCCTCCTATACCCTGGGCGTGTTGCATCACAAACGCCGGCACACATACAGCGAGTGCATATAGTCCCGAGCAGCACACACATGAGCACCCAACAAACGAAACGACAAGCGCGACGATGGTAAGCGCGAAACCGTGCGTGGCGCGGGAAGGTGACACTGTGTTAGTGTTTCCACTCGCCCTCTCGCGGCACTTAGAACGCAAATTGGAAATAATTTTTCGGGTTGCTGGCGGCTGCCGTTCGTCCCGGTTCGGTTGGATATAGCTGCGCAGCGTTATTACCGTCTTGCTAGCCGAGCCGAACGGACGCGAGCCATCAGGAAGCGACGAGATACGCCTCAAGGCGCGCTGCGCTGTCCCGTCTGGAGCTGCCGCGGTCTGGAATTTTCCATCGCTCCAGTGGTGGGGGATTTTTCGACGAAAACAAAAAAGGCACACAATTTACTGTGCAGCGTGCGTGCATGTGTTTTTTGTTTTCTCTCATCGGACACAGAGGAACGAGAAAAAGCTGGCGCAATTTGTTTCTTCCAATCGGCGGACGCGGGCGGTGGTTCTGGAATGTTGTGGGTGAAGATGTGTGTTTTTTTTATCTTGTTAAAGTTTTAAGCACGCGCGTGTGTGTGTGTGTGTTGTGCTGAACCGAAGGTCTCCAGTTTCTCCCGGTCCATCTGGCAACATTTCACAAATCTGGCTCATTATTCATATTAATTCTATTTCCCCCCCCCCCCCCCCCACCTTAGTGGAAGAAAAGATATCGCTGAAACCGCCCGCCGCAATGGGGAAGACGATATTCCGCGCGCGCACACACCCCGGTAGCCGGGCTAGGGGAAGGGAGGGCCTTGCCTAGTGTGCGTGTGTTTGCCTGCCCTCTAGACGCGCGCGTCGCCGACGGGAATGTCAAGAAATTGCGTTGTACGAAAAGTGTGCAAACTCCCTCGGGAACATCATTGGAGCATCGCGCGATCTCGGCCGGCTGGGATGGGACTGGGGCGGTGGTGACCGGCGGAGAAGGAACGGTCGATTGGGGCGCGCTGGTACAATACAGCCGTGCGGTTGGTGTGTGATGGCCGTGTTACACCGCTTCTCCCGACTGCAGTGACGTGAGAGCGTGTGCGCGCGCGGCGTTACACTTTTATTCGGCGGCGGCCGCGGCGGCCGCGGCGGCGGCTGTAGTAGGGATGTTGTTTGTTTTGTTCCCGCACTCGGTCGCCATCAGCCGGACGGAACGGGCCGCCGATGGAACGCCGTGTGGCGTCTGCGAACACAATTTTTGCATCACCTGCGTGTGCATTCGGTTCCGAACATTTCGTTTTAGTTTTTTTTATCGTTTGCTCCAGAACTAGTGCCAAAAGTGCCCTCCTCAGTCAGTCGCTACCCAATGTGTGAAAGCAAACGATTGTGCCAACGATGACCTTGAATTCCAGTCTGTGTGTGTTTGGTGTTCGTGCGTGTGCTTTTTGATGGTTTTCCAAAACTCCAAAAACCCTTTCTAGGATCAGTGGCGTATCTGCTTTCCTTTTTCCTCGCATCGGAACCTTTGGTAACAGTAGAACCCTTTGAAGGAAGCTAAGATGGCGCACGGATGGTGTGTTCTAAGTATCCTGCTGTAATTGCCAAGGCAAACATCTACGAACGCGCGTGTACTCAGAGTAAAGTGTGCGTGGAATGTTCAATATACTTGAACGTGTGTTTTTGCGCGACTAGACAAAAGTGTGAAACATTTAAACAATTCGAATGCAGTTTTAAGAGGAGACCGAGCGGTGACCGACGGTAAAACGTGGGTAATTCCATTACTTTCTTCATCACCGGCCGGATCTGTCTGCCATCTGCTTTTTCTGCTCGAGCTCACCCCCCTCCTCCCCCACCCTCATGCCGGCCCTTCTGTACAGCACGTCATCGTACGAGAGGTAAGTGTGACCCCAGCTGGTAGGAAGGGGGAGTTTTCCTTTCCATCATGGCACATGTCGTTGTAGCCAATTTATTACATCTTTATCTTGAATTGTTATTTTTGTTCAATTGTTTCATCGGATTTGTTTTTCTCATCATGGTCAATGTCCATCTTGTTTTATTCATCACGGTGATGATTGGTAATAAAAAAATGGCTACCGGATCCGAGTGCATCGTGTATGGTGTGATGCTCCGGCCAACAAAAAAAAAAAAAAATGTCATCTCTCTTCCCTGTTAACAATTTAACCTTGGCTTGGTGTTTTGTTGCACAAATAGTGTTATGCACTTTCCTTTCCTCGCCGGTCCGCCCCAGCCCCGTGGTGCTGATGGCTCCTCTTGCATCTTGGAACCGGTGTGTTTGTATGTATGCTGCAGGAGAGCACACTTCTTCCTTTTTAATTGCTTGCCAGTAGTAGTAGTGGTAGTAGTAGTAGCAGTAGTCGTAGTGCATCAGAGAAACGGGGGAGAAAACCTTTGCATTTTCCTCCTCGCTTGCTATACCGCTCGATAATCGATCAGTGTATGGGTTTGTGTCTGTGTGTATGTGTGTGGGGGGGAGGGAGCAATCCGGGAGGCAGTGTGGGCCCCAACGGCGCTTGCATATGTATGTGTGCGTTGGGGATGGAGTCCGCGATGATGATGGGAACGACGCTCGCGAGAGGAGAAGAAGAGATGCTTTTGGATGGAGCTCTGCGTGCCTGCCTGTAGAATGCAAGAGTATTTTCCAAGTTCAAGTTCATTGTGTTTTTTCCCGTCGGTTCGTGTGGCGGTGCACGGCCATCGCACGGTCAGAGCTTTTCCGTGTGATACCCAGGTCGGTCGGTCGGTCGGTCGGTCCGTGCAGCCTTTTCCAATTTTTTTAGTTTTTTTTATTTATGTTTTTCGTACGTTACGTCGATTTTCCGAGCTCGTGGATCCGGTTTTCCGATTGCCTTCGTTCTGCAACACATTTTGTAGGTCGACTTTTGTGTAACATACTTGGCAATTGAAGCGTGTTTTATTCCGTTTTCAACGATTGATGTGTCATGAAACCGAGTATTTTATCAACCGCCGCCAAACAAACGACTCTCGATTCATTTGTTTCCTCGCTCGTGCCTTGAAGCAAATGCTGTGCCCCGTGCTGCCGTCACTGGTGTGTTAGTGCGCTACGAAAAAGAAACATTACGTGCAAAAATGTCAAGGTCAAGTCGGCAGGGCGCAACGGTGTACATGGAAAATGTTCTCTTCTGCTCCGAACGGATCCGAACAGCTGACCAGGCGGCTCCATCGAACACGAACACGTGGCTTTTACCGCAGGACCCTGGTGTGTTTATTGTTTCTAAATTGTGGCCATGTGTTGGTGCTTGCTCGGATGTTGTTGTTGTTGTTGGAAAGGAAAATCAGGAAATGGAAATGGATCGGGGAAAAAAATCATTTGCTAAATATTTGGTTTTCTGTGTTCTACGCGCATTTCTATCACTTACCAAGAGCATGTTTTCCTAAAATTACCCTAAATAAGTGCACTTGAGTGAAAGATGGATGCGAGAGAGAGAGAGAGAGGGACAAACGATGGAGGGAAAAAAGACAAGCAATGGTATGTGTGTGTGCACCATCGAATTCAAGATGGCGGACGCGACCGTGAATTGCCCGCAGTGCCATCTATGGGTGTACAATTGAAACAGTTACAAGGTGTTCTCGATTGTGGTAAAGTGGAGAAAAAAATCTACTAAAAAAGCGGGAGGGATTCGAAAATCTTGTCTCGAATGTTTTAAAAATCTTTTCAGTTTCAAATGACATTATGAGCGTTATTGAATCTCAACAGAGATGCCATTTTGGAGGTTTGAGGTTGTTCCTTGTACTTTCCCTTCAAAGCCACACTGGCGGGGGCCACGTTGTAGAAATTTTCCCTTTCTCACCTCTTGTCAGTCCCGCATACCTACCTCCCTTATCTCTCATGCTTGATGAGCTGACTTAGAAAGTATGCCACCCACAATATATTATCAACCGTCGTTCTTGCAACAGAATGCGCATATTCCAGGGCAACGGTGCTCCTCTCTTCGTGTAGGAGTGTGTGTGTGTGTGTGTGTGTGTGTGTGAAGAGGTATGCGCCAATAGGCAGCGAAGAAGAACTAAAACTGTGCAACGAGAGCAAACCCTAAATGATTCGCGTGATGCAATGCTGATTTAGTTTTTCACCGTTTTTCTTTTTTCAATCGATCAAATGTCCGCAGTAGTTGCATCGTGAGTAGAACCGAATCATTGTGTGTGGGAGCTTCACAGGATTTTCCAAGAATTCGATTGGACGATGCATTATGCATACGGAGCAAGTGGAGAAAAAAAATTCCGAGAAAGAGACAAACAAGTGGTGTAGATGTCTTAGAGTGATGCAATATAAGGGAGCGAGAGAGAGAAAGATGGATAAACTGCACCATCTGATCACGCCCCCCCCCCCCCCCCCCCCATCCCTTCTCACGTTCAATGATTGCGGGTGGAGGGATGACGTTGTTGATGATGGGTTTGATAAAGGGCACAAATGGCAACGAGATGCAACCGATGGGTTCCATTTTGTTTTCCAACTGCCCTATTAGTAGTGGTAGTGCTGGTAGTATTGCTACTGTAGTAATGCAGTAAATAGTAATACTCCGGCAACAGCGCATCGTTCATTTTGTGGGGGTTGGTTATTAAACGTGAAGGTGTGCGAGTGGCGGTGGGTGGATGGGAGGATCGATCGCGACCCTATCTCTCTCTTTCTCTCTCTCTCTCAGCAAGGGACATGTACATGGTATGATCTAATTAGTAACCATGTGTTTGTAAATGACAAATGACCGTTCCCACACCGATGAGCAACGGGGAACGCGGTGTGGACCGGGTAGGGGGATGAGAGGGTTGGCGATTGCCAATCGTAATGTATCGAGCTGATGGAAAATTCCTTTTAACGTGCATCGGGAAATTTTCCTACTCCATCAATTAGTTGTGACATAACTGTTTGGTGGTGGTTGTGCTGCTGGTGTGTTACAAATAAGGGTTGAAGGATATTTTGCCCAGCGAATTTCCAGGCGTCACTTTGAGATAATTGATGTATTGCATACTGAAGACTTTTTAATTGATGGATTCATTATGTAATGCATCGAAGCGCATGAATAATTCGAACTTCGTATGCGGTCTTGCTGGAGGAAGGGGACGACGGGGTATTTGGCCAAAGGCAAATGAAATAAATATAATTTGGAGTCTTGAGGTACTAAAAATTTGGAGGTTTGGAGGTACTAAAAATTTACGAACATCTAAATGCAATTCAAAAATTCTTCCAGGGTGCAAGAAATTCTAATTTTTTCAGGATGTACACCGCACAAAGCAGTGGCTTATACGACCCGGTAAAAAGACAGTGGTAGCTACTCATTAGTAATCTGTCAATCACTTACAATCAACCCCACTTAAATTCATCTCGTCTAAGATCGCTCCAGATCAAGCATCACATCATCATAACACCGTGGCCGTGATTATCAAACCAACTTGTTTGCTTTGCTTCCAATTTTTCAAACTTGAACTGTTCAATCGTGTTTGTAGATGTAATTTAAAGTGTTTAAAATTACAAACATTTCGAGAAGTAATTAGACTGCTAATCAGTTCGAGAAAGGCAGAAATTAATTTCGCAAGAAGAATGTTTTATATAGCAATAGAGTCTCTGGCCAATTAAAAAACGATCCGCTGGGGTTTGCTTGGAAGAAACTGGTTCGCATTCGCTTTTCATCCATTGCATAACAGAGTAAGTCGCAGCAGAAGGAAGCTGATTCCACATTTGGTTGAGGGATCGTTCTTGGTCAACGTGCAGGGGCGGAGAGGAAGCTATAAAACCAGTCGGAAGAGCTCCCCAGAACCGGTTTTCCAAAACAGAACAAATTATTCGTGTCCTCTTCGCATCGCTTCTGCTTCATCGCTTCATCTTGCCTCCTAGCTACATGACGCCACAAAGAGCAATCATTCGCGCATGCTAAAGTACCCGAACTTTTTCACTTTTCCCTTTTTCTACTAGAAATTTTCGAGGAATCAGAATATAATGTAAAAGCCGTTTCCCACAAAAAATAGTTACCACCGTAAAGATACTATCAATCATTCACCTTGTAAGACCAATAGAGAAAGATCGGAAAGGTCTGAATAGGTAAAAGAATCCGAGAAAAAATGGTACTGAAATTGTGATTGCAAAAAGTCAAAATTCGAGATTTCAAATCGAGACATACGCGTGTCGTAAAAAGCGAAAGATGTTGTGTAATAACACCATTTTTGGTGGTAAAAGAAACCCCGGACGAAAGAGATGAGAAACGCGGAGTGCAGATTCTATCGTCGGATCTTTTTCAGCATTTTCGCTGTTCTCTGTGTGCTCTTTTCTTTGCGGGCCAAATATTACGTAAGATTCCAGCGCAGCGTATCTCCATACTTTTTTTGTTTTTGCAGTTTTCACCGATTGTGAACGCCAGGGAGTAGTTAAAACTTTCCTTTTTTCCGGTTCTGTCTTCTGTCAGTTGTTTTTCCTTTTTCAAACTGCTGGATCGCTTTCAGTTCAGGGGTTTTTGATTCTTTCATTGCATTCTATTTAATTTCTTGCGTCTTAACATGTATACTTTTCTGTGTTTGGCTTTTTTGCTTTGCTCCATCTCCTCTACCACTGACGTTGGGGATTTTTTTGTGGTGAAACACACACAAGCCTTCGTTGGATATTGCCCGCTTACTCTATATCTCCTGTCGATGGCCATCGCGTGCTTGCAGCTTTGCCCTTGACTTTGAACTTGACCACATTATTCGATCGCGAAACACTTGCAAAACGTCGTGCCACGTACGGTGTGGTGATCTTTCCGGGACGAAAATGTCCACCGTCATGATCACTTCTTTGTCCTGTGCCCTTCAGGCGTACATTGTCATCCAATGCCATTGTGTTTCCGCTGGTACTGCTGCGGTTAACCGGCTGTAATGAATACACCTTACGCCTCGGAACTGGTTTACTGTGACTTTACATTCGACCACATCCCCGCAGCAGCAGCTTCACTTTCGGTTCTGCTCCTCTTCTTGATTTGCTCTAGTAACAAACGTTCGCGTGCGCTCATTCCACCGATGGTGGAGGCTTCTTCCTTCGGTTTATCGTATTTTATTGATATTCCGCCTGCCTGCCTGATGCTACGGCGTTGTTGGTGTGGTACTTTGCCAAACTGCTGGAAACTTGCAAAACTCGTTCCGTTTGTCTTCCTCTTTTTTCCAGAAACTTGTTTGGTTTTTGTGCGTTTGTGTGTACGCGTTATGCTTTGCCTCGCATCTTTCTTCTCCATCCGATGCCGACCGGAGGAGCTTTGAAACATGATCTTGGAATCGCATTGGGCCACGGATTACGGTGCCCAGAGACAAGGGGAAATGATATTACTTAACATTCAAAACATTTCATCCCGGAACCCGGAAAAGGGGCTTGCATCCTATAGACATTTTGTTTAAATTAAGCTCAAAATAGGAAGGTCTGCAGATCTGATGCTGAACTTATAAATGCCATTTTGGTTTCTGTTGGCTAGTTTTGTAGAAGGTGGTGGGTAATAATTATAATTTATTGTTGCGTATTTTTTATGATTTGTATTCTATGGTTATCGTGTTTGGTTCTTCCATATTATCGTGTGTCTAAACAACATAAGAATTGTAAAACACACCATTTCCAGAATAAATAACAAATCTTTTAATTCAACATGTGATATGCTTAGCCATAACTTTTCTAATATTTTATTTGTTTTATTTCTTCTAGTGGTAAAAAAGTTGCTAAGCCCAATGCCGACGACGATATTTTGCGGACACTGTATCGCTAAGACGACGACGACGATGATGACAACGAGGGCGAAAACACATTTATTCGCGCCGCCACGCAAGCAAGTAATTAAATAGAACCGCGAAGAGGTTGAAGATAAGCGCGAGCGGAATGGGACCGATTGCGTTTGATGCAAATCGTGCGATGTAGGCCAACTCGAAGAAAAGGTGCCGTGGCCTAGGAAAAGAAATCAGCGAAAACGAGAGAGACAGAGAGTGAGCGAGGGACAGGGGGACAAAAACACGATAGAGATCGAGAGAAAAATATTCGCACAAACCTTAAGAAAGCTACCCAAAACGCGATGGAAGAAAAATTTGACTCCGGTAGAGATCTTGCTGAAGCTAAAAGAGAAATGCAGGGTATGAGATGGTGAGAAAAGGGGGCCAAATGCAAGAAAAGACCAAGAACATCATGCGCGAACACCATGAGATGCGGTAATAACATGGCAGAGAGATTACGAATACCTTGAACTTGTAACGGATGTGATAGGGTGGCACTGAACGCACTAGATGGAGAGAGCAAGATGAAATGAAACGCAAACCCTCCCTCCCCCACCCTCAACCGGTGGTGTACATCTCACGATGAAAGCGAAAGAGACACGAACCTCAAAAGGGAGCAAACCAGAGCGAGATAGTTGTGAAGGGGTGGAAAGAGAAAAAGAAAATTGGGGCGAATTGATGATCCAGATGTGCGCGAAGAAACATGGCACAGAAACATGGCAGCAGTGAGAGTGGTCGATCTCTACTAAACCGGCTGCTGGCCATTACGATGGTGTTCGTTTGCTGCGATCCCTCAATTGTTCAACCAACACTCGTCCCCTCCCAAAGGGAACGAAAGAGGACTTTCACGACGGCGGACAACAACAGCTGCTGTGGTGCACGATACGCTACAGGAGGAGAGACGATCGTGATGCGGCGGCGTCGCGGGGGAACGACGACGACTTGATGGCTGTTAAACTTGAACTTGAACGCTACAGCGCCATCGGCATCTCGCGGATAAACGAGCAGCAGTAGCAGCAGCAGCAGCAGGAGGCGGCAAGCACAGCGGAACTAACTACCCAACCGCCGCCTCGCGCCATCGGAGGAGGTTCCACTGCAGGTTAGTGGCAGAGGGTGGGTCTTTCCTCCGGCGAATCGCGAATCGATAAACGCACACCGCTCCAACGGACATGCGAACGCGCGAGGCGCCCTGCATGCGCGGCTATTTTGTACACATTTGCGTCACGATTTGTGTGCCGCCTTTCACGAACACATTCAAACGATATTATACCCCTCTTTCCTGCCTTTGGGGTGAAACGGAGAACCCATCCCCTCAATAATTGTCTGCTAAGGGAGGCGATGATGATGATCATGATGATGATGCCGACAATGCCTTCGGGATAAAGCTACGGTTGTAGGTTTATTGCTGAGTTCCCCGAGTTACATCATTTGCCATCGCCTTTTGTGTTGTGGTTTATGTTTTTGGAGGGCGATATTTAAAAAAAATGGTGTGATTCAGCAATTTACCAAATTTATATAAAAGAGCTTAATGTTGTACGGACTGTGGCAGCAGGTTAGAATATGTGTTTCTATTTTATTTCTATTTTTCAACAAGCAGCACAGTTTCCTATCTCCTTCATCAGCCTTTAAACGTACGAACGAGCAAGAACCATCTCGTACCGTCGCGTTATGTCAATTGTAAGCCACCGTGCACGTGTTCGTTTGCTCGGGCGTGAAACGTGACTCGTGAGTCACACGGATGAATTGCTCCCCGATGGTACGCGGACTCCGTGGCAACACAGCCAGCACCGCCCACCATCCTTTCCTTCCCGCATGCCACTTTGGAATCGAATTGGCGAAACGTGATTGTCGTTTCCCTTCGTTCCGTTCGGTTTCTTCGGACTTACGCTCCCATGAGGCCATCCTACAGGACAACATTTATTTTGTCCGGGAACGGGAAGAGTGTGCATGCTCCTCCTCATCCCCATGTTTGATGATTACGAAACAGTTTTGACCATTCCGACGGTGTAACAAACAGGCAGCTGCCGGTGTGTGAGTGTGACTGCAACTTGATCGATTCGGTTTCCTCTTTCTGCCCCTCCGCGCTTGGTATGGACTCCGCTTTGTTTATATATGATGCGATGTTCGTCTCGCTGTATACATCGAAATCTATTTCTTATCTAATGGTTCTTGACCTTTTTTCCAGGATTCATTGTCACCGGAGTAGGTCGGGGGATAGCTAGATAACAGCCCATATAACAACGCCGCAGTTGCCTCAATCAGCACTTCCGTGTTGTTGTGCCACGACGATGATGCCAACGGTGCGCTCTCCTGCGCATATTTTTTGCGAACCCTTGGCCACTGGGATACTCCTTGTGCTCGCTGTGCAATTGAAGAGAAACCAGTGAACACATCTGGTGGTATCTCAGTGGCCGACTGTGTTCATTCGCTTCGAAAAAAGGGGTTTCCAAGGGCTCAAAGGAAATTGTTTGGAGTTTCTTTTTTTGTAGGTTAACCAAACAATCGGTTCTTGTGATTTGAATTTTTCTAGGTTTCCCCTAAGTGTGTGGTGTACAAAACTACTCCAAATTTTTTTGAAAGTGATCACCAAACATGTGAAACGATACCGCCGGGTGCATCTCATCGTTTAACCCTAGTGTCTATAACCGCCTAATCGGGTAAGTTTTGCAACTTCGTTCTGGAATAACTTTGGATTGAACAGTCGTATTGACTTGACATTGTTAGAAAGCCTCAAGAAATGATTCCGATCGCAAAACGATGTGTTCGGATTTTTTATTCGATATACGATTCTCGAACCGGCTAAATGAGGCGAGATTTTCCGGACAAACCCCCTCTTTTACGTGCAAATTGATTCAAATCAGGACTTATCGTTTTGGACCCGGACAAATCCGAACATATCGTTGTGACCCGTGCACGTGTTGGTTCGGTTGCATACCTGCACGTTGCACGCAATACGATGGCAGTCCCAATGTGACTCGGAAGGGCTTGTATGCAAGGTGTTTGAAACCTGATCGATTTTAACACAACCGGTGCTGTTTAACGACCGGATTTGAATGATCACCCATAGCAAAGGGAGAGTAGAGCATGCTTTTTTAGTGGAAAAGGACATCTGATCCATGTATCGATGTATCTAAGCCGTTAGTTTCGTGCAAAATTTAAATTCAGCCTAAATGTATGCAATTGATGCTTACTTATAAACGTTAAGAAGTCTTTTTTTTTGTTGAACTATGCTTTTTTTTGCTTTTGCAATTCCCAAATGATCCTGTTGGCTAATTATTAGTGCTTTAGCATACATAATTTGCTGTTTTTTAGTAATTTGTTTTTTTTTCTGACCCTAGAGAAAAAAGTTGATTGGCCTTTTCAGAGGACAGGAAGGAAATTCGTTCTCGATTAACATATTGGAATCGGAGACAAACAAGCTTAGATTGCAAACAAATCTTCTACTAGGTTGGATTATCTGGGTGGACTAATTGAGATACGTTTTTGTTAAACGTACAAACAACCCAAAACGACTGTGTTCCTGACGAGGAATAATTAATTTGGCTGTACCAACCAAAATACACCACCATCTTCGCAATGCCCAAGCCAATCCAATCGTGGCAGCATCGAAACAGCAGCCAACGCTGCTCTTGGCAAGTGCAACTTATTTTATGTAATTACGATTTATTTTTATAAACCGCAGCCAGTGAGAGCACGAGGGAAGAAAAGAACACAAAAAAGAACTTAAACAAAAACAGGACGGTCAAGACGTGATGCTGTGCATCGCTGCCTTGCACCACAACAGTGCCCAGAGCAGAGTGTTGCATTCGCGTAAATGGCCAGTAGCGAAGTGCAGAGAGAGAGAGAGAGAGAGAGAAGTAGCGAGAAAGATAGAGATGGATGGAGACGAAGGGTTGATGGTAACATGCCAGGATTTACTGTCCCACGGGTCAGAGAGAAGGGAAAACGGGCACGGCAACGGACGCAGGCATTTGCATTGGATGCAATGTGCAGCAGCGAAGAACCACGAGAGCGAACCAGCGGAACGTAAATGGCGTGTTTGTGCCAAATCTTCATCGCGACACTTTCGACCTATCGCCAAGGACATATGTACGTGCAAGAATCGACTGTGGTTTTGCCCAAGCCCTCCGGGGACCCTGCCTATCCCCTTTCTAAACGAGCTACTAAGCCGGCAGTACATTTATAGCTCCCCCGAAGTTCAACGTTTTGACGACGGGAAGTCTCCCGACTCTTGACCAGTCACTGTGTGGATTAATTATTCTCAAAAATTGATAATACTCAATTTGTCACCCAATCGAAATGGACAGTTCGTTTTGGGACAAAGTATGCCCGACTTTGTAGGCGGCCGCGCAATATCATGCCAGTGCAGTGCGATTGCATTTTTACTTCACAATTCACCCATGGCTTCCACTATGCATCCTAACCACGAACCACATACCTTTTGGTACACGTTTTTACAGGTTAGTTAGACTGACTTTAGCTCGAGCAATTCGGCATTCACCAGGTCAGCAGGTTTTGAGGTTTCGTGAGAAAAGATCATCTATTTCTCGGCTTAGTAGCGAAAAGAATTTTAAAAAGAAGGTTGAAAAATTATCTAAAAATAACGCATGTATTCTCATGTCTTGGCGGTGTCTCAATGGCAAAGGGAGAAACGGGAGAGCGGTGAATGACGTGTGCACGATAGTGGCAACTAATTTTAGTAAGATTTCATTCATTTTTCGATCGATCTGACTTTGGCGAATAGTTGTTTTTTTTTGTTGTGTGGGCAAAGTTTTCGTTTCGTGTGTGCCTCTATCCAGTGTATTGAAAAGTTGCTTTCATCAATTTTTGTAGACTCTTAACCCACCATAACTTGGCTGTAAAGCGGCTGTAGGTGTTATAGACGAGAAAAGGAATGCAGTACGTAAATCAATCCATCGTTTCATGTGAGCTATGAGGCAATTTGGAAGCCGTTTGCAGTCTGAAAAATTGCCGAGATACATGATTTATGTTAATTGATTCAGTTTTGAGTTTAATTCATGAAGGAGCACCTGTAGTTCGGGGCCCTTTTGCGCATAAGACATGGTTTAGGTTGTCACTTTTCCCTATATAAATTGCAGATGTCAACACTGGAGGCAATGAGAAGTTGCATCTTATAGTTGTTGGCCAATTGCCAATCCAAGCTGTATTACAGATGCTCCTATCTTGCGATCGTGGTTTTCTTACCTTTGGCACACTATTTTTTTGGGATATACAGTAACGGAAATAACATTACCTGGCCCTCAGTCGATTAGAATGAAACCCAAGGAAGCATATTAAGCTGCCTTTAAAGTAATAATTCGCGTGCCGCCTTCGCAACTGCTTTCTCTAACTGCACGATCCACCACCGTCGTTGTGTTTGGAGCGTACACCGCCGGAACGGAATTGGTGAAAATCTAATCGCTACCGTTTGTGATCCTCTCTACTCATCCACCAGCAAACCGTTGCGGGTGCACTAGTGCGCGCGCTTTGATTCTCTTGAGTGATTTTCTCTATGCACCAGATAAAGTGCATCGAACGGGTCCGCACCCGAAGCGTACACCACCCACCTCTGCATTGTGGTGCTGCTGCATGCCGTTGGAAGCGCGATGATTTATGCGCGATGGAACGCCGCAGCCTCGAGTATTTTTTTTTCCTCTTGTTGAATCCAGTTAGATTTTTTTATGTAAGTTACGCCCCCCTCCCCCTCACCCTGCTACAGATAATAATGTGTACTATTGATGGATATCAATGAACCAGCCCTCGATGGCTAGGCTAGCGGAGTGCTGCAACCTTGCCGCAGCGGTTGGCGTCTGTCTGTACATGCTTCCAGGAACATGCCGTATGCGGCCACCAACCAAGCCCCCCCCCCCCCCCCCTTCTATGTTTATGTATGCAACGGTGCATTCCTTTCGCCTGCGACGCACAGAAGCATTGTTTCACGGTCACATTGGACGGGGCAGGTGGATGAACGGGGCGCGAACACTGCAACTTCAATACAATGCCAATGGCGGGCCGAGGGCACCACCTCATTTTCTATTGGTCTTAATTGGTCCCGCATCGAACGGGCATTTTTTCGCAGAAATGCACACCTGACGAAGTGAAAATTTTAAATACAAACTAATGGCGGACAGGGATGTTTTCATGATTTTTATAATTTCATGCATCGTACTTTAAACTTTCATTTGTGCAGTACATATTTGAAGTGATTTTAAGGAAACAGTGCGATGCACCCGGTGCGTGGAAAAAAAAAGAATGAATTCAAAGTGTAATGGGCGATTTCAGGCCTGTGAAACATCAAGAATCAACGGGAGATTGCAGATGATCAACGGCAGCGTAAGACGAATTAAAAATGTGAGTACAACATTCATGTCGTTCTGTTTTTTATCAGTATTTGATAGATAAGAATATAAATCCTATCGAATTGTTTCCAGGAAAGTTTCTTGATCATAATTTGCCATCAACGTGTTTTTGTTCCTTTTAAATTTAGGGTGTTCCTTTGATATATGATTTTTTAATTGAAATCTTAAGCTTTAACTACCATACTACACGTATCTGCGATTTCTGCTGCTTCTGTTGCTCAATTGAAGTTTATGAAACATTCCGACGTCTGAACATACCCTTGCTTTAAAACTACTTCGACTCAATACCCGGCAATAGAAAGTTGAACATGCTTTCATGTGTTTTCTTACTTCTTATGCCGCATAATCCACAACACAACACCTTGCGTTTCAGTAACGCTCTGTAAAATCTGCTTTCTCGCTGTGTACCGAAAAAAAATTATGAAGGCCCCCGCATGCAAATCCTATGCTCGTAACTGTTACGGAAATTTAGAAAATGGAAGCCTAAAAAACACACAACAACACCACACGCGCTACATAACCGACCGGGGGGTTGCGGCTCATCATCCGCATTCGCTGCACTTGCTTGTTGCAAATGCAAAGCAAGTGCATGTTCAATTTTGTGAGGCCGATGGATCAAACCGAGCATGGCATTGTGCAGCGTAACACAACAATGCGAGACTGCATTTAATCGGACCGCATTGCATTCCACTGCGTTTTGGGTGAAGGATTCTCCACTTCACGAATCAGTTCGATGTGGATGAGTAGTAAAAAGAAATGGGTAAACAAATTATACGCGGAAAAAGGGAAGTAGAGCCACATTGTCGATAGGTTATGAAAGTGGTTGTTGCTGGTTGTTTGCAACAAAAACTGTAATGGGCTGGAAGGAAGAATTGATGAGTAAAAAAAGTTTGTTGCAAATGTTCAACTCATGAAAATTGATATTGTTTGACCTACAATGGAATGTGTAACTACCGACAATCAATCGTGAAGTACTAAGAGATTCGACCGTCATTTTCATTATCTTTTTAACTTCGTTATCAAGACAAAAAGCCATCGTAGCCATTTGAAACTATTGTAGAAATATTAAGTACTTTTGAACAGCGATAGTTTGTTGAAAATAGAACGTTCAAGAGAAAGATAAATTAAACAGGGTTGGAAATGGATTCATCTGAATAAAAACTGTCAGATTCAGCTCGATTTAACGAAAGCCTTTACTTTCCGGGAAAGTGGTGCAAATCCATAAGCTGACACAGCGAAAGCGGTCATCTCCGCTCCGAGCACAGTACCGACGCTCTTATTCTAACCTTCCACCAAGCACTTCCTCCAATGTTCCTCCTCAAAAATAAAACACACTGGATTGGCGGTTCCATTGTGCACGTGCCATCGAACCCCGGGCCTCGAACGAAAAAGCAACACGAGCGAGTTGGGAGGGTGGATTTCTAAGTAACTGGCTACACCCGCGAATCACTCTACAGCGTAGTTTGGCGATGTAGGGGAACGACAGCAGGAATTTGTTGTCTGGTGCTCTTGCGGGAGTTTTCCGTTGCCCATCCGTCGTCGTCGTCGTCGTCGTCCTCGTGTTCGCTTGATGCACTCCATTGCACATCGAAACTAGAGTGAACACACATTTGGCGCCGTGTTGGGATGATTGTGTTGCTCGGTGCATCGCGAAAACCACTCGCTGCACTATCGGTGCATCACGAACCTAATAACGACTAGGCGGTAAAGGTGGAAAACACAAAAGCGCAAACAAAAAACGGTTACTGTAAAATGAAAGTCGTACCAACTCGCACGTTAATGGCCGGAGAAATGAGTTCCAATGTACTGTCGACATAGACGGTGTTAATGATTGCTAAATGTTGTCTGCAACCTGATCATTTGTTTGAAGTATTTTATTGTTATTTACATATCACCCTCGGTTTGGTTGAGGTCCAGGATAGTTGAGCGCGTACGCCGGCTAAAACACGACCCATGGTGTCGTAGGTTCGAATCCAGATCGGACCTAGTACAACTGTCCACGTTCGTTAAAGAAGAAAAAAAGTCTCGTAGGCCCACCAAAAACCCGCATCAAAGTATGTTGCGTAAAAGTGCACAACCGTCGTCGAGTCACGGGAGATCGTCCGACACGGGAGATCGTAAGGTTGTGTTTTTTTTTTTGTTTCGCCCGCTCATTTATGCACCGTCGTTGCTGCTGGGGTTGCAGTTGCGCGCTGTCGCCATTAGATCATCATCTTCGTTGTTCGCGACGCGCGTCCTCTCGCCACTCTCGGAATCTCTCGGCGAACGGCGAGCGGGGAGCGGACAGAACTGCTCTAGAAACCCCAAACTGCTTTCATTCTTACGCCATCGCCACCTTTCTCTGCCCTTCGTTTCCTTTAAGCCAAAAGGGGAAACCTGTAGTGACACTTTTAATGTGACTTGTCTGTCCCACAATAGTGGTGAAGATGACTTGTTGGCTTGGGAAGATAGATGAGGAACGGGAGGAGGTGTGCAGTTGCTGGCACTTGTTGATGCACTTTTGTTTCCGATGGAACGGCAGAGTCAAGTAATGGAGTATACTTTAGTCGCCCAGTGGAGTGCGAGGGTGCGCTGCGTTGAGAAAACACGATGGTGCGGGTGTGGATGAGTTTCTGCTTCTGACGTTACGCACCGACACTTGCTTGCTTGGTTTCTTGGCTTCTTGGCTTCTTGTCTCGGTCCCTTGCAGCGTTTGGCAAAGCAGGGGGATTAGAGAACAGCAACAGCAGCAAAAAAAAGAAAAAACCGATACAACTTCGCCACCAGAACGGGACGCAGGTACGGAACAATCTCCACCCCACCACACTGCCGGCTGATTCTCAAGTGTGAGGAAAAAAAGCCAGCCAAAGCCAAGAAATAGAAGAGTACTGTTAAGTTTCTAACTGCGTAAAGAAACGTTAGAAACGACGCCCATGGATGGAAGGCCAAAATGAGCGCAACAACGGGGAGCTGGGAGGTGCAAAATATGTTAATAATTGCATTTAAAAGCCGCAAGCAGCGGCGCCTCTTGTTCTAACGAAATTAACGTTCCAGTTACTTTTTGGAGTTGGGAACGGAGCGGAGACGACGCGGTTGCTTGCTGCTGCTTCTAGCCCGCCCTTGTTGCCGATGAACCGTTGATGCTGAATTTCTCCAAAGCCTCGCTAATTATGCTCCATTACACGGAAATGGGTGGGGGTGTTATCGGGCGTTTTGATAGTGGTTTCTTTTTTCTGGGTTTTCTCATGTGCTTCTCTTTTTGCTTTTTTTGGTTTGATGCCTTATTTGATCGGAACACTGTTCTTATTTCTGGCGTACTCGCAAACGCAAACGCATTAGGTTTGTTTTATTTGATTTGTAACATCTCCCCCGTTTCTCCGTTGCTTCGATCAGCGATCAGCTTGATTGAACAGTATCCGGACACTTTGGATAACGTCATCTTGACTTAGGATCTGAAAATTCTACCTATTATTGCATGTGGGTTGTGTCCTTTAATTAAACTTAAACATTGTTGAAACGATACGGGACGAAGCTTATAAATTATGAAATGGTATTGCATATTTCCAAAAGCAAAGACGCCTCTACTTTCTTAACGCATTTTTTCATACACTTTTTTTGTGAAGAATTGGTTTGTTTTCATGAATTTCTGCCATGACTCAATGGAATGAATTTAAAAGAAACTTCTAATTATTAATTATTAGTATGAAGAAATTAAAATATTGATCATCTTCAGTTGCACTGCAACCGGTATTGTACCATATGCAGAAACGTTTTCCTTCAGCCAATGGTTTCCTGCTGCTGGGTTGGTTTCGCTGTCCGTAAACCGGCTGTGACTGCTGGGGGCGGTGTGAAATGGAAGTGGGGGAAAAGTGATGCACTTGCTGTAGAAACTTTCTCCTCCCCCCTCCCCCGAGTTTTTCCATATTCGCTCTCTCTTTCCCTCTCTCGTTATCTCTCGCTCACTGTTTGCGTTTGTTAAATCGAGCTCTGTTCGAGTCGCGGCTGTCGGAAGGCAAATAAGTTTCCACTATGATGTTTTTCACGAGAGTTTCCACGAGAGTTTCCATGAGCGCAGTTGCACAAGGGATTCCCACCACCCCTGCAAGGGAACCATGGTGGTGGTGGTGGTGTTGGTTTCGTGGGAGCAGAATTTTCCTACGCTCTACACTTTCCTTGCGCTGCTCCTTTTGCCTTATTTTTAGTTTCGCGTACCATTTAATATTTCCCTTTCCATTTGGCTTTGGCCTCTCGGTCGGTCGTCGGTCGGGATGTGTTGTTTGTCGTGGCTCGAAGCGTACGGGTTTTTTTTCCCTCCCTTTTGGTCGTAAAAGTGGTGTCCCCCAAATTGTAGAGTCTCGGAAAGGACGACGAAGAAAGTTATTTGGGAAAATGGCCGCGATAATAGTAGACGTTGGCCGTGGTTTTCCTCACACCCCACAATTCGATGCGCGAGTTGATCAACCGATCCCTGATCGCTTGGTCGGCAAAGATCGCTGGTTCCGAGATATCGATCACCGTGGAGAAGTAAGTTGTCGGTACGGGAAGCCATCTGCTCGCATCGTTCACATTTGGTGTAGGTCTGGAACGGTTTTTCCGTCACTGTCCCGTTGCTCTTTTCCGTTGCTTTCGGATGCCTCGGGGGGAGAAAGGGCAGTTTTCCCCAGCAGGGGGATGGGGTTTGGGACGGTCATTTTCTAGAGGAATCAGCGCGGCTCTACTATACGGTACGGTAGTAGCCTCGATATAGTATCGCTTCTCGCTGGGAGACGATCGCGCGAGATTCTATTGATGTGTGAGTGCACCAGAGCGAACGGTTGTGCTCTCGTGCTTTCCGCCGGTTCTCTCTCCGTATTGGGTGTGTGTGTGGGGTTTTTTTTTTCATTCTTTGGCTTCCCATCGCTTTGTACGAGGCGCGCGAATCGATCCGCGATTCCGAGAAGTCAAACGAGAGAGTAAAGGGCCAACACTGCTCTGGCTCTGAGAGAAAGAGAGAGTGTGTTGCGAACGAATTCGTGTCTCGCAACGGCCAACGAATGAAGGGGGGGTGGTGTGGGAGTCTGGTGGGGCCATTTAGTACGCATGTATGCGCGCACTTGAAAGCTATTTACCCGTTAGTGCGCGGCCCAGGCGTTTCAGTGCCTTTCCACCTGGCTCCCCGGCAGGGTGTTGTGTGTTGTGCGCGGCGTCGACGTCCGTTCGGTCGTTCATTCGTTCGCTCGATCCCAACCGGAAGGACACACAGTACAGCACACAACCACAACACTCCCCCTCCCGCCCGACGACGACGACGACGACCACCACGACGACGGGTCGGACCGTTCAGCGCCGATGTGTGTTGATGTGGCGGCTCAGCTGTTGTGTGCGCGCGTCTCCATCCGTCAGTCGGCTGCGATCGCTGCTCCGGTACACAACCATCGTTGGGCTGCCTTTAAAAACCCGTCAAAGAGGAACACCGCATCGGCAACCAGCATCATCAGCCAGCAAGCAGCCAGTGTATTTTTTTTTTAATTTGGGTAAACCCCTTGCGGCGGAAGTTTTTAACGGAAACAACAACACCACACACGTAGCACACCGATCGGATGAAGCGTTTCCCAGCATTCCTTGCCCCACGGTGGAGGAATTGGAAAACCACCTCCAAGGGAAATGCGCATCGATCGCAGCCTCCACACTTTCTACGTGCGCAAACGGTCACCACGAGTTCCTCAACCTGGATTCCGGACTCACCACTTCCGCTGTGTTGTCAACCGCCGGTGCTCGTGCCGCTGGAAGATGGAAGACTCACACGCAAACACAGACAGGCCGCCTCTGCACGTGGCTGCACCGTTCCCCAGTAGCGGCATGTGCCTGGGATGATGACCCACAAAAGCTCCACCAGCGTTCGGACGGTTCTTTTCTGTTGTTGTTTCAGGAGTGCACCTAGCATCTAGCCAAAAACCAACCTCGCCTCGTTTCGTGTGTTCAGTTGGACTCTCGTAGTGACTCTGTTAAACTTTTGCGTAGCCCGGCTAGCGACAAATGAGCCCTGGCGACGGAATAACGCCACACCACTATTTCACAACTGCTGGTAGTAGTTGTGGTTTTGTGCTGCTGCTGCTATGACGCATCCGTTGTTTGTCGGACCGTCGATCGTCGCTGGCGATCGCGCTCCGCTGATCTTCACGTCGATAATTCGCGTGTGCGTTGTGTGCGCGAGTGTGTGAGAGGATAAGCGGCCGTCCCCTAGTAGAGAAAAATGCGTGCGATATCCCGAGAATCACGCAAGGGACGGAGGAGGACTTTGGCATGGCGCACCCGGGGCCACTGGGGAGACGGGATTAAACGAACTCGGAAACGGAAACACAGCGGATCCACCCAAGCTCCACTAGGGCTGTCCGTCCTTCCTGCAGCTGTGTGCCGTGACGCAGGTTTCTGTTTTCCGCCCGTCCCGAGCGTGCTAGGGGTGCGCCCAAAGCAAATGTCCCCATCTCGTGGGTCGTCGCTGCCGGAAATCGCATCATGTAACAGAATCAGGCAAAGCCAAAGGCTGTAGTGTGGGAGACCCGAGCTGAAACGTCACAAACGTCATCGTCAGCATCAGCGCTACTCATTATCGTCGTCGTCGTTGTCGTCTTCGTCGTGGACTATTGCCTTGTTTCTGGTCGGTCGTGGCTGACGTATTTGTCACCAACGGACAGCAGGGGAGGGGGATGACAACTCTCTTTTTTCCGTGCGGTGGTGGTGTTGCTGGACTGACCTTCTTACAACCAACGCTGTTCACGTGGAGTCGGTCAAATACCTCAAACCTCCGGGGATACCTCCAGCACAGTTCCGCCTCAGCCATTTACTCCGTGATTGTTGCTATTCAAAACTCGTGATGTCAAGAGAGATTTATCCCGGCACTTGGTGCCGCATTTCTCAGCTCTTGCCAGCGGGTGAAACTGCTAGAGAAAGAAAACCAAAAGACCTTTCCCAACTGTTTCGCTGGAACTGGGATTGGAAAGCCCAATTTGGGCGCCTCCTTTCATATTACCAAAAGTGTGATATAACCAAGGGAGTTCGTTTGATTCGCCAGTCATATGGTTTGTTTCCTTCTTTTTGTTTTTTAAGCATAGAAGCTGTTTCTTTTCCATTTCCACTTGCCCGCTCGAGCACAACATAACAAGCTAATTAAGTTTTATTTCAAGCCACAGTTTTCTAATCGTTGCAACAACCCAACCACCACCACCAACCCCAGGGGGGAAGGGAGCTATAACCGGGGCGTTCGTTTCTTGTGTGGTCGATCGCTACTTCTTATCACTAGAGTCCGCTTTTCTGGCCGTCGCGACATCCGATACCCACCACCCAAACATCTGTGTGTGTGGTCATGCTTTGTGTCAACAGCAAGGTACGATTGTAGCCCATGGTGCATCCCTTACTGGTGCATCTGGGTGCATCTGCTTTCCTTTGCTTAAAGGCACTGCATCCCAATGCTGACATCGACATCGTCAACCACTTATGATAACGTACGAGACGAGCGGGGGGAGGGACCGCCTGTCCTACAATGGGAGAGATGGTGAAGGTTGCGTCGCTGGCAAGACGAAAAACGGGCAACAATGAAAAGCGATGGAAAAGTCAACAATCACCGTCAGCCACTGTCGGGATGGTAGTGAAACTTTGCGGTACGCGTTCGTACACAGGGAGCGAGAGAGGAAGATAGAGAGAGAGAGAGAAAAAGAGAGAAGGTGGGATTGTGCCTCGTGGACAATATATGACGCGTGGCCGTGGTTCGGCGACAGTTTGATGTTCCAAATCGTTCACCTAGTTTTTCTTTTTTCGGAAGTTAAGTAAGGGGAGAAAACGTACTCCAACGGAAGGGATTGACGAGGCAATGGGGGGCATGGCGAGGAGGGGGTGGTTCGCTGTAGTGAACGCTGGCGGGAAAATTAGGTCGGTGAAAAGTGTGTGATGTATTTCTGTATGCAGCCGTCGAACGTACGGTAGTTTTATTTTTTTTCTCCCCCCACACGGTTTTTTTGCTTCTGTTACCCTCTCGCGGAGGAACTTCTCTGACGTGTTGGGTGGGAAGGCGATGGAGGTCGTGGTGGCGAGTGCAGCGAGCGGGAAAACTGAAATGGCCACAAAATTCATACACTCCACCGCACACAAACACACACCAATGAGGGGCTAGCGAAGGGAAGGTGAAAAAAAAAGGTGATTCGTCGTCATTTCGTGCATTTGCGCGAGAAGAAATGAACGAAAACAGCCCCCTCTGGTGGGCAAGGGGGCGGGGAAAAAAGGGGTAGGATCCGATGGGGTGGCCAACGTCTCCTCTCGCGGGTTACGTGTGTGCCTAGATGACGATGACGATGGCCGGATGGGCCGGCCAACACACGACGACGCACACGTTGTTGCTGGTGACGGTTTCATCACCGTCCCGTCCCTCGCCATTCGCCAACGTTCATTCGAGCGAGTAATGAGGTGTGGAATGTACCCGGGGCGTTTCAACCCCCTGCGAACCCACCAGGGCAGGCAAAATATTGCCGGCAAACCACCGAGTCCGAGTCCGAGCTCGGGCTTCTTCATCTTCTTCTGCCTCGCTGCTCCTGTTTCTTCTTTTTTTTTCGCCTGCGTATATCTGTGCTTACGCTACCCATCCATCAGCTCTCCACCCGGTGGTTCGGATTGCTTTTATTTGTACGTGTCATTATGGGCAAACGAACTGAATCTCTTCCCAGCCTCTCCATCAAAGGCGGAAGCAAGGGGCAGGATAGCGCGGAGGTATATAATCCTTGTGTACACCTTGCGAGCTTCTCGTACAGCAGCCCACCGGTTTGCTTGCTTTTAATGTAAGTGATTTGAATTTAAAGCGAAAACATTACAAAATACACGCACATCTCCCTCCGCAGGAGGCTCAGAGAGAATCTCGGCAGGTGACATTCGCACCTTCCCATCGTGCCATGTGGATGAGACCCAGTCTCTTGCAGGAGGATGGCACCACTTCTCACCGGCAAAAGACACGAGGTCCAAGCACGCCTCCCGAGGAGGGAGAAGCGAGCAGGAAATTCTCGAGGCAACCACACACGCACAAAACACACCACCACGCTGGTCGTCGTTAGCAGAGCCGGTCTAATTGAAGATCACGTAACGACAACGTGCTCAACCTTTCGCGTGGTGTCGAACCTTCTTCTCCAAATGTCTCGCGGCAGCAAGAACTCCGGAGAAGGAAGGCTACGCAAGAGACAACAACAACAGGGAAGAAGGAACCGAGGCGAAAGAGTGCAAAAGCCCTCCTGCTGGGCGTAAGGGGGGTTATGATGTGTCCACCTGAACATGGAGCGAAACCCTGAACAAGCGTTGACTACGACTTCAGCCGCTTCCAATGTCAACCCGCCGGGAGGGAAAATGTTGAATTTTGCCCCCTGCGCGAAGTTGCGGGAAAATTAAAACCCAGATAAGCTTCCGTTTTTTTTTTCGCACACACTCACTCCTAATTCTACTGCTGTACACTGTCAGAATGCTCTTCCCTCGGTGTGCTGGCAGAGGTGGTTACATCAGCAGCGAGCATACCGAATCCCCTCCTATCCGGGTGGGAAATGCCGGTTGTGTATGCAGTTTCCCTCAAACGGTTCTGCTGGGTAGAAAAGGAGATGGGGAGGGGAAGGGAAAATGCAGGCGAAAATAGCAACAACAAAAGAAAAGAAACAGCAAACACAACAGCAACAACAACAAAAAAAAACCCCCCCACACACAACGGCCCCTCAATGTGGCAGCGAACGGTGCAGCATTATAACGCGCAACTCACCGGTGCAAATTGTGCAATAGCAAATGAAGGTCAGTATGTGAGTTGCAGCTCGCCCTCCCGGCCAGCCGCATAGCTAACCCCTCGCTCCTACCTTCCTCGTTGGGGGGAGTGTGTCATAGAAAAGCTACCCCTAGTTTGTCTAGTTGCTGCAGCTGCATCATGCGAGAGGTTGCATTAAACAGCACTAATAACCAATCCTCGAACGAGACAGACAGAAAGGGAGCGCACGATGCAGGGAGGTGCAGTACGATAGGGTGGTTACAGCATTCCTCATCCATCTCCAGTAGCCGGTAGCGAAAAATTGTGTGTTTGTTGCAAGCACATCACATCGTAGCCCCGCGCCACGAGTACGTCGTGTTGAGTTGCGTTTTTGCCCGTCCTACACTCCTTCGAAAAATTCATACCAGGAAATCGCAGCGAAACTACTCCGGACAGTGGACGAAAACTGTTCCATTTTTTTTTTCTGGGCCGGCTGATGCTGCCGTCCTCGGTATGCATTCTTGCGCCAACACAAGTTGGCACGCGCGGGCGTATGGTGGGGGTGTGATACTTTAATATTAGCCCACCAAACCAAGTCCACACCTCCACTTCCTAGCATTGGGTGGCAAACGGCAAAACGGTACGAATATAGATTACAAGGTGTGTGGGACGAGAGGTGGAGAACCGTCATGTGCACGGTGGTGCAATTTATACACGTTTAGTTTGTCCCTTTTTTTAAAATCTGCATGTGATTGGTTCCGAATACTCGCCGTCTTCCATTGAGGTTACCATTGGGAGGTTTTTTTTGTGTTTGTAGTGTTCTGCTGCATGCATTCGGCACAACGCGCCCCCGTCCCAAGGGTGAGCCAAGGACCTCCGGTCGAGGGAGGAGGCGGAAGTTGGAATCGGAAATGTACAACCTTGTGCCAAAGTCGTCCTAGATGTCGAACGGAGGCGGCGGATGATGGCACTAGACGGGGAAAAGGGCAGCACACGCGTCAGCATTGGACTGTACATTTCCCTCACTGTGAATTCGCGGCCGGCAAAGCACCTGAACAGAATGCGCCTAACACGACGACAACGTGTGCAGGTGTCCAAAATAAGCAATGTGGAGCAACCCAGAGTTTGGTTGGGCCCTTTCAGGCTGTGAAAAGCGAATCGAAACGAGGGGAGTGTCCAGGGTTTTGAACACGCCGTTCGGTTCGGTAACTGATTCTTAGTGATCCTCGAGCAGCGAGTTTAAACACTTGCAGTACGAGCAGTATTAAAATAAGATCAAACACCCTCCGGTTGTTAAATTGGAATAAGGAACAACTAGCCCTTTCTCTTGGCGAGGAAGCACATTTGGCCTTCCAATACTGGCGAGGAGGAGGAGTAGCAGTGTGGCTTGAGTAGGAAGCACCAAGAGGCCTTGGGGACGGCAAAACCAACTCATAACACGACCCAGTTGCACTATTTCACGTACCGAGGACGAAGGAGAGTACACACGGTGCTTAGACATGGGATGGGAAATGCATTTTTTTGGCAGCCTTTTGCTTGGCTAAAGTTTGGCTGGCCCCGTGTGCTGCTGCCAAAAGACCCCGGGCCAGTGTTGCAAAATGTATGTATGAGCCGAGGCCGAGCAGGGCATGCGACGTCGTTTGCACACAACACCGGTGGTGACATTTAGCTGATGTCCTCGGTCATCAGAAATCCTTGGATGGCGCACGGCTAGGGCCGGGTAAGGCGATTCTCGCGTGAGAGTGTGCTCTTTCGCTGTCTGGTGTGATATATGACGATTTAGACTCGCCTTCGACTTCGAATTCTCCTCCACCTAGAATTTGGCTGCAGTTCGTCCGAAAGGAAAAAAAAGGAACTCGTCGCGTTATGTAAAACCGTACGGTTGCACCAGTTGGAAGTCTGCGCCTTTCCGCATCTCACTGGGGAAGGCCGCGTCCGAAATGCAATCAAAATGTCATTGCTGAGAAAGTGCAATTCAAGCACGATGGATCGAAGACGATATGGCAATTGCAATGGAAACATTTCCAAAGAACACGATCTTCCCATCCGTTCCAAGTTCGTTTAATCGGTGTATAACCTTTGGTCCAATTTTGTTTGGTGCCTGTGACTCTACCCTACATTCCCGGGAAATAAAGCGTCTACTCATCAACCAAGTGATACCAGGAAGCGGGATTATATAACCGAAACCGATATCAGGACGCTCGCTGAGATTCAAAGGTCACCTATATATTTTGTAAAATTTATCGTGAAATGTGCAACCAATTGTTTTCACTAAGCGTCCCTCAAACCCGCCACTGGAGAGGGGAGCTCGAAGCGGAGATTGTTGTAGGAAGAAACAGAGATAAGAAATGCCCCGCTGGAAACGAGTGGTGAGACATTCTTTGAAGTGCGCACATGGTACTAAGCACACGGTGGTGTGTACGGGTCGATTAGATACAGCTTCTTATCGAAGAACCGTTTGGCACAGTCGACGCCATCATCCTGAGTCTTATCAGTCACAAGTTTGCAAACTGCACGCACGGTGACACACAAGGAGAAATCACCCCGGCCGGTTCGTGTACAAATCCCGGGGAAGCAGGGGACAGGACCGCGACGGAAGTTGCAGCATAACCGGACCGCGGATCCAGTTTGAACTGCTGTCAGGGGTTAGAGGTGTGCGATACCGTTTCCCAACACGCCGAAGTTCTCTGTAGAAGAGACGACTTGCTATCAGTTGTCTATCAGTTGGAAAGCGGTTCGGTTGTCACGAGTTAGCCTGGGACCTATCGGACAGCCACTATTGTATTGTGGGTATAAGTTCGGTGTGTGTGTACGTGTGTTTGTGTTCTTATCTCAAGACGACGGCATCTTATCATCAAACAATGCATCGTGGCGGCATTAGATGGAGTGGTGGTGAATGAAGATGGAAATCGAGGGAAACAACAATCTCCCATCTCGGACAACTAGCTGAATGAAGTCTTACTGGCAAATAGTGTCTTCTTTCTTTTTAATCCGCACGCTCGTGCTGATGCGCTGCGATTGAAGGTTAAGGGAGCGGCAGAGACGTTCGAATTGAAACAAACGAAAAAAAAAAACGCGCCATAGGAATCTTCCGTTACTGCCTTAACACAAACGATCGAGTAAGGTGCCGTTGGTTTTCCCTACCACCGATCACGGCTTCCCCGTGGAAGGTGAGCCCTCCAAAGCCACACCCGCCCGTTCCGCGTGTACCGTACGCTCACGAAAATCTAGGTGAGCCAACGCCATCGAGCGGAAAAATCGGAAAGACCGGTTCGTGTTCGATTTCGGCCGTCTTTATACCGTTGCCGGAGGGAAAGAGGGAGACGGTCGATCGAGTTTCATCCTAAACCGTGATCTCCTTTTTTTACAGTGGTTCATCCCGTCTGGAAGCCGATGAAACGCGAGTACGTCTGGCATGATAAGCACTTGAATTGGAGTGAAAAAAAAACGTTATCGATAAAGCGCCTCGAAGGAAGGAGCAAATTGGACCGTTGTTTTTTCCCCCTAGGCTGGTGTCCGTTATCGCGCCAGTACGGATCTGGACAATTACTCATCATATCTCTTCCCCTTCCCCCTGGGGGTGGTGTGAAGACGAAGAACGGAAGCGTTATAATTGGTGCTATCTGCAATCCACGCTCCAAGTCAGCTGCTGCTGCCGCCTGCGGTAGACGCTCGAAACGGCGGCACCAAGCTTCCCAGCCACGCGTGGGATACAGGAAATCCTAGCCACCACACCACCTACAACAAACAACCGGTTGGGGAAGGTCTGGCGAGATGAGAGTCGCATCGCACCCGCGCGGTTTAAAACATAATTATCATATTATGGTACAAGCGCACCAGCGCCTACCGGTAGCGCGGTTTTTATTTCCAGTGGAAGTAAATTAGAGAATTGGGTTCACCCAAGTGGAACAAGAAGTGGGAGATATTTCCGACGACTTGTGCGGGACGGGGTTGAGTCGATTGTAGCCTAAGAAGTTGTTGGAAGACGTGATAACGATTTCTCTCCAGGGGCCTGTTTACGGCTCACACCGACAAACTTTAATAACTCCTGTAATCGCTCCACCGACGTCTACGCGATAAGGCGATGCAAGCACTCACCCGTGTGTGTGGCGAGAGTTGTTGGATATCCATTCATATGGCGCCATGGAAATTTTGCTAATACAAGCAATCAATGCGTCGATCGTACTGGAATAACTGTAGCAGCAGTTTCTAATTAGTCCAATGTGTGTTTGCTGCTTCCACCAACGCGAGAGTCCGGGAACAAGCGCCCGCGTTCGGCCCGCGGATAGCGGTATTTTAAGTGGCGAGAGGTTGGTGCAAGGCTCTGGTGTATAGGTTCTTCCGACCGGAGAAGTTTCCTGCAAAGTCCGAGGCCAGCCATTCTATTGGATAGTGTTATGGGGCCATATCGCTGTTGAGTACAACGCAACCCTACGTCTGGGTCTGTTATCGAGATCCAGAAATGTCCGGCAGGTGGAAGTAACCAACTCGTGTTCGCTCTCTTGACGTCGGGCTTTGATGGTGAACGGTTGGGCAAAACACTAAGCAAGAAGGGACCTTCATAAGTTCTACCTCCACTAATCTTTCCTTCCTCCCTTAGGAGGCGACTGCTGTACTTGGCGCAACTTGAGCTGGCTTGGCGCGCCATTGTCGAAAACTCAACTTCCCGCTCGACCATAACGACTAGCTGCCCTGAAACGACGAATTGTGACTTGAGCTAGCACACTGAATGCAGCAAATACCTTCTGAGGTGTTTAGTGTGTTAGTGCCCGTCCTTCAGCAGCCCGGGTGCATTGTGTGTGCACATGGGTGGTAGGGTGACGCATTCGCGCGCGTGCGCCCGTCCACCCGCTCGCTGCATTTTTGCAATATATATATATATATATTGGCACTGCGGTGCACTGAGTGGTGACCTTCACGTATCGAACCCAACGCTGGCCGTATGTGTGTGCATCGAACGGGGGACGGACGGGGACAGAGTTGCATGTGGGATGACTTTCTTGCGGTTGATCGTACTAAGCAAGAAGACCACGTTTTTCTTTGTGCAAATGTTGAGATAGATTGTATAGATCATGGGAAGTCCGTATTTGATGTACATCACTATTCCAGCAATGGCCTTGACAAAGATCGTACTTATCGATTTTGCTGCGTTTAAACCCCGTTTTTCAGAGTTTTTATTCCCCCGACAAAACACCTTGTTATGTCATTGAAACTGCAACGAGGGGTTTGCCTCTCGCGCCTGACAAATGCATCCACAGATAGATTGTGACGTTGTAACGTCGTAAAATAGGCAAGAGTGGGACTTTTGCCTTGGAAGATAAAACAGAGGGGTGAAGTTGGACGTTTGGGGGAGGTGGTTGCGAAGGATAGTAGACGCACCTACACCACTGCAAGGGAACCGCGCACAAGCAAACGGTGAAACGTCTTGGCCGACGTGGTTTGCGTTTCTCACCCGGTCCGGGTACTCTAAACTCGAACGTATTTGTTACGAGAGGAAATAGTTTTCAGATTTCATTTCTTTTCATTGGCCACATGGGCGAGTGCACCGTTGCATTGGTGTGCAGTGCACGCCTGTGTGCCAACAAGTGTGCGCTGGGCCTGCGCGGCTTTCACGGGGGAGAAAAAAAAGGGAGCACACTGCTCCGAGAGATGCCGCTCGGCGGTCGCGGAATAGTTTCGCGTTGCGTAATGGGCTGGCCGTTTGTGCTTGGAGAAGATCTAATGAACAGCCAGCGTGGAAGCAAGGGAAAGCGTTGTGATAATGTCGCCGAAGGCGTTCTGAATGGCTATTATAATTATGAAAAGTCATCGAGAAGATGCTGTGCTGGCAAATGTCAACCGACGCCACCACCCACTTCACACTTTTCCTCCATTTCGAGGGCAGCTCCCACTTGAGGGTGAGGGTGTTTTTCAACTTCTACGATCATGTGCTTCCTCTCATTGGGTATTGGAAATTTATGCGAAATGGCGAGCCGGGAGTTGCAGTTGTTGCAGCCTTCAACCCAGGCTGAATGAACGCACGTACAAACACACATACACTCAGCCCTTCGCTGTGTTGCAAAATCCTACGGTTTTTTCCGCTTCCTCGCTGGTAGCGTCCACCACGGCCAAGACTGTAAGCTCGCAGGGGTGTCGGCGGTGCTTGGCAGAATAGGAGACTCGCTGCGGTTCCTACAGAGTCAGGCAAGAGTTCTCAGACTCCTCTGTGGGGGGTTCTATGGTCAGTGGCCGTGCAAACGGCAAACGCGTTCGGTAGTTGGTGGAGGTGACGTGGTGTTCGAGGCGTTGATGCAATTTTTATGGTCGCGATTTGAGTGTGCACCACCCACTCCCCATCCAAACGTTTGTCTTGTCGTTTGTGCTCAAATGACACGCGGATTTCGAAATGGAAAAGTGGGAAAGTGGAAAGTTTGATATAAGAAGCTGTGTTTTAAATGTTGAGAGCTCGGTAACAGTTGTAGAGACGACGATGACGATGGTAGCGACGATTGCTGGACGTTCTGGCGTACCTTAAATGGCCAAAACGGGCATCCTAGGAACTAGTAACACCTGGGAAAGCCCTTCTCGAGATCCGAGCGAAGGTAGTGGAGAGTTGGAGTAGTGCTGCTGTTGGGAGCAACACCCGCTTCATCAGCAGCCTGCTGCCCCATGGCTCACAGTCGTCCGGTTTCCGCGAGTGATTGCGTACATTTCGCCGGATATTTGTGTGCCCGTGTGTTGCTGTGTGTCAGTGTGTGCGCACGCCCGCCGTCCCCCCCCCAAGAGTGT
This sequence comes from Anopheles atroparvus, assembly GCA_914969975.1. NCBI lineage: Eukaryota > Metazoa > Arthropoda > Insecta > Diptera > Culicidae > Anopheles > Anopheles atroparvus. Next base: position 44,940,067 of record CAJZCY010000001.1, on the reverse strand, counting down.
GTGGGTGCGCACGCGCAATCTGCTTTCTTCTGCGTTGAGTTTTGGGGTACGTGTCAGAAGTGCATTTACATGAGGAATTACGATTGAGGTACTTGTAAATGCACTATCTGGTACGACATTCCAGAATCGCTAGTCGTCCGAGTTCGCAGGGAGTAGAGAAGCAACAACAAAAATGTTTGCAAGCATTCGAAGCAAATCTTGACAATGCACGAGCAAAGTTACGTGGAAAATCGATACGCGAGGAATCGGAACCGCGAACGGTCGTAAAAAAGGTCGTCGGGAAGTTGGTGATAAAAACAAAATGCAACAGAAGCAGCAGCACAAAAAAGATACTACTTGCTTATTTCCTTTACATTCAACTTTTTTTTTTATAAACGAAATATAGTTCAAATAATTGTAGTACAAATAGTGATTCAATTATTGAAGGAACTTTCCGAAAATAAAAGAAAAAGTACATCCACCTCTTAAAAGTTGATTTTCCTAGCATAAATAGTAAATAAATGAATAAATATCTTTTTACATCTATCAATCTGTACTTTAATGGCAAATATGATCAAGAAACGAATCTGTATCGAAAATCATCCGAAAAAAAGGAAAATTGAAAAAGATTATATTTTAATGGTTTGTTTAAATATATGTATGTATATGTCCTTTTCCACAGACCTTTTTTCAGGTTGAATATGCAATATCTCTCCCTTGGTGGTTTGATTTTGTTGAGAAAGTTTTCTCAGAAAATCATGTTCAGCAAATGCTGATCATTTGAAAATTCGTGTATCACTTTTGAATAAAAAAAAAAGAAAGACCCGCGGCGGCTTCTATTCGTGGTAGTTTTACCCGCTTGCCACCAGCTTATTTTGGCAACAGCAGCAGCTAGTTTTCGCTCGATTTGGCAGATTGCAGCAACCGCGGGTGCAAGTGGCAATAACCGCCCGGCCCGTGTGTGTTTGTCGGCTGATGCTGGTCCGGCCAACCATCGCTCGTGTTACGGCCACAGGTGGTGGCGTGTGTGTTCGGGGCAAACTGTTCTCGGATACAGACGGAGGGATTATTTATAGGTATCGGTTTACTTTTTTTTCCGAGTGCAACGGCATGCAACACCGTGGTCGGGGGAAGATCGCGAAGATGCAAATTGTAGATGCAGCATTCACCATCATCATCAACATCATCATCGACGTCGACGGCGTTTCTCGGGACGGGCTTTGGTAGAACACGTCCATTTTACTTCTAGCAAATGCTGCATGTCGATGACTTTCCCTTAGTTGAGAATAATAGTGCAGTTTTCTTTTCCTCCCTCTTTCTAGATGTCGAAGAAAAAAAAAAGGAAACCCACTTTCTTCAAAGAGGTTGACAGAGTGGAGGTTGGATAGATGGGGAGAAAGGTATCGCGATGGTCAACATCCGATGGTTCGTGACACGTGGAGGACAGCAGAGGATTTCTAGCCTGTTTGGGGAACCGCTCGGTAGGACGTTCTAGCGTCAACCTCCTCCAACCCCACCCACAATGGTGCCAGTGTGGCTAGCGAGGAAAATGGACAGGGAGGGAGAGATAGGTAGAGCTGAATGTCACAGGAAAGTTGACTTGCATTAGTCGTGCATGAATGCAATTTAGAACGTGCATCGTTCGCCGTTAGGACGATGACAGCTGGTTAAGTTCTTTTCTTGGCCGTGTGAAATAGCGGGTTTGTTGTTCTGTGTGGGCACCGCCTGATGGCGTGGCAGTCTTGCGGGGGGACCCGATCGAAGAAAACATCTGAGCGCGCGATCAGCAGCATCCTGCCATCAGCGATGACCGGAACACTTTGGTCAGTCAGCTACCAACCACCACACCGGCAGCAGCAACAACGATCTCTCATCCTGATCCTCCAGTGCCACAGCGGGGTGTCCGGAAAAGCGGCAGCAGTCTTCCCCCCAACCAACCACCCAGCTTGCGTGCATTTTCCAGCCGTTTGTTCCCTCACCGCCGCCGGCACTATACGCTCTGGCAGTGTGGTTAGCTGGTTGTGTGGCCTTTCGATTTCGAATTCACAGCCACTATCCTCCCTGCCGTCGCGATACTGCCAAACATTCGAACGGGACAAAACACACACAAAAACATCGCGTGCCCGTACAAACGCCTGAAAGTTTACTCCACGCAACACGGACGAAGCCAGCGGCGATCAAAATGAAAGTGTGTCAATTGTGCGTAAAAAGGTGTGTCTGCCGGCAGGCGCTTTGAATCCTTTATTTGATGAAATAACTGCACCAGAAGTGTAATTTGAAAGAGGGCTTAAAGCAGTCGAATAGATGTTGGTAGGTAACATGTACGGCAGTAAATTATTGCACCATTCGATTCTATTCTCTGTACTGTGTTTTCACACAAAGAAAATAATTCACTTTCTGCGATTCCCAGCAATTTGATTTGCGGAAAAAGTAAACAAAAAATGATTAATACGGCGTCATTAATTATTTTATTTGGTCAGGCCTTAGAGAATACGATATTTTTAGATTTCAAACCATAACCACACCGATTTTCCAAGCAAAAGTAGACCATATCTATCTATTCTCGTGGCAAGTTGACATGCTGACTGTGTAAGATTATTTCAAAAAGAAGGATAGACTAACCCTGTGGCACGGTGTCTTCCAAAAGGACACTATATGGGTACTAGAGGTACACTAACATTTGTTCTTGTTGGCTTGAAGGAGTATAGACCATGACAACAGAATCTAAACGGTCTTCCTTATTTTGATGGTGGAGGGCATTAGCTTTTAAGTGGATTTTCGGTGATCTGTTCTGTGCCCTGTAGTTTCTTGCTACACAGGGTGAGTTTTCCTGCATGTCTGAACATTTTGCAACAACCGCATCTCATTCAATCGGACCTACGGCGGTACGGCAGCGCATTGAAAAGGACAGAAGGAAGATGTTTACAATTGTAATTCTAGATCTAGCCTAGCGTGTCGTTCGAAAGGTTTTTATTTCAATTTCTTATTTTTAACCACCTCAGAATTAACTGGCATAATTCAAGAGATGTTATTCTAGTATCGGCCTAATCTGCGCCGTTTGCATTTGGGAGCAAGCTTTTAAAAATGATTCCGTCGACTTGAACGAAGAAAAACAACTATTCCGGTTATTGGCTCATGCTTTTCGGATGTGCTGAGAATAAACAACACAGGACACGTACATCATGGTTTTGCTGTGAAGTGCTTTGCAAGGGCGCGGTATAAATGAGACAAGTGATGAGTTTTTTTTTTCTGCGGTTGTTGTTTACGTTTCGTTCAAGTTCTCTGGTTCTAGTTTCTGATCTCTGTCATTCTGCCATCCGCATGCTTGTTTATGTAACGTTTCTTAACGTGTTGGGTGATTCGATTTGTTTCCTTTTTTTTGAAAAATGAATATAATTAATTGTGACTGAAAGAATTTTAACTAGGTGGCGAAATATCACATCAAATGCTCTTCCTCTCTAAATACTGCTCCAATGATGCGACTTGCGTTGGTTTGTTGTGTTTGCAAAACTGACCGATTGGAATAATATCAATCGTGTGCGTCATTTTATAATTTCTCAGGAAAATTATCCCGAGCCCCAGCAGGCTCTTTTTCTGTTTTGTTTCTTTGAACAGCTTCAAGATGTTGCAATCAATAAGATAATGTTGGTATACCGTACATTAAAACGATCGTGAATTTGTCGCAACTCATTTCTTAACCCAACATTCCAAGGGGTTTGTGGCCAGCTAAAGGAGTTGTTTAGTTTTTAAAGAATTGTCCAACCGGATGACTGATAATCGTTTTCTCTAACTTGGTTTATTTGACTCGGTAGTCGCATGAGCGAGTCAAGATATCGCCAAAAAATCGGCCTCACACGAAGCGGTTTCGTAGCTGATAAGGCCAGAGAAGAACAGAGCAGATTAGTGAATAACAATGCATCGCCATTTATAATTATAGCGCACCAAATCATCGATGCAACGTCATGGAGACCCAACAACAAACGATGATTAAAATAGACATACTTTGCAATTGTATAATAAAATTTAGAACGATTTGATTGATACGACCATCAACACGAACATATTGCTGAGGTTCCGCTTCTTGCTGCTGGTGGTGAATCGACAGCACGTTTCTTTCACGTGCTAGAGAAACCTGCTTGGCTCGCAAAAGAAGTGAGTCAAACCGCTGAGTCTTCGCCGGTCCGACCAGGATGCAACGCAACCCGGTCTGTCGGTTGGCGAAAATAGTTAGAAGCATCTAAGGATCAATTTTAACAGCCCACCAGCGATGACCGTGACCTCCTCGCCGAAAAGTAAACCGTCGTTGCTTTTTAGCCAGCCCACGCAAACAAGTTTCGCAGCTCATCGTGTCCCATCGATGGGCGCCACTTCTCGGTGGAATAAAAATGACTTGCAGTTTTGTCATCTTTCTCTGTCACTCACTCTCTCTCACACACACACGGTTTCTTTTAGCCTCCTCCTCATTCCTTCCTTCTGCACAAGTGTAAACCGGATCTTTGAAGCGGCAGCTATCGAACTGTGACGGCGGCTTTGCTGGACAACGCGCCAGTAACGATGACGATGATGGAACGATACGATACACGTGATTTCTTGTTTCAGTTACTTGCGTCAGTTTTTTTTTTTTGCGCCGCCTTTATGCTCCTTTTCTGCTACATTCCAATGCTCTTGCTCACTGACGTCACTAAATGTCATAACAGAGCAGCGAATCCGTTTTCGTGAATGAAGCGCTGTCGAATGTTTGGGCACGCTCCCTCCCTTTCCACCTACTTTCGGGGGTTGGGCTGCAGTGAATTGGCTTGATTTTTGTGCGACCTGTGAACGACGTTGAACTCGATCGGACAGGTTTACTGTTAAAACTTTTTTCTCTTCATAAAATGGTGCTTTTGATCTTATTTTTGGTATCGATTTTATTTAATGTTCAATTTATGAGAAACTGTGCAGAATAGCGCAAACAAGACAAATTGGCTAGAAAAATGTAAAGGAAGTAGGTTAAATGTTAGATAAACAAGAAGGGGAACAGGATAAATCCGAAACGAATTGGATATCAAACTTTTTTACTGCTTTTTTTCTATTATTTAGCAATCAACAGTGTTCGTTAGTTAAATATTGAATTATTGCTTAAACAAAATGAAATTGAAAGAGAACAATTCTTTTTTAGGTAATTCTTCCAAAATATTCGGAATGAAATTCAGCTTCAGAATTGTATCTACAAAAAATGAAAGTGTAAATTCAAGGCACCATTTGTTTCTCTTTATTTTACCCAAGTTTAATGCTTTAAGACGTCATTCAAGCGCTGCTAATTCTTTCGTCTACCTTGTGTTCTAGCCTCTTTAAGCGTGTGCTCTTTAATTTATAAACATTAATTTTAAATCGCCATACTAATACCTTCGCTTCCTGCGAATTGTAATTGCACAAGATTTCTGCTGCAATGGATCTTGTCACCTACAGGAACAATAATTTCATCATTTTACATTTATCGCATTATGACTAAACATTTGCTCCCGAGATGAGATGGGATAAAAAAGTTTGACGGAGGGAATTTCCTTTCAGAAAAAGTGCCATACACTTATTGCGCAATATCTTGCCATCAAATGAAGATAAAAGTTGATCAATTATTGGAATTTCCTTGGAACTTTGTTTTTTTTTTCCTTTTCAAGTGAGAGAACGGCGATAAAAGCTTCCGCTGTAATTCAATTCTATCTCTCGCAGAAACGGAAATGCACTTGCTGTTAGATCATCCTAAGAGCTAAATGTAGAATGTGCGCCAAGGGTTTTTCGATGGTATTAAGTTCCGACATCTTCATCCGGCCGGCTTCCGCAGGAAAAAAAAGAAATCCGTGTTACGAAAGAGACCACACTATGCGCTTTAGAAAGCGCTGTTTGTATAGAAATTGTTAGACCAAGCTAGTCTAGGATTGTGTTTTAATATGTATTTGGACATTTATTTTATAAGCTATCAATCTGCTCTGTTCCAGACCGTTACCGAACTAGACCGTCCTCCAAGAAGGCGCGCTCAAGTGCGATAAAGTGGCTTAGCCTCCAGATTCGCATTCCACAACCATGACTACGCATTCCACCGATGCTCCACAGAGCGTCCAGCAATTATTGCAGATGAGTCACGTTTTGTTTACCAAAATGTTCATTACCACCAGCGGCAGAAGCGATGGCCGATATTGCTGCCTCCCTTGACCTTTGTACATCCGTAGGCATCGTCCAGCATCCTGCTCGCCCGGAAATGGTTCGACACCCGAGCGAGATTTGGCTGGGGCCCGAAAATGATACAGTATGTATGTTAAAATGTCAGCCCATCGACGCCCGATCACGCTGATCTGCCTCCGCTCTATCTCAAGGCGCAAGCTCAGGACTTCGGCGCATTTCCGGTCCCATGCCAAGCCTCCACTTTCGGTGAGGCTCGATACGGTTCGCACGGTTACCCGTCGGTCGGCTGTGGAAGCAAAGGGCAAGACGAGAGGGGACGTAAGTGGGGCAGTGGTGGTGGTCCGAGTCCATGTAGCGGGTTGAAGGCAAACGGCGGTTGGACGGACGCCACACAAACCGAAGGCTGACGTAGCAATCCGCAATCTTTCCGGTGCACTTTCATTCGGTCAACATAAGCTCCCCCCTTCGCCCCGCGAAATAGAGCATATACCGCCAAGTGTTGTCCCTCGTCGTGTTGCCCCTTCAGCGCCCCTTCCATGAGCCAGCTCGCGTCGGCATGATTCATTGCCTAGCGCCGTGAAGAAGTCCGGGCAACGCGAAGGACCGCACCTTCAGTCGCGCATTTTACCATCACCATCTTGCAAACGGGAGCTTTCTTTCTCTTTCTACCTATCTCGCTCTGTTTATTTGCTGCCACCCGTCTGTATGTCCTTGCTCAATTTCGTGCGTCTTCGCCTAGCGCGAGGAAGGGTTGAATGGCATCTTTAGAATGAATCATACTGAGGGCAGCACCACACACTATGAGCAAGGCGGGAAAAAGTTGTGGTCACGGAGTACAACACTGCGGAACAAACTTTTGTCATATTTGACATAACGATGCAGAAGGTTTATTGTTTATTATATTATGGTTTTTTACGTTATTATCATTTATTATAGAGCTACAAACAAGGGATTTAGAAAAACGATAAATTGGCAATTATTTTAAAATCAACAAAATCATACCAATCGTTCATCAGAAGAGCCCTCTGTGACAGTATTGATTCATGTAAGCTCTATTAAAATAACTACAGTGTTGCATTACATCTACATCTAAATCGCTCTGTCGTTTCTCGCAGCCAAGAAGCAAGACGTAAAACAAACTATTGGACAGTAGTTCTGCCTCAATTTTTTACTAGAGGAGCAAATTTATGAACACTTGAATTGGTTACTTTGGTTTCATCCTAACAGCTGTGCTCTCCTTTGTACGGTTGAAGTTCCTCCCGAAGCCACTCACGATCGGGCAAACAACCGGCACAGGCCATCATCTTCATCTTAATTTATGCCTCATTATACGATGATACGCCACCTCTCAGTTCCGTTTATGCTATGATTGAAACCGTTTGTAACAGTATTGAGCACTAAATGAGGTACTTTTTGCTCCCACTTTACCATTTTTTTTCATTTTGCACATAATGTCACATTGTTGCAATGTCTTTTAAGCTGACCTATCTGATCTTGGATTATTCTACGATTTTGATAATTTAAACATTGAAAGGCAAACATCATTTAGTCGCAGGAACTGTCTCACACAACACCATCGCCTGATAGTTTAAACCACTTTAGTGCATTTCTCATTTATGTCCACAGACCGGCCTACCGTGCAACCTTCGAAAAGCTCCGACGCGGATCACGCATGCGTTCGCGTGTTTGCGTATGCTTATATTGGGGTGAGCTTTTGCCTTCGTCTCTGTCGCCTCAGCTTCGCAAAACTGGGTGGAGTGGGGTGAGGGGAGGGGGGGGGAGTTTAATTCTGGATGCCGCGGCGACGTCCAACCGCCCCACCCGCCGATGGATGATGACGATTCATTGACGATTCGCTGAGAACCGCGCGGAGGGCACGATAAAACGATGGAGCGGAGGACACGAGCAAAAAAAAAAACCTCAGCGAACGGGTGAAGTTGGGGCGAAGAGGACTCGAGCAGCGCGTTTGCGTTTGGTCAACATCATACCGCACCGAACCCGAAACCGAGACGGACGTGTCGTTGGGATCTCCGGTGCTCTGGAGGTCCGTTTCGTCACGCAAAAAGAATAAGCGATACCGAGATCGCGAGAGCAAGAGAACTGAGCTCCTGTCAGGTGGCGTGAAAATTGTTCCGTTATTTGTTAAGTTTTGTAGCTGGAGCTTGTGGTTCCTGTGCATGTCAGTGTGTAGTGCAAACGAAGTTAAAATTTAAAAAATTAACGATGGGTTCTTTGCGACGCACCGTTCATCTGCTCGCAGTGCTCGAGTGTGTCAGGATCTGCTTCGAACTGCTGACGGTGGTCGGAGCGGTGGTGGGTGGTGAGCCGGCGACGGTTGGCGAGTTCCCTCACATGGCCCTGCTGGGGCGACCGTGCAGCCAGCCGGCCGGGTGGCCCTTCACCACCACCGGAAGCAGCGAATGCGTCGGCAACGAGTGGTTCTGTGGCGGTTCGTTGATCTCGAACCGGTTCGTCCTGACGGCGGCCCACTGTGCCCACACGGAGATGCAGAATCCGCCGACGTTGGTGCGGCTCGGCGAGTACGACCTGGGCGATGGTGCGGAACCGCCCGACCGGCCCCACCATCAGGACTACGCGATCCGGGCGATCGTGCAGCATCCGGAGTACAACGGCATCCTCACGTACAACGATATTGCGCTGGTGCAGCTGGAACGGACGGTCACCTTCAGCCGGTTCATCCAACCGGCCTGCCTGTGGGCACAGGATACGCTCCCGGACGGAACTCCACTGGTCGCGACCGGATGGGGGAAGATTGGACACTGTAAGTGGAAAGTACATTGCTAGATGCCATTGCTAAGTAGCCCGCGTGGCCGATCACAAATAACAATTGATGGACCACTGATTCATCACGTCTTCCGGTGAGCTCTAGGAGAGACGTCTTGCAAATGAGTCAAATGATGTATTGAAGGGCAGAGCGCTACTGCGATGTTACTTTCTCATCAAAGTTTACCAAAGTGTGAAACGCAAATTTCAGTGAACCTAAAAGAGCTCAACTCAACTTCTTCAACTCAATAGAATAAATAGGACTAATATAATACAGTTTCTCCAATATCTAATGCAGTTGTGGAACAGAGCAAACAGAAAATGAAAGTGACATTTGATCCATCATAAAAATTAGGGATGCAAATGAGTGTGAAAATGTTGACTGATGATTGACCGGAAGTTCCTTTTTATCGTGAAAGTACGCGACAATGTACGCTTCTGCTGGTTTTAAAGTCTCTTCTATTGGTGTGACGAAAAAAAGTCACATTCAGCTTGATTAACTTCTTTTAGAACCCTTTTTGGATTGTGACTAATGACTCGAAACGAGTATTATAGTTGTTGATTCACTCGCATGTTACAGTGTCATTAGATTCATTTTTGTTTTGTCCAAACCTCCAAACTTCTGAAGTTGCTCTATGTTGGAGAACATGGCTGGGATCAAGTCTAGAACTATGAACTATGTATTTTAATTTGAAACCTCCTGTAGCGATAAGTCCTTGCCCGCTAGGTGCTACGTGTGAACAGGTTTTGAACGGATATGCGATGTGCGTTCGGCCGGACAGGTTTTGCCTACAAGAGGTGCGAACGTTTTTCGATTCAGAAATCCGAATGCCTGAAAGCGATGGTGATCTTTGAGGAGATTACCATGACTTGAGGCTTATATCGACGGATCATTTTCTTGTTTAAGAGCGCCGTTAAAATTTGCTGAACTATGTTTGCACTGCAGAGGCTCATGTGCAGTGGTGTCGCGCCTGTTTCGTACCCTCGTGCCATGTCTAATCTGTTCTTTTCGTTCATTTTTGGTTTACTTCCAGTTGAGCAACCTGCCACGGTTCTGCAGCGTGTCCGCATACCGCTCGTCTCGAACGTCCAGTGCAACCAGCTGCTCTACCGCAACCGACGGCTCCGCAACGGCATCCTGCCGACGCAGTTGTGCGCCGGCGATCCGCTCGGCGGCAAGGACACCTGCGAAGGCGACTCGGGCGGCCCGCTGCAGCTGATGGCGCCGCGCGAACAGGGCGAACCGGACACCGGTCTCTGCCGCTACCAGCTCGTCGGTGTCACGTCCAACGGAGGCATCTGCGGCACGGTCAACCGGCCCGGAATCTACACCCGCGTTTCGTCCTACGTCGACTGGATCGAGGGCGTGGTGTGGGGTGAGGTGGCACAGAACTGACTTCAGACGAAGTAAGCTCGATCTCCCTTCCCCTCCCATCTCACTACCCTACAAAGCCCCCGCTCACAAAAAGTGTGTGCCAAAGATTGCATAGACATGACGCACCAAAACCAACGATGCCATTTTGCTTGCCCGTCCTGCTGGAAAAAAAACCCACGTGCCCCACGCCGCCGCCTCGTTCCGGGCGTAGATGACCAAGGAGGTACCATGCTATACCGTGGTGGCTTACGCTCACCGCGGAGCAATGCGGAGTGGAAGAACTGAACTTTATAACGTAAGCCCAAACGGGTTCGCCGCGAAACTGCTCGAATCTGAAGGACTAAATTCCTATCCAAGCAACGGAACACAGATATTTATTACTGTAAGATATTTATTAGCGTAAGCTTTCATCGGTACCTTTCTTAATCTACTTTTAAAAGGATGCAAAAAAAATTATTTATTTTGACCTCACCGTGATACCAGAACGAATTGTAGCAAGTAAGCAGTAAGCGACTTGTAGAAGGCCTGTGTTCATGTGCACACCGGGAAAATTCCCCAAGTAAACGCAAAAGCAATATAGTATTTGTTCATCTACTTCAGGCTCGAACAATCTAGTTGGTACTATGACTCATTCGAAATAGACCATCGGAGATAGGATCTAGGACTCAAATTGCGTGTCGCCCGTTGCAACTGCAGGATTTTTGCATTCAAAGTAAATCGAAGAGTGTGAACGCTGGACATAAAGGTTATTTCACACATTGATTGTCTATAAACACTGGCTCAAGCAAAAATCGCAACAAAAAGAAGATGGTAGGCGTAAACTAAGATGAACCAAGCTGTACTTGCCACGCCACTGCGCTCCGGATATACACGCACGGTAGTGGCATGGTGCTCTGTGAAAAATAGATTGTCGAACTCCGCTACGGCACAAGATAACACAACGGATGTAGTCTCCTGACAAGAACATGCCGGTAATCAGCTAAACATGTTAGCATTTTGTTTGTTAATTGATTTAATTAACTTTTTTATTCGGGTTGACCGTGATATTTCTCACGTCTTACCTCCAATTCTTCTGCATTTTTATTCTCCTGATTAAAGCTCCGGTTTTTAAGCGCCTTGGTTAGAATGTTTAGTTCCCGAGTTAAGTCGGGTATTATCTAGGAGTTAAGCCGGGTATTAAATTAACCTATATCCTACTTCATAGCTTAAGTATAGTATTTAAGTTCATTTTCGCATTTTACAGCAGTCAGTGGAATGAAACAATTATTCAAAAATACATAAACGTACAAAACCCATCGAGGTCATTTTATTAAGGTAAACAATTATGTCTGCAACGCGTAAGTACGATGCATGCGATCAGCACATTTATGGACCAAATAGCTTGTACTGAAATCCTCTGAAAAGTGACTAAGCTAATTTAAAAGAGTCCTGCTCCAAAAGAAGACCACTGATATTTCAACCTCACAAAGAGAGCAGCTCGATCGAAAACGTTAGAGATGTTTCTTTATGCCCCTGCATGTATGCAAGCATGAGTGCAGCAAATCAGATCGTCGGGATTTATGTACCTAATAATGCAAGGGAAGCGATACGTGAACAACAGTTAAGCTAATAACTCAATGCGTAAGGTAGAACTGTTGCCTTGAACATTTGCTTTGAACTACCAAACTAGAAGAGACTTTGAAGCAATTGGCTAACAGCATCGGATAGGTAAAGGCAAGGATAGGTACATTTCGTGTTCAAGTTGTGTCTGCTACCTTTATTTAAATCTTCGTTCCAAATAAGAAATTCGATTTTTTTTCTATAAACAATGTTGCCGTCATTCAAGAATGGTTGCACAATGGCGAAAAACATCCGAACGATCCTTTTCTTCCCTCTAATCCCTCTAATTTAGTTATGCGCATCTGTTTCCGTGTGTCAAGTTCCATGGCTTTTGTTTTGTCCAAAGTACAGGAGCGAAATATGTAGAGATTTGAGAACATCGAAAAAAAGTGAATAAATACATCAACAAATTATCTCAAACCACACCAGGAAATCATATATGGAATTCGTCCTTGCTCTTGGTCATCTGCTTGTGATTTCTCATTGAGAATAAACGAAAAAAATGAGGTCAAATTTTAAGTTATTTTATACGCCATTCTTCTACTACTTTCGTTCTTGCCAATTAAACATATTTTGCAATGCAGTTTTTGTTTCTTTGGCTTGTTAAATGGTTGCTTTAGACAAATTCGAACGGGCCCATATAATCAGGTCAACTAGTTTGTTTCTTAGCAATAGAATACGTATTTAATGCTCACCATGTGTATAGTGAATGCAATCCCACTCGTTGCCACTGACTGAACATTTTCTTTTGAATAACCGAAAACAAAAAATCAAAACTTCATTTACCATATAACAAAAATTAAAACCTTCGCGTAGCATATAACTTAAAAGAGATAGAAACCATACCATTATTATTCTGCCATAATTAAGCTTAAACGTGGCTTTTATTCCGCACACGGGTGTAGGCCGCGGTGATAGTGGCTTGCACCGTTCGGCGGCAACAAACCGCGGCCTCACAAACACACAGATCGATACCAGAAAACCCCATCCTCGACCGGTCCCGATCAATCCGTTGAAAATAACTGCCTCGCACTAACACACCAGCGCGCTGGATCGTGCTTTAAATAGGTTGTAGCGAAACGGAAGAGGAACGATTGCTTGTTGTGCATCCGTTTGAGTCAGTCTACGTTCACTACTGAACCGATCAACATGAACCGCAGCATCCGAAGCCGCCAGTTGGAACGAATCGTCCCGCTGCTTTCGCTCCTGTTCCTGCTGCAGCTGCTCGAGAAGGGCTCGAGCCAAACGGTCTACCCGGATGACATTGTGTTTCCACCGGTGATCGATCTGGCTATCGGCGATCCCTGCACCGTTCCACCGTCGCCCACGTCGGATATCTCGTACGCGCGCGACGGCATCTGCCAGAGGGTGCGCGACTGTCCCACGTTCGTGCCGCGCATCATCCTGGAGGCGTTCGACATCCGGCGCGACGTTTGCTACTTCGAGGTGCACGATCCAGTGGTCTGCTGCATCCAGCAGCCTGTGCCTACCAGCAAGCTGGAGGCCAAGATCAATAGCGGCAAGCTGGTGCGTCCCACCGTGCAATCGATTCGGTCCGATCCGAACATCGGTAACTGGATACGTGCCGAGTGATCGTGCCCGTAAAAGCCACGCTATTATAGCATTTCGTTAAGTTTACTCAAGTCATTATCACCGGTTCGTTAATGAAACAGTAAAAACAACAACATAGAGTGAGAGAAGAAACGGAAATTAATAGAAGAAAAACTAATAAAGAAGTAAAGAGCTTAAAATTTAATTGATGTGCGTCTGCACAAACTTCTGTTTTATGGTTAGTAAAAAAAAATTAGGAGTACTAGTTGTACCATTGCTTCAATCTTCAATCTCTTCAATCTATCAAGACAAACCGGTCAAATTCGTCGAAGGGTATTTCTGAGTACAGTTGTGGTAGAATGTTCGTCGGCTCCACGGATTTGAATCGACATACTCTACCGAGTATTAAAACGCAAGCAGCCGACGATGCATTCTCAAGAGTTGTTTTAACCAGGTGTGATTTTTTGCTCTATTTTCAGGGTTTCCCAATTTCTAAACGAAATTGCGCACCCTGTGAGAGAAACTCTCAAAATCCTCCTCCAATGCGCTGCGGTTTGTTTTCATCTCCAATCCCTCGGTACGATTCTCTTATTAGTTTCGCTGTGCGGGTATGAAATCCTTTATCAGCATTATTTGCAAAACAAGTCGATTGGTGGAACAATCTGATTCGCTGTTGCTTTTGTCGGTGGCCTCCGAATGCTAGTCAGTCGAAAGGTTCTAGCGCACCGTAGCGGACGGTTTATGTGCGACAAGCTTGGAAGCAAGCGTAATCAAATAATAATGATTTCTTGCTGTGTGAAACAAGCATTGCTGCTGGTACTCTGCAGCTCAAGTGTGGTTCCGTTGCCTTCAAATACGATGGATAGAAAAAACAACGGAAAGTTGGCAGCAATCGACTCTGCAAATCCCATAGAGTTACCGGGTAATTCTACGATCGCAACAGACTACTCTGCAAGCATCTTCCCAAAGGATACCCGGGTTGATATAAGAGATGCATGCACTTATAATGGCTTGACCGGAACCTGCACCACAAAAACGTTCTGCATGCATTGTCCGAGCTTTAACCCGATGAAACCTGACAATCCCTGCAACAGTATTTTGTCGGACATGGTTGGTTGCTGTACTTGCAGCCAGGAAGCTAGTTCAACATCCGTGAAATCTTCGGTAATCGAAAGTCCTAAGAATGAATCCACACTGCCAGACACTACTTGTTGCTTGGATGAGGATAGCACTACGGTAGTGTACTCACCCTAATGCTGAGGACATAACAACAAGCATAGACAAATTGATATAACACTCTTTAAATCATAAGTGTTACAAAGAATTGTACAATAAAGGTGGAAAGCATGAATTTAAACAAACATATGTTGCATGGAGTGTGCTTATTTTTTAACTCGTTTATCAATTTATTTATTTGCTTGGAACTTGGAAATGGAGCTACGTAGAGTTTGCCTCTATTGAATTAATGTGCTTAATTATCTTAATCTTAATCGTAACAAGGATCCAATTTATCTTAAGTTTTTAACTCTGTCTCTGGTTTCTTATAGATCTTCCAGGAGCTTAAAAACTTATTTGAGAAGCGTATATTTTAATTGTAAGAACCTTGATTAAAAACACCTGCAATACGTGGTCTTTCTTCTTATTTCAAGAGACTCCAAACCATCCCACAATTCTACCAAATAACCAAAATTATATCCAAACCAAATAACAGCCATCATACAAGATACGATGAACTTGGGTGCGATAAGACCACGGAAAATGATAGTACAAACGGTGAGTCATCTTTTCCGAATTATCTCAATTCCCTCGATTAAAGTGTTAGGAACAGAGGACCGCACAGGACACGCAACAAGGATCCGGTGAAAAAGGGAACAATGAAGAGACTGTTGGGAGTATGTCGTCCTAGTTATTGTGTTGTTGTACTGGCCAGAGATGCATAGCACTACCCCTAAGTGCTGAATTTCTTCTATGTTAGGAATTAGTTAATTTCAAGATAAGTAATCATACATTATGAGCTCGTTTTTTCTTAACAGCACCATTTTGTCAACTGATTTAAACAATCAGTCGACTAATACGTTAATTTGCGGATGGTCTGCAGGGTACACAATAAATTTGCGTCTGATTTGTGGTCAACGATGTCGCTTAACGGTGTTAAGTTTATGGTTTTCACGTTTCTTTGCACTGCAATTAGATTGACAAGAGATAGGGGGAGATCAAAAGATTGTTCACATGTGCGTAAACATCATATTCATCACAGGGGAAAAGGTATTCCCCAGAGATTATCATCTCACTCGACCCGAGGCAGCACCATGTACCTTTCTTATCATCAAATTCCAATGTGAGAGGCAATTCTACATCCAACTTAAACAAACCAATGGTAGCATTTTGAAAGGTTAAAAGGAGTGAATGCAGCGTGTAACACCAAATCCAAATTGTTAGATGTTCTGAACCATTGTCGTTGATCTCGTTGCGCTGCATTGATCAAATTTGAATGGCGCTGACAACGACAAATTGGAATCTATGCTTCGCCCGGATGTTATCTGGGTGACCCATTGAGCATCATTATCTGTCGTTCCTTCCTTATGCGTCTAGTTGAATGTTTGCCAATCGGACCATGAATTTTCCCAAGGATCATCATCGCGTATGAGCCGAACCAAACTTGGTTGTTATCTCTTGCTCGGTAGTTAAAGAAAACACAACACTTAAAAACTCACTCAATTTGAAACAAAAAATAGACGATGGCAAAAAACAGCATTTGGCAAGTGTTTGCATGGACTAATTTGTACATCATGACGACGGCTTAGCCCAGAAATGGAGGAAAGAAAGCTACAAGAGATTTTCTACATGATTTAATCACATACTAACTCAAGTCAACCGATCATTCGCCAGCTTAATTTGCAAAACCTCAAAATGCTGATAACGGCTACAATTGGATTTTACCGCTGGGCTTCGGACAGTCGTAAGGTTCTCGCGCATCGTAGCGGACGGTTTGTGCGCGAAAAGCAGAATTCCAGAAGAGAAGATCGAAAAGTAGTGATGCCTTCCTGCGTGATGCAAGCCGGGCTGGCAGCTTTGTTGCTAGTACTGTGCTGCTCAAGTGTGTTAACGTTGTCCTCGAAAACGGCAGACACTACAAATCCCGGGGAAATTGTGGCGACAGGGTCCACAAGTTCCATGGAGCTACCGGGAAAAACTACAAACGCTGCCACCACCACCGTACCACCAGGTGTGCCGAAAACGGTTAAAGTGACCACCACAAGACGAACCAGGAAACGTAGAACAAGGAAACCGAAGCTCCGACTGGGTAGGGAGTGCCAAGTCGAAGGTTCCAGGGGATTCATCACGAAACAGGCTGATTGCCCATATTACCCAGATGAGCAGGAGATGGTAGCCTCGAATTTGATGTGCTGCAAGGAGGAAGATCAAGACGACGAGGAAAGTTTTACCGTCGTTCCAACACCAAAGACTACACGAAAACCACGCAGAAACTAGTTACCTCATTGTCATAATGAGTATGAATAACATGTGTTTCAATGAATTCTTCAATAAAGACGCAGAAACTAGTTACCCCATTGTCATAATGAGTATGCATAACATGTGTTTCAATGAATTCTTCAATAAAGATAAAACAAAGCCAGAACCTTTTACGGAATACGTTGATTATCTCTAACCACATTCCATTGCAATTCTACGAGTTCAAAGAAGGTAGAAGAGATCAGCAAGATCGTCACGTGCACATGAGTTTTTGAAGGTACTTCTCATTCATTATCGACAAGCTTGACCCATTTTAAAATCGTATTCTTTCAGATAAATATTCCAAATATTCCAGAGCCCACAGATTCTCGCATTCCTATCTCCAGCTTCCAGCACGACAGGTTACACAAAATCCAGAGCAAAGAGAGTCGATAAGAAAGAAAAGAGACCACCACAAAATTTTTGAATATTCTCAAGCGGATTTTGGTTTTCGTTGTTTATAATTTTACACTTTATAAGCTCTCGAAACGTCCGTTGCTGTAAAATGAGGTTGTGGGTTCATATTGCTGTCGCAGTTCGCATTATCATAGTCACTCTGCCCAAGGTCATTGCGTCCTCTGCTATATGAAACTACGTTCAACCTTGTACGAATTGGGAACGTTGAAGATTGCAATGCGCACCATTATCATTCATCATTTCCGCTGAATGTCTTTAATCACACGAATAATTTCCTCAACGATTGCGTTTGACCCGAACTGAAAGTATGTTGGATTGATTGACCCGAACCGAAAGTACGCTGGAATGATATGTCTACTGTAGCTAGTGTAATCAACCAACAAGTAATCTTTAAAGAAAAACAAAAAAAAAACCTTAACACGACTGTTTAAAGTGTTTAATCGAAATGTTTCACAAAGAGCAGCGATCTTTGCCATTTATTGTTTAGTGTATTTAGTATTTTGAAAGTAAAATACCTACTCACAACTCTACATAAAGTATATGTACATGAATGTTTGGCTATAATGTTTCAATCCACTGGAGCTCAGAGAAAACGCACATGTCCCCATGGTGTGAAACAAAGAACTGGTTGCCGTTCCCCACAGGAAAATCCAGTCCAAAAATGCCCATGCTAAAGTCCAGTACTGGCGATGGTGTGCTGCTGTATTTGTGGTTTACTTCCGTCAAATCATCGGAAGCTGAAAGACATGCTAATGAAACTACTGGCATAAGATCATGCATTACTCTTCTTCTTCTTCTTAACTGGCCCGCTCACGGTTGAGCACGTCTTGCTGACATGGCCTGGTCACCAATCGCTTTCCAGGATACTCGGTCCATGGCTGCAACTCTCCATCCCCGGTCGCATCCGATATCTCGCAGGTTCTGCTCCACTTGGTCCATCCACCGAACTCGCTGAGCTCCTCGTCGTCTCGTGCCGGGCGGGTCGCTGGTGAGCACCTTCTTGGTGGGGCATGAGTCCGGCATCCTCATGACATGCCCCAACCAACGAATCCTGCCGGCCTTCGCCACCGTCAGGATGTCCGGCTCACCGTATAGCTCAGCCAGCTCGTTGTTCATCCTTCTCCGCCACACGCCTTGCTCGCACACGCCGCCAAAAATAGACCGGAATACGCGCCGCTCGAAGACTGCGAGCGCGTTGGCGTCCTCCGTGAGCAGAGTCCAAGATTCATGCCCATAGAGAACGACCGGTCTTATCAGCGAGCGGTATATTGCACACTTCGTGTGGGGGAGCAGCCTCCTGGACCTAAGGAGTTTGTGAAGCCCATAGTAGGCACGATTCCCCTGAACAATGCGCCTCCGGATTTCGCAGCTCACGTTGTTGTCCGAAGTTACGACAGTTCCGAGGTAGCAAAACTCCTCCACAACCTCGAGTTCGTCGCCGTCCACTGATACACTGCACCCCAACCTGACTCTGTCACTGTCAGAGCCACCGATGAGCAGGTACTTCGTTTTCGTCGCATTGATCATTAGTCCAATCCTTGCGGCCTCGCGTTTCAGTCGGGTGTACGCCTCGCACACCGTCCTGGTGTTCCGCCCGATGATGTCGATGTCGTCCGCAAAGCCGAGGAATTGGAGTGAACGGGTGAAAATCGTGCCACGGATGTCGAACCCCGCGCTTCTCATGACACCTTCCAGAGCGATGTTGAATAGAAGGCAGGAAAGTCCATCACCTTGCCTCAGACCCCGGTGAGATTCGAACGGATCCGACAGCAAGTTCGAAATCCTCACCTTACACAGCACCCCCTCCATTGTAGCCTCTAACAGCCGTACCAGCTTCTCAGGAAAGCTGTACTGCCGCATGGTCCTCCATAGCTCCTTCCTGTCTATGGTGTCGTAGGCTGCCTTGAAGTCGATGAAGAGGTGGTGCGTCGGGATCTGGTGCTCTCGGCACTTCTGGAGGATCTGCCGTAGAGTGAAGATCTGGTCGGTGGTGGATTTGCCTCCAACAAATCCAGCTTGGTAGCTTCCGACGAAATCTGTAGCAAGGGGCGCGAGTCTGCAGAAGAGAATTTGGGAAAGGATTTTGTAGGCAGCATTGAGGACTGTGATGGCTCGAAAGTTGGCACAGTCCATCCTGTCACCCTTTTTGTACACTGGGTGGATGACACCCAGCTTCCAGTCCTCCGGTATCCTTTCCTGGTCCCAAATTTTCACAATTAGCTGGTGCATACTGACAGCAAGCTCTGCCGAACCCATCTTAAACAGTTCTGCCACCAGCCCATCGCTACCAGCTGCTTTGTTCTGCTTCAGCTGCTTGATGGAACTAGTGACTTCGTCCAAGGATGGTGGGAGCACATCGTCATCTACTTCCAGGCTAATGTGCTGCTCTATTCTGCCTGCGCCGTCGCTGGACTCCCCTGATTCCGCTCCGTTCAGGTGCCCGTCGAAGTAGCACTTCCACCTTGTGATCACCTCTCGCTCGTCCGTCAGAATGTTGCCCTCCTCGTCTCGACACATAGCGACGTTAGGCGTGTAGCCGCCTCGTGTCTTCTTCAACATCCTGTAGAACTGGCGAGAATCTCCCGACTGAGAAAGCTGCTGCATCAGTTGCTCATCCGACTCCTCGAAGCGACGCTTCTTGCTCTCGAAGAGCCGGTTTTGCTGGGTCCTCAGTCGTTTGTAGTGTTCCACGTTCTGACGGGTTTCGCGCTGATGCATTCGGGCGCGCGCTGCGTTCTTCTCGGATAGTGCCCGCCTGCACTCGTCATCGAACCACTCCTTGTTCTGGTTGCGTGGCTTGTGGCCTAGTGTCTGCTCGGCTGTGCTGCTGATGACTTGCTCCACCATACGCCAGTGGTCATCGAGGGACATTGTGGCGGTCGCGTAGTTGTCCGGTAGCGCTTCCCCAAGCGCTGACGCGTATCCCTCGGCAACAGCAGGTGTACGCAGCCGATCCGTGTTTAGGCGTGGGGTAGGCCGGTGACGCAGAGTGTTTACAGCGCAGAGCTTCTGCCGTAGCTTCACCATAACCAGGAAGTGGTCCGAGTCGACGTTTGCGCCCCTGTACGTCCGTACGTCGATGATGTCCGAGAAGTGCCTTCCGTCTATTAGAACGTGGTCTATTTGGGAGTAGGTCTGTTGGGGTGATTTCCAGGTGTAGCTGAAACGAGGTTTGTGCTGGAAGCAGGTGCTACGGATGTTCATGTGCCTCGAGGATGCGAAGTTTATGAGCCGGAGGCCGTTGTCGTTGGTTAGCTGGTGGACACTAAAGCTTCCAATCGTTGGTTTATAAGCCTCCTCCCGCCCGACCTGAGCATTAAAGTCCCCGATGACGATCTTCACATCGTGTTGTGGGCAGCGGTCGTACTCCCTCTCCAGCTGCGTATAGAAGGCATCCTTATCGTCATCGCTGCTCCCAAGGTGCGGGCTGTGCACATTTATAATGCTCAGGTTGAAGAAACGGCCACGTATCCTCAACCTGCACATCCTGTCGTTGATCGGCCACCATCCGATCACACGCTTCCTCATAGCACCCATAACAAGGAACGCCGTACCGAGCTCGTGCTTATCTCCACCGCTCTGGTAGATCATGCAATCGCTGCGGTAGCGACGCTCCGTGACTCCCTTCCAGCGAACCTCTTGAAGTGCTACTAGTCCGAAGCCGCGGGCTCTCACTTCGTCTGTGAGTATTCTGGTACTCCCGGGTGATGTCAGAGACCTGCAGTTCCATGTACCGAGTTTCCAATCGTAGTCCTTTTTCCGTTGCGTGGGTCGGGCATGATTGGTCCAAATCGGTAATTTTTCATGGTGTCTATTCGTTGCAATATTACAGGGGGTGGCTTGCAAGGCCTCTCCCCCCGCCTCCTATCTCGTCGGTGGATCAACGCATCCTAGTTGTTTTACGTCCCGTAGGATGCCAGGACAGGAAAAACAGCCGCCCCTAACATGGGGAACAGACGCTGGTTCGAGCCGCTCCTAACATGGAGAACCGACGCTCGAGGATGAACTGCTAGCATGTAGCAGCCCATTCCCCCTCTCAATTCAGCCTTGCTGCCCATCCGCCCAAGGGGGTGGGTTTCCCCGTGTACCCAAGCTTGGATATCTAGGCGACAAGTAACCGTTCTGTACGTCGCGGACGTATTGAGTAGGAGTTGGGGAGGAGAGCCTATAGTAGCCTTCAAGAGGCGTCGGATCCAACCCGTTACAGAACAGCATTACTCTTAGAATGTTTATTATTTGCATGTCACGCTTTGTCGTACAGCGAAGGAATGAAAGCGAGTAGGGGAAGATTAGAAAGATCTTCTGATGTGGGTTTATAATTCTTGCTTGGGGAAATCCTACGAATTACCCTCACGCTCGTTTCGAGGCAAAAAGGGGTTGCTCAATCTTTCTTTTTCTTATATTCTTTTAGTGTTCCTACATTACTCTAGAGTGTTCAAGTATTCGGATTGTTATGCATGGAATATGGTAGACAACGATTCTATGATATGATTCCATGCATTTTATACAAATGAGCATATTGTAGCATTAGTTACTGTACTTTTAGTATCTTGGATCTTGTTGAACGATCGTCAATCCAATCCCAAAAATTTGCCAAAAATCCCCAAATTTCCCAAAAGTGCGATACATCGTCATGGATACAATCTCCAATTCGGTGTTTAATCCATTAAAACTTTTTTGTGTTTACACAAGACCCCCTCTTCTAATCAACAATTTAGTTACAAAGCACGCATACTTTCTTCCCGCCTTCATAATGTGTCAATTGTATTCTAAACCTAAACGGGGGTTTCCCCAACAAGCCAACCCGATGTAGGGAAACAACATAAAGTGTAACAATCCGGCATCCCATCCGCCATCAATCAACTACCTCTGCTTTCGGGAGACTTGCGCTTTCCAGTCTTGAGAGAGGAAATCACTCTTTGAGATCACTCCATGAGCAACCGGTTTCAGCCGACAACTAAGCGGGTTTAAGCTGCACAGAAAACAGCTTATCGCGAAGAGGATGCCACTGTCGAGGTGTTACGTTTCAAACCGTCGACTGAACGTTATAGTAAATTCCGGCATAAGGTTAGAAAACAGGTGGCGCGCTAGTTATACCCTTTGGATTGCAGTGCAACTTTTCTTTCAAAGCTTAACGGTGGTTGTTTGTTTATGAATTGCATCCTAACGACTCCTCGTCATCGACTTTCACCACTCCAAACAGATGGGATTTATTACCTTCAACACGTTTGTCTGTTTTGTTTAGTGTAATTTATGCATATTCGTGCGTTTATTTTCCTGTAGCACTCGTGGCAAAACTTTATTGCCGTGGTCTCTACTCGTCGTATGAAGTTTTTATTAACAGGTAACTTAAAAAAAAAATTAAGCCTTTTTACACGAAAGCGACGCGTAGACTTTTTCAAAATTAGTCAAACGGAACTCCCGTTTAGTCCAGACGTTCAAATTGATTGCACACTTTGGAATTCACCCCTGCGTTTAGCTGAACTGAAACGCCCCGCTACTGGCTTCCTCAGGCCAAACGACATCCTCGATCCAATCGAGGTACTCCGAGACACGCGTATAGACGCCGGGCGTACTGCTGCCGCAAGTGAAGCCAAACGAGGTGATACCGACGACCTGGACCGTGCAGCTGCCCATTTCGCTCGAGTAAATCTGCAACGGGCCACCAGAATCTCCAGTGCAGGTGTCCCGGTCGCCGGCCAGGTGTCCAGCGCACAGTTGCGTATGGCTCAGGCCCTGTGGGACGCGCTTGTTGCGCTGGAAGTATGGATCGCATTCCGGTGTCGAGAAGAGGTCGAGCGTCACCTTTAGGAGCTCCTTCGAGGCTGAACCAACTAAGGAGCAGAGAGAAGAACGTCAGAACTCTTTGGAGAATATGATGGTAAGCGCACTGAAACTTAAACCTTGCACACGGAAGTAGTCGGGATTGTACAGAGAAATTGAAGAGTTTTTTTTTTTTTAATATACTAAAGGATACACATTTCAACTACGGATACACCTGTGGCACAACCGGCAACGAAGGAAACAAGCTTTTGTTAATAGAAAATGAACCCTCACAGTTTTCCAAACATCTTTTTGAAGAGAGGCTTCGAACGGGCCCGGTTTTGGTTGCATAAATTTCATGTTTAGTATGCTTTGGCCGCATCAGCAAAACCGGTCCTGAGTTGGGCAGATACAATTGTTAATTTGGCGACACCGGAAAGGTGTTTCCGCACTATGAGTGAAGTTTTTACCGTCATGTCAACATGGTCATGATAGTGTGCATATTTAACTAATTTAATGATTACTGTGCATGAACTGCGGCTTTCCGCTAGCTTTGGGGGAAATTGGTTCGCAATGTTTTGCTTGTACTTACATGACCTCGTGGCGCCAAAGCCGGTGGCGATCGATTTCTTTCGATCGATTTCCGACGAGCTGTACAGGCAGGCGGGCCGGATGCGCAACGAAAATCTCACCGGGTTCTGCAGTTTCAGCAGTGCGATGTCGTTGTATACCTTGGGACGCTTATAGTTCGGATGCTTGACGATCTTCACCACCCATTCGTCGACCGGGTCCTCGGCGTCCGGGTCATTATCTTTGATCTCGCCGAGCCGGATAATGATATTCGTTGACTCGATACAGTGGGCCGCCGTCATCACCCACTGTTCGCTAATCAGCGTTGCGCCACACTGGAACGTCACTGCCCCCTTCTCGTCCACAAAGCCCAGCCGAGCCATGTGAGGAAATTCGCCGGGACGGGCCGCCGTTCCACCAACGATGAGGTTCTGGTCCTTGGGGCACTGCTGTCGTTTGACCTTTACCAGCGACGAGCCGAAACCGAGCGTTCCAACCAGGGACGAAGGAGCCCGGGTGTACTCCCGGCACTCTGGCAACGAGACGGTAGAGAGGAACACGAACATTACTACCTGACGCACACGCGACTCTAGCCGGGTCCGGTCCACTTACTTCGTTCGCTGACGCGCGTGTCCGGTCTGTTCAGCTGCTGCAGCCGTTGCTCGTAGTCCTCCGGGCAGCAGACGATCGCCTGCTGGGGTGTGTAGTCACAAATTTTCAGCACACCCGACTCCTCGATGATTGCCCGGCAGGCGCTGTAGCCACGACAGATCCCTGGTTCGTTTCCGTACAGGCACGAGTCTCCATCTGGGGGAAGAAAAAAACGAAACATATTTGTGAAGTGGTGCATGCATGGCCAAGCAATCTTTGTGATACTTTGCAACTGAAACAGTGCTACATCGACGATTTCTCCTGAACCTAAGTAAGGATAGCTTCCAAAAGCAAGCTGTCAAACTTCTGTCCACGTAATCATACCCCTGATTGTTAAGATGTGTGGTTTTGCCACTTCTCGATGCTACCGTCTTCTGCGCTTGCTGTTAATGCTCAGAACTGGATTTCGAAGATCACCTTTCGCGAATGTTCAATTCATATATTCTAAATAAGATCCTTAACGAATGCCATTCGGTCAGCAATAAAATCCAATCAACGATTAAAAAACCGGTTGTTCCACGAATTTTAAAATATGTATCAAATCCCTGCCACTACCACAACTGTACCCACCCAAAAAGCAAACAATATACATACACAAACATGCTCGAGATTTGCATAAACCAGGGTGGAAAATGTGTTTCAAAAAAGGTGACGATTTATGGCGTGCTGGGGAAATAACTTCCTGCTTCTCCTTACTGTTCTGGCTTGATCTAGCAACCGGTAACATAAGCGAAACACACACATTTCACAATAGCCAACGTGGGGGCGACAGCTTCCTTACCACGCTCGGCTACCGGTTCCGCGAAGGACCGCAGAGGGCTTTCCCGTCTTGCTTCGAAGTGTTAATTGGGCGATCCTCGATCCGATGAAAGTTGACATGAAAGGTAACATGCACGTGTGAGGCATGTGGTTGCCATAGCGACATGGTGCGCAAATTGTACGAGCAAACGTATTTGTTTGTTTCTTCTTGTTTGCCACATGAATCTGTTGATGGATGTACATATTTATTTATTCCCTAGATGTAGGATGGTGACGGGGAACACCAGCAAGATTTGTAAATCAGAAGCCATAGTTTATACTGATGTTAAATTATTTTATTTTTTTCAAAATTACTTGCATAGGCAGCCTAAGCTGTTCGTGATTTTCATTGGGAACGTTCAAAAATTCCTTCCATAAAGCCCTTGATGGACTGTTTGTAACCGGCTGGTTTACCCTGTATGCTACACCTCCCGCTTTTCTACCGCCTCCTTTCTAGCGATGGGAATTGGCATTGAATAGATGGAGCCGTTCTGGGCGAGTTCGAGAATTACTAGCGAGCATCAACTGCGTATAAAATATTCGCGTGGGATTTTTTTTCGCAATTCGAATGCGCAATCGTGCTGACGACGCTGCGATCCTCCAGCTGGGGAATGAAGTAAGCTCCATGACAGACGAGTCGAGAGAGCCAACAAGACACCATGGCTCCACACGTTCTCTAACACCACCATCGACACCGAATTCGGTTCGGACATTGTTATCACGCACTTCTTGCTGCTGGCGCGCATGTCACCACGGATTCGAACTAGTTTGATGGTGCCACTACGAAGTCGGTAGGTTCACTTACCATTGCCGGAGGCAAGTGCGCAGCCGACACCGATCGCACCGAGTGTGACAGCCGTGATCCACCACCGGGCGAGGTGCTGCGACGGCGACATTGTTATTTGTTTATCTGGCCGCACACTTCGGCCGATCGCTCAAGGGCCTTCCCTGTCGGGGGTGTTCTGTCCTGCGTTTCTGCCGACGCACACTGTGTGTTCGTTGTAATCGCTGTAACGTAACTGACACGGCCCCGTCGAACTCAAAGATGAAGCTGCCAACCTACAATCCGGTGGCCCAATCCTGCTTGCAACGGGCCGCTCTGGTTCCTGGTAAACGCCGAAAACCGCAACGATGCTCCGGACGTCTGCCGAGACGGAGAGAAACACCTTCCACGAACGACGGACTGATCACGTTTGAGTGAGGCTTCCCAGCGCTCGTCCAGTTGCCGTCGTGCCGCGATCGCGTGGATCCGATCGCACGGTGGAGTTTTGCGGGGTGCGACAGCGAGATGGCTTTTGTTTCGGCGTGGACGCTCGGGAAATACCCAAAGTGATAAAAAAAAGCAGGTTAGGGATACGGCGGTGCGCTTGAGAGAGGTAGAAAGAAGTTGTATGTGAGATGATAAGGTGAGAGAGATGAAACGAAAAGAGTTTCGCGGGCTATAAAATACGCGAGAGGTAGGTAGTAGTGTAATATTATTATTCCACGGAGATTCCACGGGCGGCAAGTGGCGCGAGCTTATCTCACATCGATCGCTTCTCACTATTCTCTGCCTCTTGTTGGAACAAGCACGAAACGAAACATTGAAATTGATTATTTAAATGCGGCAGATCGCGCATCTGCCCTGGTCGTAGAGAAAGGGAGAGAAAGAGAGAGCTGCGGAACGCATCCCAGAACGGCATTGTACACGTCGTGCAAACCGATTATTTACCCGTTGCGCAAATTTTAAAATGGAATAATGGAATAATTTTGAGCTGGAAGTTGGCTTAAAAATTTCGTTAACGGATGCCGTGAGGATGTGCTCTCTGTTTCAGTAATTTTGAAAGCTTAACTATTCCATTACACACATCAGTTTAGTTGAAATTTACAGTCACTTATCAGTCGTTGACCGCGGTTTAAGGAGTAACTGCATCATTAACTTATTCCAATGAATAAAATCATATATAGACCATCCGTAAAACAAATAACCCATAACGGATGTTGCATATTAACAGAATTGTAAACTCTATCCATTGAATTGTTTTCCCTGCAATAAGCCTGCAAGTCATTCGACGTTTTTATTTTGCATCCATTTAAGGCTATTTTATTGTTTAAGAATATATTACAAATTATAAGATTTTTCATTGGAGCAGAATTCCGACATCATTCCGTTTTCATCCAAAATAAACGTTTGAACTTATTATTACGATCTTGATTAAAATAACGGTTGTTCAGTTTAGCCGTGCGTGGAATGATCCATATACCACCGTTGTATTGAACGTTCTGCAACATCCTGGTAACCATTACATTACACCTACACATAATAAATCATGCTGTTGTTTTTTGTCTTATTCATGGCCATACAACAGACTCAATCCAGCTAAGATACGGAAACACTTTGGTGTAGATCGCCGGGGTGTTGAAGCCGCAGACCTTCCCGAACGAGGTTACGCCGATGATGTAGTAAATGCACTGGTTTTCATCACGTGTAACCTGCAGTGGTCCGCCGGAGTCACCCTGGCACGTATCCTTGCCGGTAACCAGATCGCCGACGCACAACTGCGTGCTCTGGACACCCTGCTTGACAGCCCGGTTGTGTAGGTACTGCCGGGTGCACAGTTCGTTGTCGTAGATGTTTAGCATCACCTTGCGTAGCTGGTTCGACTTTTTACCGAAACTCTCCAGCAGCCCGAAACCGATGGCAATCGCCGTCCGATCGTTAAGGGCGTCCGAGTCGTAAAGGCAGGCAGGTCGGATGAAATTGGTGAAGGTGACGCGATCACGCAGCTGAATCAGGGCCAAATCGTTGTACTTGCCCAAGTTTTTCCGGTACTCTGGATGGGGGATGAAGCGGAGGATATCGTAGTCCTCCGGCTCGGCACCGTCGTACGCATTCTGTAGATCTTGCTCACCAAGGCGCACGATCGATGGCAGGGCGCTAAAATCAAAGCAAACATTGGCTGTTAACACTAAAATTTAAATTTTAAGCTCTGATTTATGTGAAAATATGATTCCACTTCATGAACAATATAGATGGAAGCCATACCCAATTTCCGATTCGGTATTGCAGTGCGCAGCCGTAAGGACGTATCTGTCGCTGATCAGTGTTCCTCCACAGTCGAACGAGTATCCGCCGTCCTGAAGGCGCCACCCGATCGCGGCCATATGCGGAAACTCTCCGGGCCTCGTCACATTTCCTCCGACGATCAGCTTCACCGTCATTTCGCATTTCGGTATTTCGAACTTCACTAGAGTCGGGTTCAGCGTCAGGGAACTGATGGCCACACTGTCGGTGGTCAGTTGCTTATACTCGTTGCACACTGCAAGAAGAAGCGCCAGGGAGAAACGATATGACATGGCGTTGTGGCGCCTTGTTGGCAAACTAATATACGTATCTACTCACTTTGAACACTTTTTCTCGTCCCTTGATCACGGTTTGTCGATCCAAATGGGGTTGCCAGCCCCACGTTGTTCGTCCCAATTTGCTGCGATTGGGGGCAGCAGACGATCGCTTCCAGCGCCGAGTAGCTGCACACGGTGATCCGGGCTCCGCGGACACATTTTGAGTACGCTATGCAAACACCTTGTTCACCTTGGTGCGTACATGACTCACCCTCTGAAATGTGTAAACATTTTTTACTGATTTTTATTCTTTCTTCATTCTTATTGTTTAAATCATTTATTGAATAAAAAATTATCTTCTATACATCTTCTATTCACCGTAAATACTCGCGAAAGAAAAGGCCTGCAAGAAAACACAGTCCAGACAGTATGTATCAATTGGGAACCGAATAGGACATAACCCAATACATGCGGGCTGGGCACCGCATAAGGTAGGATATAAACACCTGATCTACCCCAAAGCCATAATATTGCAGGCCTCGAGAAGTACCATTAAGCAATGCTAGCAATCTAGGTGCCAAACGAAGGACACCCCACACAACATTTGCATACTCTAGAATAGAACGTTCGCAGCTGGGATATACTCAAAATTGCCCAGCATCCCCTGTTTGAAACTGTTTAACTGTTTCATTAACTGTTGAAACTGGATATTTTGAATCGACGAATTAAGACATAAATACGTAGATTGGCATTAAATTTCGAATCTGCATATATTATGCAAATTTGAACAATGCTTAGCGTTCCTCTCCTTTCTACCGGCAGCTAAAGTGATTATAACCTTCAGGTAAAGGAAAACACGTTTTGCCTGATCTATTACGTCACACATACGTAATAATACGTAAGCTTTAGTAAATCCTTTGCTTTTTACACAATTCATATTTAATCCTTGAACTTGGTAACGTCGTAAATTTTTTTTAACCGATTTCAAAGATTTAAAGAGAATCTTTATGTTCTGTACATTTAATACGTTTATTGTATTTTTTAACAGTGCAGTCCTTAAAACACCTTCTGATTCGGAAATCTTCTGATCACCCTCAGAATGTTTCGCCATTTGTAGGAAATTAACACTAACGTCTTCTAAGTGTGATCGATTCTCTGTCTTCGCAAACTTTGTCGTTTCTCACGCTACGTAGTACCGCGTACTGAAGTTTAATATATGCGATTCCATCACTATCACATCGCGCTGAATCACTCGAGAGTCTCAGAAGAATGCCCGTTTATTTCGTACATGTAAAGAAAAAAAATCCGCTTGATTCCAAACGTAAACAACCGCATAACCCTGCTCTACGCGCCCTTTTGCGTCCCTTAGTATCAGAATATTAGTGAGATCGCATTATTGCTACAAACTATCTTTACACCGGCTTATCGTTCTCGTTCGATCGTAGCCTGGCAAATTGCTTCTACCGGATGAACCCGCAGACGTCATACGGCCTCGAGAAGCGCAGGAGGCTGCGGTTTATTGAGCTTCCAGTTTAAGATTTTGTTTCTCCCGAGCCGCGATAGGATCAACGTGATTTGCGGTGGCATTTCTGAAAAAAAGGCGTGATCGTTCTAATACAAATTGTAGAACATATTTGGGGCCGAACGCTGGATTTCAAGTTTGAGAATTGGCTGGCTAAGCTAGAGAACTAGTTTGATGAACTGAAACATTCTAATTGGCGTACCTTGCAAGGCAACGCTATGACCGGCGATCGAAACCATGACCAACAGCAAGATCTGTATCTGTCGCATGGACACTTTTCGATATGGGGCCATCTGGATGCGGAAATCACTTGCACTGATACACAGCCGAATCTGATCGAAATCGAAGCAGAATGCAGCGCCCTAACTTCCGCTCAGGCGGTGTCTTGTAGTCACTCGTATGCGCTCTAGCGACGAGTCGCACTGGCACTGATCAACCGTACGGAAGATCAACGGCGCCGTTTGCGATTGGCTTGCCTTGGGCAGAGCTACGTCACAACACCAAACGGGTTTTGAAGCCTGTTGATTGTATTTGCTCTTGCATTCATCATTCACGCGAGTGCGAAGATTGCCGCTCTAGGTGGAACAGTGTAAGCAAAGAGGTATATTAAAGACACGAATAAATACGATCGGTTGTAACTAACGTTTGTTAAATGTTTGCAGATTTAAACGATCATTTACAACGCAGGATCTTGAATTAACAACTCGTAGATTTTGAACGGCACCTTGCTGTGCTACCACGTGCTACATCAATTTCTTTATATTTAAAATTTATCTCTTGCTTAACGAACTGCAGGTGGAGAGTTATTTCCAACTATTGACTTCCGCATTAAAAAAAATAAAATTACCGGATGTTTGAATTATAATCGACGGCCAAATGTTTTATTTTCGTATGTGTATGGCAATCGTTTACCAGCACCAAAACGTGCTCTCTGAAAGTGCCAAGGTTGCTATAGATCGAGCTCTGCAACTGTCATCATGCTCAGCTTAGTTTCCAACAACCGTGTTAACTGGAAAACCCGATCCGGGCGGTAGTGTTTGTTTTTCCGTTGTTGCGTTGTAAAGTTATGGAATTTCTTGTCTTCTAATTTAATTTTTAAGCACCGCTATACCACAGCTTGAAAATCGCGATATGAGAAAACAAGTCTGAAAACCGTGCCGCGATGTTATGAATTGTTATGTGTGAATCGAATCTGATTGTTTAGGTCCGATTCCAAAAGCCGGCAAAAGTGTTTGTTTACGAAATGTACTGAAAAGTGGTGTACACATTATTTTATTACTTGTACTTTGTAACCGTTCGTATCTAGGATATAGTTGGTAATTTATCTAGAATACTGCGCACAGACAAACTATATTCCTGTACTTATAAGACAGTTTACCTATCGTATTTTCATTGTTTACGCTTACCGATAAAATACCACTTGTAGTTTGTTTTGCCAAAACCGACAGCTACAAAACATCACCACAATGGCAACTCCAGACGATGAGTACGTATTTCATGAAACGAAAGGGAGTATGTTTTAATCAAGTATTATCCCTCATCAGCAGCGACAATTCAAAGGCGGAGGAAGACCTTTTTCCAACGGGTGGATGTTCGGTAGGCATAAAATCGCAATCGGTTTGCGCGCTTGCATGCTTCATAACATAAGTCCGACTTTCAATGGTGATTTTATATCATGTCTAATCCTAGCAAATCAGTGTACTCAACTTCGACAGCGACATACTTGCAAACAACGCCATGGAATTCGTCACACGAATAGCGGATGATGGTATCTCTCTGCCTACGTTAACCCAGGATTCGCTAAACGACGATGGTGCCAATTTCCTGCCGAGTTCACTGGATCCGACAGGGAAGTTTCCCTCAACGGAAGAGTTCTGCCACTCCCGGGCGTCTTTCCTAGTGGTGATGCCCAACACCGAAGGGTCCGGATTCGTCTATTCGCAAAAGCTGCAGAAGCTGTACCTAAAAGTCGACAGCGTGTGCGCGTTCGAGGCTAGGTGTGACGTGCCGCACGGGGATGCATTCTATCTGCGCGCCATGCTGGTATCGGTTGTGCCGGAATCGCAACACGAGCCGCTCTTGCGCTGCCGCAATCACCAGGCCAAAGACGAGGGCACGGAAAATGACTACATCAAAGAGCACGTTGTGCGGTGCAAGAACGAACAGCACGAGTACGTTGGCCGCGGGTTGGGGGCCTTCTTTGAGGACCGGTGCGCCGTCCGGGTGCCACTGGAAGCGGACGCCACCGCAACCAGACTAACGCTGCAGTTCGCCTGCCAAAACACCTGCTTCAGCCCGGGGCTGCGAAAAACGGCTCTCGTGTTCACCCTGGAGGACGCCGGTGGACACGTTTGGGGGCGCCGGATAGTGCACATCAAAATCTGCACCAATTACCGGCGCGATATGCTGAACGAAGAGAAAGCCAGCCTCCTGAAGAGCGCGTCGGTGATGGCGGGAAAGAAGACGCAGCCCGTTGGACGGCCGCGCAAAAGGCGTCTGCACGACGGTGGCGCTGGACCGAGCGGTCGAGGGAAAGCCACGAGACAAAATCCGACGATAGAACCGCACCAGGTTACTTTGGTGATGCCGAGCTTACGGATGGCGAAACGGGTGCTGGAGAGTGCGATCGGCATTATCTCGGCCACGGTTTTGCGCGTGGACGATGAGCAGGTGAAGACGGAATTAATACAGTACGTTGAAACACTCCGCAAACAACGTCAATCTATGTCGATAAGCAATAGCCAGTGCAGTGTCGATAGTGTTTTATTATAACTGAACTGAACTGTTGTAGAGCAAACGTTTCTTTTTAATTAACCTTCTGACAATCGATTTCTACACAGACCATTTACGTTTAACCGCTAAATTCAATTTCATTATTTGGCTCTATTGATTAAGAAGGAGTTGAGAAATACACAATACATAACAAACTATGTTTATGCAAGAAAGACGTATTTCGATTAGGCGAAGATGCTCTACAGTTGAGCTGGTGGACAGAATGTTGAAGATGTTTCTATCATTAAAGTATTTTAAACAATTACCAAACAATAATTTCTAGAGTGTCATGAATTTACTTTAGCTACTGATATACCTGCGACAAATGTTCCATTTTAGACATCTTTAAAACAGTTATGAAGCTAGAAACCGATCAATAATCGTCACAAGGGTTCGGAGTTGGTTGTTGGAAGATTTATTCATCGTTCAATTCTTATCGGTTATAATTCTAATATTTGCCGGCATAGTGTGAAGCCACCCCAGACCGTTTGATGATAGCTCGTGGAAAGAAATGATCAAAAGAATACTTAAGTGACTACAACTTATACATCTTCAGCAACAAACTGTAAGGGTCACTGAACCGATATACTTTCTATTACACGATTTATATTACACCTGTGTACATGATTGCAGTGTGGTCGAGCGTGTCGTGTCGCCACCTAAGGTAAATAATTGCATCAAATTTTTGGTCTATAAATAAAATTGCTTTCGGCACGACGAAACGTTCAACGTCGAGCGCATCGCGACATCGAACTACCACGTACTCACAAGATGGAACATTTAATTTAACTACTATCAACATTCATCGCAAAACGTACATTGCCTTCTTCGTCAGCAACCTCGAAATTGTCTCTAAAAGTTAAGTAGCTCTAATGCACAACAAAACAAGTTTGCTATGCTTGAGTTGTCGCTCTTGCCCGACTTTTGCGACGGGTTTTCGAATTAATTCTGGGCGGGCTGTTCTACATGTATCTTTGGTCATTCCGAAACTGTGTCACTTGTCATGCCCATAAGGGCTAAATAAACTAGCTAACAAAAAATGTAAATACTTTGCCTATTCACTAGAATACCTACATCATAGCCTTCGCTGCCGGAAGACTCTTTCATCGAAGGGGACAAGTCGATGATCGGTAAGTGTAAGTGTCGAACAAACAGAAACCTAAGCAACATTAAAACATATGGCCTGGCGCATCATCCGGGATTCATCTGGGATGAGCCAAAAAAGAAAGAAAGAAAACTCCAGCCGCACGTACGCGTCACGCATTCACACTGTACAGTACCTTACATGAACATAGGAATACACATTAAACATAAATAGGGTTTTATGCCTTCACTGACCAATGCTCGCAATCGTAATTTTAACCTGCTTGTTTCATTCCCTTTTCTGTTTTCTTTTGCAGTGCGCCAAAATAGCATGTTGGCCATCGCTGCTTGTTTTTTGTTCCTGCACATAATTGACCTAACACTAAATTTCACTAAAAGCTGTTCTCCTGCGCTGTTCTCCTGTACCATTTTAAAGTCTTTTTCTTTTGTCAAATTGATAGCTAAGGTAGATGGATAAAAAATCAGCTCTACTAACTCTATCCTTTGCTACCTAGAACATCCCTGTGTTTTCTTGCTTTTCGTTTCCATTTCACAGCAGTGTGGTTTTCACTCTCAACAGTCGATAGGCCGGCCTGGTAGTAGTTTTTTCTTCTTCTTTTCGTTTCATATTTATGCCCTTTCCAATGCACCCGCTGCAAATTTCTTTTCTTCTCTCTAGCTCTGGTTCTAGATAGGACAGAAGCAGGTCGGCAGGTCGCAAAGGACAACCAGTTTGTCTCCTTTGGTCGCGGAAGTTAGTGAATCAATTCCAGTAAAATAAAAGTAAATGTCCCCAAATGCTGTGTTCAATCTCATACGAAACCTTCCTCCTGGAAATTGCGACAGGGGCAGCCCTTAAATCTTCGAATTCCTGGCCGGCTTTGGCGGTGGCGTCGGTGGACGTTTGCGATCGTCGTACGCACCGGGAGGCGGACTGCTGCAGCCGCCCGGGGAGCACACGGTCGAAGACGAGGAGTTGATGAGGATGACGCTATGGTTTCTCGTTTCAACCATATCGTACGATGCATTCATGGTCACCACGGTCGCGCCGTGCGAGGAACCAGTCGCACCCTGGGTCATGATTGGTTTGAAGGTTATGTAGTGGCTCGCACTGGCGGGTTGCGGCGAGCTGACGGTATGATGGGGCAAATACGGGCTCTTTCCGGAAAGCGTCGAGTAGTCGGCATCGTTTCGCGTCTTCACCGGCAACGGGGGCGGCACGTTGCTGTCCTCCTCAGACGTTGTCGAGCCGTTCGTGATGATCGAGTTGCGGTTGCTGCTACTTTCGGCCGAACCGATCGAGTGCGTGTCGCCACCGACGGAGGCGGCTCCGTTCACGTTCCCTGCTGCCCCGATCGACTTGCTGGCCATGGTCGGCGTGGCAATGCTGGGTGGCCTTGAGAGGCGCTTTTCCTTCTCCACCTCCGAGCGGAGAGGTCTTTTTGGGTGCAGCTTCAGAGAAGAAAGAAGAAAACCGATTAAAAACTGATCTTACACAGAGCTCAGCCCGTTCACTTACCTCCTCGGTTAACTCGAAAACTGGCGATGTGTTAGTTGCTGTCGACGCCGTGGACGCCATTGACGGGGTGGCACTGGTCGCTAGAAGACTCACCGGTCCACCACTGTCCCGGTCGGAGGAGACGATGCTGGAACTGTGTTCGCTCGCGGTCGGTATGGGGCTAGTGTAGAACTGACTGTTTGAAACCGACAAATTTAACGACTCGCGATCCGCCTTGGGAAAGGGAAAGAGACACGGTTAGACAAATTGTGGAATCATAATTTAATAAACAGCTTTTAAATACTTACCTTACGGCTGGACCGTCGTTTGGTGAGCGTTTTATCTTTCTTCATCTTCGATCCGGGCGACGTGCCAAGGGAGGTTCTAACGATATCAACGAAAATATATGGTGAAATGATAAGATACACGATAAATGAGGATACGAAAACAAACAAAGGAGGAGTGGAAAACATATACAAACTTATATTATACCAAATTAACGTTTCCAAAAAAGAAACGGCTTTACACAATAACATATAAACAACTCTTATGTAAAACACAAGGGTGTGTACGAAAGGGAAGAGTGACTTAAAATAGAACAAAAAAATATATCAAGTAATATAAAGACAGGTTTTAACCGGTTTTGGCAGGTTTTTGCTACCCAAGAAAGCGTCAAACGAAACGGTTTAGTGCTGCAGAAAGGAAAATATATGTTGCGACATCATTTTCCCGTTCGAATGAAGTATGTGCGACGACAGATCGAGCCTACAACCGCAAAAAAAAAATATATACCGAAAGGAATTGACAGAGAGCATACGGAAGAAAAAGAGAAGACAAAAAATGGAGATGAGGCAAAGAGGAAAAAACGTTATAAAAGTTAAGTACAAAATACGGTAAATTTAAAAAATTTGCCACCTATTTTGCTATGTCTAGCTTTAGCAGCAAAGCGCAGGGTAGTTGTGTATAATTTGAAAATATAATATAAGCATTTATTGAACACTCTCGATCGATCGCTTATCAACACGCATCAGGATCGTAGCGGAAGTAGTTAGCGTGCTGTCGGAAATAGTAAACGGCACCCTGAACAAGAATACATTTAGATCAGCGTTCAGTGTCAGTCGCACATTGCCACCGGAGAAGGTCAGTTTCGTACCGGAGGGAAACACTGATGCAAAATCACGTGAAGAGAAAAACACACAGAGGGAAACACACGACGGGAAAAGAACGGAACGAACGAACGCACGCACGCAAAACAAACTCACAGTGAACCACCCATGTCACACCAACCGAACCCCGGCAGAAATCCTTCCTTATCCATCGCATGTGCAGCATGTTTTTGGCGAGCCAGCGAATTTCGAATCCGTAGCAGACAGACAGCAACACCGCATCTAGGTAGCGATCGATCTTTGGAAGCCTTGGCAACTTGTGACTCTTGAACTATTTGTTTTCCTTTTTTGATAATTTCGTATATCCCGAACCCAATGAATGCCAACACACTTGCACCGGCTTGGCGTCTCAAGGTAGCGTTAAACTCTACAGCTAGCTTTTAGTGGCCTCGCCCTTCTTAACCGCTAAGCTTGCAGTCCCACGTGAACGATCCATCGAGCACCTAGGAGTAGGAAAGCGGAAGTGCGTTGGACTGCCGCAGCTAAAGATCACCGGATAGAACCAGCAGCGATCTGCACGGTGGAAATGTTCGGGCACCACCGCATGGCAAGTGAAACGGAGAAAAAGTTTTATAACAAAAAAAATTATGAAAATAAAATCTTAGCTTAGGAACACAAAGTGTTGCGTGATTTGATGTGTGTTGTGTGTTTTGTCTTTTGCATTCTAAATGCATTAACTACAAGCGAAATCTGTAGAAAATGTATCACAAAATAATACAAATAGTAATACAAGATGCACTTGTTTTATGTATCTTTTTTTCTCCATCCAGATTCTGACTTTTATCATACGAACTTGATGTGATTTGAATGTATTTTTGTGTGTGTTGTAGCTATATGTTGTGTTGTAACTGGTTGACACAAATAGAACACAGGTGACGAGATAAATCACACACAAGCAATCTTGTTTGGTTGGTTTTAATACGAACTGTCGCAATTTGGTGCCAATCTTGGTCGAAAGGTTGGAAATAAGTTTGCCGCCGGACCCGTTCGCCGTGAAACTGGACAGACTTATTCGATCGAACTCGAAGAAGTCGCTACCACACCACACAAGGGACCGATGGCGCAATTTTGACGATGCCAGTTTGGGAGGGTGGTTTATTTGTTGCATTTGGTTTTTTTTTTTCGGTACGCATTCGGTACCACAGCACCGAAAGAGTGTTTGATTATGGGAGAAGAAGGGGAAAAAATTGGAAACACATTTTGAATTGGTACGAATTGAGAAGTTTTAACGGTTGGGAGTGTACATATTACCCTTTCAGGGGAGGATGAATCCAGAATAAATAAATTATTCTAAGTCTATTTATGTTGAACCTCAAGATGGGTAATATGTAAACTCTTTTGTTCAATCTACTGTCCATGCTTTGCGGCAAGGGAGAAGCAGTATTAGTTCACAATGGACCTTCTGTCACTAAGTCAACCCTACTCACCTCGCTAGATTGACCGTGTTGAAGTTGGCAAAATTAGCGATGGTGCTCTTGAAACCTCCGGAGCTGGTCGTCGTCGGGCGGCTGTTTTGGTTCTTCGAGATTCCACTACTGCAATGAATAAAAAATATGATAAAGAGAACATGATGAAGAGGTCGCCTGTTCCGGCTCGCCTGTTCCGGCTCGCCCAGGTGCCACCCGACAACTTACTCAGACGAACCAATGCTCGTTTCCGAAAGTCGACTAGAATCCATACAGATCTGCGGTTGATTGGTAGAGATGTGGCGCCGGAGCGTCACCTCGGTGTCCCGGTCGATCTTGATGTCGGTAACGCGCTTGCCATATCTCGCCTCCACCTTCGCCTGTATCGTGGCGAAACACTTCTCCAGCTGTTCGTGCAGCGGCAGCAAGCTGGCGGGCGTTTTCATCTTGTGCAGCAGCAGCGCTACCTCAAGCAGCGGAATCTGCGAAGCGATGAGGTCTTTCAGCCGCGCGACCAGATGATCGTCACCTGGATGACTCTCAAGATATTCCGGCGTGAGAAACGCGTCTTCGTAGATCGGCAGGCCACCGTTGATGGCAGCATCGACCACGCCCTTGATGACCGCGCTCAGCGAATGGACCCGTAGCCCCGGATCGTTCTGATGCTCCAGCACCAGCTCGCGGATCGCTCTGTTTTTGGCGTCCACCGTTTCGATGGCCATCTCGATGGGGGATATCTGTAACGAACAAGTTTTACGAGGGATCCGCTGCGAAACGATATACTCTCGGTGCTTACCATCACAGTTTCGGAGGATTTGACCGGGAACCACCGCAGGATACCCGGCAGCGGATCGGTCGTCCGCATGATCGTACGCTCGTAGAACGTCCCGGCGATGTCATCGCCCCCGACGCCGCTCTCCCGGATCGGCCGGCAGAACTGGAACTCGCTCACGGAGTTCGACATGTAGAACTTCACGATATTGGACGCGATCGTTTGCGTGTTTTTGGCACGAAACCGGCCGTCCCGGCTGACCGGGTCCACCTTGACGATCTGCACGAATTGCCCATCGCACTGTTGGATCTCCGGCCCGGGGGTTAGCGTCGTCAGCAACTCGGCCCGCGGGTGCTGACTCAGGATGCGCATGTTGAACGAACCAGCATCCTCGTACTCGTTGCCACGGTACACGAACGCCTTGTTGCGCAGGAACTCCGGGAAGCCCGCCCCGAAGAAAGTGACCCGGTAGTAGATCGTCTCGTAGCGCGTCGTGCGCAGGATGTTCTCATAGAACTGGGACATCTTCTTGTACAGCTCGGCCAGGCTCAGATAGTCGTACACCACGTTCTCGTACTGCTGCGCCAGCTCCTTGCACAGGTCGATCGCGCACTCCCACATCTTGCCCTTGTCGAACAGGTCGATCATGCTGCGGTATAGCTGCTCCTTCAGCGTCCGGTGCGTCTGGCAGGCCAAATAGTGGCGCTTGGATTTGAGAAGCAGCGAGAGCGGCGTCTCGTCCCAGTACAGCTCGTTGCTGTGCAGCTTGAGCGTGTACGCCGCCTCGGTGAAGTTGTCGAACTCCATGTGCAGCTCGTACAGCTTGTCCACGTATCGGATGTACATCTCTTTGCGGTTCACGTCCGAGTAGAACTGCAGCAAGCTGACCGTGCAAGCCATTCGGTTTTCCTTGCTTTCGTCGTGTATCAGGCAACGGTACTCCAGCAGCTTCTCCATCAGCTGCGTCAACACCTGCACGCACTGGACACCGTGCGTCTGCAGCGTACTGTGGTTGCTGCACGACTCGTGCATGATCTCGTAGAACAGATCCTTGTACTCCGCATCACCGTAGCCACCCTCGATGTAGTGGTCCAGCTTCTCGATGATCTCCTTCTCGAAGTCGTTAAAGTTGCCCTTGATGTGGGCCGTATTGCGCTTGGTTTCGCCGTAGCTCTCCGCCGCGTATCGTGAGCTGTAATACTCGCACTGCATCATATCGAAGAAAATCGGAATCGTCGCCCGGCGCAGGTCCTCCTCCGGGATCATGCTCATCTCCAGGATCGGCCCGACCAGTCGCGGCACGAACATGATCTTGTGCTCGCCCAAATTGAACCACATCTTGCGTATCTCGAACACCGTCTCCCGCCGGATGTCGCGGTAAGTCGTCCGGATCACCGACTGCTTCGTCTTGCTGAACCGATTCAGCTGCAGCGCCGGCTGCGTGAGGAACGTGATCGAGCACTGGAAGTAGTTCGACCAGACCTGCCGCTCGAACGGGCTGAAGAACTGATCCATGATGATCGCCGAGAAGTGCCGCAGGCTGCCGAGGATCACCGTGTTCTGGTGCATGATCATGTCCAGCCAGTCCACGGGAAAGACCGGCTTCGAGACGAGCTCCTGGAACACGAGCAGTATCTCGGTGAGGAAGTCGAGCAGGTCGTAGCTGGTGAGGAAGCTGCGCACGTAGCACTTGTAGTGCTCCTCGGTCATACTGCGAAAGATGCCGAGCATGATCGCGACCAGGTTGCCCACGAGCGGGTTGCTCCGGTCCATCGCGATCGAGCTCTGGATCACCGTGCGCAGCAGGATCAGCATAATATCGCGGACGTCATTCTCGACCGGCCCGATGTCCTCCTCGCTCTGGAACAGCAGCTCCAGCATGTTGTTCATAATGTTGACGCATTCGGCCACCTGTTGTTTCAGGTGTCGATGTGGTGCCGCGGGAAATGGCGAGACGAAAAAGAACTACATTAGATACTACACTAGAGGATGTTATACTACAAACTATACTCTGCCTGTTCTTTGATCATCTAAACGCAATCGAAAAAATCAATCACACACGCTCTGTCACACGGGAAGAATTGGGGTTCACACTCAAACTCTCACACGGCAAAAAACGATTAGATTCTAAAATTTGTTAAATTGCACACACGACTTATCCTGCCGGGAATCCTGCTCTTCGGAAAAAAATATTCACTGCGAATGGAAGCATCATTTAGCGACGAGAAAAAAAAAAGAAGAAAGGTGCCCTTTTTATGCGATCTCAAAAAATAACGTTGCAGACATAGAGAAAACAAACGAAAGATAGATTTGTGAGCGGAGCAAGAGAAGCGCAAAAAAAAACAGAACAAAAAGAACACGACCAATAAATCTAGTATCATATTAGCTGGAGCATATATCTGGAACGTAAAAATATACCTTCGTTTTAGCGGTGGTTTCACGCGTGTGAAGCTGGGATTTGCTCTCCCCAAGCAC
This sequence comes from Anopheles atroparvus, assembly GCA_914969975.1. Taxonomy (NCBI): domain Eukaryota; kingdom Metazoa; phylum Arthropoda; class Insecta; order Diptera; family Culicidae; genus Anopheles; species Anopheles atroparvus. The sequence continues at coordinate 44,898,893 of CAJZCY010000001.1, read as the reverse complement.
CTTAGCTGCTTTGGTAAGATTTTTCTCCTGCTGCCTTAGGTCGAACATAAAGTCACCCTGTGTTTGTTTTGTGTTTTTTTGTTTTGTTCGTACCGTTACCACGTGCCGGAAAAGCGCATCAACGCGCAACCATATATTTATGCATCACACCATCATCATCATCATCATCATTTACCATCAGAAGCACAATATCGCCGTTGCCATCATCAACATCATACGTCCCGTGAACAGGAGCAACACACATAAAGGTGCAGGACGGAAGTGTATAGTAATATGTTGGTGTGTGGTGTTTAATTTCATAAATTGTTGATGGTTTGTACGAGGGAACCATTTTGGAAATGATTTTATCGAATTATTATTTGATTGTGATTGAGTTTTGTTGTTGTAATAAGCAAAACGGAACAAAATACAAATTAAGATAAGTTAATTTAAGTAAAAATCAAGCCAAAAAAAGGGGAAAAAGATTTCAAAACAACGCAAAAAGTTTGCATTAACATGTACGCAGATAAGCGCGGGAAAAGAAGAAGCCAATTTAAAACAATAACGCAAAAATCATTAAAGCAGCGAAGAACGCCGGGAATGAATCGGATAGCCGTTCAATTTCGTGCACGCGACAGTTAGGGGAAAGAATTACGAAACCACACACAAAACACACAAGAAAATAGTGCGCCAACATGTGTTGTGGACCGAGAAAGTTTACAATTTAAAGTCGTTTTACGTAGTTCCAACCACCGGATGGATTGTTTTTCATTTGGCGAACGTGTGTGTTTATTGTATGTTGTCGGTTCAGTGTGGGTTTATGTTTTTTTTTTCAATTTCCGAATTCGTTTCGTGTGGGATTTAAATGGGTTTCGATTGGTCGGGAAATTGGAGAACGGGAACACGGAAGGGGGGAGGGAGGAAGGAAAAGAGAAAAAGAAAATACAAATGGTTAAACTCATCTGGATTATTTATCGACACAGATTCTACGAACGGATCAACCGCCCTAGGTACCGGGGTACAGTGAAGCCGGGATGTGTGTGAAATGATTGGAATCACCCAAACGAAAGGGATGATAAAATTAGTCATTACATTCTTCTATTATGAACATTATCTCGGGAAATCTATTTACACAACCACCGGAATGATAACGTTTCAAACAAGTGAAGTCTGGTAATGTAAATTGTTACGAAGTATGACTGAAACCGTAATGGGAGGGTATGAGCTAAACGAGGTGAACATGATCTGCGGTTAGTGGGATTAGCAAATAATGAAGTATACACATAGTCTAGCTGATACGTGTGAGGTGTTGGTAAAGGAGAAAATGGACTGTGGATGGAACAATGGTGAAAGGAATGGTCGGGGCGATTTGTGATTCTGTAAACACACATTTTTACACGTCTCGGTGAACAGGAAGTGATGTGGACGGTAGTCTGTGGAACTATTTCATCGCCATTCCCTCGGAAAGGGCGAAAAGCTAGTCCTTCATGTGCAAAATGATGTAGAAAGAGGACACGGCACATCTAAGACGGGTGATATCGTGCAGTGATGTAAGTGATGCGGTCCCATGCGTTCGCGTTTCGATGAGGAACAAAGAAGCACAAGGGTCAGAACAGTCAGGAAGAAGGGTCGCGCAGCGCAAGCCGATAAAATGCTGCGCGTCGCCTTCGTGTTAACAAACAATAAATGATGCTATGAAGTACTGAAGTGAGCACATTCATCGGTAATCGGTGCACTTGAACATAACAGTGGTATGTGTGCAAAAGCAAACGACAAACGGGCAGGCAATAGACAGGACGTATGATAGACAAAACAAGCACATAAGAATGAGTGAGAGAGACAGAAGGGAAAATAACGAAACACAGTACAAGGATAGCGGCACGCGAAGAGCACACAAACAACACTGGTGAAACATTCCATGCATAAACAATTGATACACACACACACAAATAGAGATGGAGGAAAGAGAACACACACACGACTGGCGACTGGCCGCTTACCTCCTCCTTGCTCTCCAGCTTGTCCTTGATCTGCCGGCAGAACACCGGCAGCAGGATCGCCCGACACTGGGGCAGCTTGAACAGCTTCGAGTCGACCACATCCTTGATGCAGGTCATCTTCGACTGGTTCAACCGGCCCGTCGGTACGTTCATGATAATGTCCACTATCTTCTGGCTGAGCTTTTCCGGGTCGTACACCTGCATCAAATCGGACGCGATGATGTGCAGGTACTTGAGCAGGGCGCCCTGCGACTTCAGCAGATCGTTCTGGTACTTGATCAGCTCGGAGAACGACTCGAGCAGCTCCTCGAGGCTGGCCTCGAACAGCTCCCGATCCTTGTCATGGTTGAGGTTTGCAAACAGCAGCCGGGAGCGAATGATGAACTTCATGATGTACTGCAGGTACTTGGTGGTGCGGTACAGCGCCTCGTCGTTCTCGTTCAGCTGGTAGATGTTGGACGCGGCCCGGTCCTTCGCGATGTTGTTGATGGCGTTCCGGATGTGCGTCTGTACCACATTGATCAGTTTTCTGCGGGACGGATGGAGAAAGGGGAGGAAACAATTGACATTGACAGCCTTTGAAACGCCACCGGTCGGTGCTACTTACTCGTACGCCAACGTGGCGGAGAAACTTTCGTTGATGTACAGATCGAGCACCGACTGAAAGTGCTGATACTTGAGATCGTACACTATCTCGATCAGACGCAGCAAGCACTTAAACACCAGGTTGTCGTACTTGGCCGGATCGTCGTTCGACACCAGGATGTTGAAGAGCGCATCCAGGATGTCCTGCAGAAACTTAACTACCTCCTCGCAGCGCACATTCATGAGCGCGTTCAGCGATTCCTCCATCTTCTCCTTGCGCGACGACCAGTTGAGCAGCCCCAGGATGTCGACGTTCTGCGTCAGCTTCGTGCTGCACAGGTTCGTCGCGATGATGAAGCTATCCTTCGACGCCAGGCTGAACCCGGCGATGGACGGCTTAGAACCGCCAGTCGGCAGGTCGTCCGCCAGCGACGGCAGGCTCATGTAGTTGTACTGCGTCTCCTCGTCGTACTTCTTGTGGTCGATCTTGTACACCAGCAGCGTGTGCCGGCTATGCTGCAGCGTCGTACCGTCGTCGTTCATCAACCGCACGTACGCCAGCCCAAACGGTTTCTCCGAGCGGTCCTTCGCCTCGTTCGAACTGCGGTGCTTGAAGGTGAACCGCAGATGGCACTGCTTGAACTCTTCGATCGGCACGTCGATCTTGAACGTTTCGCTCCACTTGGGCCGATCCTCGTGGTAGTAGATGACTGACTTGTACTCGTTCAGCGGCCCGCCCCCGCCACCATTGCTGATCACGCCCGGTATTGCCACCCCCTCCCGGTTGCACACGTACGCCGTCACCTCGATGTTTTTGTCGCTGCTCTTCGAGCCCTTGGAGAACTCGCCCGAAACCAGCGTGAGGTACAGGTCGTTCCGCACGTCCCCCGGGAAGATCACTTCCGGGAAGCCCATCTTGCGCGCGAACGCCACGTTGCCGAGCACCAGGTGAGGGTACTCGTCGCGCACCTGCTTGATGTCGCCGTACAGGATGTCCACGCTGATCCAGATGGCCGCGTCGCTCTTCTCGCCCAAGTCCTTGTTGGCGATCAGCTTGCGCAGCGTCGTGTCCAGCGGCTCCTTCTCGCACTGGATGAATGGCATCTTGAGCTGGGTGTCGCTCTTGAAATCTTCCGACCGCTTTATGATCGGCCGCAGGTCCAGCGTGGCCACGCCGAACGGACGGCGCATGTGGTACTCGTTGCTGCCGATGCTCGACAACGAGGTCGTCGAGGGGGTACCCGACGTCGATGCTCCTCCGCCCCCTCCGCCCGGACCCGGTGAGGAAGGCGTGCTCATCTGGGTGGTCAGATGGTTCCGGTGCGACCGATAGCTGCCGGTGCTGGTCGAGTTGGCCATGCTGCTGCGCCGCAGGTCCGTGTCCTTGCCGTCCATCGCACCAATCCGCACGACGTACGCGACCAGATAGATCCGGTTGCGGCTCAGATCGTTCCCGGACAGGTCGGTGAACAGCACCTTGATGTTGTTGAACTGATCCAGGTCCGCCGCCATCCCCTGGCGGCTCCACCGGACCACGTAGTTCTCGGTGATGGCCCGCATCTCGTCCCCGTCGTACAGCGTGAACAGGATCTCCGTGTCCTCGCTCAGCCGGCACACGAAGTTGTGCACCGAAAGCAGCAGATTGTGCGAGTGCCGATTGACGATGTCCTGGTTGCGGTTCTTGTTGCTAGACGTGTTCGCCCGCTTGATACGATCGACCGCGTTCAGGTGGTGCTCGTACAGCTGCGTCGTGGACGTCTGCTCGATGCTCAGTATGTTCCCACTGTCGTCCCGCACCACCATGTCCAGGTTCAGTATTTTGTTGCCCGTGTCGATCTCGCTGGTCGCCTTCAGCTTTATGTTCTTCATCTCATCCACCGGCAGATTGCCGGAGAGCAACTGCGACCGCAACCGTATCAGCTCCAGCATCTTGTTCTGGACCAGCTTAACCGACGGGTGCGTCGACAGGTACAGCCTGCGGTAGAGAACCTGCCACTCGCGCAGCACCGTTGTGATTTCCTCCACGATCTCGCTGCGCTGTATCACCAGCTCGCCATCGCGGGACGTCCTACATTCCACCCGGTGCACGTACGCCTTCGGGAAGACGCCCTGCTCGCCCGAGTAGCAGTTGCGCCCGTAGTACCAGTGGAAGCACTCCTGCTCGATCACAACGGTATCGCCGACGTCCAGGTCGATGTGGTGCTGCTTTTCCGCTGCGTTGTAGTTCGCTTTCGCTGTTGACGGAAGAAAGAAACAAACCGAACTGATCAGACACTCCGGCTTGGCCACGAGTATATCACTCCACTCTCGACTGTATTACTTCTTCCGCCACCCGTACACCCACTCCCAAGGGTCAGTTCAGTGGGAAACGGCGCATCACTAATGATAATAGATTGTCTCACTTGGGGGTCTCGCAGTGAGTGACCTTCGTTGCTTGTTTAACAAATATCATCCTGCATCCCCAAACACATCCCCACCTCGGGTTTTTTGGCGTTAACTCTATCCGGAGCCCCAAGGATGCCAACATCCCTTAACTCTAATCCGATTCTGGCAATCCCGGCCCGAATGCGCACGCAGGAACTTTGCAATCGACAGCAATCCAGCGTTTGGCCCCCATTTTCTCACAGCCCATTTCACCCCCAAGTGCTGCGGGCGTGTGAATGGACAGAAAGTTAGCGAAAAAGACAGAGACAAAAAGAGCACACAACCACACACACACACAGACGCGTAAACTCCAATCGCAAATATTAGGGGTGCAGCGGAAAGTTGATTGAACAAGATTCAATTAATTAATGCTCCACCGCGGGGGATCGAAATGCACATGGCCGTCTCCTGCCAACGTTACTATAAAAGGGACGGATTGTCTTCTATATCAAGCAACAGTGAATGGACCTCTAATCTGTACAATCACACGGTCCAACTACCGCAGAGAAAGCACCGGCGATCCTACCAATTTTTAACTCACAAAGCTTTCCTTCACCAACAAATTCGGTTTAAAAAAACTGCAACAAAATTTGACCTAAGTTTTAATAATATAATTCCTATTTTGGCCTCAATGATTATGTTCAATATTTCCAATCGAAAATTTATTTAAACATGATTAACTCCAATTGTTAAATATTTAAATCACCCAAATTATGGCACTGAAGTTATGTGCAATCTTAATTAATTGAATGAAACAATCAAAAATGAAAAAAAAAAACCCCCAAAACAAAAATCCACGAACCCCGCCCTAATTTACTTCGTCGAACGTGTTTATTCGCGGCTTTGGCCCTTCATTGGTGTTGAATGATTGAACACTAACCGAGTCGAGTCGTAAAATGCATCGTTTGTATTTCAAAAGCCGCAGGAAAGTGCAGCATGGAAGGAAGGAAGAAAACCCCATATCGATTGGCAAAATGCACTCGAGTTGTGCATGCGGTTGTCATGCTTCGGTAGACGTTTGAGAACGCTATATCTGTTGCTGCTTCACCAATCATCAACCCCGAACTCCTGGATGGGTTCGGCCGAGCATGGAAATCAAGAAACATACCATCAAACAAACAAACAAATATCCTTATCCTGAGATGGTGATTTGGGATGCGCAACATTAGCGTTCAAAAGGCGAGCAGGAAAAAAATATATTTACATTCACGAGCTGGTCGTGTACATTTGTTTGTTTATTGAATCGACCGAAACTGCGACACTGTGGCCATCGTGGTGTGGTTGAGCGAACTTCCATTTGACGGACGATCGGCCCAAAAAGAATCAACAAGCTAGATTGATAAGTAAACATTTCTTCGAGTGGACACTTGGTGTTTATCCCGGAGAGTCGCGCTCTCTTTATCATACTACCGCGAGTAGAAAGAACCACCTCGAACGGAATGCTACCGGAACATGATAAGCTTTCGGTGCAACACGGTATGCCAGTAATATACTTTTTTTCCTGAGCGATGAAGCCAAACTCCCGCTTGAAACGGAGAGGTCTGCTCGGTTCACGGGAGGCTCATATTTCACTGCGTCCCGGTCCTCCCCGGAAGCCGCTGGAAGTTTGTCGACCGTCACCGTAACGGAGTTCCCCTTCCGAGAGGATCGTAGAGATTGCATGCGGTTTGCACAGTTCTTTGATCAGGTTTCTTTGGAATAAGTAGTTAAAAAAAGGGCACACCATTAAAACCCCTGGTTTATGCAGTGGGCGAGCAAAACGCAAGCCTGCATCCTCTTTACGGCGGATTGCGTCAAGGTGTATGACTTTGAAGGAGTCCCCGACCGATAGCAGCAGTATAACTAATAGCTTCCATTCCTCGGTTCCCTCTGCGAGTCACCGCCGGCCGTTTCTCTTTCTCTGTTTCTCGCCGTTGTGATTGAAATAAACATGTTTTCGCTTCCCTGATCACCCCCCAGCTATTTCATTCCATTTCTCACCGAAGCTTAACTCCACACGATTGCAGCCGCAAACGCGTTTGCCTTGAAAAGGAAACCGGCGGAAGTTGGTTGAAGGTTCCGTGCCGACATTGAAGGCTACATACAACAACCTGCCGTCCACCACAGCATAGTGCACCGTCTCGTTGCAGGAAGTTAGTTGGACGGACGCCAGCTTAAGCAGCTAACGACCTCTGTGTGGCTCTGGTTTGCCCGTGGTGCAATTAGTTAAATGGGGCGCATCAAAAGAAGAAGCGAAAGTGGTCAACGTCCCACGCGGCCGAGGGAGTTGCGCTGCAATTGAAATGCACCACACGTTTTGTGCACATCCCCATCGAATTGGCACCGGAACCTTCTCCTGCCTTCCCCAGTTTAGCGATGACGTTGATAGAATATTTCGTGCGGAATAGGGAGACGTCGGTCGATGGGTGAGTTGAGCGAAGTTGTTGAATCAATATTTTAACCCATCGTTATTCCGGTACCGGGTACATGAAATAATAGCAGCAAACTTATAACATAAAATCCTCAGATTCCCTAATCATTTTCTCGCAAGTTGATACTTGTGCTGTAATGGAAGGAAAACCACTTCTAATCTCCACATGACAAGCAATCCCTTCGCAATCCGCTGCAACCAAACGACATAGCATAAGATTGCAGCTCAAGCTTGTTCTAGGTCCAACGTCAGCAACCTTCGCCCTATCGGCACCATAACTAGCATGACTGCCCGTGTCCGATTGACTGTTTGACTGACAGACGAGGAGGAAGTCCATCAAGTTCAGCTCGAGGAAGGATACGTTCGCACAGTGCAGAGGACAGACCAGTTTTTCCTATGGCCCGATGTGGGTCGCACCGTCCAAAGTGATTGCGCCGAGCAGGTCGTGTGTAAAGGGGGACATAAGCTCGTCCCGTCCTAACCCAGATAAACCTTTGAATGTGCGATGACAGCTACACGATTGGATGGATTATCGGGACAGATGAGCGTAGCATGGCGTTGTTGATGGCGTTATTTTTACCCCTTCCGGCTTTTAGATTACGGAGACGAGCGCAATGAAGGGAAGCAAAAAACAAGCAGCACTTTTTGGCGTTTGCCAACACGAAAGATTTCGTACGTCAGCACCAAAGAAGAAGGAAAAATGTGTTGCTTTTTAACCCCGGCGAAACAATCAACATGACGCTGGAAAACATCGACACAAAATGCCACTTCGATAGCGATGCACGTGAAAAAAAAGGATACCAGCGAGTATGAAAACGAGTTTTATGGTATGAAAACAAAATAAAAGTTTATAAATAATGAAAAGAAAACAAACACAAGTTACCGACACGCATGTTTTATGCTTTATTGTCAACTAAAAGATTAAAAGATTTAAAAAATCTCAATCCGGAAATCAGTTTGTTGTGCGAAACAAGGGACGACTCTTCTTAATTGAGTAGTAAATCGAATACAACGATATTTGGAACGTCACATCATCCACGTTTCTTACAAAAATATGATTACCCCATTTGCTTACTGGTGAATGGTGCAAAAAGGAATTGAAATTTCACAGTTTCCACTCAGAGGAGAAAATACAGAGGAACCTCGGCCACCTACCTACCGATAACTTCTCTGGTACGATACACCATAACGGTGGACACAGGAGGCAATTTTCCAAAGGCAGTGATTGCAATCACTCGTGTGATAACGATCGGAAAAACAGTCAGCATAATTCTTCTGGTCATTCAATCCATCGGAATCTGCGACCCGAGCGCAACGTACGTCCGTATATGTTGAAGCTAAGCTATTTTTACAGTGCGCAGCAGCAAAAAATGAAGTAAATTACAGTTAAAAAAAAGTAGTACCCGAAACAGACGCGTATGTACGATATTTATTTACGAAGGAGAGGGGGAGGGGGGGTTAGATTTTCTTGCCGCTTTCCTCTTCCTGTCACCTTTTTGGTATTTGTTTTCCTACACCTGGTAGTCTATCCCCAACACTGGGCCCACCGTCCATTTGTCCGTTCTCTCGAAGGTGTTCTTTCCCAGCTGCCTATCTCCCTCCCCGGTTACCTATCTATTGTCGGTGAAAGAGGGCCGCTTGGCCCCTCCAAGGTGGCGATAAGAATTCATCCCGTAATCGCGACACCGTGCCCGACGACATGCAACAATTGCGGCCATTGTCTGCTAATACTTGCGCGTTCGCCCTCGCGATTCACCGGTCGCGATTCGACCTATTCTCGGGGGGTTCGGCTAAAGTGTGCCAGTTCGACAACAGTAGCCGTAACGGTGTGCGCACGTTTCGTAGGCCGATACTGTTTGTGCTCGCGTTTTCCGCTCTGTTTCAGCTGACCGAAAGGTGTCGTATGCCATTTACCAAAACAAAAAAAAAACCGACATACGAGAGACAGAGGCGCATTGTAGTAACAGGAAAAGGAAAGGAAATTACTACCGGTTTAGAAATTAGATTATGGTTTAAAACGCAGTGTATCGAAGTTGAGGAAATAATAAAGCTCTTCTTTAAGGCCTTGCACTAAAGGGAATAACAAATGGTTATTATAGACTTTTTTTTATTTCTAGTTATATGCAACTGCGTTGAGTGGTATAAAAATAAAATATAACTAATTTCTGAAGAAGAAATTGCAACGAACGGAAATGACTGTGAATTACTACCGTTCGCGCTCAAATGCACTTTTGGCAACGGCTGCAGCAAACGGCGTGTTGTTTTTGGAAGAGGGCCACGGCAAAAAAAAACAACTATTTTAAAACCATGTCAACACCCTACCATAAGTACAAACCATTGCACCACTTAATTCCTTCTTTATCCGTTCTGTCGTTGGGTTTTCACTTGCTTTTTTTTTGTAACTCCTTCGACCATTATGATGTGGTGGCCCAGATTGAAACCAGCAATCCCATCGACCACTTTCTGGTCGAGGACCATCATCTCAACATGTTGTGCATCGCACGTGGAAGGCAAGAATGGAGGCGCAAAGCGAAGTCAGTTGCCCCACATCGCCCCACGCTCCTCATTTGTTTCTCGTTCTAGGGTCGCTCTTCTTTGAACCACCCCTTATCAAGCGTGCACGTACGTTTTGTGACGATTGCAAGCTGACGGAAACCGGGAAGCCGGAAAACAAAACTCATGCATAAACGCAGCTGGCAATCTTTGTTAAGTAGCCGGAGCAAATAAAAGCTGTTGAAAATTGAACCGTTTTGTGTTTGACTAGCCAGGAAAATAAATTAAAACAAATCCTCGCAAGAAACCACAGACAAAAATGTTTTTAGAAACAGCATTTAAGGCTTGGTCGTTGTTAAAAAAAGTAACAGCCTTTCTTACATATAGACACATATTAAAAACACATATTAAATGCCCACTTGCAGCATACGTCGAACAATAAGAGGCACATTTCTTTCAAGGAGCACGCCTAATCAAAGGAAACATTTTCAAGGAGTTCAATAAAACAGAATTTGTAATGACACCGGACAGTCAGCCATGTTGTCACCCAAAAGTAAACAGGACCTGCCATTGCATTCTACTCTGCCGACGTATTCTACGCGAGGCAACACGACCCAACACAATCTCAACCCAAAGGGACCCATTGGCCCAGTTATGTTTCCGCCTACAGCGAACCATTCTAGACAAAGGGGTTCAAACACTATACCGAATTCCTTTCTGGTATCCGTCGCATTTCATGTTTTATTTTTTCTTTCTTTTACGCCAGCAACAGTTGACACTTTGTCCGACGAGATTGTTTCACTTGCAGCTCGGGCTGCCGTTGAATGTACGAGGCGAGTGTTTTCTGGATGGCTGCATTATGATACGGCACGACAGCCGGTCGCCTTCAGTGTGGCGCGCAAGTGTCCGACATCCGAGTTGAGTTCCTGCTGCAGCGGCGTAAGAGCCCTACAGCATTTTGTCCCATTTTCCGTGACTTGAAGTATGAGAGTAATGCAAACCGTCTCTCCGTCTTTCTAGGACGGTGAAGAAACTGTGAAGAACCATCGGAAATACGGCACATTGATACTTCGCTGCACGACGAGCATAATATTGTGTATATTTTACCTATTGCATTTTTACATGCGAAAAATGTTCCCAACAAGACGAACTCAGTGCTACGCTCATGCTCGTTCGCTCCGTTGGACGGCAAAAACGGCCCCTATTAAAAGAACTCCCCAGCGTCGAGAAAATGCAAATACGCACGGCGGTAGCAAGCAGAACGATCCCATACAGAGCGCCAGGGCTATATGCTGGTTGAACATACTGCAGCCTGCCAGCTCCTGGAACGTACTTTACGCAGTTGGGGAGGTCTCCGTAGTTTTCCCTTTCTTCTCCGGGTAGGTAACAGACTGTCGGTCGCGGGACAGCCTGCATCGGGAGGAAATGTTTATAATTATGTTTCATTGAATTGGGGTTTCTTACAGCTCTTGCTCTCTGCCTCACTTTCACCACAGCACACAGTGTTCTGAGGCTTTTACACCAGCGCAGATGAATGGAAAGGATCGTGAGGAAGAAGTACTGAGCGCAAGGTGCAGGCAAGGTAGCGTAGCGTACACGGGGAAATGCAAACACTGGAGTGAATTATAATTATGAGCAAGAGCAAACACACAATGGCTGTGTCTGTTGAACTTGTGCAAAGGCAAACATTGGGCCTTCCTCCCTCCCACACCTGCCCCTGACGCTGGAGGGTCCAGGGACTTGAAGTCAGTACCCGTTCGGAATGATGAAACGTCGCAGCCACTGATTGACGAGGACACCAATCGTGAACAGAATGGCACATTGTTTGGCGAGAACATAAAGCAACCGAGATTACATGAAGACCGTTTAGAGTCAAATTTATTCGATCTGCTGACAAATGGAAATTCGTTTCATGAACTATCAACCATTTAACCACGCCGAACAGGGATGGATCTGGTCTTGTGATGCGTTTTCTTTTGCTGAAATCTGAGCAAACTGACGCGACTGCTGATTAATCACCGTTGTTTATGCCTCATTGCCGGCGTGGCGCAAGTAGCAGGAGGACGTGTAGAATTATTTACGCATCGAGTTGCTTTCCATAAACCGTAGCTGCTATGTCTATGTACAGTTGTACAAAAAAAGGGATTTTTTTATCATCGCTACTACCATCCCCCGGCAAGATATGCCTCGGGGAGCGTTTGCAAGAGAGTATTGACTCATCAGTGGATAAGCATGTAGCCCCTACCAAGGAGTGAAGTTAACTGATTGAATTAGTTGTTGTTTTTTTCCAAACTTCACGTCTTGTTGCGATAAGAATTTATTTTAAGAAAGGGTTTTTCCTGAGCAGGCAGTGCTTTCAGATACATTACTCTTACATTATGGAGATTTGTGGTTGCGAAAACATGATTAATTTTTTTTTTACGAGAAGCAAAATTCAATAGCAACAATCATTCCTTATGTTGTTTTTCTTCATAACCCAAACTAAAAAAAAATCTACTGCGTAACAAATGTGGCTCGAACATATATGACACACATTTAATAATAGATTGTATGTATCAACGAATGCAACAAAAGTCCCCAGACTTGCCAACAAAAACACGAGCTCGACACGTCCTTCCACCTTTTTCATAGGATTGTGGTAAAAGTGCATCGTTGAAAAAAAAAAAACGTTGCCTCGACGCTGATTAATTGGAATGGAAAAGGAAGCTACCGTCTCACGGAACATACATATTCACCGTCACAAACCGGTATCTAGAGCAGTTTAGCATCGGCAAACAAGCGAAAAGATAAATACACGAACCAGCAGCCATTCGGCCATTATCTTCATAGTCGAAAGTGAAGGAAACCCCCCTACAAACCCTGCAAAGCAATGAGGGACAGACATGGTGATGATGGAAACTCAAATAAAAATATACAAGCCGAAACAGGAAAAAAAAAACAACAATCTTTTGCCTGACATTTTGCCTTCACCGAAGAAAGTCGCGTCGAAACCGAGAGAAAGATGACGACATTTGTCTTCTCGTTTGGGTTTCGCTCGCGAATTTTAATTAGCAAACCGGCGAAAGTTTTGCACCACATATTCTATCTCAAGCACTCTCGCTCTCTCTCTCGCCGTCATCAGTTTCCTCTCGAGTTTACCGAGAAAGCAAAAGCCAGCACGCGACAGAGAGAGAGAGAGTAAGAGTCCGTTTTCTCCTAGGCGCGAATACATAAATTCCCGTCATAACTTCCCCAACCAGTTCGTTCGCATTCTGAGCGCGCCACCGATTTGACCGAGGGAAACGCAAATGGATTTTGCACCAAAAAGAAGGAAAGGGGAATAGCTAGTCGCAAATCGAGCAAAAACATGTGTAGGCAAAAAAACAAACCGCGAATTAAAACAAGAGTATCGCAAAAAGTCGCCGTCCGGGCGTCTTTCACTCCGTGCATTCACACACGTTGCTGCGGGTGAAAACATTCGGCCGAAGAAATCGAAACTAAACCGAATGGTCTACTGCGTACAGGCCGATGTCCGCCTGTGAGGAGGACGACGCGACTGCAAACGCCCTACGATAAACGAGAACGACGATCGGCGCGAAGAAGTCGGGCAGACGTGCCCCACGAAGACGGCCAGCAGCAGAAGGGCGTACAGGTGTGTTGACGCTGATGGTTCCGGAACGAGCGACGGTCAAAAGCCTGCCATCGATTTCAAGGAGTTCGGGAACGGGTGGTGGCGGTGACGAATCCAAATGAAACTCCGTAGCCTTTCTCCGCAAAAGTGAGTTGAGATTTATACCCTTCGAATGCACCAGTCGCGCATGAAAGCTACCCTTGAAGCCACTTCCGGCCGGCGAACGTCGTGGTCACGCTGCTGTCCGCGGAAGGTCAATCAAAGGTCGATCAGTGACGATGTTGAGAGAAGATTGACGAAACGTGGGACAGCAATGGAGCGGAGGGAGCCAATCAAATAAAATGTGTCACCTCACCGCAATGAAGTTATTCTTGGAAGTCTGACAAAATTAGAAAAAAATTCGAAATTGTGTTGAGAATTCTGTATTATTAATACTCTGTATATTACAAAGCTATGGGAAGCAATACTCTTAACGATTCGACATGTTTGCAATGAATAACAGCTGTTTACATGAATTAACATGAATCATAGATTGTAAAATCGTTTCGGTAGCTTGATAAACAGAGTCCTTTAAAATCCACTCAGAAATCACCATTTAATCCAAAGCAAATATTTCTCTCTGATTTATCATTTATTTTTACGATTTTATCATTTGATGACTTAACTTAATGAACGTTTCAATGTAGAGTAAATTTTCATTAAAGCGTATCGGAAGTGATTCAAAATCTATGAATTGATTCTTCTATGGTTGATGCATGATAACTTTCCTGTGCGAAATTGTGATTCATCGATATTCTTAGAGCCGAGGAAGAAAAAAAAACCATTTCTTTTCTTATTCTAAAAAAGCCTCTCGGCGATATAAACCCCTGCTGAACGCTGGGAAATACTTGCAGCAGCAAATGGAGCAATTAAATTACAATTATGCTTCATCAGCAAACGAATCGCATCGCGATGCGCCCGATTCGTTCCGGTCCAGATGAATACATCAAACGGAGGCGGAAAAGCATAGGCAAACCCACCCACGATCACAAATCGATTTAAGGAGGTAATTTTACCTTGATACAAAATAATACACCGGCACCGGTAGTAAAAGCCTTACCCTTTTGCCGAGGACGCGTGATCTTGGGCGGGTTTTCGAACCGAAAGCAACAAAAGAACGGGGAACCAAAACAGAGCAAAAATAGCGATAGCACAACGCGAATCGAAAGTGAAAGGTTTGGCACAGGTGAAAGAAAAAGGGAAAAGTCCCTCGAGCAATGCGCGAGTCTGTGCGATCACCCAAGAGTCGACCTAGAAAAGAAGAGAAACGGACACAAAAAACAAAAGAGAAGAACCGCGACAAAATACGTTACATTCGCATACCTCGGTTCGACCCGGATTGTTGTATGAGATGTCGTTGTAGCGAAACAAAGGAAGAAAAATGAGTAGGAAAATCAAGCATCCGAATGGGAGGAAGCCACCGTATGCGAACCCTGGGTGGGAGAATCTTCACCTTCATCCCATTGTTTATTCACGAGTTTCCCATCGCCCAAACGGGCGGAGACGCTCGTCGTAAAGAAAATCGTACAATTAAAGCAGTAGAAAATAAAATACGCATGCTGATGGCCGTTCCATCGAAGGTCGTTTCCGTCTGTTTCTCCAAGTTAAATGGATAGCGGCCGCATCTAGCATCGATTACTCGCCCCGCGGGAACGGGAACGCGCCACAAGCGTCGTTCTGACTCTAGAGATGTTCTTTTACGTAACCGGCATCGTTGCATCATTACGTGGACCCGGTGTGCGCTGCTCGTGCAATGATTTCCCGGAGAGGAATTGATTTTTTATTTTGCCTCTTGTTCCCGCGAGCTCGCGATTCGCGGACTTCGGCAAGCATTTTGCATTTATGGTTATTGGTTGTGGAGTGTTTGCGGTTAGCAGCAACCTGCCAACCCTGCTGTTGCATAAGGGTTGCAAGTGAAAACACGGCGCCGGACCTGAGAGTATAGTGTTACCGTTCTAGTGTGTGTTGCAAGGAATGTAAAAAAGGCGCCATCGCTCGTGCCACTGTCTTGCCGTTGCACGGTGGGAGGTCCTTGTGCGTCTGTTCGCTGGAATGAACGTGTCCCCGTTGGCGGATCAACTTCGGGACGATGAGAAGAACGCAGATGTGTAACTTGATTATGTTTACAGCCATAACCATCAACACCACAATGGTACCAGCGTCGGAAGTGTCGGTACTTAATGTCGTGCCGCTTTGAAGAGCACTCGTTTTGCAATGGGTGATGTTTTTATTTTATATTTGTGCTTGCCCATAAGTCTCCGAGTCGAAGAATATTTCTGTTTATACCCACGTCGAACAGCGTAACGATGATTATAGTTTTAATGAAACAACGTTACTGCGGGGAAATTTACAATCGTCATCGAGTACGTGCTTTATTATATTTAGTTTGTCAAGCTTTACAAAAGTTGACCAACTTTAAAAAATTAAATCTTCTTCTTCTTGACTTCGCTGAAAACAACGACCGTCATTTGGCCCAATCCTACCCCCATTTAGGGCTAACGAGACTTTTTCCTCTTTGAAATACGTGGATAGTCGGTTGGTTCATTCTTCTTATGTCTTGTTTGGATTCGAACACACACCGTTCATGAATCGTATTCTTACCGGCGTACGCATTCGGTTATCCTGGACCCCGCGGGAAATTCAGATAGAACTTGTATTTTATTTACGAACTGAAGAGCGAAATAACCCTTCAGTGAAACAGATCCATATGACCTCGCTGGAAGATTTGTTTCCTGACGGTAGAGCTTCAATCCTCGTCACTCGTCTCATCACTTTCTTTGTCTCCAGTTGCAATTCTTTACACAAAACTTTTATGGTACAAAACTACGAGGTAATTTCAACCTCAACAAAGGAAGCAAAACAACGAACATGGACCGCCCTATAAAAAAGTTACTGCGTGGTTAAAATAAACCCTTGCGGTAAGTAAATGCAATGCATTGTTCACAAACGGAACACTCCAATCCAATAACAGAGGTTTACACGATTGCTTAATATCCTCAAATTGACGTACAACGACGCTTGTGCAGGGCGCATCATCCGAACCAAAAGAGACAGCAACGGACGCCAGTACGGAATGCGAATTTTATCACGGGTTCCACCACCCTAAGGGATATCAGAGCGGGCAATATCAGCTCAGTGTTTCATGCAACTCTCCACTGAAGGTATAACATATTGTGTATGCGTGTGTGTTGTTGGTTACGAGATTTACTAACTCAAACACACCTCCGCGAGTTGATAATGAGCCGATTAGATGCCGCTCATATAAAGGCTCAATGCCACCTAAAACCCTACGGAAATTCAGCACAGTAGCTATAGCAAATTGTCTACGGAGGAAACGAACACCGCCGCTTGTTGCATCCCCCTGGGCCACAACGTTCCAATCAGTCAAGGTTCCCACCGAGCGAACTGATAGTAAGTTTGAGTGAGGCTTATTTTGAGTTTAACCATTCCGCAGTACGCCACTATTCTATTCCACCCGCTTGGAACTCTAAGTTAGACCGGTTACCGGCGGGAAAAGCTAATATTAAAGTTATGTATACCTTGGCCTTCCTTCTCCCACTGCCCTCTCCTTTGTCGCCGACACTATCTGCACGTGGCACAGGTTTCTGGAACGACCCCTACTGAAGCAAGTACTTCAGCAAGGTAAATGTTATTGGCGTATTTATGTTTGGTAAACAGCTGTAGTACCAGTCAAACGATCCAGAACGCGCCATTCCCGCAAAGACCGACAACGAGTTTCGATGCCCATGGCGAAACCCGAAACCCTCCGCACCAACCGACGCCATCTGCAGTAGTTGCTGGTGAATTCCACTGAAAATTCGAATAGCGAGGGTGGATAGCTCACAGTCGGTTGGGTGGAGTCGTCCCAAACCCCCGTGATCGGCAACTCGCACACCGTAGCGCGTACCGTATGACCTTAGAAAATAAATGGGAAACATGGAGCATCCAGCACACTACTATCGCAGAACAAACGAAGCGCCAGCGGTTTTTCGGTATGCTACTCGCGTCGGAATCGGTCGATTGTTTTCATTCACGTAGGCACCCTCATTTCATGGTTAGAAAATGTGAACTACCTCCCGGGTGGTGCATCATCCCCACTTCCCCACGTTTCGCATTGTCAACCACGAACCGAGAGGCCAACGCCTTGTGACAACACACCCGCACCCGCGTATGAAGGGAATTGGCGAATGGAGCAATGGAGTGATGAACGAAACCGGCAAGTCCAAGGAACTCCCCATACCATCTGGGACGTGATGTTCGTGTATCGTCCAGACGAAATCTCCGCAAGGCATCATCAAGAAACCTTCGTACCAGTGAAATAAGTAGTAGTAGTAGTAGTAGTAGTAGTAGTAGTAGTAGTAGTAGTAATGATGAAAGGTACGTTTGTGCCTTGTGGATATTGATAAGATCAAGCCATATCACAAACCACCTCGGGACAGAAAGGCGGGGAAAAAATACACCAAACAAATCATGATGGCATAGCGGCAAACGATAGCAGCGAAGCGAGAAAAAAAAACCCCTCCCTACAGCAGTATCGCTAAGAAATAATAATAAAGAGTCTTCCTTTGCCTTCCACACGTGGCAAGGCGAGAAGGGAAGGGCGCGTGAATGATGGTGACTGGTAGCTGACAACGCCCTTCATGGGCTTTAATTGCGCGCCTTGTCGCAAGCCAAGGGAAATCGTCTTGTAAACAGCGGGGTAAGTTTATGGTTTTATCAACCCCTGTTCGAGCCGACTATGTATCCAGTTTCTACAGTTTCGACTTATCGGATGTGTGAGCAAAAACCAAAGGCAAAACGTAGCACCTGATAATAGAAATATCACCGAAACATAAACGCATGCCAAACTACCACTCGGTTTTTTTTGGTTCGCATCCATTAAGAAAATTGGAGTTATGGAATCCGTTTGCTTTTCTGTGAGTTTACACATACATTTTTCATTGATGACTTTTGCTAATGTTGGATGATCCTTCAGATAAAAGTTTGGAGTAGGCATCAGATAGAATAAAGCCGAAGCTTCGAACTCGCGGTTATGTTCCACAATATCTCTTTGACCGATTACGGCCCATAACAAAATGGTCGCCAACGCTGCCTTAGGCTGTCAGCATTTAGCACGATGCCATTTGCAACCGTTTAAGGAAACCGTTTCCCACCACAAACATCCACAAGCTTGGGTTGCTTCCACTGTGTTTAGTGGCCGTTTCACACGTATGCCACACTGTGTGGAGTTTATAGCCTACCGCGGAGGAGCACGGCCGTGGATGATTAACCGTTTGTATGCGTCAACTGTTGTCAGTGGAATGCCGTTCTAGATGTCAGATGATCGCTGTCACGATCACAGCAAACCTTCCTGCGAACGATACTACTGATCGCCAGGGGTATGTTTAGAAAATATCACACTGAAGCTCATGGCGCAAACAGCAACAGTGGCCATTAGATCTGTTCTGTGTTCGAGGATTTTATTGTGGCTTTTTTACTGGTGGCAGATCAATCAGAGGTAGGTTGTCACATCTAGACGCCACTCTCTGTTAAAGATAGTCCTAAAATAGGTAGATAACAAGCGATCAAGCACGGTATATCATACATCGATAAAGGCTCGCAGTGCTGACTCCTTCCATAATCTAGCACCCAACGCCCCAACGGGGTGTTGCATCTGAGCCGTGACTCATCGCAACACAACACTCCGCGCTAAGTAAGAGCTTCGTCACGAGCCACAGCAAATCCGTCCATTCCGGATCCGCTCGTGGCATTGGAACCTCTGATTTTTAGGCTGTATGGTGTAACGCTCCTCGTGTGTTATGTTGGCGGTGGCTTAACAGCGCTCATTGTAAATTTGCGTGACGGCCCAATCAAGTCACATTAGTCCTTCATCGATCCACAAAAGCCCGCAGTGATCGACCAGCGTCCATGTATTTCAATCCTCTTTTCACCCATGGACGAAAGGGTCCACCCAATATTAGAAATAACTTCGCACACTCTGGGAGGATTAACCCAGGGTCATCTATCATCATTCAGCAGTAACATAACTTATACTCGACAAACTGGAGCTAAGTCGCACATCAACCGCCGGGATGGAATGACAAATGTGCTACAGAGGCGTGAAAGAACAGCAGCATATCTTCTTGCTTGCCTTCCGCGAGAAAAGAAGAAGGAATTAAAACTAAGGGAAAGCAAGCAAGCGAGTTCTTTCGAATTTTGTGTGTGGAATGCATGCACTGAAGTCAAGCTGTTCGGTTGTCAAGCCTCCGATGTTATATGATGCTCGCCAGCTCTGCCGTCGCTAGTTGGCGTGCCTCCGCGTTTTCGCAACTTAACACAAATTAATTAACAACCGCCAAATCGTAACGCTTCCCTTAGACGCTCCCACTCGGGATGAGAAGGAAAGTTGGAAAGTAGGAACGAAGAAAACATCGGTCGCAAACTGCGGGAATGTCCGGATCGAGCAAAAAAAAAAAAAAAGAAGTCCACGCAGTGTTCCATGACCTGAATGCAATAAAGTGCCATCCATGCTGCCGTATGTCGCTGTGGCCCAGTCACTGATGTCAACAGGTTTTTGGGGCTTATGTAAAATTGTCAGGATTTTTCCTTTTCGCTCCCTTTCTTTCTCTCTCTCTGTGACCCTCTGTTTGTTGAGCTGGATGAGTCAAGTTGGCGTTTGCGGATGTAGGAGGAACTGCCACAGAGAGCGTTACCATGACTCGGTGACAAAGACGGGTTCAGTAAACCATTTTGTGTTTCGTTCATCGTCATCGTTTCGTTGCCTACCGGTTCGGAGAGCTGGTTCTTTATTTCAAGCCAAACCACATGTGCCATGGTCCGGAAGTGAGTTTTTTTTTATTTTCGGAAAGCTCTTCCCTTTGTCCAGGACAGGATGAACGGATGTGCCAGATATAGATCAGTGCAAACCTAATTCTGCGTCGAAACGCGGCACCGGACGAGTGGAGAAAGAGCCCAAACACAGGCTCGTCGGTGGCGCCGACTCTTGAAATTAATTGACAAACCCAAGGCCCTCGAGTCCCGTCGAGACCGGTCCGGGTGCAGGCAAGACCCGGGAAAACTACGGAAACTTGCAACAAAATTCGTCCGAACACAACCGGAAGCGGAGGGTTGTTCGGCAGAGTTATTTCACCGAACGCGGTAACACTACCCGGCGCCGGTTGTCATTTTCGCCGCATCGTAATTTCCACATTCTCCGGCGAGGCGCATTCGTAACAGTAATAAAACTGCGGGGCGATAGTAAAGCTGGCTGCGTGTTTTGCACCCATCCGATGGTTTCCAATCTCCCCGCGGCCTGGCCCGTCGCCCGCCCGGTTGTGGGTTGCCGAATGCCGAACGCGTGTTCACGGTGGAAAACGGAGCCATGTTTCGATCGATATTATTTCATAATGCACGATCGCATCATAAAGCATTCAGCCGGGCAGGCGCGTTCGATCCTCCCCCGCCTCAACCGACGGCTCAGTCCGATCGTGTTTCCTGGTTGGAAAATGCTTCTTTCCAACGCCCGAAAAATTGGACAACCGCCGAAAATGGTAGCCAATGATTGACAAACGCCAACGCAACGCAGACACGCTCTTAGGCGTGCGGCAGTTTATCGCGCGCTTCACGACTAGAGGCAAAACAGAGAGCCAGGCGGATCGAATTCCGGGCGGAATTGCATTCCCAGCGAGTGCACCGGAACGAAAACAAACTGGAACGCAACACGTGGTTGCATCGGATATGTTTCTTTCACCCTTCTTTCCCCTACCATCGGTCGCTGCGCAACCGTACTCATACACATGCATATGAGCTGGGGAAAACCACCGACAGCAGGATGTGCCGACTGCCGACTGGTGCGATATTGGTGTCGGTGATGAAGAAAAGCCCGGGAAAGGCGGCGAAGTCGAGTGAGATAGAGCGGTGGCGACTTGTTGCTTGTGGCGGCGCATTTATCTGTTGTGCCTGAAAATATCGCCCCTGAAATGCACCACCATCGAAAGGAAGGAAGTGCAGCCTCGAGAGCTGGCGGACAACACATGGTGAGTTGAGTTCTACCGCCTCCCTGCAGATGATTGCGAGGGAGCCTACATTATACTCTCATGAACGGACGGCGCAGGACGGGAAGACGATGGGGTTGCCGTAGTTCCGGTGCCCGGATTGGATGCGTGAACGATGCTTACGCTAGGGGCCATTGACATGTGGCCACACCGCCTCTCCGTTGGTTCATGCCATGGCGCGTCTCGCATTGATAGGAACGACGCCGAGCTCCAGGAAGCTGCGCTTCGCCCCCTCTAGGGGGCAGTGAAAAACCTGCACCTATCATCGCACGTTCCCAGTGCCTGTCCGTTTTAATGGCGCTATAGTTTGAGATTCGATTCGATTATCGGGAGGCGAGAACACCAACAAATGTGTTCCGTTTCGCTTCTGTGTTGGAGATGCCTCGTAAACTAACCCGCTCAAATTGATCTGCTCGCCAACGGTTTTTTTTTTCTGGTTGGCAGATGGTGGAAAATCTGCGCTTGATTAGAGGCTTTGTACTCTGCTCTTGTGGATTTCTTCCACGATCTAATTAATCTTGGCAATAACGCAAAAGGGGCGCCGCAAATTAAAATCCAGTGAGGTTGTACTAAAGTTAAATCCTGTTCATAGAATTTTCGTTGTGATTTTTTATTCAGAGTATAGCAGAGTACATAGATTTTATATTCCTTTAAACTATCAAGAATGTCATGTAACCCTCGTAAGGAACATTGACTTTTACATTTCACATTAAGGTTTAAAAATACATATTCACAAAACAAATCTCAGCCCACATCTTGCCAACGCGAATCGGATTGCTTTTCGACATCGATTTCGTTTTCCCCAACATCGATTGTGCAAGCAAAGCAAAAAGGAAAACAAAATGGTAGAAAGTAAACACACCCGTGCTTCGGTAGTGTGTTACACAATTCAAATAATTCCCGCAGCACGAGCCACACATCTCCACTTCGAGGCGCTCAAAATTGCGAAACCGCAGTGTTGCGAAGAGCCGGAACCAACTCGGACACGGTATTATCGAATTTGCAGCACATAATACCGAAGGACAAGCAAGGTGCAGTAAGCGCAGAACCATTTGAAATCCAATGAAAACTATTTACTTCTACTAATGCTCGCTACAATAAGAGCAAGAAGTGACGCCCTTAGCGGGTTAATGCTACTGACGATTATTCAATTAAAACTTCCAATCGATCTCCAAAAGGGGCTGAAGCCGCAGAAACGCTCCGGTTGGGTGATTGGTTTGACAAAGATTCGTCCGGAACCGACGCACGTTTTCCCGCGCTCCTCAAGACTTCAGACGTCAATTGGATCAATTGAACTATGTGCTCGACCACCCTGAAGAAGACATCAAATCGGAAAGGCAGGCGGTCAAGCGGATTAATTTTCTATGATGAATTTCCTGCGCATTCGTTTTACCTCTTCGAAGTTAAGTAATGAAAGTAGTAAAAACTAACTAGCTAAATCACGAGTTTATCGGTCAGTAGCTGATTCATTCTGCATGTAACCACTGGCCAACATAGTTGAATACCGCCAGCTACAACGTGGCTTTGTTTAACGAAGGAGAACCGCGATACGATTAAGAGAGCTTCCTTCTTCCGACGCCATGTATGCATTTGTTTCATTTTCGTGAACGCATCGAGAATCGCATCGATCGCTGCCCGGCGGCCGGTTACCGGGTCGTCCGTGGAACGAGCGTCTTATCTAATCTTATCAACCCTCGGAAGATTGCAGGAAAATATCAATACGAATACGGACGGAGCGAGCACCCTGCCCCGGGCTGTTTGCGAATGAAGCCGATGCTTCCGAGTGGAATGATGATAAGGCCGGGCGGTCGTTACGCGTTTTGCACCAACTTTTGAGCGAGCCTTGCCACAGGGTGAGCTTCTTAGCAAGCCTTAGCCCATGGCGCCGGAACCACAATATTGAACAGGTGTGAGAATAGGCAAAACTTGAGCTGCTTTCTACGAACCGTTTTCGATGAGGTCTGTTTGTTAAACTCAGTTTCCTTTGGAATGTGAAAATTGTGCGCAAAAAAAAAACGGCCTGGCCGCGATTTGCAAAGATCATGCACATATAAAGAAAGGCTTTAAAAAACGGATAGATTTTGGTCCCATTTGCTACAGATGAACATACCACAAAACCTCGTATACTAATTGGCAGGAGGACAGAAATGATCGTTAGGTGAACCAAGAGGAGCCAGCTTTCTCCAACACGGCAGCAAAGCATGTCGTTGTAAGGTCAAGCAAAAATTGCACGGGTGCTGTAAAAAAGTAGCAAATTCCGAGAGTTCCACAACCGAATGTGTTTCCGAATGACCACAAAGAATTATGATTGTCGTTCATTACTTGAAGGCAGGGGAAAAAGGTGCATTATGTCTTATGGAGGATGAATTAAGGTCAACTCATTGTGGTTGTGGTGGTGATGAAATGGGACACGAGATTTTTTATTCTATCGCCGCTTCATGTTCAAGTTCACTGAGCAACTGATTCATCAAAGACGTGTCCGCGTTTGTGGGCCACAGATTGATGGCTTCGGTCTTGCAGCACGTCGAGACCTTCGCTGTGCAGACACTCGTTTTCTCACTTATCTGCAGAAAGCAGGCAAGTCTTTTCTGCCACTTCTTTGCCTCAACCAACCTGCAGTGTTTCGCTTTCGATTTCAGAGTGCACTGTGGGAATGGGATTTCATTTTTCCGAAACGCAACAACTTGCAACGCGCTAACCTTCCCACAGGTTTGCATGATCGACTGCATAGCGCAAGGTGGAACAAAGATCCGTCCCCTCGATGCAAGTATACCACGAGTGCAAACTTCCGAGGCTTCCAGCAACCCCGTTCGCAGCCTTTACCGGTAACCCCGAGAAATGGAAACGCAGCACGCAGCCAAACGACCCCGGTTGAACTTTTTTTTAATAAATTCAGTCCCAAATATTGTGCCATCAGCAAAATGGTAGCAGAACCCCATGGACGGGAGGGTTCGTCGTTCCCACAGCTCCAAGCACAACACGCGCATATTTATGCATGCAATTCTCGTTTGCCAAAAGCGGGCCTTTGGCGAATTGAATGAGCCCCGCAGAAGCAGAAGGAAGAAAAAGGTATGCTCTCAGTGCGAGGGGTTGGTGGCAGAAAATTGAGCTAATAAATCATAAATGCAACAGTTGGCCCCGTTCGGCGTGATGCGCAAACCGCTTATTTTATTAATTTACAAGGTTTCGCCCCGGAGCCCTGGCGGTGGCTGGATGGGCCACGAATTGGTGTGGTTAATTGAAAATAGAGCATGAAGTATCGGTGGGCCTTTTGAAGGCAGTTTGCGTGAATCATTACGGTAGATAGGAATAACATACAGGCATGTTTTTGTTAATGTCATTTTGGCTGGCGTAAAGCTTGCACCGACATTCGCAATGTTGACAACCGATTACATTTTGATGTGACAACGGTTGGCATGGTTGCTCGTCAAACAAATAGTTGGATTACATTTGTTGCATCAATGGAAACCGTTGCCAGGGCAGACAAGCTGGTTTGTAAAACAAACATCATCGCAAGACTGCAGTCGTTCTGATAAGCCATCTGATAAGTCCATAGAGCTTTTTTTCTGCAAGCCAATTCAAATGTGGATCATTTTTTTACAAGTTTATGCGCAATAAATATGGAATGATTTTTTTTCCCGATAGGTTGAATTCATTGTCACTGATTGGAATAAACATGATCACTACCAAGATCGTCCATAACACATCAATCAGAATTGTTCGAGATCGTTTTTTTTTTTTGTTGTCGCCAATAAACATAAAATTTAATCAAACTGTTTGGCGAATACAAATAAGAACCTTTAAATCCTTATCACTAACATATAAACAGAAAAAAACCCCCCGGGCGAGAAAATCGCTTAAAGCATCATCCACGTTGAACCACTCCATTACAACGAAGCAAATCAGCATGCAAGAAAAACAAATGTTGTGATTTCATATTGATTTGGCATGTCGTCCGCAATAACGGATGATTCATCGACATCTCGAGGAGGGAATCGGAGTCGCATAGTTCGACAACGATATAAGAAAGCTGTCGTGACTCACGAAATAGTACCTGGTGGAAGTAGTTTATTTTTATTTCAATCCTTTGAATTAAAATTAAATGGAATCAATGCCGCGTTACATGGATAACATCAGGAAGTTATCTCTGTTGTACAAGTCCGACTGTATGTTTGATTGTACATTGCTCAGGGGAGTTCGGCTCATTAAATCATGCGGAAGGTCATCAAACAAAAAGCAAAGAGTGGCGGTTTCAGTGCTCGAGGAAAAGAAAAGAAACAGGTCACTTCAGTTCAAGTCAAACAGGCACGCTCACGCGATTGTGCTTGACTAATCAGCTACAAGGGTAATGATCTGATGACAGTGTGTGTGTGTGTGTGTGTGTGTGTGTGTGTGTGTGTTTCTTTTTGTACTCACTCTCCCCAATTTTTCACAAACATGTTTTCGTATGTCAGCAATATTTCCGTTCACGCTTTTCTTATGGTCCCTCCATCGCGTCCATCATCACCGACAAAGAGCTGGCACATTCTAGTGACAAATTCCTGTGGCTGTCTGTCGGCGATAAGCTCGGCCCTTCGTGCTGGACTTCTACGAGATTCCGTGAAGTGATTATTATATATATATATTTTTTTTGCTGCCCGGAATGTGCACAGCATCTCCCATCAATGGATCCAGCCAAAAGATGAACCATCGAGGCGAGGATCATTCAGGACAGCCTTTCCGCTTGAGGAGACGGTGATAACGAGGGCAAGAGGAAGTTCAGCGTAGTCAAATGCTTCATAAAGCATGCAACGAGAGCATTCTAGAACCAAGCGTCAAATAGAAGATGAGAAGCAAAAAGTCACTCGAGCAGTGGGGACAGAACCAAGAAGTCCGAAACGCACTGGAGTAAATGACTGCGCTGCAGCATCGTCGCAAGAATGGTTTATGGTGGTAAGGCAGAGCGCATCAGCATCATGTGCGACAGCATAAGCACTACGTGGGACGATATAGACAGGCTGTGGAATGTTGTAATAATTCAATTAAACTTGACATTTCATCGGCCCAGGCGCGTGTGCTTTTAGTGGGGGAGTTTGCTTAAAGACAAAGCCAAAGAAGTAGTTTGGAGTAGGAAAAGGTACTGGAAAAAAATAATTCTGGTTTTTTTTTATATACGCAAATACAAAAAAATTTGTCGCAACTTTTATGTTTAAATTACTTCCATGCAAATACATGCATTGCTTCGAATTATTTATCCAATACAAAACCGAATCAAAACTGTAAGAAAAACCCCATACCATAATAATAAAAAAAAACATTCCTTTTCATTCCACCACTCTTTAAATTTTAATACTCTAAAATACCTCCATCGTATCGACAAACAAAGCATACCGCGCATTTGCCGGCTTTCGGACCGACCTTGGCGAAGAAATGCAAGAAATGCAGAAAAACGGACAATTGTTTAAACAACCTTGGCAGAGATAAACGGCCTGACTTTCGCCTCTCTCTCCTGCCAAACGGATCCCGCCAACAACCGGCCGATACGACACGACCACCGAAAGCGGTTCCTGTGGGTTTCCAGGAAAATCCTTGAAAAATCAGCAGGACTGGTTGCATCCAGCTGTTCCGCACCAGGCACCAGTTCGGATTCCCAGACCGGCTAGGACTTGGAAGGCGAACAGCGAGAGGTGGGAAAAAAGGATCTCCATTCAATTATCGGTGCTTCTGCTTCGCCGTCGTCCTTCCGCCACGGGGTGGGAAAAAAGGAAGAAGAAAAAACCAATGCCTGTGAAGGAGTGAGATTAGATGTCGTTTGAAAATTCCCACGGAAGTGTTTACGCCAGTTGAAAAATAAACCACCACACTGTTCCATGCCCATGCGGGCAACCCGGGGAAGGAAGTTTACCGTTTTGTACAATAATTTTTCAATAACCATTGGAATGGAAGGCTTAAGACGACGATTGCAGGGCTCCATATGTTTAGGGTTTTGTTTACAAACGAAAGTAAACGATTGAACGGGATGAAGGGAATGTTTCTTTCCTTGGTTAAGCACCACGTCACCCGAAACCTGTTCGCTTCGAGGCGTAGCGTGCAGGGCGTAGGCTTCACGTGGGGGCTCGCGAGTTGAACCGAAGTGTGCGCAGGACGCCGATGCGCGTCGCGGCCAAGAGACACGGATTCCACACCAACACAAATCCACCGCGCTTAGCCACCGCGCGCACACACATCGCAGCAGGCGTTGGGCTGTTGGGCTCTTTGTGGATTCACCGTTCCGACACCGAATCAATCGTGCTCGAAGGTAGAGGAAATTAACCGTGTTGCTATCACAACAAGCGGAGAAAAAAAGAATCGAAAACACATCTGAGACGCGACAGGTCGCGCTGAGACGCATACCGAAGTACATAGGAGCCATCGTCGCGTACACCTCTAGCAATAACGCGTAATAAAAGGTACTATACAACCGATCCCGTGGCCATCGCCGTCGTCGTTGTGTGGTTGCGAATGGTTTGGTAGGTGCAAAACCGCCACCACACTACGCGGCATCGTAATACACAGGCAGGCGGATCGCTAATTGCGCGGATCGCGTTGTAGGTGTTGGAAAGAAGATAGCAGTAGCCTACCCTCCCCGCCACCTGAACGTCCTCAACGTGCGAAGATACAGCGCAGCCCACCATCTCGCATCGGTAATTAGCGGGCCGCGTCCAAGGAATACTTGTTTGGTTCGCTGTGTAATATCTGTGCACAGGAATGATTTCATCGTAGTCGACGTTGTCAAAGATTGGTCCATTTCGTTCGTTTCCGTTCCGTTCGTTCGCACAGCCCAGAATGTTCCTCGCCACGCTGATCGATCGCTGATCGCTCAATCAATCGATCCTCGCGTTTGCACGATCTCGTTTGCAACAGTTTGCAAAGAAAAGAAAAGAAAAAAACAACGTTACAAGGGTGTGGTGTCGATAGAGACGGTTTGCTTCGTACACGTTTTGGGTGCGATCATCACCCTTTTCCCGAGCATGGCTGCACGTATTCTCTGCTCTGCTGTATAATTGGCCCGCATCCCGGCAAGATCCCCCGCGTCGTGGCAAGGAGCTTTGCGGGGGATTTATATTGCGTATTTCAAACTGCATAACCACTCCCTTAAACGTTTCTCGACTTGGCCTCGCAGCAAGCAAAGATCCACGCCACGGACTGTTGTTTGGTTTCGTTTCCCAAATTGAAAGTCCCTGTCCACGGAAAGGGATTTCCTCGAGGTGCCGGCCACAGCTTTCTCTGTTTTCGCTTCCGCAATCCGCAGGCTGCTTTCCGGTTATTAGAGCCTTGCGTTATTATTGATCAGTGTGTTGCTTGTTTAGCGAACACACCCTTCCCACCCCTTTCCGGCTTGTTTGCCCGTTGGATACTTTGACAGGCTGGGGAAAGACATCAAACTCGCAGTAGATGTGCCCCGGCCAGCGATTTGGTATAGCTAAATAATCATCCACCTACCGATAGCGAGCAAATTCGACGGCAATCGGCTCCACACCGTCATCTTGCTGGAAGGGTATATTCTGCGTGGTTTACGGTTGATTTTACGGGCCGCGAAGCTGGGAACAACCTTTCTTTTTTTTTTTTTCGATTCACTTTGTCACCAGTCACTGGTACGGGCGGCGCACGGACATCGCCCTTTTTTGTGTTGCTTGCGGGCTTTTGTTATTACTTCTTTTTTGCTATTGCTTTCCTTTTTCTACACCAACGTCAACACCATCACGAGAGCTCGCGTCGCCCTTCTCGATGCTCGCTTGTGCACCGTTGCACCATTCTACAAAACGCAACACCCCAAACACAGCGAAATCACCGATGTACACAACTGCACACACCAACTGCACACATCACACACCTACACACACCCAGAGGAGTTGTGGAACGAACGCGTACAACATGTCGCGATGCTGTATTCTAGCCGATTACGGACTGCATCTTAATGAATTTTTACACTGATAAAATAATTTAGCAACAGCAACTATGACACTAAGGAACGAGACAGTATTCTGCACGGGTTATCTGATTACGAACGATTGTGTTTGTAAGACCAAACAATCAACACGTCTAAGCAACGTAGCGTAAATCTGTCCGCAACTTTTGACGGAAAAAAAACTGCAAATTAGCAACTGGATGAAATAGGTACCACACACCTACCCCGATGGCGGCTCAGAAGCAACTAGTGTTGGCAGAATCGGGGATTCGGAAGGTTTGGAGATTTGAGCCCTTTGACGGATGCGATCCGATCCGATCCCAGTTGACGGGTTCAGACCAGATTCGGACTTGGATTGAGATTCTCGAACTCGTAAAGAACTAATAAAATCTCGACCAATAAAAAAGCAATGAACTTTTGAATATCGCTGAAAAGCATTGAAGAATAGTGATTTCAGTAGTTTTTGTTTATTTTTTGTGATATTTTTCAGATTTTGAAAAAACTTTTCGTTCCTTTGCTGAATTCTATTTGCTGAATAAAACTGAACGAAAAATCAACGACAGTCTATTTGGCAACACTGCGGTGAACTTGAACGATTCGAGGTTTTCTTGAGCCGGGATGCCGGGTCAATTCATTCTTCCGTCGGCGTTTCAGTTGATCAGTCGCAAAAAGCTGTTTTCTCGTATGGAGTGAAAAAGTAAAACAAAATTAACATCCAATTAATTGAGAAGAAAGTCTCATAACGATTAAAGTGTGGAGTGAATCGCAGTGCCAGCGTAACGTTTGATGTTTTATCGAGTGTGATAACGCGTAGAATCTCCATTCTAAACCATAAGGTAAGAACGTAACATAACCTCACCTACCTGTTGATTCCTTTTTTTGTGTGATCTTCACAAATTAAGTATCTTGTGAAATAGATATTTCATTCTATTTTTTGAAATATGGTGGCTCTGTGGAAGAAACAAAGATGGCGCACTGATATTTTTTTCTCCTTGCATGAGTCATTTTTGCTATGCGGCTCTGTAAGGGCTGGGCAAATCACGGTGGCTCGTTCGATGTGTGCGTTTCCCTGGATACTTCGTTTTTTTTTGTCATTTGAAAGTGATACCGTTTTCTTTTTCTTTTATTCGAATTCGTTCCATTGAAACTAAGCCCTCGGCGCAACTAGTGGCCTCGCGATCTTCTTCTTGCGCATCGTCTTGGTGAACTATTCCTTTCTTTTCACGCCCGGCTTAGACCAATACCAACGCGTATGGGCCTTCTTTGTTAGCTTTCGTAGACTTCGATGGTTTTCGGAGAAACTTATGCTTCCTCCTCCGGTGTTGAATCTTGTGGGAAAAAAATGCTTCTACCTGCTGTTAAAACCGAAAAAGGACCCTTAAATTAAAGTCGCAACGAACCCTCGTTCGCTTATTCGAAATGTGGCTTTTTTTTAAATTTTGTCAATGCTTCTTCCAACAGGTAGTCGAACAAACTTCTGGGCAAAAATGATGAACCTCCCGCATGCAGAAACGTTCGGAGAAATTCCAACTCAAGCATCGCAATGGTAAGTGTTAATAAACTTGTCGAATTGGGTGTTTTGTGCTTTAAATTAACACAGCTTAAATTTTCTACGTGATTTATTTTTACAGCGATGATATTCAGTCATTGTTAAAAATGGATGTAAGTACATTTTTATATCAATCGTTAACGAGTTAGTTTAAAAAATTCCTCCCTCATTCAAAGAAAGCTTAAAACAAAAGGTGTAGTTAAAAGATGTGTAATAAACGTTTAAATTCCGTTCGGAGTAAGCGCACCTGCAGACGCCACTTCCAAGAAGAGAGGTGCGGCTTTGCCCGCAGAAACGGGTTTTAAAACGCCTTTTGTAACGCTGTTCCGTTCTATCTCATGCGAAAGATTAGCGCGGATCTAAAGCGCGAGCCTTTCTTTGGCTGCGTGCGGACGTGCGTTTCGATCGGTCGTGGGCTGTGTGGAAGGCGTGTTGCACAAACACCTTAACACCGTGTATAAATGGCGTAGATCGCGAAACATGATTAATCATGTTTGATCGTGCTCAGATGTTTGCTTCGCAAAGAATTACCTTAAAAGAACTGTTCCAAAATGTTGCAGCGCGAAACTAGTAATAATGTTAGTTTTTTTTTTCTCTGTAAATTACTGTAAATTTTCTCAATTAAAACTGGCCCATTTTTATAATGCGTAAACTATAAAGTGTTCCATTCCAACTCTAATGTTCCATAAACTCAAGAAACAGCAGTTTAGACATTAATGTTTATGTTTATTTAAAGACGATAGTTTTGAATAGTAGGAAATACAACTGTTTTCACACGATACGAAGCTATTCTTAAAACAGAAGAAACTGATAAGAATTTTTTTTTTAGACTCAAGATTTGGTGCGGCCGGGTGATTTGGACGATTTTTGGAAGCAGATGGAAAATTCTCCCGCTTCTTTCGATATGGACAGCAAACCATTGGCCTTTTCAACCTTCGTGGATCACACGAACAGAAACCCAGAGCTTGAAGACCTGTCCAATTCCAACTACAATTTCAACGTAGGAATGAAGGGTCAGGATTGCAAATCAACGTCATGGTGCTACTCGTCGTTGAATCAGAAGCTGTACGTGAAGAAGAAAAGCTCGATTACGGTCGATGTGTCGTACCGTAACCCCTTGCCGGGTGCACGCCTTTATGTCCGCCTCATGATGGTCTGTTCGGCACCACAGGATGTTCACCGACCCATATCCCGATGCCAGCACGATATAACGAAGGATCACGGTAAGTCTTCAATGCTTTACTTGTTCTTCCTACAATTGAACCACACTGAATATGATAAATAATGACTGACTGAATGACTTTTAAACTGTTGCGATAAATACTCGTATATTCCGGTTTTGATTTCATCGGGGATTGGCTGTGTTTTCTTCAGCACAAGGCGACCATTTGAAGGATCACATAGTGCGGTGCTTGAATCCGCAAGCGACCTACTGGGGCAATGCCAGCGGCATAAACTTCAAAGATCGTTTGGCAATGGTAATCCAGCTTGATGGCGCCGGTGAGCATCTGAGCACGCCGGTATCGTTGGAGTTTCTGTGCCAAAATTCCTGCCCGACCATTGAGCGCCGCGCCACGTCGCTCGTGTTCACACTGGAGGACGAGAATGGTGCTATTCTGGGTCGCAGGTCCATCAACGTGAAGGTTTGCAGCTGCCCAAAGCGTGACATGGACAAAGAAGAAGGCAAAGGAACGAACGGTAGCGGTGGCAAGAGAAAGCAAGACGGTAAGTGTTGATCATCGCACTCATAATCGCATCTATCTATCTCTCTGTATCGATTATAATGTTGTTCTGATGAATTGATCATTTTACGGCATCTACTCGTTGCAGCTAACAATTCTGCCCCAACTGTCGGCGAAGAACCACCGAGGAAGTTGACACGCCAATCGAGTGTCAACTGCGGCGTACGATCGACTCGTAGCGCTACTGTCAACCAACGCGATTCACCAGTGCCATCCACTTCGGCGGTAACCCTTGATTGTATCAAGAAGGAAACGCCGTACGCGCCACTGTCGCGCTCTAGCAGCAACATTTCCAACCCCGCAATCGAGAATGATAGTACGGCAATCGTGATGAACCTCCGGTTGC
Organism: Anopheles atroparvus; assembly: GCA_914969975.1. Taxonomy (NCBI): domain Eukaryota; kingdom Metazoa; phylum Arthropoda; class Insecta; order Diptera; family Culicidae; genus Anopheles; species Anopheles atroparvus. The sequence goes on along the minus strand of CAJZCY010000001.1, from coordinate 44,865,756 downwards.
CCGATATTGCCACCGCCGTGGCGTTGGCCGAGTATGCCTTCATGCATATCTCTGCCGACATGGTGCGCTGTGGGGACGAAGAGAAGCGTACTCGCCTCGCCCAATTCCTCGCCCACTGCCGACGCGTGAAGAGTAAGTACTCCCAGTTTCTGTAGGTACTTATGTTCATTATTCATTCACACCTTCGTTTATTATTTCTTGACCGTTCCTGAGCAAAACGATCCGTTTTCGTTTTACCCTACGAGTTTGTATACCAATGAAATCCTATCATCATTTACTTCCTATCTTTTACCTACTATATTATACCCTCCACGATATGATGCTGTTGAGATTTTACTAATTTGTTCCCATACGTATGATATGGGGGTTTCATGTCCCGTAGCCATTAGTAGGAGAAGTTTGCCTTTTGGAGATGAAGGCCGCACACGCACAAACATGCCATTCGAGACTAGGGGTTGGACTAGTCTTGCTAGAGACAAAATACCGCTTAAAAGTACAATTTAAATGAAATAATAAAAAAATGAAAAAAAATTATAAAAAAAAAACAATGTAACAATGAAAAGGTTTCTCTAAATGCATGTCGAAAAAAGGCAAGAGCCATCAAAAGACTGAAAAAAGAGCAAGAGAATCAAAAAACATCTGCCAAAAAATGATGGGCATTCAAAAGAGCCTTAGTGGCCACCAAAATAGCCAAAAAAATTCTGTGGCAAAAAAAAGAGAAAAATGGCAAAAAATACATAGCCAAAAAAACGTAGATAGCAAAAAACAAATCTAGCTATCAAAAATGAAAAAAAAAAGCATCGGAGAAACCTACGATGAGAAAGGCAATGGAGCCATAAGAAAAAGATGAAATATATGAAATAAAGTGCCGGTGCCGATAACGGATGAAGTTCGGTACCATCGGATAACTGTCCAAATGACTGTGGGTTATGTGTTCGTCACTTCAGACTCCGACTCTCAAGGAGACCGATCGCAATACAACTGTTATTGGAAGCTTGCAAAAGCCCAATATTTTTCTGACAAGAAAAAAGCAATAGTTGTAAACACGGAGGAGAGAGTTAGAGACGGCAGCTTTGACATGGTGGTGGCGCACGCGTGGTGACGCACGTGGTGGCAAACGATACCTGGAGGCGGAGAACGAGGAAATGCCAAGGAAAATGCCAAACCAAAGCTATCCGCAATTGAAGTAGAACTGCTGACGCTTAACGGCGTAACAGCAATGAACATAACCCTGTGCCCGGTGTCTCGTTGGCGTTTCGAACCCCGGTGGGGCCAGTCAAATGGCCTGGGGCACCGAAACGTCAAGGCATGCAACGGTAGTAAACCTACGGAGAACAACATGTGTGGATTCGCTGTGCAGATGGTTTTGACATGAAGAAACTTTCCTATTTCCCGTTTTCCCCTTAATCTCCCGATGAAGAAGTTCCTTTTCTTCTGCGAACTACAGTTCTCTAGTTACGCATTTAAATTCTTGCTACCTGTACCGCCTCGTTCGATTGCCGTTATCCTTCTACAACGTTAAGTGCGCCCAAATACGTTCCTAGTTGTCAAACGTGATCTAAAGCAGCCGCGCTAAACTCTCTCTCTCTCTAACGTACTCTATACACCATGAACGCGATTCTTATGCCCGATCGTTCGGCGAATTGAAAGAAAATGCAATGGAAAATGTTAACCCAAGTAGAAGGGAAACGCTTTTTCACATGTTGCTGTTACAAATGAGCACAGTCATGCGTTGCATGAATTTTCGATTTTAATGCCGAGGAGCGGCCGAGACATGCTGGCTCAAGGCGGCACCAAGAAGGAAGGTATTTCCTGCTTGGAGGAGAGAGCCAGCATTTCATCGATGTCTCTCGATACACGCGTTGTATGTCCCTTTTTTTCCAGGGTAAGTGGAAATGTAGTTCCGAAGTTTTTTTTATCACTGCTAAAATGCACCTTTGTTAGTTTTTTTTTGTGTAGTTTGAAAACACTTATTGTAAATGCTTGATATACGTTGCACATGAACAGAATTTTCAATTTATTAACGAATTAGTTACATCGCGTGTGTGTGTTTTGTGTAAATGTGTTCCTGTATGCGCTGATCAGTGGTAGTTTTTAAAGTGATTTTGCAATTGATTGATTTTATTCCTTATTTTGTGGTTAGAGTGTATGGTTTATAGAAATAATGTTTATTTTATTTTGATTCTGTTTTTAACAAAACAGATACATTTTGTGCAAAATATAAGATGTTTCAAATTCCAATTTTCAATTTGAAACAAACAAAAAAGATTTAAGCAAAGCACTGTCTGCGGGCTCAGTACGTTTGATGAAAACGCATGAATCTTGTATTTTGAAGTAACGCTTTACCGTCAACCGCCGTAAAGTATACTTGTTACAAGTCTCTTGGGTCGTTTCTTGCCACGGAATAACACAAAGCGTATTGAATCATATTCGTATAAATTTCGGTGAAGGGGGGGATAGTGTTTTTGTGTTTCGTGCTAGTTTTTGCGCATTGCTTTCCTTAAATGCTAAAATCTAACTTAGGAGAACCCTTTGTTTAGTGCAGATTAAGCGTTGAAGTTACAGCTGAGATTTTTACCCGAAAAAAGGGAATGTATTTTCGTCAGACAGTTTTTTCAAAGTCAGGTAAAGCGAATGAACATCATAGATAAAAAATCATTTTTGGATTACTATTTGTATGGCCGCTGCCACACTGACCGCGATGCGCACCGCGGTGTCAAATTTGACAACGCAAAAACTGCCCGAAGTACTCGATATGACCGCGTTTTCCGTGGCGGTCGTAGCTCTCGCTCTAATCGGCGATGTCTCGTTCTATCGAAAGCTCCACTTGAATTTTCAAAACAAGTCATCGTGTTGAAAAGAACGGATATCAAACTAAAATGGATTCATTATTAGACGTTTCCATCTTTCCAATCAGTTTACATCATTGCTTACATTCTTTTTCTTAGCTCTTGCCATGATGCCGCTGTGCTTCCAAAGTGAACCACGTTCAGTTACAGCTTCTACCACTGTCTACCGTCGTTTGACCCACTGAGTCACAACTCCGCCTCTGATGTGATCGTCGCCTAAATCACCCTTGAAAGGTGTGTCACATGCATGTCACGACAAGTTGGCTCTTCTTTCGCATCGTTATATTTTCCATTCCAGGAAAACATTCTACAGCGTCCTCTTAAAACGTTAAGCGTTAACGTTGAACCATGGACGGCGAGCGAGCAGTGCGTGCACGTTCAAACATGTCTTGGCGGTACAGAACAAGGCAGAAATAAGAAACGAAACAAAGCCTAATGTTAACATTTTGTTCGTTTCCAGACGCGTTTAAACAAATGCTTTCAATAGGGGAAGACAGACAGTGCAGAAAGAACTGTTTCAAATTGTTTCTACCAATATGTGCTTCTTCCTTCCTTTCACCATTGTCATCACAAGAATATAGAATCAAAATTGGTCGAATTATAAGTTATATATACATTACATATTTCAATAAAACATTACTTAGATAATAAAATCACAAATAAGCAAATTCCATCGTTTATTAAGAAAAAAACACTTCCACAAAAATGATTATAACGTTCATTTTTTTGAAAAATAAACAAATCTGGTGCTTGAAAAAGTGCTCGAACCCAATTTTTTGACAATAGCGCCGCGACTGTCATCCCATACAAAACGAAAAACCCACAATTACTGGGTTGACTTCTTGGGACGCTACAGAAAGCTCTGGAGCAGTAGAGCTTGAGCTAGCGCGGCCACCGCGGTCAGTGTGGCAGCGGCCTATGAAGTGTAAAAAAAGGTTGAGCAGATTGCTTGCTTTTTTCATGATATTTTGTGTAACTTCCGGCATAACCATAGTTGATCGCGGTATGTAAATTTTAAACGATATTTTGAGTACCAACTACCTGTACAGAGTAATTGATGCTAAGTTTTCTAATTTTATTTGGTAACAAAAGTGATAGATAGATCAACGGGTTGTTAACAAGGGAAAGTAATGCTTGTGCCATTACTTTATGTCGTTTGAGCGATTTACGAAAACAGTTGACTTCCTGCAATGCGATCTCTTATGCGATATCTTATGGTTTTAGTTTGTCATTACAATGCATTAGCTTCTACGAGTTAGCCATTTGGTTTTTATGTGTGCCGTTTTTGCGCAAGAGTTTTGTTGCACCGATAAAGCAACCGTATTAGGGTCACCGAACCGTTTTTCAATCAGTGGTGGTTAGTTAGCCTCTTTTGAAAGGCTTTGATTCTTGTGTTCTCATCCGCATCGGCTTCCAGAAAATGCGCTATTTTTGCGGAAAGATTCGCATCTTTTTTACCATTACAGGGTTTCATCTACTTGGGAACTCTTGAGGATGCTATAGAAATGAGGCTATTGATTGTAGAATGTTAAAGATATCAAAAGCTTATTAGTCAATTTCGTTTCTTTGTTTCAGTGTAAAGTAAACAGATTAAAAAATATAGTGGCCCCTTAAATATTGTTTCATCGGATAATGGGCAGTTATTTTCAAATCAAAATATTTAGCTATATAATATCTAGAGTTATTCACATACACACTCGTGGAATTTTAATTGCCCCTCCAACTTTTCTGGTTGTATTTCTGTTAAACTTCATTTCAGTTTTGACGATTTTTATCATTATTTTAATGCACACATGTAATAAATCGCTGCTTTGATTTTCTCCATGCGTCTAAGTCCATGTTGATCCCAATTAAACACGCTACATTATATTGTACGTTCGAGTCGCTGTTTGATAGATCTATGTAAGGTTCTGCGGAATGTCTTAATCTGAACAAGTAATCAAATGTTTCTGTATATGCATATTATATTCTACATGCAATTAATGTCAGCTACATTAGATCAGACCGCCATCTCCCAAATACTAAACTGATCAGCACATTGTTTCCTTATCATTAACATGTAAAAAAAAAGCAAATTTCCATCAATTTCAATTTCGAAATTTTTCATTTATGTTTCTTTCGAGGTAAAACGCTTGTACTTTTAAATTTGATGAATTTAAAAACTCCGGTTTTACTTGAAGCAGTTGTATGATAACTCCTCAATCAATTTAGGTGTGCACATGAAACACGTTTTAGTTTGAATGTTTTTCGATCTATTTATTGCATTGCATTGCGTCCTGCAGGTGATGAATTCAAAAAAGTTTTTTTATATAAATAACTACCATCACACAAATATGAGTGCGACGAATACATTAGAAATTTTGGGTTCTAGAAATTAAGATCTGATCGACATTACAATCCGTAATATTTTTCCGTAATCCGTAATATAACCGCTCTCAGGGTGGCAGAAAAGTTCAGTGGCAAATTTGTTTAATACATCCTTCATTCCCATTTTTATCCCCACTTGGAAAACGGAGGATCTTACTTAACACATGTTTAGATGGGTATGCGTTCGCTACTGGAAACGCGTTTATTTTTTATGGTGCCTCTCGGATTTGGGTCTTACAAGAACATTTCTTTTCATCTAACCATGCCTTTACCAACTGGTTATGCTGAAAACTTCGAACTACTTTGAAAGGATTTTTCGCACGGCCCCGATGCCCTGAAATTGGACTCTCGCTCTTTTCCATGCCCGTTTTTTATCGTAACCCGTGTTTTGACGATACGCTGTATCTACGAGAGAACGAACCTTTTGCATGTTTTCCGTATCAAGCGCAAGGGTATACAAATAACCAAGTGGGAAATGGAGTGTCCTTTGCAACATAAATTGAATATTATTGAAGTGACTTGAGCTAACAAAAAACTACTGCGCGCGACTGTTTGTAAATGGATTTGGTAATCGAATGAGGCATACATTCCATCTTTCCGAGGAGTTCTCCCTTTTGTCTATCTTTTTTTTTTTTAATTCTCCGTAACCTCGCCATCTCATCTCGTTTGTTAACTCCTTCTGTGTTATTGTTATACATGAAAATCCAACCTGATATCCAACCTCGACAATTTTCATCATTACAGGAGAGTTAGAAAAGCGCATGAGGGAGAACACCGAATCCGTTTTTGTGTATGATTCTGAATGACTTGCCTTGCCACCACGCCCCATATCACCAGGCCAGGCCACGGATTATGTCATAGCTTGTATACGTTAAGGATATTAATGTTGTACGTTTACATTTTTTTCTTCTTTTCTTTAAAAATATTCTTATTATTGTGCTCTCTGTGAGACACGTCGATGAAACTGTCGCAATTTTGGTTTTTTGTGTGTGTATATTTTACATACTATGTAACTTAGTAAAAGATAACGCTGATCAAAAGGCATACGCACCTGTGTTGTACACGATTGAGAATTATGTAAAACAAATGGGGAGATTACTACCAGTGTAACTGATCCGTTTACGGCACTCCTCTACTTCAATACAATTTATTTTATAGATACGGCATGCATTAAGATGATAATAGTACTAGTAACAGTACATGATAGTTTAGTATGATAAGCAAATTTACAATATTAAGTTTAATCATTATTGAACGTAACGAACAAGTTAGGTAAGTTTAAGGCGATACTTTGACAAGTCGTAATATTGTATAAGTATAGTTGTCCAATCTAGATAATAGAGAATCGTGCTCGTTAATCCCTATCGAATGTCCCTGTCCTTAAAACTGGTCCGGGACGCGGTCAGGATAATGCTTGTGTCCTTCAGGTTCATGAATTTTTTTTGTTACTCGACCCCATTTTGTCTAGATTAATTGATAAAATTGTTGTAATCTTGAAGATTAAATGTTTACAAAAACGTAATTATATAATGGCATCAATCGAAAAACCTGAAAACAAAATACAGAAAATGAAGTATATTTTTAACGTGTTTGCTTGTAGCTCTGTTACAATTGACTATGTATTTATGTAGTTCCAGGAAATGGCAGAGCCTCGTTAAGAAATTAAGCCCCTTTAGGTATGCAATTCAGGTGATATCCCCAGGTAAGGGGTTCAAGGGCCATTCGAATTTACTGTGGATCGTCGGTGAGAGAGGCAGGCACTTCATTGATATTTATAGGTACGCGAAATCCCTCCCTCGTGCAGCATTGCTGCGCTCATCGCTTTGAAGATAACGGGCTCCAAAAAACGTGGGAGAATCCGTAAAGGCAGGTTCTGCCCAAATCTGTATCAGTTGTTGACGCGCCCAGCGTTCGGCGCTGTGAACCATCGGTGGTCTTTCCGAAAGCGCGTGTGCTTGCGTTGGATGGTGAACTCGGATCGTCCTATCGCGGTCGGGATTTAACACACATTCGCGGGAATTCCTTCCGTATGTTGCGCTATGGTCAGCTATGAAAAGCCCTGCCGTTCTCTGAAGTGTGTTGGGTCAAGATTGCTGCGAATCGATTGGCTTGACGTCTCTATCGTAAGTGTTATAGCACTTTTCTGGTATTAACTAATCTGATGCAGGCAGCACTCCCGATCGCTCAAGGGTCGGGGTCAGTTGTTTTTAAGTCGAGCAGATCCGCCAGAACCGCCGTAGTATCGTCCCAACGGTCAACAGGAGCAGTGCAATGCAGTTACCCGCTAGCGAAAGGAATGTTTCGTCATCGTTGTCGCGTTGGTTCGTGCTAGTTCTGGTAGCATCTTTGGCCTCGCTGCTGCGTGTGACCGTTGCTCAATCGGATAAGATAAGGTTTCGAGTGGACAGTGAAGATGGGCGGCTTACCGTGCCGCAGCTGGTCGCAAAGTACGGGTATCCGGTGGAGGAGCATTCCCTCACGACGGACGACGGCTATCGGCTGATGCTGCACCGGATTAAAAGTAACCGGCCGAATGCGCCAGTGGTGCTGCTGATGCACGGCCTGCTCTGCAGTTCGGCCGACTGGCTGCTGATCGGTCCGGGCAATGCGCTTGCCTACCTTCTGGCGGATCGTGGCTACGACGTGTGGATGGGCAATGCTCGAGGAAATCGGTATTCGCGCCAACACGATGCGATCAGCCCTGCTGCGAGTAGTTTTTGGAAATTCTCCTGGCACGAGATCGGCTACTACGATCTTCCAGCCATGATCGATTACATTCTCGAGCGCACGGGCCGTCAGCGTCTACACTACGTCGGCCATTCGCAGGGTACTACCGGGTTCTTCGTGATGGCTTCCACCAGGCCGGAGTACAACGCGAAAGTGATCCAGATGCAGGCGCTGGCACCGGTCGCGTACATGGAGCACATGAAGAGTCCCCTGCTGCTGGTGATGACCAGATTTCTCAACACACTGGACATCCTCATGGGCCTATTCGGCATCGGCGAGTTTCTACCCAACACACCGATTTTGCAGGAAATCTCCAAATACATCTGCCCCACGACGACGGTGAACAACTTGTGCGTGCATTTGCTGTTCCTGTTGGGTGGATACAATCCCACCCAGATGGATCCAACGCTAATTCCCGTTTTGCTCGGGCACACTCCGGCCGGCTCGGCGACGAAGCAGTTGGTTCACTACGCGCAGGAGGTACGCTCGAGGCGGTTTCGTATGTACGACCATGGGCCAGTCAAAAATTACCTCAACTATCGTTCGATTACGCCGCCGGAGTACGACCTGTCGAAAGTAACGGTACCGGTGGTGCTGTACTACGGTTTGAACGATTTTCTCGCTGCACCGAAAGATGTGCACCGGCTGGCCGGGAATCTACCGAATCTGAAGCAAAACGTGCAGGTTAACGACACACTGTTCAACCATTTAGACTTCCTCATAGCGAACGATGTAAAAAAACTGTTGTACGACGAAGTCATCGAGAGGATAGCTTCTGCTGATGTGTTGGATTAAATATCGAGGGGGAGAGGGGGAGGGTTATCAGGGAGCCATTTCAGCCGGTGTCCTTTGTCGGTAGGTCGTAAGAATGTGATAAATATCCTAATGTTGCAAACATGTTCAAATAGTTATATGGCATGGTCAGTTCTCCAAGAAATAAAAAAAAAATGTTTAAATGTTGAATTAAACCTGCTTAAATCATCAAACTGTGGGACAAGCTATTTATTTTCACAACTTACATCATCTATTAATATGTATAAAAAAAATGTATAATATATTGTATATTGTTGTACTAAAAAAAAGGTGCTAAAATGGATAATCTCTTTATTGTGCAGTTTGCCGGTAGATGGCAGCACTTGTTCTGAGCCTATGTAGCAAAACACTGACATACTGCTCGAATCGTAAATATTGACAGCTCTTTCGTTTCCTCTCTCATTCTATCGTGCTGCCTCTTTCTCGGCGAGTCTCGTTGTTGAAGAAGGAATGAAAAGTTTCGCTCAATTCCACTGTTGGTTGCAGACGGGTAATTTGATGCTGGTCGAGAAAATATTGCAAAATTGTACTGTTACAAAACGCTACACCTCCATCCGTGTGCATTTTTCGGTGCATCAAATCGCCAGCTCGACGTGAAGCATTGATGTTGTGATGCGCGGCGCGTTCGAAGAGTGTTAAATTGCAGTGCATCCTTTGGTAGTCGGTGAGGTTATGTTGGCGCGTTTCTTGACGGCTGTTCTCTGAAGGTGACGGTGAGCCGCGGGAAAGCAAGTGATTGCAGTGCGTACCTGCTCTGTGAAAGAACCACTGCGACAGAAACTTTTCCGGACAATCTGTGCTAAGCAAGGCAGGCAAAACAATGTTCGGTGCAAAGCCCGGCGGTTTCGGGCAACCGGCCGCCAACACTGGCTTCGGTACGTTCGGAAACAACACGGCCACCGCCAGCCCGTTCGGGCAGACGACCGCCTTCAGCAAGCCAGCGACGGGCGCATTCGGGGCCACTCCGGCCTTCGGCCAGCAGCCAACGACGTCCCTTTTCGGTCAAACGCAGCCCACGGGCGGGCTGTTCGGTGCCAACACCACCACGGCACCCGCCTTTGGCGCTGCGGCAACAACGCAACCTGGGTTTGGTGGTGAGTAATCGCGGGAGGGAGGTAGGCAGAGGAGATATGCATCGGTGATGATAGTGACGTCACGGTGCGGTGCATTAACTGCGACGCAATACCGTCATACATGGAGCACCAAGAGTTAATTCATCGTTCTTCATTGTTTCTTCTCAGCATTTGGGCAAACACAACCGCAAACGACGTCCCTGTTCGGGACGCAGAATAATACCGCCGCCAATACGTCGCTCTTCGGTAACAACAACAACACATCGTTCGGAGCGCCGAAACCGGCCGGATTCGGAGGGTTTGGCCAGCCGGCCGCCCAAACGACGTCCCTGTTCGGGCAGTCGAGCACGAACAACACCGCCACGACGGGCTTCTTCGGGCAGAACACACAGGCGGCCGGCGGTGGCGGATTGTTCGGCGCCGCGAAGCCAGCCTTCGGCGCGACGGCCCCGGTCGTCGGCGGTGGCAATGGGACGGCCGTGGTCAAGTACCAGCAGACGCACGGTACCGACACGCTGGTCAAGAACGGCCAGTCGACCACCGTCAACACGAAGCAGCACTGCATCACGTTCATGAAGGACTACGAGAACAAGTCGGTGGAGGAGTTGCGCTTCGAGGACTACGCCGCCAACCGGAAGGGACCGCAGGCGGGCGGTGGTGGACTGTTCGGCGGTGGTGTCGCGACGACCGGTCTGTTCGGCGGGACGGCCGGGCAGCAGCAGCCGACCGGCCTGTTCGGCCAGAACCAGCAGCAGCAGGCCCCGGCCGGTGGACTGTTCGGCACGTCGACCAACACGTTCGGTGCGACGACGACGCCCGCGTTCGGCACGACGGCCGGAAGCACCTTCAACAAGCCGTTCGGCAGCGCGCCAGTCGCAACATCGGCTCCCGGGTTCGGCTTTGCCCAGTCGACCACATCCACGCTGGGCGGCGGGCTGGGAGTGAACAAGCCGGCGTTCGGGGCCACCGGTAGTACCACGGGTTTGTTCGGCCAGAGTGCCACCCCGGCCACGAGCACCTTCGGCCAGACGCCGGTGTTCGGTGGCTTTGGCGCGCAGAATACGGGCGCTCAGCAGCAGCCGGGCGGATTGTTCTCGGGCGCCGGAACCGGCGCGCAGGGGACGGGCGCGTTCGGGACGCTCGGGGCCACGGGGCAGCAGTCGAGCTTCAGCTTTGGCAACAACACGCAAACCAGTGCCGCTGGGTCGACGCTGTTCGGTGCGAAACCGACCAACACGTTCGGCACGCTCGGGGGAACAACGTTCGGGCAGGGAGCCACGTCGAGCGCACCCACCTTCGGCCTCGGAACGAACACGACCGTGGCCGGCGGTGGAATCGGTGGTAGCTCGTTCTTCGGAAGCACCTTCAACAAACCGGCCGCTCCAACATTCGGTCTCGGCACAAACACATCCACCGGGGCGCTGGGTGGTACGGCTGGCGGTGGCCTCACGTTCGGAGCCGGATCGACGTCTCTGTTTGGCAACACGGCCAACAAACCCGGTGGGCTGGGTACAGGAACCGGCCTGTTTGGCAACACGTCCACACTGGGCGGGGCTGGTGGAGGTGCTTTCGGCACGATGGGCGGGATGGGTGGTTCCTTCGGTACCGGCACGTCCGGTGGGCTCGGAATGGGCACACTCGGCGGAGGGCTCATGGGTGGCGGTGGAACCATGGGAAACGCCGGTGGGCAGCAGTCGGTTCCGATCCACCAGCAGATCCTTGCGATGGCCTCCTCACCGTACGGTGACAATCCCATCTTCAAGGGCATCAAACCGCTCGCCGGCCCGACGGAAGACTCGCTGAAACCGACGAATCCGTCGGCCCAGAAGGCGCTCCTGGAGGGGTCCAACTACCAGCTGAAGGTATCTTCCCGGTCCGGGGCCACCGATCGCGTCAAGGTAAAGCCGCTCGGGGCGGCCCAGCTGAAAAAATCCATCTTCGAGGGCCTGGAAGAGTACGACAGCACGCTCGAGGACAGCTTCACGCTGAAACCGAACGCGAAGCGGCTCATCATCAAGCCGCGCTCGGCCAAACCGACCATCATCATCCCGGAGAAGGCGGCCGCACCGTCGACGCCAACGCAATCCCCCACAGCAGCCACTGGCGCACTTGGTGAATCTTTCCACAATCAGATTCCGCTCCATCCGAGCGACAGTGCAGGTACCGCCGGAAGACAGCAGCAGCAGCAGCAGCAACAGGTCGATAGCAGCCGACGCGTGTCGTGGCTCCAGTCAAACGTGCTGGACAAGGTGCGTCAACAGCAGCAGCAGCAGCAGCAGCTGGACGGTAACAATCAGCGACTGTCGGAATCGGTGCTGGACAACACTATTAAAGAGTTTGCCGCATCGGCGAACAGCAGGAGCGACATGAGATCGTCGCCGGGAAGCGTCATTCAGGAAGGTAAGATCGCCATTCGATCGCGTGCTGTATGGGAAATTATGGACAATCAAAAACAAATGGGTTAAAATAACATCACATATTATCTGAGATGAAATTGACGGATAATTCCTATCCAAAAGTAATTCAACAAACTAAATATGATGAATAGGAAAACATTTAATTCGCATTTTTGTTTTGCTCTCCCTTCAGAACCGACCGAAACCTCGGACAGCAACGGTAAGGGCGGTGCCAGCTCGAAGGGAAAGGGCAAAGACGGTACCACCGGCAACACTTCGCCCACGATGGCCAACCAAACGGTGAATGAAAGTTTCCTTTCCAATCGGTCGTTCCTGAACGACACGAGCATGATCGGTGGTGGCATCGGTACGGATCTATCCACCTCTGTAGCGGCGCTATCCGAGGACGCCGAGCCGCATCCGACCGGAATAGTGCTGCGTCGCGCTGGGTAAGCAGGAGAAATCCTTCTTTTTTCTTTTTGTAAAAATTTTCTTCGATTAGCTTGTGCTGCTCTTTTTTTTATTGCATATAACGATTACCGTGAGATTAAAATGTAAAGATCTACACAAAAATTCCCGAACTGCACTTCCCCAATGGATGAATATTTACTGGTTAAAATAGAATAAAGAGAACTTCGTTTTTCTCGTTTGAATTCTCCCCAGCTACTACACAATCCCGACGATGGACGAGATCGCCCAGCTGATGGACGAGGACGGACGGTGCGTGGTGCCGAACTTCACCATCGGCCGCAAGGGCTACGGTAACGTGTACTTCAACGAGCCGATCGACGTGGCCGGCCTGAACCTGGACGAGATCGTCCACTTCCGCCACAAGGAGGTCATCATCTACCCGGACGACGAGAACAAACCGCCGGTCGGCAGCGGGCTGAACCGCAAGGCGCAGATCACGCTCGACCAGGTGTGGCCGCACGACAAGACGCTGCACGAGCCGATCAAGGACCCGCAGCGTCTCGCCCTGCTTGACTACGAGGCGAAGCTGCGGCGCGTCTGCGATAAGCACGATACGCGCTTCCTCGAGTACCGGCCGGCCACGGGCAGCTGGGTGTTCAAGGTGGAACACTTCTCCAAGTACGGCCTGAGTGACAGCGAAGACGAAGACGATGGCGTCCCGGTCGACCCGAAGAAGCTGAAGATAATGCCGTTGGCGGCGCAGCAACAGCAGAAGCAGCTGGCAAAAGCTGCAACGACAAAGGGGCAAGGGAGGGAAGGTGATGATTCGGCGAAGGCGAGTACGAAACCGCGCACCGATCGCGAGGGAAACGTCGATGTGTCGAGGGTTGATGGGGGCAACGCTACTGGCGGCTTCGGTGCATTCGACGACGACTATGGCGATGAGAACATGAACTTTCACTCTGCCGACACGCCGACCAGTCCAACGGCCGCGATCGCGATGGAGATGGGAACGGATCCGCACAAGATCCAACTGATGAAGGCATCCTTCTTCGCCGATGACGAGTTTGATCGCCGTTCGACGACTTCCGAGTTTGGGCACAACGAGGGCCGCGATAGTCCCGATCAGATCGTGCCCGGCGGCAGTGGTAGCGGTCGCCCGATGGGTGGACTGCTGCTGCAAAGTCTGTACGGAAGCAGCCAACCGGTGGCGCCTGTGGCGCGCAGACCCGTCTTTGCAGTGGCGGACCGCAGTGGACCTTCCGTCGCCCATGGTTCGAATTTCCAGGCTTTCACGCCTGGTAGCCTGCCCAGAACGTCCACCACCGTCAACAGCGTTCAGAGTGAGACGTCGATGAGTGTGACGTCCGGCCAGACGCCACGTAGACCACCTACATCGATCAACGGCACGAAGACGGTCGCCCTACCGCCCATCCCGCGACCCATGGGGCCCCAAGCGTTGCCGCTGGCGGTAAAGGTCGTCCAGGAAAAGCGCATCCCGGTCAGCATGGTGATTCCGCTGTCGAAATCGATCCTGATGCGCTTCTTGCACAATAAGTTCAACCTGGCGTTTTTCCACGGGCGCAAGTTTAAGGTCGGCTGGTCGCACGGCACCGTCATGGTGCAGGTGAACACGCGCGACAACTGCACCGAGCTGGCCCGCCACCGGGAGGCAGTGGCCCGCCAGGTAACGCCTGCGGCGGCGGCCGTGCTCAGTATTGATGGGGTGAAAAAGTTCCTGCGCGGTCGGGGCGACAACGACTTTTCGCCGGCGGCTCTGCAGCTGCTGCGCATTAAATCCACGGCCGAACCGGCGACGATGAGCAACGACGAGTTTGCACGCTCCATCGAGGGGCACTTGCGCGTGCAGTTTCACTACGATGTGCGGCGTGCGGCAGTGGAGAGCGACTGTCCGCAGTTGGTTGCGGGCGGTAAGCATGACGCGCTGGAGGAGCATGCGGAACATGCGCGTGCATTGTACGAGGTCACCGGCGATCGGTATGATGAGCTGTGCGCGAACGTGTGGTCCCTGCTGGTGGCGCTGTGGGGCGTCCGCGAGGAGCTGGAGGACGTCGACGAAGCGTCACACCTGAGCACGATGTTCCGGCGCGATCTGCTCTCCGAGTGGACCGAGCGCGTGGTGACGGATCAGTCGCAGCGCGAGATCCAGCTGGCGGAAAAACGGGACTATCTCGACCAGCTGCTGGAGCTGCTGATGACGCACAAGGTGCTGGAGGCGTGCGAGCTGGCGTTCGAGAACGGCGACATCAACCTGTCGATGCTGCTGGCGCAGATTTCCGGCGGTCCGATCGTGCGCCAGCTGCTGCAGCATCAGATCAGCTGCTGGCAGGGCTCGGAGTCGGATCGCTTCATCGATCCGCGCCGGCTGAAGGTGTTTATGGCGATCGCGGGCATCCCGCTGATCACGTCCTCGGTGCGCAGCGCGATCAACCTCTTCGAGGGGGCCGACTGGTTGCGCGTGTTTGCCCTGCACCTCTGGTATCTCTCCAATGCGACCGCCTCGATCACGGACACCTTGCTCGGCTACGAGGACTCGTTCCAATCGAGCGATTTCGACGCGCAGGCACCGGAACCACCGTATCGCGTGCGCTACCCGCCGCCAGCCGACCGGCCGGTGTACGATGTGCGCTTCCACCTGCTGAAGCTGTACTCGAAGCGCAGCCATCCGCTGGAGCCACTGCTCAATCCGGCCTCGCACACAGCCGACCCGATGGACTACCGGCTCAGCTGGCTGCTGCTGCAGGAGCTCGAAACGCTCGGCTACCGGCACTGCTCGGAGCAGGCACGCAGCCACCTGCACGTTTCGTTCGCGGCCCAACTCGAATGCCACGGCATGTGGCAGTGGGCGATCTACGTGCTGCTGCATCTGAACGATCAGGCCCAGCGGGAACTCGCCATCCAACAGCTGCTCTACCGGCACGTGCAACTCGAGGCGGACGACGCCGACGAGCGGGAGCAGCCGATGGACGAGCAGGAAGCCGACGACTACCACGCGAACGAACGCTTCATCGTCGACGAGTTGGGCATCCCGGAGAAGTGGATTTACTGGGCGAAGGCGGTCCGGGCGGGCTCGATTTTTGACTACCGGCGGCAGGCACACTACCTCCTGAAGGCCAAACAGTGGGCACTGGCTCACGAGGTCATCCTGCTCAAGCTGGCTCCAGAGATGGTGATGAACGGTAAGTTTAGAGGGAAGGCGCGTGCGACCTAAGCGACGCCTCACTGTAATGGTACGCCTTTTTTTGGTTGCAGATAAAATTGACCCGCTCATGGAAATGCTGCATGCCATCGAGGACGTGAGACAGATCTCCAGCTGGTCCACCAAGGGCCAGATACTGGTCGACTTTATTGAATTGAATCAGCAGGTAAGCATCGACGGAAGCACTTCCTATCAAAAGCGCAATCGCTAACGCATTCTCCATTCCAGTTCGAGCTGCTCAAGGACGCGGACGGTGACGAGCAGACGGTAGACCAACGGCTGGAGGCGCTGAAACCGAAGCTGTCCGACCTGTGCTCGGTGATCAAGCTGTTCCCCTGCCCAACGATGACGCACCAGCTGCTGCAGAGCGAAATCGCGAAGCGCTTAGTCTACCTGATCCGGACGCACTACGCGAGCGATCCGCGCATCAATGGCAGCGCGCTGATGCGCAGTGCACTCGATCGCCTACCGCTGACGCACGACTGCTTGATGAACGAACTGAACCATATGCTGTGGATGTTCCTGGACGAAGAGATGCGCCAGTAAAACGCGGCCCCCCCTCCAAACGGGGCGATCGTGCACCGGAACGATAGGAAAAAAGAAAGGAGCAACGGTACAGCTAAATTGTTTAATGTTGTGTGAATGTTGTGGGACACAACTGCAGAACGATTGCGTTCTGGAGCCCCGCAAGGGGTGCATTGTATAAGTCGTTCTTTTTTTCAAAAAAAGGGACGAAAACAGCAAAGCAGTAAAGGCAAAAAAAAAGAGATTTATCCTTGCTCCTACTCATGCCATGCGTTTCTGTCAATGTGCAAGGCTTTCATTCTTTTTATTCCTGTTATAATACTGTAAGTGACCCTATTGATAAATTTGCTTAAAACACATGTTAGGATAATGTAAGGAAATTGTGGAAATAAATGCAGCATATGTTTTGTGGAACTAAAAATGGATTTCAAATGCCAATTTGTTTGCAGAATCTCTCCTCTGTACCCTGGGCAAGTATTTAAATTATGTCACGTAAGTATACGCTTCCTGTAGGCGTAGGTCAAGGTTGTCAACGTTGGATTCAATACAAATAATGAATGAAGGTTCGTACCAAGCGTCTTTAAAAACGGTCCACCAAGGAGGGAAATTTAGTTAAGTCGTCAAAATGACCCCTCGGAGGTGCTCAGAGATGAAAGTGGGAATCCATCGGGTCAGACATACAACGAGTGATATGTGAACTGTAGCGGGGCAATATGAAATAAAAGGTCCCCCCTGTGTGTGCCGGTTCGGTTTTTTTTTTTGTGTAGTTTGTAATAAATAATTTATTTTTTTATAAAGAGCGTTCTTCTTTTAAATAATTAAATAATCAATTAAAATAATAGAGTTTCGTGATAGATGTTATGCTGAGATGTTTATCCAATCTAACGGGTGTTGGTGCTGCTGGTGTTTTGCTTTCTTTGTATTTTGATCTCTGTTTTCTCTCTTCTTTTTAATAAGTGTGTTTGTAAAATTCTCTCTATGTTTATCTCTTTGTTTCTCTCTCTCTCTCTCGCTAACCGCTGATTTTCTTCTCTTCTCTGTTGCTCCTGCTGTTGGCTTCTACTGGTGTTCTTTATTTCATTACATTCTTATCTAAGAATACGTTGCCTCTGTGTTGCGTCGTAACGGAAGTTGTCTGTTACAATTTCGCTTGTTCCGCAGGCTTCGATGTTAGAACGATTGAATTTCTTTCCGTATCCACACGTTTCCAGGTAAAACCGCCGCTTTGCGTGCCCTCCTTGCGTGCCAACGGTACACGCGGGATGCTCGAAGGACAGTGGAAGGAGACTGTGGTAGCCAACCGTCCCGATCTCCCCGAACCCACCGACCGCAAGGGTGCAAGGCAAGGGGCACGCATCGATTAAGCCTTTTTTTTCTGTTGGCGCACATTCGCTTCTTACCGATCGATATTGCTGACCGTGGCGTGAATTGCTCGATTGGAGGAAAGTAAGTTTTGCTTCTTTGGTTGTTGTATTTTTGATAGTTTTTTTTTTTTTTTTGGAAATGGTAGTAGAAAGTAGTTTATTACAAAAAAGAGAAAAGTTAGAAATGAATGCTTTCCGATAAGCGGGGCGCATACGGGCGCAGGCCACCGGACCCGATCGACTTCGCGGCCGTGACACTGAGAGGAGGATGTTGACGCGATGCTGCTGCGACTGCGGGCGTGATGCTCCGTTTAGCCGCCGGCGACAGCCCTCTGCCGCCGATGGCCCCGGCACCAACACCACCCAACGCACAACGCACCCGAGTGGCCGATGAAGCTGGCCGGTCCGGTCTGCATCCGGTCGCGCCACCTACCGTCGTCGATGTGCGTGCATTTATTCTTCCTCTTCCTCCTCTTCCTCTTCCTCCTCCTCTTCCTCTTCCTCCTCCTCT